>CM056209.1:38325144-39525144 GCA_029692085.1 Gymnothorax javanicus
ATTCTCATTCCATCTCGTCATACAGTGACGCTCCCTGATCAGGCGTCGATATACAATGCAAAAGGAGGCTTTTGGCGTCCTTATTTGATGTTTAGGATTAGGGTTCGGGTTAAGGGTTAAGGGTTAGGGGGTAGGGTTTTGAAACCGACGCCAAATAAGGACGCCCAAAGCCTCCTTTTGCGTTGTATATTGACGCTTGGTCAGATAGCGTCACTATATGACGCGTCGAGATGAGACTGGGCTCATCCAAGCTAACTATGGGTGACAGATGGGAACACACCCAGTACAACTCTAGAGTACATTGCGGAGCACACACACCATTTAGACTCGATTCACTCACACAATCATACTCATCATCCAATTAGCCTGACATGCATGTGTTTGGATTGTGGGAGAAAACCAGATTACCTGGAGGAAACCTACGTACATGAAGCATGGGGAGACCACACAAACTCCATACAGGAAGGCCCCAGAACGGATTCAAATCCACAATCTTCTTGCTGTAAGGCGACAGTACTACCGACTGTGCAACTCCACTCCCCCCACAGAGTCCAGAAACACATCACGATTACAGTCCAGTGTGCTGACTCGGTACCACCTTACTTGAACCCCTCAACAAACACTTGACTCGACATACCACATGCATGACATTCCAGCTGACACGAGATGTCATTACAGATGAAACCAATTTATTTAAAGTGACAAAATGTAGTCATGCTTTTATTGTAAATGGTATGCTAATTTTGTACTGTTACAATATTTAATAATAAAAGTATCAGTTTTCTGAGACTTAACCCTTAAAGCGGTGAAATAAATTTTAAAAAATAATTAAATTTAACTATCTTGTGCCATCATGTGGCGACTCGTTTAACCCTATCTAGACCGGGCTTTTTGGGGCTTTTTGGGGGCTTCCTGGAGCCGTAACCCGTAAACGACATGGCGTATGAGCACCAAATTTGCGGGGGATGATGTACACGTAAAATTAAATCACTACAATCATTTTGGTATTATTATGACCTATTATGACGCCATTATGACGTCATATTTTGATTTTGCTGCCCGAAACTGTCATAATACTGTAATTTCTTACAAATTTAGGGTATGCGTCACAATTTTTACACATAATGTTCTTATAACACTTAAATGTCTACAAAGATTTCTGCTGCCGAAGGCAATAGCAACAACGTCAAAATGACATCATAAAATGACGTCATAGATATGGCAAAATGGCTTGAACTTCTCATAACATGATAGTCAACTGTAACTCCTAAACGACATGGCGTATGACCACCAAATTTGCAGGAGATGATGTACACATAAAACTAAATCACTACAATCATTTTGGTATTATTATGACCTATTATGACGTCATTATGACATCATGTTTTGATTCTATTACCCAGAATGCTTTGCTTATTTTATCCCATAGTGTACCAGTTCCGAGAGGCCATAAAATACACAAAATTCTATTTATGTTCCGTGAAAATAGTTTTTCATTTACTCAGAATGTTTTTCTTAGAAGTTCACGTCAGAAAGAAATGAAAGTAAACTTATAAAGGATTACAGGTTTGCGTAAGCAAAACTTGCTCTGTTCTTATTGTCAACTTCTTTGTGTTTCGTCCAGGTATATTGATCTCAATATAGAGCCTAAAGACCACCTTAACAATGGAAGAAAACGTCTATTTGTTGGTAGGAGAAGCTTTCATCATAGCAAAATAAAAGGAATCAATGAAATTTGAAGGAAAATGTACCTGAGGCAAAGATATAGTCCGCCATCTTGGATTTTGGCCCTTTAAATTCAATGACGTCATCAAATTAGCATAAATTAATTCTACTTAGCAAAGCTGACATTAAATTACATAAGATATTGTAAATATAATGGAATAATTATATGTTAAAAAGAAAATCTGGAAACTACATTGATGAAAATGAAATCGGCAATTTTTTGTCTGACATACCTGTTAGAAAACCGTTGCCATGGAAACGGCGAAGATGGTGGACTTGACTTGTTGGTACAAAATTGTTCCCAGACAAGTTTTTGGAAAAGTAACCAAGTTTGGTGGTCCTAGCTCAAGCTGTTCAGAAATTATACGATGTGAAAATTGGCATAAAAAGCCCCCCCGGTCTAGATAGGGTTAAAAGATCTAGTAATCGCTGATTTGTCATTTATGTATAATTTGATATTTCCATATAACTGTTGTTCTGGGATCAATTAAATAATGCTCATCCTGGAGAAACCTTATAGTCCACAATTGATTAGCAACTCTGATATCTCTATGTTGCATTTACAGATGTCATGCCTTTTAGTTGCTCAAGAGAGCTAACTAATGTTAGAAAGCTTCTCATGCAGATGAGCAAAGACTTGCTGTGATGAATGTTATAAAAACAAACAAAAAACTCAAACTAGTTTTTGCCCGTGAATTTTACATATTTCTTCGCATCACTCTTCAATCGCTCACCTCTGGGGATTTTATTGCTTCGACCTGTTAGCCAAACATCCATGCTAACTGTGTGGGATACACGGTTGTAAAGCCTTTGAATGTTTCATGGCATTATCACAGCCGAGCTGCCATTCATTGGTGGAGTGTAATGTTACTCCTGGATGAGCATTATTTTGTTGATAACCGTACAACACTAACACGCCGCTATCAGATTGAGCTGTCATCAGTATGACAGGGTTATGTCTGCCTTATGTTGACAGGTCCAAAAATGTGTCACGAAGAAATCATATGCAAAAAAAAAACAACTGAAAATAAGACGACGTTGACTCACTTAGACTTGAGATCTGTGATTTCCCATAATTCTTACTCTTCTCCTCCACCTGCTCATTGGAGGAAACAGAGAAAAATTCACAATTTTTGTAAATTCCTTGAAACTGACAGGAAAAACCTCTTGGGCTTCGCCATCAATATGGGGATTCAAATCTGATAAATGAATTAGGAATAAGAGGTTTCCCAAGAAAATGGGAAAAGGAAATGAAAGACCTGACCATTCTTCACCAAAGTATGTTTTTTACTGGAAAGCAAGCTGTATGAGAATGATTGACTCGTGAATTCACGTCCCTACAACTATCATTTCTATTACTATTTGTTATTGCTGTCTCGTCAATATAACGTCTGAAAAAAACTGATGTTCTATTTTCCTCATTCATTTTCTTCGACAATCACCTTTACCCTCATCTTTATTTCACTTCCTTTTCTTATTTTTGTCTAGACTAGCGTGATCTGGCCCTACATCTGCTAAAGACTGTGCTGAATGACTGAGTGAGTGAGTGAGTGAGTGAGTGAGTGATGAAGTGGTCGGCTGGCCAAGGGTACTTTTCCCATTGGCTGCTGCTCTTTCAAACGCAGTGGTGGCTGGAGAGCTGAAAATTGGCAAAGCACAGAACATCCCATGAAACTAATGATTGGTCTTGGCCTTTTTTGAATAATTCATTTAAAGGTCCCCCATTATGCTGTATTTAGTTGTTTAAAATATGTCCAATGGGTCTTTAAAATAATGTTAAGAATTCTGTTACAAAAAAAATCACACACTTCCAGGCCTAGTGAGACCTCTTCTCTGTTTCAGGCCGTCTGTGCTGGCCTGAAACTGTTTCGAAATGGGCAGGGAAGCTATGCTGATGAGGTGCTGCTCTGATTGGCTGCCTGGCCGCTTCGATTCTGGGGAGGGTGCAGACCCGAAATACCAGGAAACCAAGATGGCAGATATTTCAGGACAGCTTTCCGCAGCATGTATTGCGGTGAGACTGCACTTGTTTGATCCCGAATCCGATGCCGAACAGGAGGAGGAAGCAATTGAAGTATTGCAGCCACATTTACAGCAGGATGTCAATGAGTGGCAAGTTGAAAGTGTTTTGCTCGTACTGTCTCGCCTTGCATGCATGTGATTGTAGCTGTACTGTTATATAGTCATGTTATATACCCACTTAGCTATCCAGAGGAAACTTTGCTCAAAGCTCCTGTTAACTATACTCAGTCAAAAAAGAAACTTCACACTCAAAATTTCTAAATATTTTCTTGAAACTTAATACAAGAGATATTATTATTATTATTAGGGGTAAATGCGTTGTCAAAGACATCATGACACACAGCAACTCCGACGTGCACAAGCATGCAGCACGTGCGAGCATACATCAAGGTAAAAGCGCGTTTCCTCAAGTTCCTAGTCACGTGACCTTATGAGACACGTGCAATTGAGCCCACGTTAGCACGGTAGAGTGACATCTCGGAAAAACAAGTTCTTACAGTCAATTATCCGTTGATTTGCAATGCCGCGACTGTCAAACATTCAACGTGAACGTGCCATTGGCATGCTGAATACGGGAACGTCGGTCACTGACGTTGCCAGGGTTATGGGATGCAGTCGACGGACTATCCATGATCTTCGGACACGTCTCCAACAAACTGGCACCACAGCAGACCGACCTCGTTCGGGTAGACCACGTGTGACGACACCAGCAGAAGATCGACAAATCGTCTTACGTCATTTGCGTAATCGATTTCTCACTGCAACGTCCACTAGGAATGAATTGTTTAGAGGTCGTGTGACTGCCCAAACCATACGTAATCGCCTGCGCACTGCTCGTCTCCATGCACGTCGGCCATATCGTGGACCAATTTTAACCCAGTTACACCGACGTCAACGGCTTCTCTGGGCACAACGACATCCGAGATGGACTCAGCTTGATTGGAATAGGGTCGTTTTTAGTGACGAATCCAGATTCACTTTGCACTTCGCTGATGGGAGAGTTAGAGTTTGGAGGAGACGCGGTGAATGCAACGCCTAGTGTTGTGTGGAGGAAGTGGACCGTTTTGGGGGCGGTAGTGTTATGGTTTGGGGTGCCTTTAATGGTCCTGCCCGTTCCCGACTGATGGTCGTTCAAGGAAACCTAACTGCTGCAGGATGCAGAGCTTTTGCCATTCATGGCAGCTCATGGCCCAGGTCTGACATTCCAACACGATAATGCAAGACCTTATACGGCCAATTTAACGTGGAATTTTCTTAGGAATGCTGGCATCAATGTCATGGAGTGGCCCTCAAGGTCTCCCGACCTTAATCCCATAGAACATGTATGGGATGTGTTGGGCAGAAGACTCCGTCAAGTAAGGAACCCTCCACAGAATTTGCAGGAACTTGGTGCCATGTTGGTTCAATTATGGCGACGCATCCCCCAAGCTGTGTTCAGGCGCATCATTCAATCCATGAGGAGACGTTGCGTTGCAGTTGTGAACGCTCATGGAGGGCTGGCGCTATTGACATGCTTTCATCAAGTTGTAACTTACCATTTTTACTCTCTTACATTTCCGTAGCATTTCCGGTGGAACTGGTTACATTTGAACATGATTTTTTATGGTACACCGTCCTTAATGGGTACAGAATGGAATTAAATCATTATTTAAAACCACTTTTCTTGTATGTTCAACTTATCAACCTCCAAACGAGTGTGAAGTTTCTTTTTTGACTGAGTATATTTCCATCAAAACGAAACGCATTTCCGACACCAAGCTACTAAATGAGTTCGTAGCAAAAACACACAAACGGCGTAAGCGTTGCTCATGTGGAGCACGCAAATCAATAATTTCTACTGAAAAAAAAATCTGTATCCCATCTCTACTTTTTTTCCCGCTTTTTATTCGCCAGAACAATTTTTAAAGGACAATGAAATTCCGCCACGGCAATGCAGAGAAATCGTTTGTTATACCAGACACGTTATAGTGCGTTTCGCGATTGCTTTCACCGCGGTAGGATCAGAGAGCTAAACCCACACCACACCAAAGTACTCGGCTGACCCCGGTCATGGATAAGTAAAACGATCGTTTCACTGCAGCAGTAAACAAACCCGAACTTGTACCCTAAGGTCCGCAAAGCCTACGTCTGGCCTAGCTGCAGCTTTATCAGCCCAATTTTGCAGACACGCACAACACCTCTCCGGTTAGCTTCAACTGTAGCGGCTACGGTCAGGTAACGTTATGATGAAACTACCACCTTGATGCTAATCAAAGTAACGCAAGCATACAAATCTGAATTACTGCAAATAAATTAACCAGGAGCCTTTTTAAGTAGACTTTTTAGAATGCGAACTAACATACGGTAGTAACCAAGCGGTTATCATAATGACAGAGACAAACGTTACCCTGCAATACAGGTTTTACAGACAGTAAGTTCCGTTACCGTGAACAGTTGTACTAAGCATCCAAATTACAAACAAGTATAAAAAGTTAGCTTCAAATGAGGTTTATGTTCACACACCTTCTGTTGAATGTCACCTGATGTTACTCTTGCATATTTAGGACACAAACATTGGCAACAGTAACTTAGCTACGTTAGCCGCAGTGTTACAGCCACATTCAACAAGCTATCACGTTAGGTAGGCTTATGCAGTAGCCTAAAGCAACACAAGATGGGAAAACTTACTGCTTCCGCGTCTGTGAGTCACAGACAGTTGCTACCGATCCAGGCTTTATCTTCAGATATTTTACAAAGCCTGCGTTTGAGGCCAGTTGTTAGTGCTGACTATCGTTAGCGGTCCTGTTAGCTACCCGTAACACGTTAGCTTCACTTATTATTTGCTGTTTTATCGTTTCTTACAGCTTGTGGCTCCGAGCGTTTGATTGATGCAACTGCTCCAGGTTTGAGAAGCAGCTGAGACGCATATCCAGCGTCAAATTGTCCTTTATAGACAAAGCTGTCTTCGGTGAAATGCCGAGCACAAACAGTTAACGTTCCCTTTGAGTGTGGCTGTTTGCCCCCAGCAAACAAAAAAGCTACCCACTGATT
This sequence comes from Gymnothorax javanicus, assembly GCA_029692085.1. Lineage (NCBI taxonomy): Eukaryota > Metazoa > Chordata > Actinopteri > Anguilliformes > Muraenidae > Gymnothorax > Gymnothorax javanicus. The sequence goes on from CM056209.1 coordinate 38,331,922, forward strand.
TCTGGTGGCATCGTCTTTTGGAAGAGAAAACAGTTGTGCTTTTTCTTCGCATCCAAAAAAACACGGACGAGCAGCTTTGGGAGACATACTGATGAAACTGCACCTCAAATGATCCGCGGTTCTTCTTCTTCTTCTTCTTTTGTATTTCCGGAAGTGTAGACGCTACTAAGGCGTAATATGATCCGCGGTTGTTTGTGCCTGCTAGAATAGTTTCCGGGGTGGCAGGTCCAGCGCCATGATTGGCTCTGGCTAGGTCTGTACTAATTGGACGGCACAACCTGACATCAGGTTTTGCCCAGATCTCGTGAAAATCTCAGGAGGTGCTGTTTAGAGAGGAAATCACGTTCAGGAAATCATGTTCTCGGATTATGGCAAAACCTCTGTATCTTATGTTTAGAAACTTTTCAGAGGTTGAGTATGGACATCCAACATTAAAACATTACTTGTATGTATTAAAAGAAGGGTCAGCATAATAGGTCCCCTTTAAATTGGTTTGGAGCACAATGGTTATATGTCCAAAATTTCGAATTTGAGATTTATCTACTAAAACAAGTGGTTTCTGATGCTTTTCCTTTGAGCACAAATGTGATCTCAAATTTGAAATTTTGGACATATAACCATTGTGCTCCAAACCCTCGATATTGTAAACTCCAAAAACTCTCAAGATTATCCAGTGTGGCTAGTTTTTCTCCTTTAGGTAACACGAGAAAGAAAACACAATATTTTGACGCAAAATTGCATTTCAATCAACTTTATTCATTTTTGGATACTTGTAACAAGTTTTTGCTTACTTTGTCGAAATTAAACCATCATGATGCTAAGATTAGATAGTGCAGGATGTGCTAAAAGTAAACGCGAAAGTAAACATAGTAGTTTATCTTTTTTGTAGAGTGAATAAAACATTTTCTATATAATTGCTGCAACACTGCATTAAGAAGAAAGCTAAAATACTCATAACTTAATAATAAATACAAAAAAAGAAGGAAGCTGTGTGTTAAACTGCTGATAACATATGCTTATCATTTGCAACTCGTGAAATTAGGAAAATGATTTAAACTAGATCAAGACTTTAAGTTCTGTCTTACCTCAACAAGGAGAAATGGCTACATACAATGGTCTCAAGTGTTTTCAGAATCTGTGAAATGTCAATGTACAACGCAAAAAAAGATTGAAAACAGGTCAAGACCAATCATTATTTTCCAGAAATATTCTGTGCTTTATCGATTTTGTTTGCCAGCCTCCTTGGTTCGCTGCGGCCTTCAATAGTGACTCCAGACTGCACCTACCCTCATCACAGCGTGCCCACAATGTCGCCCAGCCCATAAACAGATTTGAGTGGGTTTTGCTTCATTCTCGCCCCAATGGGTGGAGCTAGAGTAAGAAATTATAGGCATAAAAGTAAATACGGCTGAGGAGGACGATTAGTACGAACCATGCGTCTTCAGCTGACACTGTGCTGTACAGTACATGCTCAAATGAACAGAAATAGCCATGATGCTATGCTGTAGTGGTCGCTTCCATAGCATGGAGGCCCAGTCCTGTAATTTCACCCTTAGATGGAAAGAATGTATATGAATTACACTTATTTTGCATTTAAGAATAAAACACTGTACTCATCAAGCTGAAGAGAGATCTCAATTACTCCAACAGTGGAGAGAGAGGAGAGGGACGGCAGCTGGTTAAGGAAGGGCAGGGAGGACTGAGGAACAATGGCTGCTCTCCCTGAGAATTGTGGGAAAGCTCAAGACGACAATAAAGGTAGGTCACCGCTCTTTTGTTGCTGCGTCCCTCGCTCTGTGTTGCTATGCGCCTCTTTTTTTGTCCTCAGCTCAAGGGTGGAGTGTGTGAGATGGAGTTTAAGGCGCAGTATGTGATATCTACATCTGTTGAACGTGCGGGGAACTGAACACAGGGCAGAATTCAGGTCACCTTTTCAACAGATGACTTGCATACCAACCAGGAACGTTAACTTAAGCATGACCGCAGTCAAGGTTAAGGTGACTGCCGGTTGCTGTAAAGCAAGATAACAATAGTTGGTCAAAATAGCATAAAGAGCTTTATGAATCAGGCCCGGGTCTTTAACCTCTGTCAGGGTTTAGTTTTCTGTGACTTTGTAAGACTGTGTGCTGAATAGTAACACAGCCTAGTGCTTCCAGCTGAGTCCCCAGCAAGAGAAGGGTTTTTTTTTTTTTTTCCCTGTGACCACTGCGACTCAGACCAGGAACAAGGAGATGAGTCAGATCAATGCCACTGGCGAGAATCTCTTTGTGACTGCATGTGTGTGTGTGTGTGTGTGTGTACATGAAGTGATTATGTGTGTTTGTGCACTCGCAGCAGTGTGTGTGTGTATGTGTGGTGTGTGCTTGTCTGTTCGGGTCTGCATGTGTGTGGAGGGAGGGCAAAATCTATCAGTATTGGATTTCTGTTCATTCATCAGCTGTAAATACCTCACGCTGTGTTTTTTTTATCGACTGGAAAGAGCAGAGAGCAGGCGAAAAGGGCCCAGAAAAACACTTGAAATCTGAGCGATCTCCAGCTGTCAGACCTCACCCTCGACGTCTCCCCGACTCCCTCCCTCTTCTATCCATTCTCTCCCACTCATTTACTCTCTCTCTCTCCCCATTCTCTCCCAATCTCCATCTTTCACTCACTCGCCTGTTTTTATTTCTCCTCCTCCAGAGGAAAACCTTTTATTTCCATCATCTCTTTCTCCTCCAGTAATTGCCCAATCACTCAGTGTAATTTAGAAACGTTTAAAGTGCTCTCAATCCAAAAAAGAAATTCATTTTATTTTATTGCCTAAAAAATGAAAGCAGCATGCTACTCAGACGTTCTCTGCGCAACCGATTTACAAAGAATAAATTAACAAATGTGTCAGCCATGTCGGAGACATTGTCCTGTTTGGTAGATGAACATACTGAATGAAGATTATCTGTGGACTATCAATGCAAAATAAACAGAAATTGCATTAAAACTTTCTGCATTTGTGCATTTGGCTATGAGTCCTGTCTTGTGCAACTGTGGAAAGTCCATGGATCAGAAAGCAAAAGTGCCGCCTGTGTTTTCTCCACCCATGAATATAGCCAGATGATTTTACTACCACTTCCTGGTTGGATAATTGCACTAATTATAATATTCAGATGATTTAAACATAATTCTGGGGAGGACATTTCCTTTCTGAATTGGGATATCCCACTTCTGACCTCATAGCTATCATTTGTTTGAACAAAACTTGCAAATATCTTTTGCTAAATAGCAGTGTGTATCGACATGAATAAATTCATTTTTTTATGTGCGCTGACCGATTCTAAGCAGTTCTAAGCAGTTCTTGGGCGAAGGCCCTGAGTTCCATCCTGTTCTTCTCTATTCAGTCGTCTCCACCATTTCATTCACTATTCATCTCCATAATACAGAGCTGGTACCTTGTTTTGCAGGTGCGAGTGGACAATGGTCTCCCTCTTGGTTCTTAAAACCCAAAAAAAAGATGTAAAACAATGACATTGTGCGCTCCCTGACACGTTGGCGTAATGGTGATCTAGTAAACAAGACAAACTAGTGAGTTCTGCAGTCAAGCCACATTAATGCTCCTAATATTTTTCTTTTTCTTTGAGCAGTACAAGTATTTTTAGTAACACTTTTCTATCTTGAGAGTATATCTCTCTCCAACATTGGTTTAAAAATGGCAGACATAATCAGAATATTATATGTGTCCAGTCCACCATCTTCCATTTAGAGTCAGTTGATTTCCAGTAAACCCTGACCACCAAAACATCGGCGCTATTTTGAAATTGCAACGCTAAGTTACGAAGTCAAACACCTTCAACTGTGCTTCATATTAAAAACACGATTATCCATAAGCATTTATCTTCCGCGGTGGCTGGACTTAGGTTCTTCCTGTGGGCACTCTTGCAAAAAACATTGTGAAAGTGCTGACGCAGGAGGAAGACCCAAATGATCTTGCAAGGGATGAAGTTATTGTGTCATTGCTTTGATGTGCTGGTCTCAACCAATCAAATTGGCTTGTGCTAAAAGAATTAGTCTCATGCTTTTTTTGCACAACCTATTAATGACATGGCATCATAAATCTGCTTCATAATGAAACTGGCAAAGCCTGACTTTTGCATCTCGTGGCAGGCTGCTGCCAAAATTCCTCATCATCGCATGATTGCTCAGAATGTACTGGTTTATCCTATTACTGTAAACTAAATAAGCACATTGCAGACTCCTTTTTAAACCCAACCAGAGCAATCAACGGAGCATATTTTCTAATTCTGCTGTTCTTGAAATGTGCGTGGTGACCAGCACACGCAACACGCAAATACAAAAGTCACTCTCAAGGTGCTAAAATACACAATCAAACAATGAAAGAAGTAAGCCATTGTACTAGGTTTACCAAAAGGTTATGTACAATTACTTCGACAAGAATATGCTTTTTGACAAAGTTTTTCTGGCCAGTTCTAAATCCCTCCATCAACAATAAATATTTGATTGGATGGTGTTGATTATCATATGTGACAGGGTTCGAGAAGGTAAGTCTTTCCACCAGGTCCACCAACAGTAATGCGCAGTACTAAATCCTGAAATACACCTGTCTGTCCAAAATCTCATTCCAACATCAAGAAATTAATATGAAGTTGGTCCACTCCTTGTTGCTGTAACAGCCTTGTCTGTTCTGGGAAGGTTTTTTATGGTACAGTTACTGAGAGAAAACAATCATAAACAGCACAAAACTGGAGAAAGGATCAGCAGCATGGTCTTGTCATTATCAGCACTATAAAGTGACTGTGCAAGAGTGCGCACGCAGCTCTGTTGCCACAGCCAGAGAGAGAGAGAGGGAGAGGTATGTGCATCTGTTCTCAGCCACTAGCCCAAACCCTGAGTGACTCACAGCAAAACAGGAAGTGGGTTAGGCAAGAGGAAGGGCCTGTTTGCCCAAGCAGGAAAAGGAATGGGGGCTGTGCGGGCCTGCGGATTCCATGGCAACATGGCTGCCAATCAAACTGCTGGCAGAGGAGGGGAGGGAGGGGAGGCGAGGGGAGGGGAGGGTAGGGGGGTGCAGGGCAGTCACACAGCTATTGCTCTCTATTTTCTCCACTATTAAAAGCCCAAGGACGGGGTTTTAGGAAGTAAGACTTTCCAGTGGGTTTGCCAATCGTCCAGCGCACTACATGTCCAAGTGTATGCAGACACCTCCCCATCCAACATCTCATTCCAAAATAATACAAATTTATGTGGTGTTTGCCCCCTCCCCTTGCTTCTATAATAGGCCCCACTGTTCTGAGAGGGCTTTCCACTAGATGCTGGGTTCGGCTTCCACTCCAACCAGAACGCAGCTACTGTAGCGTTGCCTCAGTCAGAATTCAGAAAATAGGGTTTATTTTTCATCTTGACATAACTTGCTCGGATGATGAAACAGCACTAGTACTGCCTCTGACTGACGCAGAATAATCTTTTACGGATAGACAAATTCTGTGTCACTGTCTAAGTCAGCAGGTTGGAACCAGACAACATTCAGCGGTCCCTGGCATTCATTCAGAGAATCACTGCATTTCGATAGAGTTGGCAAAAAATGGGATGAAATCTGGTTTTTGGACTACCATACTGTCATTTTTATCACCCATTATCAGTGTGGGTGTATTATGGCATGGTGCTGTCCGTCTGTGAAGTTTTCTTGTAAACGTATCTTGTCCCAAAGTTTTTTGTCAATTGTTTCCAAATTAAAGTTGCATAATTTTGCACAGGTGAAGGTGGGAATGTGCATTTTTGAAAAGTCGGAGATGTTTTTAGCAAGAGTTATTCCCCTCTCCAATGTCAACCTTGTAAGCACTACTAGCCCTAGACTTCGAAGATTTCTTTGTAGATTCTAGGATGATCCCATCGTATTCAAATAAGCTGTGTCCATTGGTGGTGCATAGAGGAAGGTTGCTTTTAAAAGTGGACACACTTCTATTTTCGAAATAGCCACCTCAACATCCTGAATTTGGTTTCCGTTGATTTCAAGGGGAGGAATTGATCTGATCAAATTCAAATTTACTGTTTGTGTTTGGGGTGGGCTGAGGAAGGTTTCTTAAAAAAAAAAATGGGTGCATTTTCATTTTCAATATGGCTGCCAAGGCCAGCATCTTGAATTTGATTTCTGTCGATTTTGGGAACGGATGATTCAATCAAATTCAAATTTGCTGTATGTGTTGGGGGAGGGTTGAGGATGGGTCCTTTTGAAAATGGCCTCACTGCAGTTTTAAATATGGCCACCAAGGCAGCCATCTTGAATTTGGTTTCTAGTCTTTGAGGATTTCAAGGATACCATTTTATCCAATCAAATTCTTATTTGCTCTGTTTATTAGGAATGAAAAGAGCCAGGTTCCTTTCAAAAATGGATGTGCTGCAATTTCTCATGTGGCAAAGTGTCTGTCTGCCAAGTACAGAAGGATGTTGCGAATGCCTCTTGCACTGTCATTCTGGTAGTAGTGTTTAGTCATGTTTCCTTATATCATGTATTCATTTGAATATTTTTCATTGTTCTGCTTCTGTAATTCTGTCCTTTGTTTTTTCACATTCCCTCTTTCTTGCCCTCCCCACTCACTTTTCTTGATTGTTCACCATTTACCCCATTTGTAGCCACACCCTCTTACGCTTTGTTCCCTTGTGTCTCACCTGTTTTATGTTTTTTTTAGCTCCCTGCTGACCTCCTTACCTGCCCTGTCTCTCCGTATTTGTGTTCTGTAATCTGTTCAATTTTATTTTATGTTTGTATTGTCAACTTTTCTGTATTATTTCCCATTGTTCTAATTATTTCATTTTAGCTGTCAGTTTCCACTCGTCCTTTACTCATTTCAGCTCTCCCCATTCTGTCTGTAAATCAGTTAGTTCATTGTCTTGTTTGTAGCCACGCCCCCAGTCACGGTTCCTCATTCTCACGCACCTGAATTGGTTTCCCCTTTGTATCTGTTTACTTTAAATAGCCCTGTGTTCCCACTTTTTTGTGAGTCTGTGGCCTTTTCCAAGTTAAGCATGAGCCTTTGTATTTTCCAGTGTTTCTTCTCCAAGTTCTGGTTTGCTTTGTCCATAGTTTAAGAGTATGCCTGGTCCCTAGCGCAGGGATGAGCGTCCTGAAAGGCCAGTGTGTGTGCAGGTTTTAATTCATATCAATTACCCAGACAAATTGAGCTAATTGGTTATATACAAAAAGACAGATTTTCACATAGATTAACTCAAAGAAAAATGTTTTATGTAGGGAGTCAAGAACAGTCTTTGATGGTCATTAATGATAATTTAAAGAAATGCAGTAGAAAAGTCAGATTTCATTAATAGTTTAGTTAATTAAGATAATTAACAAATTAAAGACCAGAAGTTGGAGTAAAAATCAGGAACAGATACAGCCCTCAATGCTCACTTCTGCCCCAGTGCATTGAGATCTTTCCCTCTTTGTGCTGCAAGTTGCCAGATCATCACCGACCTGAACTGTCGGTTCCTGATTTTGCCTGCCATAAATCTATTTGTGACATTTCAGTCCAGTCTGCACTTGAGTCCATTCGCCTGCTAATATCTGCAAAAGGCACTTCAACTGCAGTGTCAGGGGCATATCATCAGCCTCACTCTTGTCTCTTGTTAGGGGTTCTGCATTGTTTTCACCAATTACCCCCCCCACCAATATCAACTTTATATGTGCAACTAGTTTTAGATTTCTTTATGGATTCTTTCCAAATTATGGTTAATCATATGGTATACCATGCAAACATCAGTGGAGTTTGAAAGATTTACAGATGGACATGCTGTTTAGAGTGGTGGCATGCACTGCTGAAATGACCAAGCAGAATGAGCTTAAAATTGATGTCACTACAGTATTGCTTCCTGGTGGATTTTACACTGTTAAGAAAAACACACAACAAAATAGTAATCATGAAAAATATCTGTTTATTTAGTTTTGATCTACTGTATTTTCTCAAATATGGGAAAATTAAAAAGCGAAGACTTCTAACATTTAAATCAATAATTCCTGAATAAAATTTGATTCTGTTGAACTTAAGGCTACTTTATATGCATTATATATGTTATTTTATCATGTTATGTTCAATTAATTGCCTCCCACCATGCTTTCCATTTTACATACCTAACACGGGATATCACTTTGTACAACACACTCTGATCCCGACTTGTCACAGAGTGACGCTACCTGACCCAGCCTCATCAAACCACTTTTCCTGAGGTTTAATTCTTAAAGGTCCCCTATCATGCCACCAGGGGCACAGCTAATTAGCCATTATGAACCAGTTCAAAGCCTCCCCTTCCTGACATCACAAGGGGGAGTGACCACCCAGGATAATGAAATCTGATTGACTGCTTGGCTGAAGGTGATCAGTTCTTCTTGCCTCTGGTTGGTTACATCCCCATGTGATGTCAAGAGGGAAAAGATTTTGAAATGGCTTGTAATAACTAATTAGCTGTGCACCTGGTGACATAATAGGGAACCTTTAATTCAAAATGTGTCCGAAACTCATCAAATGGGTTTGCAAATTTTTTGATGATGTCACTGGCATGATTTATTTAATGTTCTTGTGTCTCACGCCCGCTCTCACTACATCCTTTCCTCTCATGACTCTCATTCCCTCCCTCACTCTCTCCTTATTTTTCTCCCACCCTTCCTCCCTCGTTTGCTTTCCCTCCATTTCTCCCCCCACTCCCACACTTCATCTCACCCCACCTCACTCCTCCTTCCCTCTCGCCTCACCTCACTCTCTCAGTCTATCTCTCTCCCTCCTCACTCTCTCTCTCTCAATCTCTCCCCTCCCCACTCCAACACTTCATCTCTCTCTACCTCACTATCTTTCCCCCCTCACTCATTCACTCTGTCTCACCCTCCTTTCTCTCACTTCCTCTCTACCTCCCTCCCCCTCTCTCTCCATCTCGCCCTCTCTCAATATCTCACTGTCTCACACTTCCTCACTCTCCCACTCCCTCTTACTCTCACTCTTTCCCTCTCCCTCTCTCACTCTCTTCAATCCATAATTAAGGACAACTCAGTCTCTACAATCAGCTGCACCAGCAGAAAGTAGAAGTTCTAATGTGATTTTATACCCTCCAATAAATTAGTCACCTGACTTTGCTGATTAGTTTCATATCCTGGTTGAAGAATTAACAAAGTCAGGTGATTCGAATTAAATAATGGAGAGTACATTCAATTTCTGAGACTAGATTTTTTGACCTCAGCACAAAAGACATCTGACCCTCCAACCAACACATTGAGGTACTCAGTCCTTCAAGAACCTCCTCTCCCAGATCCCTATCCAAATGTGACTGAATCAAATTATTCATGAGACGCACCTCCTCTCCCACACGGAATAAGAAGCCAAGAAATGCTCATAGAGATGTTTGTGCGAAGGCACATTTCGGTTGCTCCAAATCTGTACATTACATGCTAAAAATACCCCTCCTCACAGATGTCTAATTAGCAAGTCTCTAATTATGTTCACAGCGGCAATCATCGCAATGTGTCGAGTGGACTTGAGATGGAGAATTTTAAATTTAGATCGTATTGTTCTGAGCAGACACGTCTCCAGGTCTTTCATTTGAACTGTAAGAAAATAACCCATCTCTTTCAGAGGAAAAGAATGTCAGCTTCACTGGACTTTTTTCTACATTTTTTCCCACAGTTATTTAATTAGACTGCGAAAAATAAATAATTGCAGGTTTTCTTGCCCTCATAAAAGCAAGTATTTAAAGATGCCTGGTTACAAAACCTATTCAATTAATCAGAAATTACTGCACAAGACACGGAAATATAATGTGACAAATCAGAAAGTCTATTAATAATATGCTGATATTGATTATATTTCTGTGCAAGATAAAATGATTCCCTTGAACTGAAACTGACCTAGTACAGTAACAAAGATGATAAAATTATTCTTTCTCTGCATTGCCTTCCCTTCAGTTCAGTGGGGTCCAGAGTCCTCAGAATCGATGTGAAAAATTTTTATTCTGCTCCTTAGAGAGGGCAAAATTGTCAGGAGGTCTGTCCGTGACCTCCTGACAATTTCTAATATTAATATTCTAGCCTTACCCATTATGAGCAATAGAAGCAAATCTGATTACAGACATGCACTTATTGAGATACAAGGTGCACCATAATTTATTGGACAGGGGCACGTTTTTTGTTATTTTGGTTCAGTTGACCGAGTCAGTAACCAGATCTGAATCCAATTAAATATGCATTTTACATGCTAAAGAGGAGACTGAATGTGAAAAAGTTCCCGAAACAGGCAGAAACTGAAGATGGCTGCTGTACAGGCCTGGCGAAGCATCATTCGGGCAGATAGCCAGTGTCTGGTAATGTCTATGCATCGCAGACTTCAAATAGTCATTGCATGCAAAGAATATGTGACCAAATGTTAAAAATGATGACTGTATTCTTCATTATTTAATACTGTCCAGTATTTTTATGCACCCAAAAGTGGTGGGGATTATGTGCAAAAGCTCTAGTCATTTCTGAAGGGTTCATCTCATGAGAATGAAAATAACTTTAACCTTCACTTTAACCTCATTGTCATTGTATCCTTTTGAACTCAAAGTGCAACAGCACAAAATCAAGATTTAAAAAAATGTGTCACTGTCCATTGAATTATGGTGCTCACTGTATTCTGTAAAAACCGAATCAGGTTCTACTGATCCAAGGCAGCCTTGTTTCTAACTCACCTGACAATATATTTGTTTCAGTTGCTAACTGAAAACTACTCTGTATTCTAAGAGATTGAAAGAGTTTGATTGTTGTAATTGATTCAGGTGGAGTGAATCTGCAAGTTATAGAATCTTAATAACAAATATTTCACCCAAATTAGTGATATACTGCATGTACATGAATTAAGCTTCACTGAAAAGGGTCAGTTAGCTGTTTTGTAGGGTTTACAGTAGTAATCCCTGATCTCAAGTGAGATGCCTTTAAATAAGCCATTAAAGGGCACCTCTGGGAGTCAGCAATGTCTGGCTAAAAATAACCGATGAGGTGGCAAAACTCGGTTTGGGGGCGTGAATTGTTGTAGGAAATCACTGCGAAATGCATGAAAGATGGTTAACATTGACCAACCATAATCAGAAAACCGCCATGACAGGCCATTTCTGCTCGGATCAAGGTACTGTCTAACATCTGCGAGTTGATTCCTGGCTCTCCCCTCGCACATACAGGTTATTTTCTCAGGCTCACTATCTTCACTATCCTCACTGCTATCACACTCTCATACCAAATTTGGGAAATCTGATGGTTATGATTTATACAGATAACCAGAATTATAAGAATTCTTGTCCAATGTTTCCACATCTTCGCCGGTTTTGATGTAAACAAATCTATTTCTGAAAATGTTCAAGGCAGTTGTCATTGCTGTTAGTCTGTTCACTGTGTTCAGTTATGTTTTATTTATTCATGTATTTATTTGAGAATTTTTTGTTCTGTTTATTTCATTTAGTTGCTTTTGTGTTTCTCTGTTTCTCTGTTATGCTTTGCCCACTGTTTTTTGACTGTTCCTCATTTCCCCATTTGTTATCACACCCTCTTGTGCATTGTTCCCTCGCGTCTCACATGTTTTGTGTTTATTTTAATTACCTCCCTGCCTGCCTCTTCACCTGCCCCGCATCTGATAATTCCTGTCAGTGTTTCGTAATCTGTTTATTTTTATTTTGTTTTTATCGCTAGTTTTTTGCATCATCCCCTATTGTTGTCATTATTTCATTTTAGCTGTCAGTTTCCACGTGTCTTTGTTTCCTTTCAGCTTTCCCCACTCTGTTAGTTAATCAGTTAGTTCTTTGTCTTGTTTGTAGCTACAACCTTTGCTACACTTCCCAGTTCCCGCACACCTAATTTCAGTTTGCTTCTTGTGATTTTCATCCTTTATTTAGCCCCGCTTTTCCCCTTTGACTTTGTAAGTTTGTTGCCTTTCTTAGTTACTCATGAGTCTTTGTATTTCCTGGTTTTTTCCTCTCAGGTTCTGATTTGTTTATGTCCATGGCTTTTCAAGTTTGCTTATGCCTCTGTGTTTTGTGATCTATTGGTTTTGACTTTGGCTGGCATTTTTACGACTTATGATTCTTTCTCCTCCTGTTATTGGCATTCTCACCGAGGGGCATTCGACCCCTGGCTTATTTTGTGACTATCATTTTGATTTCCCTTTCTGTGTGGCAAGTTGCTCGATTGGTAAAGCCCTGGACAGTCTGACCCTGCGATTTTGTTTCAATAAATCTGTTTTGTCATTGTACTCCAATCTGTGCTTGTGTCCATTCCACACCCTGACAGTGGTGAACCACAGTGTGGGACAGCTTCAGTGCAATGTCACACGCCTCCCCAATATGGTGCCTCCCACTCCAAATTTCAGCAGGGCCAATGTATTTTTTTGAGGGCTTATATTGTGCTACAGCGCTTCTTAAAAATTGTTCTGATGTACTTTATCAGTTTGTATTTTGACGGCAAAACAATTTTATTCAATAGAAATTGTATGTAGGTACTCTTTTAAAATGGCTGAGTCCTGATATATATTCTCTAACCCAAAGCAAGGGCAGGAGGTAGAAGGGATTTAGGGCCTGGGCAACAATATTTTGATGCTTCAGTTATTACATTAGAGGAGGTCTTAGAAGCTACAGTCTGAGAGATTATTCCCAATAATCAATAGAATGATATTATACAAAAAATAACTTGTCTTCAGCAATGTAACCAATGTAAAGTGTCTGCCTTTACTTTTTCACTTATTTTATTTCAAAAAGTCATAAATACCTGCAAATATTATTTTTGTCATGTTTTGAGATGGAACAAAGTCATGAGCAGGACAGGAGTTACAAAACAGCCTCAGGGGGCCCCCTATAACCCATTTTTTTTTTTTTTAATCTCCTGACTCCACCCGTTACCAGAGGACAGGTGTCAGGTTGCTGTCGTGCCACAGCTGCTCAGAAACGCTACAGCGGTGCCTCTTTACAGCGGCACGGTTACGGAAGAAGAGTCTGCTGAAAAACCCGCCCCAGCATACCGTCAGCGCACACCTGAGCTAGCCCCGTGTCCTACTTAGAGAGCACCAGCAAACTCAGCCTGCGCGTGGAAAGACGAGAAAAGAACATCGGGCTGACAGCCTCGTCCTGAGGCATGCTGGGATTGCTCTGGCGTTGTCACGTTAGGCATTACTCAACCATACCTTTCCTAGGGGGTGAGGGGGATCAATAAAGGAAAAAATTAAGCATAACGTCTTGTAGCCAGAAAGTAGGCTACACCAAATTTACTGTGTTGAAATTAAACCGTAGCTGATTGTGTTGACAAAAAAAAAAAAATCCAGTTTTTGTGTCAATGTTTTATGGCATTAATAAGATTTCGAAATCACTTTTTTTTTGTGAGTGTGTTTATTTGCTGGCAATAGGGATGGTTGCACATTGTATTTTACGTAGATGAATGAGCCTTTGCTCGATAAGAATCAATTGAAACATGCTAACTGCTATATTATTCAGTACTGTCTATGATGTTCTGCTTTCACAACAGAATAGAAAGCAAAATGAATATAATTATTATGAGAGGAAAAAGCTTGAATTCACAAATAAAGGCTGAGCTGGGCCCTTTAATTAATGTTTTTTTTTTTTATTGTGCTGTTACGCTTTTAGTAATTTATATGGAGAATGTGATTGATTGTTGTTTATATTTCTCTGTGTTTTAAAAGCAAACAACAGCAAAATGAACATGTGCACAAGCTTGTAAGGCAAATGCTAAAAAAACAAAGAGACATTCAGACACTTTAAATAAAACAAAGGATTACTCTATTTACGCATAAAGACTGTGCTGCGCAATAAGTCCAGTGAGAGAAATGAAGTCGCCAATCCCAGTCTCGCTTTCATTAATATCACTCTCCAAAACCACAGCAAATATTTGGGAGTATCAAGGTCTCGAAGAAAGGGCTAATTGCACGAGGAGGTAAACACAGAATTGTCTACAAAGGGATGAGCACATTAATTAAACACCATAGAGATCCAATTAAAAGCAGCACTCACATTATCATTTCTAACAGAACAGCCCATTGCTTCATTTCCAAACGGAACATGTGCTGGTTTCTTAGCACTTCGTCTGTTGTGTGCGCAATTTTGTATCTTAATGAGCCTCTCTAATATAACATGACTAGAAAACACAGAAGTGCTGAGAACGCCTTTCTTTTGCTTTAACCAGAACCATTCGGCACGTGTAAAGGAGACGCTGCTTTTTTTTCTTGGTAGCAAATTAATTCGTTCTCGGTGCAAGGTCACAGCTAATACAAAAGGCTGACAGCTGGTACACCAAAGATGGTGTCTCCTCTTCCTTAAGGCCTAAGCTGCACTTTCAATCCTACGAGCAAGGAACACGCCTAACCTACATGTTAGCTTTCTGCCCATATGCCTCTGATGCTGAACATAGCATTTAGCTTTGCAGTTGTCAATATTAATTTGTGTTTCATGGAGCAAGTAGCTGGACTGCTTTCTTACCTATGCCTACCGGGGGCGCTGTCTGTGAATTAGCCTGTGTTAGCCTTCCTTGTGCCTGAGTCTGGCTGTGGAGGCTTGCTGGGAGCCAGGAGAGAGCCACGCCCATTTCTCTGTGTTCTTGCAGGATGAGGAGAGCGTATGCTAATGACTGCTTTGATGAGGGGGTTAGTGCGGTGGAGGGAGGGAGGGAGTGTCAGCACAGAGAAAGACAGGAAGAGAAGAAAGGAGGTTCGTTAATATGCGAACAAATCCTAAACGAGGAGCAGGGGCTTCTTCAAAATCCACACACACTCAGGCACACATGCACGCGTGAGCACACACACACACACACACACACACACAAGAATACACTCACACAGTCATACACGCACACACACACACACAAGAACACACAGTCATGCACAGACACTCACACTCACACGCGCACACTCTCACGCACACACACAAGCACACATACACAGACAGGCGCGCACACACACACACACACACACACACACACACACACACAGACACAAACTTACAGACATATGCATACACACATTCACATATGCACATGCATACACATACACACACATACACACACACGGACACACAAACACTCACGCACACGTACACCAAAAGTAGACACTGCTCTGTGAGCTCTACTAAAGTGAGTCCACTCACTAAAAATAGACAAACAAACACATTCTCGCCCACAAATTATTGTGTGCCAAACGTCACGGTTACCTCACATACACTCAAGTTCAGAGACAAGCACACTGGCTTTCATACAACACAAAAAGAGGCTGTGTGAGTGTGTGTGCGGAGTGTGTGTGTGTGTGTGTGTGTGTGTGTGTGTAACAGCGAGAGAGGAGCCGTGAGAGAGAGGGGAGGGAGAAGGAGAAAAAAGGGAGAGGAGAGAAAGCGAGGGAGAAAAGGAGAGGGAGATGGGCAGGGAGGAGAGGCAGACATAGAGAGAGATGGAGGGGGTGGGGAGAGGAACAGGGGGGCTGGCACAGGCCTGAGGCCCAGTGTGGGGGGGGGGGTTGCGGAGGGAGGGGAGCGCCCCAGCCTGGCAGCCTCACATCTCTCTCGTGCCAGTACAGCCTGCTGGAATCTGTGTGTGAGTCTGGGAGCGGCTGTGCTGGCAGCCGTCTTCACTGGCTGCATACCTGCTGCTACTGCTGCTGGGGCAGAGGCTGGAGCTGGGGCTGTCACCAACCAGCAGATCTGTGTGTGTGTATGTGTGTGCGTGTGTGTTTATGGGTGTGTATGTGTGTGCACGCACATGTGTGTGTGTGTGTGTGTGTGTGTGTGTGTATTTGTTTGGGTGTGCATGTGTGCGTGTGTGTGTGTGGTTGTGTGTGTACGCGTGTTGTGTGGGCAGACCAGACCTAGGGAGGGTGCGCTTATTTTTACATGCTAATGCAGTTCTTACATGTTTTTTCCTTCTTTTAACCATTTGAAGAGTATGTTTTTTTTGTGGAAAATTCTTTTAATATTTTGGAGACAGTGCTCTGGAACTCTATTGCTTTCAATTACACATCAGTGTTTTGTGACATCAGCGTTAGAATGTTCAGTTCCGAACATTCTGGTCACGTTTTTTTTTTTCTTCTTCTCCTTTTTTTAATCTTACACCTTAGAAGGTAAAGTGAAATTCCTTTTTTTCCAATGGGATTCAGTGTACAAGGGAGAGGATGGTGAAGGAGAAAAAAAGATGGAATGAGGACGGGGATTCTCTCCAGAGGAGGAGAGGGAAAATATGCTGGAGGTGTCACATGTCTCCAAACCCCCCCCCCACCAACCCCCAGCCCTGACTCCATGTGAGCCCTGTGATGCCAGCTGTCTCCGGCTCATTTGCATGTGTTTTAACGGCTGCTCTGATTGATCATTAAAAGAGATAGAGGGGAAAAGAGAGAGAGAGAGAGATGGGGGGATGCGTGGAAGATGGAAGAGGAGGGATAAGGTAGAGATTGAGAGAGAGAGGATTGGGGATCGAGATTAATTTTGAGGAGAGAGGGAAAGAGAGAGATAAGAGAGAGTTAAAAAGAGTGAGTTGAAAGCAAGATTGTCCCTCCATTGATTTGGCAGATGGCATTATCTTCATATCCATACATATCAAACACAGCTCACATTTTCTTCCTTTTTGCGAGTACTTGTTCAGATGTGCAGGAACCGATTTAACATTCCATGGGCTCAGGCATCGCTCAGGTGCACGCGAGCGCGAGTGCATGCTAATGAAGAATAAAGCAAACATGTACTCAGAGGAACACGGGGCGCGTCTCTGGGATGGTCACACGCTTCATTCTCTAATGAAAAAAATCCACACATGACCTGGACTGAGCACAGAGTTATGGCTGAAGTATCATGAGATGTTTCAACAATAAATACACTAAATGTGTAAATAAAACTGAAATAATGTTGTGGTATGTTTATGGGTTACCTTCCGTAAAAAACAGGTTTTCAGGTCTCTCCCCAGTGAACACCAAAATGTTTTTGTTGAATAATAATAATAATAATAATAACGTGCATTAGTCATTATTTCCCTGCGTTTTACCAAAATAAGCCAAGCTTTTAAAACAGGCTTTTGCTCTCTGATGCTCAACCATCCAATTTCATTGCTGAATCCGACGCTTTGGATGACAAATAGTCCGTTCAGATGATCCATCCCAGAAATACAGCGGAAACTTTGAGAGGCAGCTTATTAAAAGAAATCATAAATTCCAATTTGTGCGGAGTTTCAGTCCCATGTTTCTATTTTTATAGCTAGTCCATTTTCCTCACATTCAAATCTATTGAATGTTTAATATTGTAGCCACGCCCTTCCACTTTTTGATTGGTCATGGCGCACCGGAAACCGGAATTAAGTCTTTCGGGGGAAATTCAAAAAAGCTTTTGTAGTTGGCTACGTTAGCTAAACAACTTCTCAGTTATGGACAGCAAGCAGATTGCCCGTCAATAGTAAATAACGAGACACCTGAAATTTGCCGATTGACGGTATTTACCTGCAAAAAAACAGGTAATTATTAGCTAACGGTCGCTAGCTTGCTTACGTGTTTCTCTTCATTCTGGTTGGAAGCTTGGTACGACAGTGCCTGTGCTGGATAGATAGCTAGTTAGCTAGATTTTTTTCTCCATATACTTGGCTAGCTATGACTTAACAGACGAAAGCTTTGCTAACGTCCACTGAATACGAGTAGCGAAATGCTAACTAGAAAGCTAAAACTTGCACATTTTACTTGCAAATAAACTAATTGAACGAGGATCGAGATTGCCGTGTCAAAATCCTATGCTGTTATTCACCATGACTAAAGCCGCTTTCACACTGGACGCGAAACGAAACGTTTTCGCGTGTACTCGAGTCTTTGCATTGACTTTGAATGTAATCTGTCGTGCGAAAAAAATCGTTTCGCGTCCGGTGTGAAAGCAGCTTTATTCATTCTGTGCTTGTGTCGCTGTTGCCGACAACCACCCGCACGATTTGTTTTTCCTGATTTTCTGGTGTGCTCGTATGGATTTTATCAAGTTGGCCAGCAAACTAGGAAGTAACGCTTGCAAATGTAAAATATCAGTTTCTTATTCTATTGTAGTTGATGGATAATTTTGGTTTATATTTTGATATTGTCTGATGAATTATGGCTGATTATAAAACACACCTTGAGCTGATGGATTATTGTTGTTGTAGTTGTCAAGTGCTGACATTTAAGACTTGTTTCATGCAGGCGTGTGTGAGATCCGCAAAGATGCCTGTGGACAGTGCTGCGGAGCTACTGAAGTATTATGAAGTGTACGAAACCATAGGATCTGGTAAGATAACTGTTGCCTGTTCCTGTGATAACTTTTGACTGTTCCTGCGATAACTGTTGACTGTTCCTGTGATAACTGTTGACTGTTCACGTACAGGCGGGTTTGCCAAGGTGAAACTGGGGCGACACATCCTGACTGGGGAAAAAGTCGCGATAAAAATAATGGATAAAAAAGACCTTGGGGTAGGTGGTTCCATCTCCATGAATTGTCCTTTCAACTATAATGTGCAGTAGCGCATTGCGCGGCATTACCTACTTCGTCATTGTATCCAAACAACTTTAAAGAGAAATTATTCCCTTCCCATTTGTCTGTGCGATCAGAATTTATTTTAAACGCTTTTGGCCCTTCTCTTATTGTCAGTTGAATTCTGTGTGTTATGTGTCGGCACAGGCCAATGATTTGTGGTATATGCTGTCTGCAAGCTGTAAACCACTGATTTGATGTGATATTGTATATTTGTCTGTTTAGGAACTGTGTCACTGTTCCTGTGGTTTGCGGGGAGGGATGTGGGGTGTGTACCTGGATTGCAGTAAGACTCCATTTTAGGTGTATAACATGTAATCCTTTGCTTAATTTTGTTTTCAGTGGTCCATTTGGGCCATTTTATGTCAGCTCACCTGGAGGTCCCCAGGTGACACCACATATTTTTATGAAAATCATAAACCTGCATTTAGCCTTAAAGCCATTTTAGGAAGCTGTAAGTTTAAAAAGAAAACTAAGCACTACTTGGTGAATCTGGGGGAAAAAATCTGACAAAATCTGGAAATGCGGATACATATCCACTTTTTCAGATTCATGCTCCCAGACAGCTCTTTTTTTAGGCTGATTCATATGCTCCTAAACTTGGCAAAAATTCAAATTTGCATTTGTCTGTGCTAGAGGAGGGAGTCTGAGGGCTTGTGTTTGATGTTCTATATTTGCGAAACAAATGGGAATCAAAAGCAAAAATGTTGTATGTCTGCTATTCTCATCAAGATGAACATTTAAAAAGTTTAAATGAACAATGTCCTCAGGACAATGACGTGTAATTAGTGAGTGCTAGCGCAGGGCGGCTCCCCGAGGGGTCTGTTGTTGGGCCCCACGGGGGGGGGGGGGAGTCTCTGCCCTTTTTTGCAAAATCGCACTCAGCTAACGCCTGCGCATCGACATGTCAAATACACTTGTCAGGTTTCTTGATGAGAAGTAATAATGGAGCAGTAGCGCTTCAAAGTTCAAGTCCACACTGAGAACAAGATCATGAACAAGAGAAAGAATACCGTGTTCAACTTCCATTTTTTTGGCTTTTTATTTGCCAGAACAATTTTAAAATGGGGCGTCAACATATTTCTGTGGGTTTTGTTTATGAGAAGGGGGTTTAGAGTTTAATATTAAAATTTTATATCACAAATGCACATGCTGCGCGTGCCCTAGCAACCCGGGGTGTCATCAGTAACATGGCTGTTGCTGTTATAAGCCATTACCACGTCTAACTCCAGTGGAAATTTGGCTCTAAATTCTCTTGACTGAATGCACACTTGATGTTTTTACACACCTGCATGCTTTTCTGGGTCCCCAAACATCAAGGTGAGCCGAAAAAGTACTGATTTAATTCGTTATTGGTTGAGATTGAATACGGAATTCTTTCCAGACCAGAAATGTATGAGTGACTCTGAGGGGGTCACCTGGGGAAGTACTGAAAATCTAGATGGTTTCCCACGGAATAACCCATCGTTATTGGTTTATGGGACCCTCTTGAGGACAAGATGATTAATCCCATGGTTTTTAGCCCTAAACACGATTAGGAATCATAAGTGCACCCTAAAAAGTTTGTGCCGGCACATTCTCCTGTTGCAGGACGACTTGCCTCGCATCAAGCTCGAGATCGAAGCCATGAAGAACCTGAGCCACCAGCACGTGTGTCGGCTCTATCACATCATCGAGACCTCTGCCAAGATCTTCATGGTGCTGGAGGTGAGGCTGTGCCAGGTTGTGTGTCAACAGCCTCTTGTGATGTTGCCAAAAAGGTTGCCCCTGCAATCAGATTCCAGCTGAAACTCTTCATTGATGAGGGCTGCCCAACCCTGCTCCCAGAGAGCAACCATCTGCTGGGTTTTCACTCTGACCATAACAAAGCAAACCTCCGTCAACATTGCACTGCTGATTAATTTAATTTGATGTTCCCACATTAAGTTTGAAATGGAATACCAGCAGGATGGTAGATCTCTGGAAACCGCTTTGGGCAGCTCTGCCACAGTATGCATTCTGGAATTTCCCACAAGTCTGTGCTCCCTTAGCATACCAACAGCCACCAGCTGTAAAATGGAACTGCTCCTCTCAGTTTTTTGTGGTTCATGAGAGGGTGTTTTTTGTTGCTCGTTTCTGCCCTCGGGCTCATTCCGATTCGTTTGTCCTCCGATGAACTGAGAACAAAATGGCGGATCTGTGAATGTTTGAGTTTCTGAGCTTTGGCAGCGGGGTTCCTCCAGCTGAAATCCTGCAAGCTGCAGTGTCTGCAGGTATTTTCTCCCATCATGCAATGCGCTGCCCGGGCGCGCTTAACCACTCACGTCCCGTACAACGAGGGTAAAAGAGTGACTGAAATTTGAACTTCTATGTGTGTCGGGGGCATTTTCTGGCTAACGCAGCAGAGCTTCAGTAGAGTTCACTGCTTACTGTTGGTTGGCACTGCACTGCAGTTCATGTTACTGGGGCAAGTGACCGTTTTGAGCAGACTTTCCCAACCTTGCCAAAAAGTACAAAATTACTCATGTCCTTTCTTCGTGTCTGCTTTTTTTGATCAATCGACCAATGGCTCAGACTCTTACTCGAAATTAATTGGGTCCTTTTTTAAATGTGTGTTTATGTGTCTTTTTTCAAACTCCTCACACATAGCACTGTCCTGGGGGAGAGCTGTTCGACTACATTATCGCCAAGGCGCGCCTGTCTGAGGAGGAGACGCGAGTGTTTTTCCGTCAGATCGTGTCTGCACTGGCCTACGTGCACAGCCAGGGCTACGCCCACAGGGACCTGAAGCCGGTGAGTGAGCTCGTCCAATCAGGAGCCGGGATCATCAGGCGACGTGTTGTTAAAGTCACCGGTAACGCCTCCTGAATGTACAATGGCTGCACAACCAAATATTTAGAAGGAATTCGACATTGATTTTATGTCCCTGTTGCAGGCAGTGGCATTCAAACTCAGTCCTGTGAGGACTGCAGTTTATGCTGCTGTTAATTGCAACCACAATTGCTATTCCAGACTTCTTATTGAGCTGTTAATTAGTTGTAATTGGCTGCATTTTCCATTTAGAGGGGTTATTCTCTTACTCTACATTGAGAAAAATGGTGTTGCCTGCCACCTAACACCCATGTAGTGTTTTCACTGCTGTGTAATTTCTCCAGATCTGGTAAAATTACTGATCTCTAAAGCAAATCGGGCACCAGTGGTTTGCTGCTCAAATGTACTGTACCAGTCAAAAGTTTGGACATACCCACATTTTTCTTACAATATATGTTAAATAAAGAAATAAGCAGACTTTATTTTGCAAACAAAGATCTAATTCTTGAATCCATCAAACTAAGCACCATTTCTTGTCATATTTGCAGAGCATTCTCACTTTTTTTTTTTTTTTTTTTTTTTTTTTTTTTTTTTTTTAGACTATTGAATTTGCAGCTGGACGGCTGTCTAACTTCCCAAAGATGTGCTGCACTTGAGGTGGCTTTTCATCAAACTTTTCGCCCAAGAAGTCCCAAAACCGCTTGACTTTAATTTGGCTGTTGGAAAAAAGAAGGAGCTTATTTGTCTCTTTACTTTGCAAGATATGGCTTCTTTGAGAATTCCAAAATTTGGGACGCTATTCAAACAATTAAATTATTCTCTTTTCACTTCTGACTGTTTACCTTTTACAAGATTCCATTTGAGACTATATAGAGAAGTAATGCTGTTTAAAACAGAGTGCTGTGACATTAGCAAAATGTCTCCAAACTTTTGATTGGTACTGTATGTCACTTAAAAAATTTTCCTTGAGCAATTAATCCTAAAATAACTCGACACGTTTGATTATCTTTTTCCGCAACCTTGAACTCTTCATTATGCAATTAGTGATTAGTTTTAGTGACCGTGTGTCCATAATTATACTGATTAAGGGACTGTTGATTCTTCCAAATTGATCGCTCATATTTTTTTCATGTTACTCTGTTCTTGCAGTCATTTCCAATGCAGTGCAATGTGAATGTGGAGCTTTCATTGCCAATGGCATATATTGCTGTTTTGACAATGTTCCTCATAAGGGTAATTCTAAAAGTAACAGCTCATTGAAAATTGCAATTATGGTTGGAACACAAACCTCAATTCACAGTGGTGCCCTAGAACTGTGCTATCTATAGAATGCTTTTGCTGACTGTGAAAATATTGGTGAAAGTATGTTTGTCATTTTTCTGTGGACTTTAGGAATCAGATGATAAATGCGTAAAATAGCCTCGCTTGTAAGTAGCCTGCTTTCTTAGTGGTTTTCAGAGGCTTCATATAATTCTCCTGATGTTTTTGTATTTATATTTAGTGCTTTAATGTCTGTTGTGGTCTACTCTACCCCTCAGGAGAACTTGCTGATTGACGAAGATCACAACCTAAAGCTGATTGACTTTGGTTTGTGTGCGAAACCCAAGGTACAAACCAGTCTGTACCGTGAGCTATCTCTCATCTCCTCTATCAGTTTCTTTTGACATTGCCAGTAACAGTGTATTGAAGCCTGTATTCAATCATACTGCAGTGTAGTCTGAATTCAATTTAATGTTTTTTCTTCCTTTCTCTCTCCAAATGATCATTTTCAATTAATTTTCCATCACATTTTCTGTTGCACCCAAATTTCTGTGTGTTTTCCTGCTTCACGTTGCATGACTGTGTAACCGTATATAACCTTTCATAGTTCTTCACAGTAGTGAGTGGATCCAATTACCCTCGATCCTTAAGTCTCATTTCCACCAAACACTTTCGGCATGGTACCCTTGGAGCCAGCCGTTCCTCAACCTGCCTAGTTCTGGTTTGTGTTTCCACTGCAGACGCTACCCTTAACCCTTTCATTACCATTGTCGCATTTCAGCGACAGCGCCGATCCCGCATCACTTACCATTGTCGCTATTTTGCGACTAGAGAAAGTCCCACACAAAAACTGTCAAAGTTCCGCAACAAAACACCCTTTTGGACGAGTCTGGTATCGCACAACACGTCAGTGATGTCATCAGGCTTCCCGTAGTTCCCAATCCTCCGGTTATGCATAGTTTTATTTTATTTTATACAGGTTATTGCAGGCAGTGCGTGCTGCAGCACGTGTATCTCCGTTTGTACACAAATGCACGTGTATCTCCGTTTGTACAGAAATGCGTGTGTATCTCCATTTGTCCATAAATCCCTTAGAGGAGAAATCGTCTTGTCTTGACAAACCGAAATACGGTTTTTATCCTCATTTTCTGTTTTTACTTTTGGAAAAACTAAGCAAAGAAATGTGTCAATGGAAAGGTAAATGTATTTTGAACATGTTTTCTGACATAAAATTGTCCATTTTGGCGTTTTTAGTTCGAAAAAGGGGGTGAAAATCCACATGCAATATCGTGCTGTGATAGCACAAAAATTTACAAGCAAGGGTTGTCTTATTCCCAGTGAGCGGTAGTGAAAGGGTTAAATGTAGGCGGGATTGAAGGTAAAGATATTACACGGGTTTGAACTATAACAGTGAATAGTGGCAGCTGGTGAGCTGAAAATTGAGAAGGCACAACACATCCCTTGAAACTAATAATTGGTTTTGACCTGTTTTTAATTATTTCTCTAAATTAGCATTTTGTAAACTCCGAAAACATTCAACTTTATCAGGTGTGGCCAGCTTTCCTCGAGGAGGTAACGAGAAATAAAACGGGTCATTTCAATACAAAATTGCTCTTCAATAAATGTTATTCAGTTGTGGATTCTTGCTGCTAACCTTTGTTTTTTGTAATTAAACAATCATGGTGTCACAGGAAAGATGGTGCAGGATGTGTTAAAAGCAAACACAGAAGTTAACGCAGTAGTTTTTTTTCTGAAGTGGATAAAACATTTTCCTGAATTGAATTTTCTATTTAATCACTGCAACAAGGCATCAAGAAGGAAGCCGCGTTTAAACTGCCGATGGCTTGTTCTAATCACTGGAAAACTGGTAAATCAAGCAAAATGATCGAAAACAGACTTTTGATCAAAGTCGTCCTCAGCTATGCACTGAGAAACAAACTGAAACACTATTCTATTTCTCACTGCT
Organism: Gymnothorax javanicus; assembly: GCA_029692085.1. Taxonomy (NCBI): domain Eukaryota; kingdom Metazoa; phylum Chordata; class Actinopteri; order Anguilliformes; family Muraenidae; genus Gymnothorax; species Gymnothorax javanicus. The sequence goes on from CM056209.1 coordinate 38,356,436, forward strand.
CCATCAGCTCTCGATTCTCTTTTGACCAATCAATGGACTGCAGTGTTTCAAGCTCCACCCTTCAGTATCGAATTAATGTGCCAGCTACCTGAACAGAACGGTAGCAAAAAATGAGGTCGATTGGAACGGTTCATTTGGTCCTATCTGCAAATTTTGACAATGGAAAGGGCAAAATAACCTTTCTAATGTTTAGCGAGAAACTGAAGTGAACCGGATTCCTCGGTGGAAACGAGGCTTTAGATACACAGGCTTTCTGTTGCCTCAGGATTCAGTGTCTCTCACAGTGTCATCTTGCTGAGATGTAATCTTTCAGACCTGCATGCACACTTGGCACTTTTTCTAAAGGCTGTAACGCTGGCCACAACTCATCAGTCTCTTAGGGCACTAGAGCCTGTAATACAGAACTGATTTATGCGTTTGTCAATGTCTGCCGCGCCTACTGTTCTACCAAACCATGCTCCAACACTTCTCATTACATTTAATGGGGTGTACTAGTTAAAGTAACCCTTATGCTTCTATTTTTTTTTTTTTTTTTTTTTTTTTTTTTTTTTTTTGCATGAGGCTATGAAGTCACTCCCTGTCTCTGCTCCCCTCCTGTGTCATCTCTCGGTTTAGTTTGGTGTTTTGGTGTTTTGGCTTTGAATGGGGTTTGAGCCTGCCACATGAAGAGAAAGAGTGTATTGCTTATACCTGAAGCTGAGTCATGAATATATTCATTAATCTTAAACTATTTTAGTACGTCAGAATGCTATTTTGTTTTCCACATGGCGCATGGCCCAATAGCATGGGTGGAGGAATACATTATTAAAGTACTGGGATGCCCTCTGTGTGTAAAATTAGTATGCTAATGTATACAGTTTTATTATCTCAGAAGCTGAATAAATTTTCAAGGAATTAAAAATATAATTATCCTGAGCTGTTGAAAACCTATCATGTGGCAACTTGTTTAAAAGAGCTCCCCAACAGCATCTGATGTTTGTATCTTACATCATTGGGCGACTATAGTTGCCTAAAGCGCTCTAAGGGTAAAATTATGATTAAATGTATATTCATGCTTCAAGTACAGAGGGTATAGCATTTGTATGGTTACTTTGCCTCAGTCATAACACGAGTGGTGAGAACAAACCATTCAGCCCAACTAGGCTCGCCATTTCGCTATTGCTAAAGTGAACCGAACACTTGAGATATTTTAGGACTAGCTGGAATCTCGCGCTGTATCAAGCCTGCTCTTGTAAACTCCCTCTGTTTCTGCATCTATGATACGGCCAGGCAAGCTGTTCCACAATGAGATTACTCTCTGCATGAAAATATATTTCCTAATGTCAGGGCTAAATTTACTCTTGGCTTACTCCAATTGTGAGCCTGAGTTCTTCTAACAAGTCTTAGCTTCAGTGATCCTACATACAAACCCCAATTCCACTGAAGTTGGGACGTTGTGTAAAACGTGAATAAAAACGGAATACAATGATTTGCAAATCCTTCTTCGACCTATATTCAATTGAGTATACCACAAAGACAAGATATTTAATGTTCAAACTGATGAACTTTATTGGTTTTTTTTTTTTTTTTTTTTTTTTTGGGAAATATTCACTCATTTTGAATTTGATGCTTGCAACACGCATTCCAAAAAAGCTGGGACGGGGGCATGGTTACCACTGTGTTTACCACTGTTTCCTATTAACCTGTTCACCTGTGGAATGTACCCAAGAGGTGTTTTTTGAGCATTCCTCAACTTTCCAAGTCTTTTGTTGCACCTGTATAGGTGCAGGTCAATCTGTGGTAGTAGTTTTCGCGAGTTAAACATACCCTCACGAGCGTTTAAGTGTTCTTTTGTTATTTGACCTGATCTGACCCCCCTCTCCCGTGGTGCGTTACAGGGCGGCCTGGGCTACGAACTCAAGACCTGCTGTGGCAGCCCTGCCTACGCGGCCCCGGAGCTGATCCAGGGCAAGGCTTACATCGGCTCTGAGGTGAGAGAGCGCGAGCACGCCGCTTCGATCCGCCTGGGGTGTCCGCGGCAACAAAGCGGTACCACTCCCTGTTTAACACCTGAAGTGGAGCCTGTTAATCAGCCCATGCTCGTCAGTGTTTGCTCTTGTGCTGCGTTTCGCTCCTCAGGAAGGCTGCTGGATTTCAGAACGCTCGCAGATTCGAGGATTAGCATCCATAAGCGTTCTCAGAATCCACCAGCCGTCTCAGAATCCGCCAGCCTCCTTATGTGGGAGCATGACTCTGGTGTGTGCGTGTGTGTGTGTGTGTGTGTGCGTGTGCGTGCGCGTGCGCGTGCGCGTGCGTGCGTGCGTGTGTGTGTTTTTGTGTGTGTGTGTAAGTGAGATGTGACCTATGTCCAGTTATTTCATCAAACGGTGTCCTTAACTTGGATGTTCACATAAGCCAAGGAATAATCCAGACTTTTTTTTCCTTCGCAAAACTTATTTTGGCAAGCAAGTTTCCAAAACTGCTGAACTTGCCAAGTTGTGATTTGTGGGAAAAAAAGAAAACAGAATTACTAAACCTCTCGCTTTTAATTAGTCAAAGTTGAGGAGACAGTCTGACTGACTGCTGGCTAAGGCAGCAGGCTTCCCTCATACTTTACCTGGGAGCTGTAATGTGTCAGTGCTGGGTGGTGTATTGTATCTGTCGGATGTGTGTGTGTCTGTACTCACTAGTATTATGTCCATCGTCCCTGCTCTCTAAATATTGGTGTTGAGTGCTGAACCGGGCTGATGCGGTGATCTGTAGTTTAGTGTGATGTGGAGTGTACTGTCATGGGGTGGTGTGCGCTTGTCCATTGTCCTCCTGCTCTAAATCAGGGATACTCACTCTTTTCCAGAATGAGCCGGTGTGGGTGCTGGCTGTCGCTCTAACCGTGCAGCTTCACACCTGATTCGACTAATCAAAGAGTCTCTGGCGAAAGCTTTAAGGGTTGATTAGTAGAATCAGGTGTGTGACAGGTTGGTTAGAATGAAAGCCTGCACCCACACTGGCTCATTCTGGAATAGAGTGAGTATCCCTGCTCTAAACGCTGGTGATGGTTGCTGTACCAGGCTGATACAGCAGTCTGTAGTTGAGTGTTATGAGGAGTGTATCAGTGTTGGTTGACGCCTGTGTGTTCGTCGTCCCTGCGCTCTGAACGCTGGTGTCGGCTGCCACTGCAGGCCGATGTGTGGAGCATGGGTGTTCTGCTGTACGCACTGCTCTGCGGCTTCCTGCCCTTCGACGATGACAACTGCATGGTGCTCTACAGGAAAATCACAGTAAGGCCCGGCATACAGGCCTGCCTCACAGGCACCAGCTCAGTTTAGTCCTGGACTAAAGTCCTAGCCCTGGACTAAATTCTGTTTTAAGTTTCTATTCTCTTTACAACACACCGGATTGTGTCTTTGTACGGTAACCAGTTGTTTCTCTACTTTGGCCTTTCGCTGCTGTACTTTCGCTATGATGTCCAAATTCGTTCACTACTATAATCAAACAAAGATCAGATCGAAGATCGCTGAGTAATTCTTTGAAGTAAATCGTTTTTGTTTTCTAGAGCCAGTCAATGGCTAATTTCCCTGAAATACTTTTCCGCAATGGATCTCTGTCGACTAAAAAATGCGTCGCGCCATCACATTGTTCTCGATAATTTTACAGACTTACTTGAGAGTCAAATAAAGGGCAATAAAAAGACACTTTTACCCGAAAAAATATTCTCAGCTGTAATGCAAATGGTTTTATAAAGTTGTACTACGGATTCTTGGGTAATATTTATGTTCTTAACTTGCATTTATCTTTAGTGACGAACGGACTTGGACATAGTAGTGAAAGTACAGCTCCAAAAAGCCAAAGTAGCAAAACTACTGTCAACCCATGTACTCAAGAAAATGTATCACCTTTCCTCCATGTTTCCTCCTCCAGTCTTATAGTATTGCAGGAAAGGAGAGCTGGGAGTACTTTTTTAGAATATTGGGGCGACCCATTAAATCAGCTGGATGACTGCACGGAATGGAACCTGCAACCCTCTGAAATTAGAAGCATGAACTGAAGTAACATGAGTTGGTTCATTGTTTTAAGTTAACTTGGTAAACTTGGTTTATGAAAGACCAAGACCCCACTAGACTACATTAATGTGTGTCTATGTAGTATGGCCCCAGACAGTACTATGAACGTGTTCATGCTCCTCCAGGAAGGGCAGCTGTGGTGGGTGGTTGAGTTTTGTTGAGGACCAAGAATATTCAGGAGGTGAAATCAGGTGTTGTGCTGGACTAAAACAGCGGCCTGCACCTACACTGGACCTTTTCAAAAGGGACTGCACATCTCCATACTCAAATAAAATGATGAACCCAACCTCTGAGGCTTTCAGCTGTGACACTGCTGGTGATCTTGGGTCAGAGTGAAGCAGAGAGGCACATTTAGGGCACTTGTAAATTTTTAAAGCTGGCACATAAGGATTCTGAAAATATTTTAGCCTATATTTCAGTCCTTAATATCAAAATGCCTGCTATGCAATCAAGAAATGTTGCGCTATAAGTGACGTGAATCATCTGAAGTAGTCATTTGTAATTAACATCAATTTGCGCTGTTGCAGCAGGAAGCTGGTGTAATATGAACGTGCCCTGACTTTCCATGTTCCTGCTCTCAATTCCATAATGTAGCACGCTGGATTGTACAATAATTCTGCCTTGAAATTTCTCTCCGCATAATCGCTGGTTTATCATGGACAAATCATTTAATAAGTATATGGGCGTACGATGAAATAAACGGTCTATATAAACAAACTGATGGAGCCATGAGGATCGTTCCCTCTAATGAGCCATACTTGTGCATTCAAAAAGAAAGGTTACAGCGACACGCAGTGTTTTCTAAATGAACTGCGAGATTTAAAAAAAAAAAAATGAAAGGCCTGCTCATTCAAATCCAATAACTAGCGGGTGTGCTCCGCGCACCCAGAAAAATTAACGAGTTTATTTCCCCCTCGTTCTTCCCATATCTGAGCGATCATGGCAGATTTTCTCACCCAGCTTGATACACTCAATAAATCGCTTGTGTAATAATGTTTTAATCTCCGTGCGCTGTTGAAGTTGCTGCTGCTTTGCCTTGTGTTTAAACCTCTGTTTCGTCCCCTCACTTCCCAGAGAGGCCAGTACGACCGTCCTCATTGGCTGTCTCCTGCCAGCGTCATGCTCCTCAATCAGATGATGCAGGTACTGCGTCTCATGACCAGTTTACTCTTTATTCAACGGCTGTTATTGGACCATAGTTGGTAGCTGGTCTTGCTGTTGATATCTCCCAAGTAGTCACACAGACTTGGATAAGATTCTTAAGTTCTTTGTGCTATCCGCTACTGTCCTATTTCTACAAGAATGAGGTTCCCACGTCGTTCCCAGAGATCTGCTGTCTTCGTTTTTACTTCAGCCTCATTAAACAACTCGGGATCTCCTTGCATTGCTCAAAGCGGTATGCCACATTACGGCTGACTGGCTAAGCTATGGGTTGGTGCACCTACAGGAAAGGGTTTAGGTTACTGAGGATTTATACTGAATGTGCTAAATGAAACTCAGTTCTCCTATGTGTCCTGCAGGTGGAGCCAAAGCTGCGCATTACGGTGCAGCAGCTGCTGGATCACCCGTGGGTGATGAAAGACTACAGCAGCCCGGTGGAATGGCTCAGCAAGCGGCCTGTGAGTCATCCTCGAGACCCCCCTTCTCAAACCTGCGACTGGGGGAGCCTGTTAGAGTAACGTGAACGAGGAGCAGCATTTAGCATGTAGCATGTCCCATTTTCTTCTGTTGGGCTTTATTACATTTTTAATTTGGCTCATTTTTTTCCAGCAAGACAGGCTTGAACAGGCAGTGCATGGGTCAGTGTGATACTATGTGGTGTTAAGAGTCTTTCTCAGTAGTCCAGTAGCTGCACTGTTCTTTTCCTGTGGCTGATATTACTGTGGGACTTGAACCTACAACCAACTGAGTCTCAGTGAATCTCCCAAAATCAACTAATTTTACCAGAGTATATTTAACCAATTTTCAAAAATGGTTATTAACTCAACTAGACGTTGATGAGCGGAGTCATTTAGTTGTGTCAACTTATAGATGACAGTTTTTGATGATTTCTGAAAAATGGCCATTTTGGGACCTTTCACATTCTTTCACCCATAACCTCTAGCAGTCACAGATTTTGATCATATTTGCTTAAACTTTGTTTATAACATCTTCAGGGCATAAGTGTGTTTGGCAGTTCATTTCATCCCTGTACTCCCCTAAACGGGCGTCACGCCGGCAGACCAGGTGATTTTCTGGGGCACTTGAACTGCTAGTTTCTAGGCCTTCAGAAGAAATGAACTTGAACAAACAATCATTTTATTAGTGTAAAGTTTTGATCTGCAGAAGCACACAAATTATGTGCATTCAACACTGAGCAATTCTTGACCGTGAAAGGCAATAAACAATAAACCGCTACTCTACGAGATCAAGAAGTTTCCTCTGATTGGTGTTTGATTAAAAAAAAAAAAAAAAAAAAAAAAAAAAAAGGTGACACCTATGATATAATTAAATGATGATTATTTGTGTGTATAAATAAAATAGGTGCAGTGAATCGTAAAAATGAGTATAATTTTAGAGTAGTTCTTCCTGTCCCTCCTGTGTTCTCCAGCTGGGACACATCGATGAAGACTGCATCACTGAGATGGCGGTCGGCCTCAAACGCTCCAGGAAGAACACCATTCAGCTCATCTCTCAGGTTAGCCCAGCTCTTCCGCAGTTATTTTCTTGCGCGCATTAATGCCAGTGTTCAGCATTGGGGTATGACTCCTCTCATTTTCGTACGGTTTATCCAGCTATCCTTACTGCTTGGCTATGAAGTGTTTTCTTCAGTGGAAGCTAGCTCGGCGTGGCCCGTAGAGCATGTATCCTGATCGAAGATACTGGTGTCAAAAAAATCGCTGTTCGTTTGCTGTTATTTTCCTGATGTCTTGTATTATTAGGCTGTAAAGGAAACTGTAATATCGTATGTCCTTTTGAATGGAGACGGTAAGGCTGTAATGCATTCTATTGTAATCAGCCTTCATTTCTAAGCCTTAGCATATTTCCACTTTAAGCTTTTTTAATGGGTTCAATGATCTGTTGTTGCAGTGGAAGTACGATCAGACAACAGCCACGTACCTCTTGCTGCTGTCCAAGAAACAGCGGGGGAAACCGGTGCGTCTCCGGCTCGAAAGGCCAGTGCAGGACATCACCTGTTCACCCCTGCTGGAGCCCAAGGTGAGGCCAGTGGAGATTCTGCCTCTTTTTCCTGGTTCTGTTCCTGGCATAAAGCTGAACCCAAGGGAGACGAGCTTTTTTTGAAACCTCAGTGAATGTTCCAGAACTTGGTTCTCATTTTACTGCTGCGATGGTGACATCATCATGTTGACTTAAAGGTCCCCTATCATGTTACCAGGTGCACAGTCAATTGGCCATTACAAGCCGTCTTTAAATCTGTCTTTTGTGACATCATAATGGAGAGTGACCACCCCACAGTAATGAAGGAACTAGTTGACTGAAGTTGATCGGTTCTTAGGTCCTCTGAGCAGTCAGATCCCCATGAGATGCCAAAGAGGAACAGATTTTGAAATGTATTGTATTTACTTATTGTTGACTGTGCACCTGGTGACATGATTGGTAACCTTTTTAAGAATAGTTTAATGAAAATATTTTGAACTCACAAAGGGTGAAGGCCTATCTTTTGATCTGGTTTTCATATACTCATGGTCACGGGTCACCTCTGGTGGGGGCGTCTGCACATTTTAAGGGGTTTTCTGTCCAACCTAAATAAAGCCTGAGAAATGGGGGTTTGTGGGCTGGAATGTTGAAAAAAGCCAACAGATCCACCATTGCCTAGGTTTATACTCAAACCCTAACAATACGCACCTCTTTCAACAGCTAGAGATCTGCATTTTGCGGACTCATGAGTCAGGTGTGCTGATGTAGGGTTGAAATGAGGACTGAGAGGGTGGTAGATCTCTTGGAACATGGTTCCATTACTATTTTACGTGATCTCTGTCGGACTGATTTGCCGTTTCTGTGGTTGTGCGATCAGATCAAGAAGACCCTGCACTTCTCCGAGTACGAGGATGAGGACGGAGACGCAGAGCCCCTGGTGGTCCTGGGCCCAGTGGACTTTGTGATGGACAACGCCATGGATGGCGACTGCAGCCCCTGGGTCCAGCACTCGCCCAGAGCACAGCCAGAGACCCCTGTTAGTTTGGGCTCCGTGTGCCTCTCTATTCTGTTTCTGTCAGTCTGGCCCTCATCCTCAGCTGCACTTAGGGCTCTGGACCCCTGGGGGTCGCGGGTTCAAGTCCGTCAATGTTCAATGCAGCTGAGGGACAGAGTCCACTCTGTAGCATAGCAAAATGCAGTTGGAAGTCTTTGATTCTGAAATATTTCTGTACGGAGTGTAGTGATTAGTTGTTAGCACGTTTTGTTTGCAGTTAGCATTCATTGTTCCCGGTTTTAGAAAGAATCCAACTTTCATAACTGCTTTATGCCGCTACCTGATTGCATCTGTGACTCTGCGACCTTTATGTCAACATCTTTGTTTTTTGTTTTATTTATTTATTCTTTTTTCAAGAGGCAAACCTGTACCCCAGGGCGAAAGAGGGCGGAGCCAGCCGGTGTCCATCACTCGCACGGAGAGCGCACCCACTCGAAAAAACAGGCTGTCGCGGAGAACAAGGAGAACGTGGGCAGGGGGGCGGCGCCCGAACCGAAGAGGTGGGACGCGTTCGCTCTCCCCGCCCCTCGCACACCGGCAGGAGGCAGGAAGAACCCCCGCCACAACAAGGCCGTTCTGACGACCCCAAACAACAACAACAACTGCGCCCCCTACAGCCAGAACAGCTGCAGTGACCAGGGTGAGCGCAGCATATGCACTGCGGCCCATTTCTACTGTTCGTCATAACTCCCGCTCTATCAGAGCGCTGATGGATTGTGTTTGAACAGAACTCATATTAAGAGTCATGAAAACGCATGTAACTTACTGCACCATACGCCTTCATAAAACGCAAACACGAACAGGGAGTATCGAGATTTAGTCCCCAGCTTGGCATCAGCCCATAAAGATCCTGTTCTCCCATTTTCCCTGTAAGTCCAAGAAGACCAGAAGACCTAGATTATTATCCCCCGCCACGAAGTGGAAGGGGGATATAGGAATGGGTGCTGTCCGTCCATCCATCCGTCCGTCCGTCACGCTTCGTTTCCGGACCACAACTCGAAAAAAACCGTCAAAAGATTTCTTCATGAAACTTCACATGCATATCAGTCTAGTGGTGAACTGGTGCCTTTTGATGGTTTGGTATTTTTGAAAAAAAAAATTTTTTTTCCGTTTTTGGGGAAAAACGTTGGAATTTGGTTGAAAATTCAGGGTTGCATTCGTTTCCGGAGCAGATCTCAAAAACCATTCAAGATATCTTCACGAAACTTCACATGCATATTAGTCTAGTGGTGAACTGGTGCCTTTTGATATTTTGGTATTTTTGAAAATTTTTCATTTTTGCGTTTTTGGGGAAAAACGGAATTCGTTAGAAAATACAGGGTATCGTTCATTTCAAGAGCAGACAACATATCTTCAAAACCGTTCAAGATATCTTCATGAAACTTCACATGTACTGCAGTCTAGTAGTTGAACTGGTGCCTTTTGATGGTTTCATGTATAGGATGCAATGCTACATTGAATTTCAGTGCAGTGTTACCCATAGTTGGAATTTGGTTGAAAATTCAGGGTTGCGTTCGTTTCCGGAGCACAACTCGAAAACCGTTAAAAGATTTCTTCATGAAACTTCACATGCATATCAGTCTAGTGGTGAACTGGTGCCTTTTGATATTTTGGTATTTTTTGAAAAAAATTTTTTTCCATTTTTGGGGAAAAACCAATTTTTGAAAATTCAGGGTTGTAATTTAGGAGCAGATCTCAAAACCATTCAAGATATCTTCTTAAACTTCACATGCATATTAATGGTGAACAAATTTTGGTATTTTTGAAAATTTTTCTTTTTTTTTCAAAAGGTAATTTGAGACAAGTATCTTGGAGCAATCCACAAAATCTTAATTTTGCAAAATCAAAAAATGACTGATCACAATCTATTTCAAATATTATCATCATTATCATCATCAATAATCTCTCAAATCAATCTTCATATATATAGACCTACTTTTAAAAAAACATATCCGTGGCGGGGGATGTGAGTATTTCATGCTTGTTTCCTACTGGTCCAGGAGAACTAGATGCTTCATATCATAGGTCAGTATAATTTAATGCTTTGATCCCATTGGATGCAACCGCCCCTCTTTGTCTTTGTGGACAATTTAAGCTTATTTATCCTGAAAAAAATCCCTGAAGTTCAGCACAGGAATGCATCCCTGCAGGCTTTTATGAAGTCACCTTTTTGTTATAATTGCTTTTATCGCGAACACCATCATTTGTTGGGTGAAGAAAATTCCAACAGCTCTTTATCTTATTGTGGGATGCTGTGGGCATGTATTGGTGCTGGCCTATGGCCTTGAAAAGCAATTTTGAATCATGCGCTCAGGAGACAGGAGCCAAACTGCTCTGTCGCATGCATTTATGCAGGCATATTCGCCTATTCAGAAGCTGATGCTGACTAGGAGCAAGTTCTGCTGTATTATTTGTCTCCAGCATATCTAGATGACCTAACTCCTGTTCAGGCGTTAACACCCTGGCTATGTACCTACAATTCTACTGGCTTTAATTGACAAATCAATAAGCAAGGCCAAATGATTGCAAACACTGCTGTATCTTAAATGTTAATCTTGTCAAAGCTTTGGAAATCAAGGCTCCGTGCAGAGGTGAATACCACTCAATGAAAATGGCCATCTTTCTGTTAACCCTTTAGAGTGCTGAAATAATAAAATTAATATTTTAAAAAATTTATCTTGTGTTGTTGGAAACCCACCATGGCAACTTGTTTAAAAGAGCTCCCCTGCAGGAGCTCAAGTCGCCACATGATAGGTTTTCATCGGCTTTGATTTTAAAATCTTACATCATTGAGCAACAATAGTTGCATTTAGTGGTCTTAGGGTTAATGTAGCGTTACTGGACTTATTCATCTGTTACTAACCCTATCGCATGGTGCTTTATTCCCCCGGTGTGACTTGTCTGTCTCACCTCTTCATGTCTCGTGTCCGTGTTGGGGGTCCTGCAGCGGGGGACTTCTGTAAGCAGCCGACACCGAAGCAGAGTGCTGACCCACCAGCAGAGGGCGACCTGGAGGTGGTGCCCTTCAGCCCAGAGAGGAGGTGAGGGGTCAGGGTGTGGGGTTTAGGGGTTTAGGGGATATTAATATTATTATTATTTGAATAATATTGGTTCACTTCTTCTTCTGTCCAATTGCTGTTCACTTCGCCAGGTATTGGGGGGGGTGGGTTCACTGAGATTTCTTTTTTTTTTTTTTTTCCCCTCACTGCTTTTTGGGAGTAGTTGTCTCTTTCTTATAATAAACCTTGTGCTATTTTTGGGTACTTTTCCCTTTGCTCTGTTGAGCATCTTAGTGGCAGTTTTCGCATTAAAAAACAGCTGTACAAATGAAAATAAATTCCGTTTAATGAAATTCTTTCTCTCACTAACTGCTTTCACATTCCATGTATTTGCTAGAGGCTCCGTTTATTATTTTTGGTTCTCACCTCATGATACTCTGTGTCATTGGGTTATCTGGGATGAACTGAATAGTGTTTGTTCTATAACAGGATAAATCGAATGAATGACACGGTTTAGTATGTAGCCCCTCGCTCTCTCTCTGCTAAATGCCAAATTCATTCAAATGCAGTTCTGTTAGGAGTGTGGAGGCCTGTGGGCCTGTACTGCAGAGCTGCAGTACTGTTCCTCGAGAGCTGCAGTATCTGGTGACTTTCATCCTCTCAAAGTGCTTAATTTAGCTGTTAAATCAGTTATGTACATGGTTAATTCACCTAATTTACACCAGTGAATCGGGATTGAGATTTGGAGGAGTTAAGTGTTTACTCCATGCAGTAATCTGGCTAAACATGGGTAATCCTGCATCATGATACAGGTCCAGATACTATTCTTAATCCTGCCGTATTAGTATTGCCCTGGCTGTCAGTCACCACATGCTCCGCCCCCAGGTCCCGGTCTCTGGACATGGCCACGCCCCAGAGCGACAGCACGCAGAAGCGGAAAGCTGGAAAGGTGTTCGGGAGCTTGGAGAGGGGGTTAGACAAGGTCATCACCATGCTGACCCCCAAGAAGAAGAAGGCCGCACGAGACGCCCCGCGCAGGATCAAGGTGAGGCGGGGCCTACCCTCCCCTCGGCTGTCCGTCATCTTCAACCAGATGTCACACGCTGGCTCATACGAGTTGAAACGGTTGAATGAAAGTGGCACACTGTGCAAGACTGAGCTCAGTCCAAAGTACATGGCAGTATCCTGCTTCATGTTGAGCCTAACGCCTCCCTCTGTAGTCATAACCGCTCATGACACAGCGCCACTTTCTGCGAGATTCTGCGTAACTAGCCCAGCGACTCGGCTGGGGTGTAGTTTGTGCAACACAGTTTGGCCCGGAAGATTATAAACTAAAGCTTAATTATGCAACTGTATTAGAATCAGGGTGTTTTGTCTGTATTTGTAACCCTGTGGTTTCTGTGTCCAGGCCCAGTATAACGTGACTTTAACCAGCCAGACGGACGCGGAGCAGGTGCTGAACCAGATCCTCAGCATCCTGCCGGAGAAGAACGTGGACTTTGTGCAGAAAGGGTGAGTCACTGCTGTTTCATGTGAACATTGATTTCTATTATCCGACCAACTTATTACTGGTCTTGGTCATGGATGTGCCAGAACGTATCACAACGTCCAGTTGGTGAACGGTGAGAATACATCCTGGACAGTTCCCTGAACCGTCACTGAGATCTTACACCATTCACTCACACACTCCTACCTGTTGGCAATTTTGTGTCTCTGTTTAGCATGCCAGACAGGTTTTTGGTCCATGGGAGGGAACGGGAGTATCCATAGTAAAGCATGTGAATGAGGGAATAAAATGCCACCTGTACGCTGAAAAACTCAGGCCAGAATTGAGTCCTTCCTCCTTCCTGTTACAGTGTTACTTACGTTCCACTCTGCCACCGGCATGTCAGTGTGTCTCATTCAGTGTGAAATATCGGAGTCATATGCTCAGGTTTTTTTGCATAGTAATGCTGTTACTGTCTGTGTGAGGTGATTTCAATGAAGCGATTATTTCGCTGTATGTTTGGCTTTTTCTGTGTAGATTTAGCACGTTCTCCTAGTGTTCCCCAAAGGTGTGAGTAAATGGTGTGTGCAAGCCCTGCAATGGATTGAGAAGAATGTTCTGGGTTCTGGGAGAATGTCCCAGGAGTATTCCTGCATCGCACCCTTTGTATCCTGGGAGATTCTCTAATCCCTCCCCACGACTCTGATCAGTAATAAGCGGTCGAGATAATGGCTTTATTTTAATATCCTGCAAAGCGTTGAGCGGTGGACTGGTTGTCCCACACCAAGCACCCATTGTAACGGCCCCGTGCGTCTGTCTTGTGTCTCAGGTACACCCTGAAGTGTCGGACGCGGTCGGACTTCGGGAAGGTGACCATGCAGTTTGAGCTGGAGGTGTGTGTGCTGACGCGGCCGGAGGTGGTGGCCATTCGCAGACAGAGACTGAAGGGCGACGCCTGGGTCTACAAGCGCCTGGTGGAGGACATCCTATCAACATCCAGAGTCTGAGCGTCACCACGGATGCATCATGTCCTGGCCCCGCCCGCCTCTATCCAGCCCCGCCCACCCTCCTAAGCGCATAAGCAGGCCCCGCCCAGTGGCAGGATATTTTGCAGATGACAACTTCCTGTGGGCCAACGCTCATGTTTCTTCCACTGCGGATTCCTTTGAGAGATTTCAGTTTCTTGTCGTAGTGATTTTGTTTTCTGCCAAAAATATGCTCTATAGTTAAGAGGGATCGCATTTTCTTCTACTGGTTAAATTACGTCGCTTATCGTCACCATGTATTTTGAAGCTGTTCTGTCTGTTAAGAAGTTGCCTCCTTTGGAATTAGAATGATGTCCACGCTGCTCCTGCCACCACTCGAGTTTAATGCTAGCTCATTTACTGATGACATTAATGGTTCTAATTCAGCAACTTGCTAAAAAATACTTGGCAGAAAGCACCATAAAAATTCATAGGTAGTACAGAATATTGTTTAATTAACTTGGCGAAGAAAATGTTAAACCTTGCAAAGCTTACATTCACCACAGACCTTGTGTTTGGCAGGTAACAAAATCCCTATGGTGGAAAAGTATTGAACATCTGGACATAACATGCTCAGCTCACTTCCTGGTTTTAGGACTAAAACTTGTAGCACTATTGGGGACTGTTCCGTATCCTTCATCATATGACATCATAAAAAATGGACAGCTTTTCAGTTTCGTGTTTCTAAACGCCCTTCCTCACACTGTTGTTTGTCTGTCCTGGGTGTTGTATTCTGTCTTTTGTGGCGTTCAGTTCTGTCTGGTAATGAGTCACTTATAATTGTCATCTTCCTTTTTTACTCTGTATGCAAAATATTAATAGTAATTAATAAAGAAAAAGGACTCCCTGTTGAACGGAACTCTGTTCACTGAAAGCAGTGTTGCAGTATTTGTAAGTGACGTTTGGTTTCTGCCCATTTAACTCATTAGACTAGAGTTCATCCTGACACTGGAATATACTGGAGTGATATAAGAGGATCTTGTGCTCTGTTTTCCAGCAATAAGAGTTGACGGTGTTTGGATGTCTGTACGGTCCTGAAATGGCCACCTGATGTCGCCATTTAGCCGTCTGTCGTGTGCTTCTGGCGGCCTTGTGCCACTGAAGTTCAAATTACTCATCACTGAACCATAGCCATAACCATAGCCATTTCTGTTTGGGGCGAACTGAATTTGTGCTCACGAAGCGGTCAAAGTCAAAAACTGCCAGATACAAATCTGAACCAAATCCAAGATCTACCAAGTACCAACCTTTGAAAATGGTGAAAGTGCACAGTCGCTGGGTCTGCCATTTGTGCAGAACATGGGGAGAATGTTTTCTCAAGAAAAAACTGCACGAAATCCTTCTATTGGGGTCGACCGAATATTTTAAGTGCTTGAAAAATGTATTTGACTTTGAAGTTTCCAAATCACAGTTAAAAAAGTATCAATGGAGACTGTTGAATTGGAAACAGACTACAATAAGGGGACTTTCACTAACTTGTGTTAAAGCAGAAATAAGCATGAACTAACAGTTAACTAATGTGCTTAGTAATCATTGACCAATAATGTTGACGTTGACCGCATTATTTGTAATTTATTAATTATTGAGTAGTTTAATAGTTTTTAAGTGTTACTTAAGGGATACTTAAGGGATGTTTTCACCTTCACAATAAGGGTGATGAAGAGCATTAATACATGGTTAATTATGGTTGCATAATGCTTATTCACCACTGTGATGCTTTAATTAACTGTTAATTAACTGGTAGTGCATGCTTATTACTGCATTAACTAATGTTAATTAGTGCACCCTTATTGTAAAGTGTTACCATTGAATCTGTACCTGGTTTTATGAGTTGTGATTCAGCTTTACTAGTGATTGCTGGCCTCCTCAGGATGTGTTCCAATCTTTGGCCCAAATCTTGCTGGGCTAAGTTCCAGAACCTCGATGACCCTGACCGGGCAACAGTGGTCTGGATAATGGATGGATGGATGGTCTGGTTGAGAAGGGACTCCCTCTATTGTGCTGCAGAGGCGGTGTCTTGAATACCAGGTTACATCATACTACGAAAACATACATTTTAGATTTCTATCGCAAGCCGCGGCCAGTGTCAGTTCTTTGGTTTGGTTGTAAACAAAGGGAAGATAAGCCTGTGCTGGAGAAGGGCAGATGGAGAGAACGAGGGAAAGGATGAAGGGGAGATAGAGTGTATGTGAGAGAGAAAAGGAGCAGAGAGCAGAAAAAAGCAGGAGAGGGAGAGGAAAGGGCAGAGGAAATGGAGGGAGAGAGAGAGAAGGCGTGAGCGAGAGAGTTTTTCTCTGCAGTTTGACAGTTCCAGTTGGCTCTCGCTTGCTTTAATTGGGCCCAGGATGAGTTTCTGTAGACAGGGCCATTTATCATGGGGCAACACTGAGAGAGACAAATCCGCAGGGAGAGAGCGCTGGGTGTGTGTGGGTGGGTGTGGTGTGTGTGTGTGTGTGGGTGTGTGGGTGTGTGTGTGTGTGTGGGTGTGGGTGTGGGTGTGTGTGGGTGTCAATTTAGCCTTTTTTTTCTCTCACTTTTTAGCCCGTAAATGGTGTCATGATGTCAGTTTTGCTAAACGCTAGGGAGAGGAGCATTGGTTTCACACGTCAGGTGATTAGCGAGGACATCAGTCCAACAAGCCATCGCTAGTGCCTGCAGCACAATCACAGACGTCTATCCTGTCATGATCAGTCTCACATGCAGATTGTGGCAGACGGAGAGAGAGAGGACAATAAAGAGACAGCCTGGTACTCCATCGTAACGTGCCCCAGCTGCTGTGTACTAGGTGAGTACAAACAAGCCTGAAATACACAGATCTTCACCACTGGATGACTGATATCTTGCCTGGAAATAAACGTGATGAAAGGATGGACAGTCGGATGGACAGAAGTATGAAAAGGCACAACTACACAAGATGTGGCCATGTATTAAATATTGTTGAGAAATATTGAACGTTTTTCTGGCCCAGAAAAGAAATCTAACGGACATGCGGAAAGACTGTGCTCATTAGAACGCATGATGCCCATTTCAGCAGAGTCAACTTGGGTACCAGCTTTGTTTGAATTCATTTTTTGTCAGTATCATTATTTTATCAGCTTTTTTTAACAAACAGTCTTCAGTCAAAATGTTGATTTGAAGAATATGAGCTAAAACCTGACCAGTCCAAAATTTAAAACCTTTGCCAAGACTGAACAATCCTCCATTTGGCAACACCATCAGATTACGGTATTTATGTGGCATAACACAGATGAAGACCACAAAGGAAAAACGATCAGTACGAATTTTGCATTTTTGTATATTTTACATATTATATATTATCATAATATTTATCATAATATATCATACTATTATATATTATTATAATGATTTATAAATATTTTATATTTTTTCAGTGCTTTGTTTCTAAGATCTTTTTGAATTTTTAATTCATCGTTTCTCCACAACGTGAAAATGAGACTGATCATTTTTCCATTGTGGTCTTCAGATAATTCCCCTAATTTTTCGTATTTCAAATTGTTTTGTATTTATGAAGATGAATTTATTTATGAAGACTCCAAATGTCAAATTTTGCCCTATCTTGCTACAGTGAAGAATCTTTAAAAAAAAAAAAAAACCTTGATCCAGATTAGGATCACTCCTAAAATCAGATCACACCTAAGTTGGGCCAAAATCCACCTCTGATAAAATTTTCATGCAGATCCGTCCATTAGTTTTTGCATAATCCTGCTTACTATCTAACAAATAAACCAGCCAACAAACACGACTGATCACATAACCTCTTTTGTGGAAGTAACAGACAGCTATACTGCCCTACAAAGCCCAAGTGCAGTAACTACATATTGGGTAAAATGTGAGTTACATAGTTTAGGGCCGGAAAGTATACTGTATTGAGGTCAGGATTTATTTGGACAGAAATTACACCATGGTGAGTCAGTTAATCATAATCTATCATAAAAGTGCTGACTATTTATTTGTTGGGACAGCAAACAAACTCTGAAGCCATTTTTTACTGTTTAAATTATTGCGTAGTTACTGCACTTAGCCTTTGTAGGGCAGTATACCAGCATCGGCCTTTTCCTCGAGAAGAATGAACACCCCTGGTTCAGATGAACTGCTTAAGACATTGACTGGACGCAGGCTGGCATCCCCTGGGCACAGGCCCAAGCAGTGAGCAGGGTGCGCCAGGTCTCAAGCTGGGTTCATGCCGGTCGGCAGATGTGTAGCATGTTGTTCTGCGTGTGCGCCATTATGCCCCAGAAATCTCCCTCAGACCCTCCCAAACCCTGCACCCCTTCCTCCTCTGGGCCTGCAGCCAAGCCTACAAGAACCCTGCTGCGACAGGACTTCCACTGTCGTGAACTGGGGCTCGTTTTGTTGCCTTAATGGAGACTCCAGTGGCATTCTTTAACAGTGGGCACGTGTCTGTGTAGTAGGCAGCGTGTTGAAGAGAATTTGGGATTCAGGATTCCACCGGACCCTGTTTCACAAAGCTGCATTACCGCATTAGCTGGATCAGTGCACAAAAAAAACCTGGAGCCCTCAATGACGAGTTCAAATAAACTATATCCTCGGGACGATGGTGTGTAATTAGTGAGTGCTAGTGCAGGGTGGGTCCCCGAGGGGTCAGTCGTCGGGCCCCATGGGGGGCCCCTCTGACCTTTTTGCAAAATCACACTCAGTATATGCCTGCACTCTGACATGTAGAACACTCTGGTCAAGTTTCATAATTACATGTTAAATAAGAATGGAGGAATAGCACTACAAATTCAGTGTTCACACCAAGAAAAAGAACAAGAGGAAGAAATTGAGTGAGTAATTGGTCTCTCATCTCGAGGACAAAACTGCACAGTGGACTGAAGTGAAAACAGCTGGTCCAGGTTTTGCTCAGCACAATTATCCAGCTAACTCGGTTATCTTAGCTTTGTTCCTGAGGCTTACCATATCTACACTGTTGGGATGTGCACATTAAAGTACACACTATTAGTGACAATGCTTTTTCATACTCTTAAGTTGGTTTTATAAAGAGTATGGTTTAGGAGTATCGATGTATGAAAGTAGACAAAAATACCATAAATCCTTGAACTTAAAAAATTACCTTTATTTTTTATGAACCAATAGAATTGTGGCAAATATTTACAAATAATTATTTTTGTTTCACAGTACACGTACATAAAGCAATAATTCACAGTAAAACACTCAGTCAGGTGACCAGACACACATACTGATTAGCCTACATGTGCTGCATTGACACCCAGCAAACTGCAATTCACCATTTTACTTAGAAAAACCCTGGAATGAACACATAAAAACCAATAAAATTAGCAAATACGATAAGAATAATAATAACAATACCAATATAAAAATATTCATGATATTAAAGTCACTATTTCCAGCGTTGACAATTTCAAAAACTAAAATTATAAAGGAGGGAAAGGAAGCGACATGATATCTTTGGCAAATTGGCACTGCTGCTGTTCCAAGTCAATATTAAGACAACTCACAACACTGAGAAAGGACACTAACATTTGTTTCTTGTTTAACTATTAGAAAATTGAATAAAAAACATACACAATTCTTGAAGAACCACTTAGTTTGTGAAGTCCGTTATTGTCTCCATCCTTTTGAAGGCATTTTAAAACATATTTCATGTCATTTGTTTTGTACCTTTTTCATTTTTTTTACAAGCTACTCAAACTGGCATCTCAAACTTTGGTGGATGCTATAGATATGTATTATTACTTATGCACTGTATATGCGATTTGTTTAAATATTTAGTGAATGGATTTGCTAATCCTCTCAGTCATCACAGCATTTTTTGTTTTAACCAAAACCTTTTTTTTTTTTTTTTTTTTTTTTTTTACTGGTGGAAATATTTTTGAAACCTCAGATAACAAGAAGAGGCCATGGACAAGTAATTCTGGGACAAACTGCAAGGCCACTGTAAGGTGATTGACCAGGGCTACAGGAAAGCATTGATCACCTAAATTCCCGAATGAAATGTAATGGCGATGGCTAATTTTAATAACCAGTCACACGATTTCTGGTTTTCAGATGGCATGGAACAGTTATGACTAGAACCTCCATTGATGAAATCTTTTGAAAACAATGCTGTCCATATCCATGCATAAACTGCTAAATTGCAACAGGAACACAGAGTACAGTAATTTCAAATGAATAATCGCACTTCTACTTGGAAACTAAGGGAAATTTAGGGAAGCATAAATGTCTATTTTATTTTGGGCTGACTCAACGTTTGACAACTGATCTCAGTTTTACCTCTGCTCTTGATTTAAACTTTTCTGGGAGAGTATTTTTCACAAAATCTGCTTTATTTATGAGCCAGAATAACAATGAAAGGGACACACTTCTTATGTATGATATAAATTGAAAAAGGACAGAACAAAGGAACGTTACAGTTGCAATAGCATGAGTTAGCATTGCATCAAAATGGAGCCCATGACTACAGAGAAACATTTCTATGTAACAATTAGTCATATTTCCTGTTTTAAAAGTGAGCCAGAACGTGACACAAATGCATGATAAACCACACAAAGCAAAGCAGAGATTGGGGAGATGGCGTGGTGACCAACATGTTTGTTCAGCTCTGCAACGGACCTTTAATTTTTGCAGTTTACTTCTGACCCCCATATTTGAGGTTTTTTTCCCCTACCTCCATTTTTGTGGATCAGGCAAACCGTAGTTGTGTACTTCAGTGTAGAACGAGGAGATCACTGGTGTTGTTTAACACTGAGACAGAAACCGTGGACATTTATACAATAATATCTTGTGACATCCAATACTGTATCACTGGCGAATCTCGCTGGCATTATGGCCCATTTTCCTGTTTTGAAATGACTGAAGTTCTACACAATATGATAAATGAACGATTGAGAGATGAAAAACACCTGCACCACAATAAAAATAACAAATATCAGTTGGTTTGCTGGATTATGTGGGCTGTTTCTGATCTGGCTCTTGATTAGTTCTTCTTTTTGTGTGTGTTCTGGGATTGATTGTTTTCGCCTGATCATCTCCCAGGCTGTGGCAGTATGTCTTCCCTTGTCCAATCCATTTTTCTTAAACTATAAGATTGTTTCTCCTCGCAAACTCCTTGGCAAATGGTAAAGATTGCTTATCTAGTTTGGTCTGTTTCTTGGTCAGAGATTAACATGGTGGCCTGGCCAATTCCTGGGCAGTGGCAAAGTTCTTACATCTTTCGTTTGGTCTATTCTGTGTTTTGGTGATTGATTGGGTAAGACTGGTCAACTCCCAGACCGTTGAACCTCTTACCCCTTCGGTGATTGTTAGAAGATTGTTGCGCAGTGTCGTAACATTCTCTGCTCATTGAGACATGCCCACTGACACTGAAAGACAAAAAGGTCTACGGTGTTTTTATTGACTCGTGGTCAGAACAAAAGAGTATATAAAAAGGTATAAAAGGCACGGTCCTTAGTTTTCAGCTGGTGTACCTCAGGTTCATAATGCCTCCAAGAAAAGGGTTTTAAGGACAAATTCACCCACTGCAGCACAGTGGAGTTTTTGCTTTTTTTTTTTCCTCTCTTTTAGAGTTGCATCTGGGCAACTGTTAGTTATAAACGTAGCAATCAATGATACAACAGTAAAATACAGACATTAAAGAAGACTGAATATAATTTGATCATTCTCGTTGCAGTTCTTGGATGCAGTGTTGAGATTGAGTGTATATTCTGTCCCCAAATTAATTTTTGTAAAAAAAGGGAGAAACAAGTATTATGTTCACAAATAATAGCTTATGCGAAACAGACCTACAGATCTCAACAAACCATAATTTCTTTAATAACCCTGCAATGGTCCTCAAAAGGCCTTTTTTAAAGTACAGTAAGCATTATGACACAATGTGATCAGTCTAAATAAGGCTGTTTTTGTGTCATCTTGACAATATTCACAACGTATTGAAGGCCCATGGGTTTTTGCAAGTACGAGAAACTGCTCAAATCATAAAATTCTCTGTGAGGCCTAAAATGTCTTGGTGTTGCTCTGTTCATGAAAATAGTCATGAAATGTCAATAAGCAATTATTTTAGCCAAGTCCTTGATAGCTATCTTTTGTAAGGTGGATCTAACACTAGCACGCCTAAGTGCTCTACTTTCTACTGAGTCCAAATAATAGTCAAGTCATTGCTTTTAATCAAGAAAATAAGAACTCAGAATGAAATTATACATTGTAAACATGCTTTGATTTCCAATGTACACTCATCATAATAATCATTCACTAACTGTTCCTATTATCCCTAATAACTCAATTGTAGTAAACATTTAAATATATTAATCTTCATTAAATAATTCTGCTTCAATTCCTCCAACACAAAGTTTGATTATTAGCTTTAATCTTAGCTTCTATACAGCTGTCCATTGTTTTGATACAGCAAAATGTTAAATGTTAAATAAAACTAGTACCTCGAAGAAGTGCACCCCAGTTGGACACATAACATCTGGTTGAAAACTAGGAATTTTGCGGTATTTTCATACACTGTTAAGAGATACTTTGTTGTCCTGTCCTCCACATTCCAAAGGTCCGTGCATTACGATGGGTGCTTTCAGAAAATATCGCTGAAATAGTCATTGTTTCATTTACAGTAGTGGAATTACATTAACATCTATACATACTTTATTACACATATGTATGTGTGACTGTACAAATAATATCTATATACTTCCAGTGCCTATTTCTGGTTAAAGTTGCAAATGAGCTCTTGCACTGAAGCAGTGGCATGTAGACGAGTGTATGTTTTACAATGTTATTTATTTCACTGTACAGTTCCCATATAGGATCAGAGCTAGGATTGAAATTACCTTCTAATCCTGCTCATTGTTAACATTGTGCTTTTATTTAACTCGCACTGGCAGTTTTGCTTCAACAAACACAATAGCTAAGGCTGCGCTGCTTTTAAACTTTAGGTTTCAGACGCACTGTTGCACCTGCGCAAAAAAACGTCATCTCCTGCAAACTTTTTGTTTTTTATTCACTCGGCAAATCGATTTGGAATACAGTCAGCATTCCAACCTGAGTTAACATGGTTTTTAATTTAGTTAGTTCTTTAGTTAGTTTGTTTGTTTGCTTGTTTTTCTCAATACACCAAATGTGAAATCCTAGTATCTCCACGTTAAAAGCAAACTGGAAGTGCTCTACATGGCTTTTCACGGCGCTGTTATTTCAATGTACGATAGGCTGGTTAGCCATTTAACTGTGGCCATTGACCAGCAGGTATTTAAGGACATAGAGTGGGTCAGGCGTCATACTAAGGGACAAGCTTATTTCCTCATTGATATACAAATTTATATTCTGTATAAGGAGTCTGCGTTCAAGTGATGGCATGTGACTGAGCCATATCTGTTATTGCCACTTTCAGATAAATTAGTTACATTTCATATTGAACTCATTCATCGTACGTCATCAGCATATAATTGCACTCATGATCGTATAATAGCTGATAATTGTCATTTGTTGATATATTAAAACATATTTTGCCATAATATGAAATTTAAGAGGTGGAGACACATAGTTTTCATTGTCTTTGAGTCAGCATAAGACTGCTCACTCAGAGATCCTCTTCCCTCTCCTGAAAATAACTTTCTTCCCACTTCTGAAAAAAAAAGTATGCTTTGCAGAGTATAAAAAGTCTTTAGGCCTACTGTTCTCACACAAATAAATACTTGGTGTTTTAGAAAAGCTGCTTTCACACCGGACGCGAAACGAATTTTTCGCACGACAGATTACATTCAAAGTCAACGCAAAGACGCGAATACACGCGAAACGCGTGTATTCGCGTCTTTGCATTGACTTTGAATGTAATCCGTCGCGCGAAAAATTTGTTTCGCGTCCGGTGTGAAAGCGGCTTAAATGTCACCATAAACATGTGAGCACCAACCATCAGATGCAGTCCGACAAATTTCCTCCAGCTGGCAGAGGATGGCACGATATGGAGAGCATCATTATATCGATTGTGTTTCTCATATTAATTTGCTTCAGGAAGCAATTTCCTATTGAAAAAAAAAACTGTCATCATAATGCCTGGGTATCCCGTAATAGGTTAGTAAGGCCTCACCTTTTCAGTTGCAAGGGGGAAAACAAAAAGAATATTGTTAAAAAAGAAGTTTGTTTAGGAAAAATAGTTTTAAGAAGGTTGCCAAGGGTCGTTGATGTGAAACAGCAAATTCTACATTTTACACTGATATGCGAAAAATACAGATTTGCTAATTCTCTTCAAAGGTGGCCGTTTGTGAGGCCAATAAATTAACTCTGACTCTAACCAGTCAGTCAATTGATTAAATGCACTGCCCGAATGGGAAGGATTATGCTTTCAACCAATGGGCTTTCTGCTGCTGTCCATGTGACACGGCAGCAGAACAATAAGGTTAAGGGTTGAATTGAAATGTGATTCAATCCTGCGACGTGTCTCTCTGTCCTTACACTGACGCAGGTGAACAAGTTGGGCAGCTCCTCTCTCTCTCTCTCTCTCTCTCTCTCTCCCTCGCTCTCCCTCTCCCTAGTCGAGCGTCAGTGGCGGTCATAGGCAGTGGTGGTGGCGCTGGCGGACCCGGGACCTCGCGTGGCCGTGCTATAGTAGTATGGAGACCCTGGGGGAAAGGAAATAGCAGGAAGAAACGACAACAAAGCAGTCACTGCGAGTCAGGTCTTCCACTAAAATCTTTGTTTTTTCTCTTCAGTTGTGAATATTAGCTTGATTTAATTTACTGTTTATATGACGAGTGAAACTTTCTCGCCCCACTGGCAGATCTTAAAATGAGCCAAAAGTTCATACCTCATTAGAAAAGTTTTTATTTTGCTCTTATTTACCTGAAAAGTTGTAGAAAGAAGGTTTTAAGCATAAATACTAAACTTAAATGCTTATTAGGACTGTAATGGCCCACACTGCAGGCCACAACTACGACTGGCCTTTCGCACAATCCAGCTCTTTCACTGAGATTTAATGGCCAGTCTTACTGCCTCTTAAGCTGCGTTCTATTGTGTTATAAGGCAGATGGAGCATATCTTTACAAGATACCTTAGAGATATATATACCACCTACAGCTCCCATGTGTTACACTTAATAGCCTATCAATGTAAACATATTGTTTTGTTTACGCTTGGTTAACATATTTAAAAGGAACATTCTGTGCAATAAGTTATTACAACACAGATGTACCACACATAGATCTGATATAAGGACAACAGAACTTGCGTTTCAGGAAAGTTTGGAACAAAATACTGGATGCACCTAACAATGAAAACATTGGGTCTGATCAATGAAAGATAAACAAATAAATAAAACGACTGTAAACTGAGTGAAGGTGGGAAAAGTAATATCTCTCAGTCCTTACCCAGAAGGCCGGGATTGGGGAACCGCCAGGACTCGTTGTAGGTGGTGTACTGGGGGTGGGAGTACGGACTACCGGAAAATTCTCCCCCTGGAACAGAGGAGACATGGCAAGCAGTTTGATTAACACCGGTAAGCAGGGTTGGGTTCCATTACTTTTTTCAATTACAATTACAATTACTTTCTGGACAGAATGTTCAATTACAATTACAATAACTTTTTTGATTAAAAATTCAATTAAAATTAAATTACAATTAAGAAAGTAATTGATTACAATTACTGTAATTGTAATTGAAAAAAGTAATTGAACCCAACCCTGCCGGTAAGTGTTATATTACAGCGAGCTCACACTGTAAAACACGCGCCGCTCCCTCTGTTCGGTGAAAGGGAGTTTCGAGCAGATTTGTTGAGAAGCCTCTGATCTTCCTCAGTACATGTCGGAGTATTATTCTTTATTGTGCATTTTGTGTGCTTTTTTGTGCTTCTGGCCTGTGTGGGAGTACAGATATGGAAATTTTGGAGCGAATTACTTTTCTCTGTCTCTCACGTCTCAGTCGCTCTGCTCCCTCCCTGTCCATTTCATTTCTTTATCTCCCCAAAGGACGATCCCCCATTTACATCTCTTTCCCATTTAAGCACTATTTCCTTCTTCAGTCACTGACTGAGACTGTTCCTCTCTCTCTCTCTCTCTCTCTCTCACTCTCTCCCTCTCTCTCCCTCAGGGGACTCCAGCTCCCTGGCTGACAGTCACACTCAGGAGTCCCATCCCTCCTTTCCTCCCCCTCCATCCCTCTCTCTCTCTCCCACACTCACTCTGTTCTGCCTGAGTAACTGCGAGCCCCATCCCCTCCCCCCTTCCAACTCCATATATGAGGAGCAGAGTCATGGGAGGGGAGCAGGCAGATCACAGCAGTGTTGGACGGGATGGTGGGGAAATGCAGTTGAGAGATTGGGATTTGAAGAGAAGGAAGAGCAATGCTGCAGAGTTGGAGAGATCCTCTGAGACGTTAGCTCACTTCATCAGCTTTTGTTGCAGCACTGGCGACCAGCCCTGTTACTGGAGATCTACTATCCTACAGGTTTTCATCTCTAGTCAGATAAGGCTCACTGATTCAATAGCTAAAGAGCTTGTTGAGCTGCTAATTAGTGCAAAATCATGATTGGGGTGAAAACCTAGATCTACAGGAACAGGGTCGGTTAACACTGCATTTCGGAGTTTATCTACCGGCTGAGTCGTAGGTCAGTAGGGATTTTTTTGGTACTTATTTAAATTCTTTATCTTTTAGAATGGCGGACTCTTGTGGACTCTTGGATGAGTTTCAGATTAGACTGGGAAACCTCCGGGAGACTCATTCTTGCACTGGTCGGCAGTAAGAGCAACTATTTGTTTTCAATTAGGTTTGTAGTCTCCTGTGGGCCCTTTGTGTTTTTGAATGTATTTTTTTATTAAATAACTCTTACATTTAATTACTTTTGGGGAAAATATGTTGAACTTTGTGTTCCTTTGGGGCCTAAGGGAGTCTGCGTTGCATCCAAACCTCACTGCCATATTATTATACAGTAACATAGTGATGCAAGGGCTCTTCAACTGCGCAGGTCATGGCCACTGGTCAATTGATCAGAAACGGCATGAATGCTGGGTATCTGAGCTGCAAGGTTCTGCTCAGAGCCGAGGTGTGTTTGTGTGATGGGGGGGACAGTATTGACTAACACAGCGATCAACAACTCCTGCTCCTGGAGATTTTGCCTTCTGTTGATTTTTTCTCCAACCATAATGTGCTTTGTTAGGGTTTTACTGAAAATCTGCTGGAGGGTCGACCTCCAGGAACAGGGTTGCTGACCGCTGGACTGAAAGAATCACTTAAAGAATTCCTTATCAACAGAAATTATGGGAATTTATAATTTACTCTCAGGTTGAGAGTTATGAAACACCAGACTGTTGTACAGCATAGTACCCCTGAATTGCACAGTGGTATAATACAACTTCAGGGGTTAGGCCTGAAATTGCCAGCCTGAGCAAAAAAGAAAAAAAGTGGGTAATCTGAATTTGCTATGTTTGATAGTATTGTTGTAATGGCCGTAAAATATAAAAATGAGGAATTTCCAAGGCAAATATTACAAAATTCATTGCGGGATAGATGGAATACTTGAACTACTGCAGCAAACACAGCAATTACCCTCTCAGTTAGACATTATTATTATTATTATTATTATTATTATTATTAATAATAATAATAATAATAATAATATTTTTTCCTGGAGCATTGTCTAAAAGATGAAATGCAGGGTTTGGAGCCCTTGATTGACACAAACATATTTCCTCTGTATATTTGCGCTTGCGGAATAAATCATGTGTAGTTTCTGTGACGAGCAGCTGACGGCTCCACCTGACAAGCTGGAGATAGAGAGACCAGGCTATGCATGACAAGGACTGAATATTTGTTTAAAATCAATACATGAATATAAAAAGCCTGCATCAAGATTCACACAAAAATCACAGTTTGAGTTCTTTGAAGAGAAGGTTTTTTGCATTCTGTTGTCGTTGATGTTGTTGTTATTACTCCAGGTCTTTTAAGACACTATTGCTCACAGTTCAGCAGTAGCAATAATTACATCAGCAATAGAATTTTCAGTGAGGAAGTTAGGAACATATTTAAGGTCTGGCACCTTAAATTGTGAAGGATATGTGCTTTCAATGACATTGATTAAAATTATTATTTTTATTATTATTACTACAGTATTATATTGCCACAAAGTCACAGTGCCATTCAAGGACAGCGGACAGGTTGTCCAAAAATCTCTGAAACCTGGAAGGGAAAATTTAGAAAAATATTCACGACGCATTAGTGAACATCTCATATATACTAATCTTCCTGATATGAAATGAGGTTTTGCTTTGCCATCACACTGATTTCCATTGTGTTTATTGTATTCAGCAAAAATATTCTATTCTCCTCTATCTGTTTCCACCACATTAACATATTTGCACAAAGAACATTTTGATTGAGCAGCCACGATAATCAAATATGAATTTGCTTTCTCCAGATAACCCAAAATGAATATGAATTTTCAATGTGAGTATGTGTGTGCATGGGGCTCAGTTTTGTGTGATGTATATGTATAAATGCAGTGAGTGTGAGTGAATGTTTGTATATATGTCACATGTGATGTGTGTGTATGTGTTCCTGCATCTGTACATGGCTACTGCATGTGCCGAATTGAAACACAAACCCAGCAGAGAAGGGAGAGGAGATGAAAGGGGTGAGCATGAATGAATTAGTCAGGGGTCACTGGTGATTTTCATTAAAAACAAATTAACTGATGTCAAAGAAGGACATCTGGGCTGCTGCGATTGGGCTCTAATGACTGTATTCACACACCCCCCCCCATCCACCATATTTCCTGTCCCCCCCCCCCCCCCACCTCAGGGACTGCTGCTGTCATCCTGCCAGGATAGAAGAAAGAGGAAGTGCCAAAGACAAGCGCCCCCCCCCTCGCTCTCCCGTGGGGTGACCACATAAATAACAGCAAGGTAAAGAGGCTCGTTATCCCAGTGACTCACACAAAGGAGCAGCGGCAGAGACTCAAACATTCCAAAAATCCTAATGCAACTCATGTAAGCGTCATGCAGTTTACCTGCCTGTTCCGTTTCTGGTATAAGCTGTGCCCTATACATCGGCCTTCTCTCCTAAGGCCCTGTGCAGTCCCTCTCATTTCTGCTGGTCATTTTCATTCAAGCTGTTTATCTTTTCGCTGTTTTTCAAAACAATGAGACCGTCATCATTGCACCAACCGTGCATGCAAATGCTCCCGTCTGTGTCTGTGTGGCCCTTTCATTGCCGGTCAATAAAACGGGCCATGCTTTTTGAACTTTGATGAGGAGATGAATTGACAACTTAGATTTTAGAAAACTCAATGGGACAAGATTCTCTTTTCAACCAGGTTGTATAACAGTCTGTTCTCAGTGCTCTTCTGACAGCTAAGTACTTTCGGAATATTAGGCCCAATCATTCCTGCAAGCGTAATTAATTCTATAGTATTAAATCAACACTGTACTGAGTAAATTCCACTCTAACAGAGCATAATTGATCCCACTGGGCTTATACATCTGCCACTTTGCAAAAGTTGAGTTGACATTGAGCATTTTCCTGTGCAGGAACAACAAATAAAAATATCAGGCATCATGTTACTTGCTATTATTTATTTATTTATTTATTATTTTGTTGAAGCCTATAATTATAACTCGATCTGAAATCAGTTCCCATGCATCCATATCATATGCATTCCATGCTGAGATAGGAGTGGAATGCATTTCTCAATCTATCAATAACAATCGCAACCGCGCCAATTAATTATACTAGCAAATAAGACGCTTTTTTTCTCCTTTTTTAGAAGAGGCTGTGGAGATCTATACGCTACATCTACGCGTGCAATGGGATTCCCTATTGGCAGACCGACATTAAGCGCGCGGTAGGTTTCGGTTCAAGTGAATCAGATCGGAACAAACGGACCAGTTAAAGTCGCGCGGCGCGCATTCTCTTTTCCTCGAGCGAGCGATCCGTGATTGACAGGAACAGCAAGGGAAAGACAGCGCGAGCGACCTCATCTCGCACTCTCCACGCCGGCACCTCCAAATCTGTTTCTCTGCCGTGACCTTTTAAACCGCTCAAGGCAAAGAAAAAAGAAACAAAAAAACGACCGCTGATCCGGCTGAAGGCGCACGACAGCTCCGCTCTTCTCTTCTCCAGACGCACACCAGAAATGCGCGAAACTCTCGGGGGAAACTCGGCTTTCCAGAAGCTTTTTTTCTTCTAAAGCGTCAACTACAGTGCCGTGCCACAGTGTTTAAATAGCCTTGTGTGACATTTCTCCTCATCAGAGATCTTCACTCAACCAGTAAGCTCAACTGGGAGCCAAGTGAACTGGGATTTTAAAGCTTAGTTACTTTGGCAAGCCCCTTAAGTCGACTGGTCCCAATAACCATTTGGGTATTTGATAAAACAGAATCACGGATCACGGAGTCAGATAGAAAAATTTGGAAAGTCTTTTTTTTGGGGCCAAAGTTTGTGTTCTAGATTCATCAGTACTGCTCATTTGTTAAATGAGCCTGGTGTTACAGAAAAAAATATATGAAAGCAACTGTTGATACACCTCACAATGTGCAGTAAAACTACAAATCATGTACAGTCATCTGAATGCGGCGAAGAACATTGGACTCACCAGGTACCATGCTGGTCAGTGTCGGGGTGGAGTAACTGCCCTGTCCAGTTGGGGGCACATGAGGGGGGTAACCAGGAAGTGTTGTTCCAGGCAGGTCCCGACCTACACAGACAAACCGCCATACCTATCAACGTAAAGAACCGTGGAATATGCTTTGCTCTCTCTCTCTCTCTCTCTCTCTCTCTCTCAATCTCTCTCTCTCTCTCTCTCTCAATCTCTCTCTCTCTCTTTCTTTCTCTCTGTCTTTCTCTCTCGCAAGTCCTCCTGTCTGCCAGTCAGAGAAGGGTGGATTTACCATGGGCACTATAATTCATTAGACAATGACACATTTTTCTTTTTGGTTCTATACTCTAGCACTTTGAGTTTGAAAGGATACAATGACATTGAGGCTGAAGTGCAGACTGTCACCTTTAATTTCATCCACGTATGATGAACCATTTAGAAATGAAAGCACCTTTGTATGGTACCCACCCCCCCTTTTTCAGCCTCAACAAAAAATGTGTCTCTGTCAATTAATTATGGTGCTCCACTGTATATCTGCATCAGTGCACACGGCAATCAGTTATACTGAACCGTCGCCCACTTCTCTGGAATCAAACTCATCATAAAACCTAGAGCAGGGCTGCCCAAATCTGGCCCTCACATCCAAATCTAGCCTGGTTTTCTCTTCTTTCCAGCAATAAATGAGCAATTATTGCCACTGATTGGTCAGACTGCCATCACACCAGACTCCCAGGTAAGGGGAAGGTGGAAAACCAGCAGTTCTCGCCCTCGAGGACTGTTATTTTGGCGGCCCTGACTTAGAGGCTCGCGAAACATCAGCCTCTCCTTCATTCGCTGCGGAGAGTATCTGAGGTTAACAAGAGCAGGAGGAGTCAGGCCACAAGGATTAAAGGTAGAAGAAGATATTTCAGTTCAGTGGTTTTTTTTTTTTGTTGTTTCTAAATTAGTTACATCCTCTTTTGCATTACAGTAACTCCACAGAAACTTTTATGCAAAGCTTAAGTTTGCACGCATGTATGTGTGAATAAGTGTGTGTGTGTGTGTGTGTGTGTGTGTGTGTGTGTGTGTGTTTAAACAAAGACCCTTTGTGCCCCCCCACATCCCCTCCTTTGTTCCCTGTTGCCGTGTCTGAGGGGTGAGTGGTACATGTAGGGTGGAGGGGAGATATTAGCGCAGTAACCCAAATGAGCGACTGAGCAGTGTTCATGGATTGGGCTGCCTAGAGAGCGAGGAAAAGAGAGAGAGAGGTGGGGGAAATGGGGGAGAGAGGGATGAAAAATGTGCGGATAGAGAAGAATATGTAGAGAAAGGGTATTTACATCGAAAGAGGGTGAGAGGTGGGTAAGTGAGAGAGACATGAATTTACAGCAGACAGAGGGGAAAACACGTAGAGTTAAAGGGAAAAATATCAGCAAATAGCTGTTGAGAGATGAATAAGTAGACAGAGAGAGAAAAGGAGGGAGAGAGAGTGGCATTTATAGCAGAGAAAGAGAGAAACATTGAGTGAGAGAGGAATGTATAGCCAGACATGTAGAAAGATGGATATGTAGTAATTTGGAGGGAGAGAGACAAATAGAGGAGAGACGGAGAGAAAGGGAGAGAGGCAGAGAGGTGGAGCGAACACAGAGAAAGAGAGAAAGGAAGAGAGAGCAGGTCTTCTCTCTGACTTCCTGAGGGTCTCCCTCGAAGGACAGGTCCACTGGGGAGAGAAATGAAGGGAGGACCCAGAGGGAGAGGAGGGGGTTGATATACATGTCTACTGTTACACTCCGACTCTCCTCCACAGCGCTGTCACTAAGGTTAATTCTGAGAGCACCACACATCTCACATGCACAGTGACAGCACCGCAGAGGTGTCTGCTAACACAGAGTTACATCTCATTCAGTGGTGAAGAGTATATGTGCGCCCTTGTACGAATAGACACACTCACACTCCTACAGACAAATTCATGCACATACAAATTTGTTATCACAGAGCACAAGCTATGAGTTGAAATCCATGATCACTGAAAACTGAAATCTGTGGGGCTTCCCCATTCTGGTAAAGACAGGCAGCGATGATCTCTTCCACTAGAGGTCACTGTTAGGTCATTATCGAGGGCCTGCTAATGCACAGGTGCGGGGCAGGATACAAGACTAGAGCAGGGGTTAAAAATCCCAGGGTAAAGAAGTCAAAGTCGTGTTTTTCCTCCACGCTAAAACACAGCCAGCTGATTTCATGACATAATTCTACTAAATCCAGGTGGGTGGAACAAAATACTGAGGAGAAATCTTACTTTCAGAATCCGGAACCCGGATTTTTGACCTTCAGACTGGAGTCTGGGTTTTCTCTTTATTTCTTATTCCATAATTAACTATTGTGAAAGCTCAAATACTTGGACACATGAGTGATTAATGTCATTCCATTATTTAATATATGAAAAAATGTATTTTGAAATTTAAGGAATTAAGATCCATAAATTTGAGACAGAAAATTTTATATTTTGTATTATTAGAAGTTTCAAGTGACTATGGGTTATATATCCATATGCTCTATAGAGGATCTTATGCGAGTGGTCATGTCACATGAAGTTATGAAATGATTTGAGTAAAGTTTGGGTTCGTTGCAAGCTTTAAGCGAGCTACAAACCCAAAATTTACTCAATGAGTTTTGTAACTTTCATATGAGACAATCACGAGCATAACATTTTGCTTATCACATGCCTGAATTGCGTAATTTAATAGAAAACAAATGTAATTTTCGTTAGCGCCTTCATGGCAAGTCCAGTTATATGTTAGCATTGAGCTAACTCCTTCACTGCCACTCAGTCAGTGCATCACAGATATTCGTGTTTGAACTAGCAATGGTTTCCAAATTCACAGTGGGCTGAGTAGCTAGCTAACATTAGCTCGCTAGCTAAGAAATGAATGGCTATGGAAAGGTACTGCGTGCACGTTGGCTAGCTAGCAAAGAAATGTTAACTTAGTTATGAGTGTGGCATTTAGCCTCTGTAGCTCGCTACAGCGCTAAGCCATGCCAATTTAACCAATGTTACACTTGGTAATCTCATGGAGTTGCTAGCTAACAGAATTAGAAGCATCAGTGAAAGTGAAAATTTGGTTTTCCTAATTAAATGGATAAAGGTGCTTGTCAATTGAATGAGCTGAATGGAGTGCAAATAGCCATGCCAAGTGATGGACGTTTTACATAACCACCTAAAAGATCACTGCATAGTACCTTTTTTTTAAAGATTATTTTTTGGGAATTTTTTCCTTTATTTGACAGTTATACAGTGTAAAGAGACAGGAAGGTTGGGGAGAAGAATGAGGGAAGACATGCAGCAAATGAACTGAGCCAGAGTCGAACCCAGGTCGCTGCGGGAAGGACACAGCCTTTATGGTACGCACGCTTAGACTAATGAGCCACCGGGGTGCCCCCAGCATAGTACCTTTTAGCTCTGTTTCATTAATTTCCTTGACTTGTATGATGCAACTAATGTGATTGCATCATCAACACAGCACTGTAACTGTGTTGAACTTGCCCGGTAATTCACCTGACCTCAATCCCATTGAGAATCTCTGGTCCATCATCAAGTCAAGGCTGCAGCAGAAGGACTGCACCACAAAAGCCAAAGTCATCGTTGCAGTTGTCCAAGTGTGGCATCATGACAAAGAAATCAAGGCAGCTTGCAAAAACCTGGTCAGCTCCATGTCGAAATGGGTGGAACAGCTTATCAAGAACCACGAAGGACACATCTCGTACTGAGTGTTGAATGTAGATGCTATTAAAGTAATAAAAAGCCTGAAAACCTTTGTTGTTTGTTTTTTCCCACTCCAGCCTGCTTTATCCAATTAATTTGCACAAGACTGTACCTACTACCACGGGTAATATCAAAAATATGTCAAGAGCTGGGATGTAGGGAAACTACAACAGCTAAATGACAAATATATTATCTTGGGTATTCTACAATATATATATTTCATTATACAACGTATTTTATTTGCATCACAAGGTATGGTGTCTGAAGTTCTAACCTTCATGCTTATTTCTCCTTTATGTTTTCTTACTAGCTTCCTGCAAAGGCAGACAGTACGGCTTGCGAGGGCTTAATTAGTGCTTCTCTGACTGGTGAACATGGCCATAGACCCTCCCACTCCTATCTGTCCACAAATGACTTTCATTTGTCTCCGCTTTCAGCTTAACAAGTTTTACTGTGGATTACAGCCAGCAGTTTAGTTGAAGAGTTGAAAATTGCTGTAAAATCTTTTTGAAAGGGACTGATGCTTGTATGATTGGTGATTCTAATAAAACATTTCATGATCTCAAATTCCTGAATTGTGCTACAAATGACAAATCGTATAATGTTTTTAACAGGGTGTTTAAATATGGCTGACCACTCAATAATATCTTCCCAACTAAAAAAAAAGAACCTCTTTAATAAACTAAGTCCATTCCACATTTCGTTCTACTGTTCTATGTTGGTATGGAACATGAGTGGGTACGTGTCTCCTACCTGACACCAGCTGATAGGACTGTGGCCCCGAAACACTGGCCCCCAACTCAGGCCCCCCAGGGGCCACGAGGCTGCTCTTCATCTCCTCTAGCCCCCCCGCAAGCGACACCATTGCCGAGTAATCAGGCGTCTGGAAGAAACGGGAAAGAGAGGGGGGTGCATCGGTCAGCACAACCTAAACACTTCCTGTTCCTCAAATTACTGCCCTTGAAGGTTGAACTTCTGGTTTTCCACCCTCCCTTTACCTGGGAGTCAGGCTTACACATAGCCTGGCCGATCAGGAGCACTAACTATTCACTAATTGCCAGGAAGGAAAGAAAACCAGGGCTGGTAATGGATTCAAGGGACAGATTTGGGGATCCCTCCTTTAAGCACTGGAGTCAGTATAAAGCAGCAGAAGGACCTGACACATAAAGTCCACATTAAATTCATTACTTTCTTCCTTCCAAATAAACATAGTTACAATTCTTCAATCAGGGGGGAGAATTCATCAGTGAAATCAACTGGCTGAGTATAAGGGGCCGTTCACACAGGAGGCGTGCTTGCTTGAGAAAAATGCGCAACGCAACAAAACACGCGCGAGGTTTAAAAGCGAGGAGAAAAGGAGAACCGTTGAAATGTTGCCATGACAGCATTCTGTGTTAAAAATGCGAGCGCTGGGGGTTTAAACATGTTAGAGGAGACTTCAGGTAAAATGACGTGTCTAGCACATGTTACCATTGGTAAATTATCAAGAACGACGACTTGAAAAACAGACACATCTCCTTTGTGAACAGCCCCTAAGGGTGAAGGAATGTATGGTAGGACTTCAATTTATTGACCCCTGGACCAAATCTAAGGACTGGTTAAATTAGGCAAAGGCTACCCAAACCTGAAGATCTAGCCTCCTATGGGTTTTTTCTTCAACTCTAACTAGACACATCTCATTCAATAACCAGATATCTCATGGAGTTGCTAACTAACTGAAGCATTGGTGAAAGTGAAAACCTACAGGATGGTGAATCCTCGGGCCTTGAAATTGGGCATCCAAAGACTGAGACAGAAACGTTGTCGATTAGCTGTCAAATAGGGTCTCAGATACCGTTTATATTAGGATGGAGGCAAAGCAAGATGGCGGTCAACCTAACCCTTCCAGAAGATTTATCCCTCAGCTCAACCAACACAAAGTGACCACCCTGTGACCTCCGTCCATATCAAACACAGAATAAACCTCAAGAATCATGGCCAATTCAGTGACACAAATTTGATTGGTTCAAAAAAAAAAAAAAAAAAAAAAAAAACTTCAGATATTATCGACAAATCTCTTCAGATCAATGGCGACAGGATGCCTTTCCTGAGGACATTCACTATGTTCAAGGCTGGTAAACAACGTAAAGCATCATTAACCCTCTAATGGGTGGAGCTAACAAGATGTCAATCGACAAAATCCCACAAACCAATCAAAAACCAAGCTGGCTCAATGTAATCACAGCTGGGAGAAAAGCTTTACCTGCCTACGACCCCGTAGCTGCCTCTGGAGTCATCAAAACCCATTCTTCACCATTGTCTCACTACTGTCAAGTTGGTGCGGATGGGTAGCAAGGGTGAGAATAACAGCCACAGTATACTCCATAATGTTTGGGACAACTACTTGTATTGATTTGGCTTTGTACTTCATTCAGATGTGCAGTCAAATAATTAAAGTGTGCTTAATTGAAGTGCCAAAACTATGGTTTTAATAAATTATAGAAATGACAAAGCTTTTTATTTATAATGTGCCAATTTCAAAGGACTATAATGTTTGCGAAAATGGAACTTCAAGTTTATGCACATCATAAAATTGCCAAGTTCAAATTCTGCCCTAAAGATAAGGCAAACTGGTGGTTTGGTTTTGGACCGACTGTTTAAACAATGGATTTTCGGCAATGATTTTGTAATTATTGATGGGAAACATGGTTGGGAATGTAGTGCTCACAAGATACTAAGTTGAGACTGTTTTTTTCAACCAGGCATCTTAAGTATTGGTTGATTTTTATCATAAAGAACAATGAGATTACCAATCAATCATGACTCAGCGTGAAGCCATTTTGGGTAACAGTCTTGGAAGAGACAGAGTCGATTTTCTACTTCCTCCTGACATCAAATAAAAAAACAACAGAAGCACAAAAATGGACCTCAAAATATTTCAATCAACAAAATAATGCTTCAAGTGATGAAAAAATGTAAATGAATAAAAAAACCCATTGTTTTCACAGTCTAGAATAAGGTTTTTTTGATGCCAATCCAAACAGCTGTGATTTTCTTTGTAAGAACGGTTAATAGAGAGAGGCAAACAGAAAACACTTTCATAAAAGACCCCATCACATACAGATAAAGCCTGTAAAACCAGCCAATATCTCCCGAACTGTCCATACAAACCCTCTATTTGAAAACAAGGTATGACAAGGACC
This sequence comes from Gymnothorax javanicus, assembly GCA_029692085.1. Taxonomy (NCBI): domain Eukaryota; kingdom Metazoa; phylum Chordata; class Actinopteri; order Anguilliformes; family Muraenidae; genus Gymnothorax; species Gymnothorax javanicus. The sequence continues at coordinate 38,393,678 of CM056209.1, forward strand.
ACATCGAGTTTGTGTGCGCGCGCGCATGTGTGTGTGTGGATAAAAAACAATTGGGAGGGGAGAAAAATGAGGAAAGTATAGAGCAGAGAGTGTGTGTGAGAGAGAGAGAGAGAGAGAGAGATTGAGCGTAGGTTAGCTGTTCCCTAAACAGCTGTAGGGGGATAAACATGGCTGTCATTTCTCTAAAACAGCCTATGATGATGTGACGAGCAGTCCTGACCTCTTAAACATCCCCCCCCACCCGTTCATCAACCGAACTGCGGGTCCAGCCATGTGTGACCAGAGCTCTCACATACCTCCTCATTGACACTATTTTTCTCTCTCTCTCTCTCTCTCTCTCTCGCTTCCTCCCTCTGTCTCTCTTTGTCTATCTTTCACTTTGTGTGGGAGGGAAGTGCATACTTCAAGACAATGGTGAAGTGTTTCTCGCCTTATGAAACTATCTCACCTTTTTATTTTTCCTTGGGGGGGGGGAGGGGGTATTGCTGGATTTGGAGTGTCGAACAGGTCTTGTGCTGTCCGTATGTTAACAGTACCTACTGTTTTATTCATTCATTTTCATTTTTATCTCTTGGAGGATTCTGGGTTTGTTTTTACATATATTCATTTTTCTGACCAAAATTATTTTGATGAATTCTTGCTGCATCATAGTAAAGGAAGGCTATTATTACGTTCCTCTGTTCCTCTGCCAGTAGGGAGGGCTGTTTGGGTTTATTTTTTGTAGTTTGTAGGGTCTTTTTGAAAGTTCTGTCATTTCTGTTCTAGAACAAAGTCTGGATAAAATAGGTTTTTAATCTCTTTCCTCCTCCCTTCCTCTGTCGCTCTCGCTCTCTCTGTCCCAGTGAAGAGCTGATTTGCCGCTCTTTGTTAGGCGGTCCTCTAATGCGTCCATGTAAATGTGTGAGCAGAGAAGTGGCCGGTAATTGAACATTATGAAGTTTCGCCAGCTCCCTGACAGCCCGCTAAGGAAGATGGATTATTCTCATTTTTGCCTGTAAATGTTGTCAATTTCGGGGTTTCAGAAGCCATCAGGCTTGATCAGAACATGAGACCCCAGCTGTGTCAGGGAGAGATGGGTGGCGGGGGGGATTTGTGGGGGGGGGGTCCGACAGGAGGACAGAGAGAACGATTGAAGGTGAGGGATGGATGAGTGTAAGGAAGAGAGGAGATGTGCGGAATTGAAGTGATGAGTGAGGGCAAGTGTGTAAGTGTGTGTATGCGCATACTGTGTGTGTGTGTGTGTGAGCATGTGAACGTGTATTTGTGGATGTATACATTGTGCGTGCATGCGTCTCTGCATTTGTAGATGCATGCACTGTCTGTGTGCATGTGTGAGTGTGCATTTGTGGATGCAAGAACTGTGTTTGTGTATTTGAATGCATGCACTGTGCGCGCGCACGTGTGTGTGTGTGCGCTTGTGTACTTGTAAATGCATTGTGTGTATATGTGTGTGCATGTGTGAATTTGTGAATGCATGTACTCTGTGTGTGTGTGTGTGTGTGTGTCTACATGAGTGCATTTGTGGATGCAAGCACTGTGCGTGGGGGGGGGGGGGCACATCTGTCTGTGTGTGTTATGCGTACATGTGCAAGTATATGGAAACGTGCATCCTCAGTTGTGTAAAACACTGCCTGAGTTTGTTTAACGTCTGTAAGTAGCGACAGCATCTCCTCTGATCCCTCCACTGTCTCCAGATGTGAACGCTGTGCTACAGAGACTCTGACTGATCACTGTGTTTCAGCACCGCAGCTCAGCCCGTCCCCCTGCATCCACAGCCTTCTGTATTTACTGCGATTCCCAATTCAATTTCCCCATCCTCGGGGGTGGAGCTGTCGACAGGGACCGGCTCTAATAGGGCCCCGGCTGCCGGCGGCTTCTCTAATAGCGCTCCGCGATCTCGCGGCGCTAACAGATGAGCTTTAATCGCGCAACACAAAAGTGACTTTGGCGGGGTGAAGGACGCTCGCCGTCATTTGCATAATGGCATTTCCACTTCCTGAGCCCAGCTCTGCAAAACCACTCACACCCACACCAGTCCAACACTCACGACCACACACACACGACCCCGGTCAACAGCCTCTCCCATAAACGCCATGCACTGAGGAACTACCAGGAGTAAAACACATAGTTACGGTGGTTACTGTGTTTTCTCACAAAGGGGAAGGTATTTAGCAGCACATTTTACAGACCCTCACTGTATAAGGACACAGGAATGACACACACACACACATACACGCACACACACACAAACACTCACAATAAAATCCATACACAGATTAACATGCACACAAACATTAATGCATTCACTAGGGAGAATATACTGCGCTCAAACCCTCAGATAAACACATTTACAGATATACACGCCCACAAACTTGGATGCCCACCCATACAAAACACACACACGGACACACACACATTCAAAGACACACATGCACACATAGAAACGCGCACATGCCCAGACACACACATTTGCACACACACGCGCGCAGTGGAAGATTGAGGTGAGCCCTATCTATGCCATGACACCCACAACTACTCCAATCAGCTTTATTGTCCTGCCCCCTAATGTTCCTTTCTGACATCACGTCTGACTCTGACCTTTGAACTCCAGTACAGTAGGCAGGAGGTTCATCTCTCTCTCTCTCTCTCTCTCTCTCTCTCTCTCTAGTCCTGACGCCTCTGTTGATCTGACAGCAGCACTCTGGGTAATTAGCCAGGAAGTAGATCTTCCATTATGGCAGGCAGACCTCATTTACAGCTGGCCGCATATTTTACTGCCATTGAGAGGGAATTAAGATGAACGCTGCCAGACAAATGAGCTCTGCTTCAGAGAGGCTCTGTTGAGGACGGACCGACTCGTGTGGACGGCCGTGCTTCGCCTAACTGACTCCACCTTCACTAGCTGAATCAGACCAGATCAGTTAAAGACAGGAGAGGGAAGACAGGAGCATAATAGAGATATAAGAGTGTTATTATTACCTCCACCATGGAGGTTATGCTTTTGCTGGTGTTGGTTTGTCTGTCTGTATGTTTGTGTACAAGACAACTCAAAAAGTAATGAACGGATATCTGAACTTTTTTTGGGGGTGGGTTGCTGTTACATCAGGGATGGACACTATTGATTTTGACCGCGGTCGGTCAAACAATATGGACGCAAGATTTCCACTGTGCTGCCTTGGTGGAGGTTTGCACTCTCGGAGTGCCTCTAGTTTTAACTGATACAGACTAAAACATCAATCCCCATCTCATGGGTTTGATAAATCCTTCAAATTTGACTTCGCTGACACTGCACTCAAACAGCAGGTCCTACTCGGCAGGATATTGTCAGAATTTGTCACAAGTGTATTGGCTGCAAAAAACATTTTATTTGCAAACAAATTCATTTGTTTATGATGGGTTATGATTTTGATTTTGTTGAGTACGGTAATTTATCTGGAGATTTTAGTCACGTTTACCGTAAATTTTTTATGAATTTGCAAAAAACGCACAGGTGTTAATATATCAGTGTGATTGCATGCGAGGACACATGACAAAGTGTGTCTTCTTTGATACATGTGTGTGCATCGAGTTATTTTTGCATGTATTTGTGTGTACTCGTGTGCATGTGTGTGCTTCTGTTCATTCCCTATTGTAGTGTTTATATGCACGGGTGTATCATTGCCTAGCTGTGTCTGTGTGTGTGTGCTTTTGTGATGTATGCCTGTGTACCTGCTTCACGTCAGGTGTTTATGCGTCTACATGCCATACAGTGCAAAAATCTTAATTGCCCTACATTTTCAATGAAAAATCAGTATGTATGCACTGCCCTTCCAAAAAAAAGTCGCACACTATAATATTTTGTTGGGCCACCTTTCGCTTTGATCACGGCACACATTCGTCCTGGAATTGTTTCAACAATCTTCTACAATGTTACAACATTTATTTCTGACCAGATTTGCATTCATTTTTGGCCGGGATATTGTATTGATGATGGGTGAGTCAAACCACTCCATTAAGCCACTCCAGCACGTCCTAAAGACTTTCGGTTGGTTTAGGTTCAGACTCTGTGGTGGCAAGTTCATGTCTGAAAATGACTCTTCATGCTCGATGAACCACTCTTTCACAATTTGAGCCCGATGAATCTTGGCACTGTGATCCTGGAATGTGCCCGTGCCATCAGGGATTAAAAAGTCCACTCATCCTTCAGTGTATTCTGGTGGTCTGCTGAATTTATTTTATTGCTGCACAACAGCGCTGAGCCTGGACCTGACCATTTCAAACAACCCCAGATCATAACACTGCCTCCAGAGGCTTGTGCAGTGGGCGCTGTGCATGACCGGTGCGTCGCTTCATGGGCTTCCTTTCTTATCCTGATGTGCCCATCACTCTGGAATAGGGTAAATCTGGACTCATTCGACCATATGACCTTTTTCCACTACTCCTCAGTCCAATCTTTATGCTCCTTTGCGAGCTGAACTCGTTTTTTCCCAATTAGCCTCACTCACAAATGGCTTTCTTGTGGCCGTGCAGCTGTTTAGTCCCAATCCTCCATGTCCTTGTTGTATTGTGCATGTGGAAATGCTCTTACCCTCATAATTAAACATGTCCATGAGTTCTGCTATTGATTTTTTATGATGAGGCTTCACTGAGCATTTCAGTGAGCTCCAATCAGGATCCGTCATGATTTTGTTCCAACCCATTTCTCCCAGAAGTTGACAGTTCACCACTATCTTCCAGGTTATCATAAATTGTAGTATAGTTCATGACCGAATTCTAGTGATTTCAGCAGTCTCCTTAACTGTTTTCTTTACTTGATGCTGGCCAATAATCTGCCCCTCATGAAACACAGTAACATCTTTTCAATGACCATGACATATGTCTTCAGACATGGTTGCTTAAGAAATGAAAGGCTACAAACTGAATCAGTCAGGATTAAAAGAATTATTGTCAGTTGAAGCATATTCATTCATGAAATAATAATTCAATCATAGGCTCTTGAGTATTTGCTTATTTAAAGCCAAACAGCAACTTTTTTTTTGGACAGGCAATGTATATCAACATTTGTTTTTTGCTTCTTAGTTTTTGCATTATAATGCCAGTTGAAAAGACTAACTTTGATTTTTGTATTTCATTAAAAGAAGAAGCAGATTGTTTGGTCACCACAGGGCCCTGATCTCACCATCATCCAGGCTGTCTAGGAGTAGCTGGAAAAGCAGACACAATAGACTGTGAGCCTGTAGAACACCTGCAGCTAGCTGTCTAATATTGTTGGACCAACCAGTCAATTTTTTCATAAAACTGCTGTACAGTGTGCCTATGGGAATTGATGCAAATTGCAGTCGCGCAATATGTTGATGTAACATAGTTCTTAACTCTTTACTGCACTCTGAAGTACATTTTTGATATTTAGAAACGTCTTGTTTTCTTATTTATGCATTTTTGTTTTAGGCACTTCTTTACTTTGTGCCTTGGGCTTTGAGAAAGTACGACATGTGTGCACAAGCACGAGGGCACATCCTCGAGGAGCCGGCAGAGAGCAGTACAGGAGCAAAAGCTTAGGGACACAAAGGGGCGGAGCCAGTTGCTGACAGGAACAGGAAGGGGTGGAGCCAGTTGCTGACAGGAACAGGAAGGGGCAGAGCCAGTTGCTGACAGGAACAGGAAGGGGTGGGGCCAGGTGCTGACAGGAGCAGGAAGGGGCGGAGCCTGCAGGTGATTGACGTCCCCTTACCTGCTGGGGCCTGCTGGGGTCAGGGGTGGGAATGTGGTCACAGAGCGCCTGCCATTCAAACACGCGGTCCAGTACCTCTAACTGCTGCGGACTGAACAGCTCCCCTCGCATCTGCTTCCTCAGGAAGTCCCGCCCCCCCTGGGAGTGTCCGTTTACCAAAGGCGCCTCATGCAGGGCTGAGGAGGGAAGGAGAGAGCGTGGAAGAGAGAGATGGAGGGAGTGAAGGACAGTGGGAAAGAGAGAGGGAAAGAGAAAGATTTAGTGGGAGGGCGAGAGAGGAAGGGTGACAGGGAGGGAGAAAGAGTGAGAGGAACAATCAAACTATAATTGAAGAGTTTGTTTCCAAAATGCAATATATCCGTTTAACTCATTTTGAGTAAATCAGCTTTTTCTGTGTTGGCGCCTATTGCATTTTATAGAAAAACACAAACGACCATGAAAAAATACACCTTATAGTATGAATTTCTGAAAAATGATTTTTGCACCATGTGTTAGAAGCACAGGGCTATCGCTCCCTGGTATTATCTCAATTTGTGTAATTTTGGCACTTAATGCCTTTTGGAAACAAATTCCTCAATTGGACATTTATCACTCTGTCTGTCTGTGTATGTATGTCCTTTGATTCTCTCAACAACCATTCATCTGATTGACTTCAAACTTGTCAGGTGTATTGTTGAGTACTCAGTTTGCAGTTATTTGGCTGAGTGGTTCAAGAATAAATCTGGAAAGAGCTTCAAGCAGCGATAACAGAGGCCAGGGGCCTTTTCAAACAGGCATGTGTTGAATGGGCACTGCTTCAGTTCAGAGAATGCCACGCACTTGCGGCTCTATTTATATGACTATATGAGGGATTTGTACAACATCTTTCTACATCTGAGACACGATTCCCCCAATATTTGAATGTGATCTCAACTACAGTCGCTAGTGCGCTTGCGGGATTGTGTTTGAAAATGCAGTACTCGGTGGTCCGGTAAAAATTAAGCTAAGGAGTGGTGTTGGGACTCAAAATATGAAGTCAGCTTCATAAAAGCATTTTTTTTGTGGTTCCAATTAATCACCAGATCTGCATCCCACTGAACTGGAATTTTACATGCTGAAGAGGAAAAAAAGTTCTTGAAACAAGCGGGCATCATCGATGGCTGCAGTACAGGCCTGGCAGAGCATCACCAGGAAAGATACCTCGTGTCTGGTGATGTCTTTGCATCGCAGATTTCAAGCAGTCGTTGCACGCAAAGAATATGTGACCAAATATGAACACTTTATTCTACATTATGTAAAACTGTCCAATTTTTTATTTGCCTGAAAATGGTGGGGTCTATGGACAAAAGACCCCCACCCACCACACAAGAACACATATGCTCACACACATGCACATGCAAATACAGATACACAAATACACAAGCACAGACACACAAACACACACACACACACACGCACACGCATAAACACACAAAGACGCATGCACACACATATACACATGCAAACACACACACACACACAAATACATACAAACTCACAGATGCACACACTCATGCAAACACAAAAATAAATGCACACATCCACTTACGCGCTTGTACACACACACACACACACATGCGCACACACACACAATACCCAAAAACTCACACACATACACATATACATACACATGCACAAGTAAACATACGCAGACACAGACCAGTACACACACGCACGCACAAACCTACACACGCACATACACAGACTCGCAGACCTGTTTATACACACACAAATGCTTGCACACACATACACAAACACAAACGTCCACACACCAGCACATGCGCACACACGCTCACACGCACACACACTTCTCAGTTGCAGTACATGATCCCCTGTCCCCAGTGATTGCTCTATACTCCCGGACCCCTGGCGGCTGAAATAAAGGTGGCGATGAAGAGCAGGAGTTAACTGGCTCAGCTCATCACCTCCCACTTAATCCCACGATGCACTGCAGCTGATGGAATCCAGCTGATCAATCAGAAGGCCCTGATGGCACCATTTCAGGTGGCTTATTGCTTTCTGTTCGTGTCAGAGCAAGGCCGCCCTGCTCCTACCACCCGCTCCCGCCGGGGCAACACAAAGCCTGCCTGTCCCTAAAAAACCGCCCACCTCCCCCAGCGACAGACAGAAACTCCAGCTACTGACACAGCGGACAGACGCTGCAAGACCAAGGTCAGGACAGTGGGCAGTTCAGCTATATGCGCAGAGCTGAAGTAATGATACTTCTTCAAATTAGTTTCTTATTCGCTCTAATTTAGATTCTCCCAACATTTCCGGATAAATATTTTGACCTTCGCTTTTTCTTGAATTTAATTACCTTATCTCGGCCAATATGTAGCGATTTAGATTTTGTATATTTTAACTCTGCTGGTTTTGTATTTGATTTTTTTCTGCAGTGCTACGTTTTATTTAAGTCACTTTAGCTAAACATTGTGTTGTGTTGTAAAATTTTGATCAGTAATGTTTTGTTTTACTGTATTTGAAAAGGTTAGTGTTTTAATCAAGAAAGAAATTTCTCCAATGGCAATATAGACACATTTTGCCAGATTGGACAGAAGTCAGATTCTTTAAATGTTTGCACAGGTCTTTTTTTTGTGGTCTTAACAGGCAATATACATTCCATTTTGAGCGACACAATTATAATATTTCAGAAAATTCCCTGTTGTTTTTAAAACGAGGTGTTGAAGCTTGCTGGGTAAAAAAAGAAAAGATAAATCCAGAGTTTGTACATTTGCATCCAGTCTCCAGTCCCTCATTATCTACGCCCTATTTCAAGAGAGCGATGAGTCAATGAACATGAAGTCCGGCTGTGATTGGTTGCCTAATTACGGCACAAAATGAACAATGGCTGCCAAAGTCAAAACACGTCTATTATGGACTTTATTCAGCAAATGACCCCCTACCCCCCACCTTGTGATGTCAAAAAGGACACAGAATCTAAACAAGGCCTTCAAAAACTTGATATTTTATGAAGGACCCTACCACAACAAGGCTGGGAAAATCTGGTTCCAAATCAAAATTCAGTTCAAGAAAAAGCAGGATTTTAATATTAGTAGACATTTAATTTCATAGAAGAAGCTTCCTCTGATTTTCTCCAAACTTTTGTACTGCTTCAGGTCAGATTTTAAAGGACCCTGACCTGTGTGTGTGTGTAAGGGGGGTGGTTGTATGGTAACAAGGCCACCTATCAGGAAGGGCTACACCACCTGGCCATTGTCATTCTTCTGTCACTGAGTACAATTAATATGATTTTAACTGCACTGAACCCCACCAGCCCTTCAGCCCCTCCCCAATGTACACACACACACACACACAGTCATATACACATCACCACACACCCACACACGTGCACACAAATGTGTGCACTGATCAAAACATTTTTGAGGGGGCATGTTCCCATATACACGTTGAGATTAGCATGCTCTAAACAGGAAATTGTAATGCCGATGTAATAGCCAATGATGGCAGTTGAAAAACGTGGATTTGTAGAACACTGACATTGAGAAAATAATTATTCCAATCGAAGAATCAGAGGGGCAAAGAAGGGCTCTCTCACCTCATATGAGGGGTCATGGGGGATAGGGGTCACACCTGAGGTGTGAGTCCAGTCTCATCCCGATGCATCATATGGTGACGCTAGCTGACCAAACGTTGATGTATGACGCAAAAGGAGGCTTTTGGCGTTGTTTTTTGAAGCCAGTTTAAAAAGAACCCTACCCCCTAACCCCAAACCTGAACCCTAACCCTAATTGCCAAATCAGGATGCCAAAAGCCTCCTTTTGCATTGTATATCGACGCTTGGTCAGGTAGCATCACTATATGACGAGTCGGAGTGAGAATGTGTTGGAGGTGCCCTGTTGGCCTTGTGATTTGCCTTTAAGAAAGCCTCGGTAACAGAGTTTTGAGCTGCTACACCTGCTAGTGTATGCACAAGCACCCTGAAGGGGGGAATTCCACATTCTTCACAGCTGAATCCTATACACACATATTCCCATCAATTGTATCAGAAATATGCAGTCATCGCCCTGTTCCTGTTGATTTCACAGCACGGCAGGCTGACAAACAGAGAAAACGCAGCAGAACCGAAGGATTGTCGCTATCTGAACATTGAAATGTCATGGCAACACGCTCTGATAACCAGCCGTGACTGGCCCCGATACAGCCCATTATCCCACAGAACAGGAGGCATGCGAGAGAGGAAGTACCTACAGCAACGCTCGATTCGTCGCTCTGCTCGGCCCATGCTAAGACACAGAGGTGACCTACAGCACAGTTTGTGTGTGTGTGTGTGTCTGTGTTTTTGTACTCGCTACAAGGTAATAACCAGAAAATGTTTTTTTTTCTAACAGAGTGGGGACATACTTGGAAAGTGTGGACATTTTAGTATGTCCTCACAACTATAAAGGCAAATTGTGACTTCTTGGTTAAGGTTAGGGGCAAGGTTAGAATTAGGGATAGGTTAAGGTTAGGGTAAGGGTTTGGGTTTGGCATAAGTTGGTTATTGTTAAGATTAGGGAAAGGCTATAGAGACACATAAAGAATGAATGGAAGTCAATGTAATGTCCTCACAAGGATGGAATTACAAGGATGCGCGTGTGTTGAGTGTGTGCGTGTGCGTGTGAGTGTGTGTTTGAGTGTGTGTGCGTAGCTTAGAGCAGAAGCAGCCTTGCATGGCCGTGGGCTTCTCTCTAACTGCATGGCTGATCATGTAAGCTCTTCTCCCCCTCTCCTACTGTGTGTGTGTGTGTGTGTGTGTGTGTGTGTGTGTGTGTGCGTGCGTGTAAGCTTGTTAACACACTCACGCATATATGACGGGGTCACTGGGATGTAAGCACACAGATCCTCAGTAAGAGAACACCAAACATCCAAAAATGTCACTAAACACACAGAGATGTCTCCACCTTTTTTGAAAACAAAAAAATCGACCTTCCCCCCCGCCCCCCACTCCCTTTCCCCCCCGCACACCCTTCAAAAAACAACAACAACGAGTCTTCCTCTTATTCATTCTCTCACTCCCTCTCTCTCTCCCTTCGCCATTGTCTGGGCCTGCAGACCAAAAAACCTTTCAGGAGGAAAAACGGGGGGTCTGGTTGGACGTCTGTTGCCCCCGCAGTTGAGACAAGGGGTGGAATTGGGGTGGAAGGTGGAAGGGGGGGGTCTGTTGCTGGTCAAAAAAAGGAACAACAGGCGTGAATCCCTTTGCACTTGACACAGATTAGCATACTGAGCAGGGTGTGGAGTGGGTTTATGGGCGGGGCGGGGGGTGGGGCACCGGATGTTTTCCCAGACTCCCCGGGTTTATGCTGCGGCCACCCATCTGCGATAACCAATCACCCCTATCGCCCCGCTGACCCAATCAAGCACATCAGCAGATCAAAGCCCAGAGCTGAGCGTGGGTCAAACCCCATCCCCCCATCCCTCTGTACATCCCTCCTTTTCTGTCCTTCACTCTTTTTCCCCATCTATCCCTCCCCATCTCTAATTTCCCATCTTCCTCCCTTTTTCTGTCTCTTCCTCCATCTGACACTCTCTTTCTGTACCTCTTTTTATCTCAAAAATCTGTTCTTAAAAATTCATACTATAAGGTGTATTTATTTATGGTCAAAGTTTGTGTTTTTCTATAAAATGCAATAGGCACCAACATAGAAAGAGCTGATTTACTCAAAATGAGTAAAATGGATATATTGCGCTTTGGAGACAAACTCTTCATTTCTAAGTTGCTCTTTACCTCATCCCTCCATCTTTTATATCTCCCTCCCACTTTCCACTCATCCTATACCTGCCTACTGCTCCAGGAAGGGAGACCCAGACAGCCAGTGACTTCAGCTCAATGACCAGCACAAATCTGGCTCTGAGTTTTTGGCTATCGGAGAAGGTCAGATTGAGGAATGGGAGAAACAGAGGTGTGTGAGGGTTGTAAAGAGATTAAACATTCTCCATTTCCACCTCTCCTAATGCCCTAACCTCTTAATGAGCTCACTTTCAAAGAGGAGGAAGCGGGAGATGGTGGGAGGGGGTCTGATTATTTCTAAGCGGGAAACCCCCCTTATAGGCTTAACTGGCAAAAGAAAAACGGGAAAAAAATGTCCGATCCTGCCCCTACTGCATTTACAAGGGACTCCACTTCCCCTCCATTTTGGCTGGGTCAGGCCGACCACACCCAAATCAGCACGGCCACCTTCCAACCTTTAATGACTAGACATGCATCAGGTGATTTGGTTCAAACCAACGGACGCAGGAATAATTATCATGATATTCAGCTTGTGCTGTGCAGGCTATTTCATCTAATTTCATACCTGATGACTAGATATGACGTCTGAAACTATAAATTCCAGTCTTAATCAAACCATATCTTGAAATTACCAAACCGTAAACTTGTTCGAAGTCTCAAACTTAATGCACGTGTGTAAGCCTGAGCAGCATCTAACAGCTTTACAAAATGTTGGACAGTGCTAAGAAAACGATGGTACGCATAAAGTAGGTAAGACTGAACAATCAGATGTTTTCGGGGCAGGCAGAGCGGTCTTCACCAACACAAGAAAAATAAAGAAGTCGCGGCTTCGCTCCACCGGCCCCGCTAGCAGCCTGCTCTCACGGCGTAACGGGCTGTCAATTAAAAATTCAAATCCGTTTACAGCGCTTTGTTTTTTCCCCCTCGTAGCAACGCCGGCTACTGACACGCCGTCATGTGTAACATCAATTAAAGCGGCAGGCGAGCGCTAATTGCGCGGTGATTAACAATGAGCTTAATGAAACGAACAGGGAAGCCGCCGCCGTTCGCATTGCTGTCTCCCGCCGAGCGCGCACCCCGCGCTGGAAAAGGCAAGAGAGCGAGAAAATACAAAACGCAGAACCTCGAAAGCAACGGTCTCTGGGTTACAGTGAATCGCAACTCAACAACGGGAGTCATTAATCACACAAAGCACTGATATTCGGTGTGTTTCAGCCATAGGCCTATTCAAAATACTTTGTATTGTGTATGGTAAGTCGAGCAGCTTCTAGTGGAGGAGCTAGCAATAATCTGAGAATATATCCGCGAATTTGACAAGTAAATGATATCTGGTTAAAGTTCAGTGTTAATTCACCTCTGGCAGAGTTGATTTCTGTCCTTCTGGGACCATGTTATATTGTCTTCTCAGTAAGAGCTGATATAACAATGGATATTGCCTGAAAACCTGCCTCATCAGAATATTAACTTTACCAGTGTTCTGATTATGTACTACATCTCCCTGTTTTTACTGACATTTCACACCACACCACATCTAATTTCCAAATACAGACTTCCACATTGCACTCTTCGACACTGTAATAAACAATGTTTGAATTCCAGGCAATGTTCCTTTTGAAGTTAAAAGTAACCTTGAAAACACAGTTTAGTTGTAAATTGATACTTTTCAAGCTGGTTACACCAGCATAGCCAGGCTGTATATAGGTAAAGCCTGTAGTTTCTCAAGGAGACATAGGTAATATATACTTTTATACTTTAGCCTACCAATCTATATTTCTACAACGTACATTCATGTTTATTTTACATGAATTATCACAAGCATTAATTGGTATTTTGGAATGTTTGCAGCACTGTTGATTTCACTTTTTGTATTGCATTGTATTGCAGTGAATGACCAGGATTCCTCCATGATATCATTTTCAATTTTAACACTGAGATCTGTGTTCCATCACAGCCCCCATATCAGGACATGTACTTTATCTCCAGACACCTGAAAATACCCAGCCTTAACTGCAGCTGTGAGAATCTCCTCAGTAAATTCACAGTGCTGGGTAAACGTGACACAGCAGGGTACCAAAAACAGAGAGAGACACAGACACACACACACACACACACACACACACACACACACACACCTACGTGACCACTCACCTCCAACTGTGTATCCAGAATGGACAAAAATACTCACAGATACTGCATATGCTACGCAGATATATTCTCTCTATTACACACATATTCTTGCGAATCCTCTGACTCACTTACATGCAAATATACACATAGACACCCCTCTCTCACACACACACACACACACACACGGGTATACATGCTCATACACACTCACATGCACAAATGGACACACACACACACACACACACACTTATACAACACGTATGCATGTACATGCTCTCTCACTCACATATGTGCACACACATATACACACACACGCACGTGCTCTGTCATATTGTCGCACAAATATCAGCGAACGCACAAGAAAACAAACATTAAAAAAATGGGAAAAAATGAACTACATTTCCCAGCATGAGACAGGGCCCCCCTTAATTAGCAGAAGGGAGCATGTTATGACGGACAACAGGCGCATCTGCCCTTAAACTCGCACAGCGGGACGCTGTTCACTTGCTTTACACAAACTGACAGCCTGGACTGATGACAGCATTACATCATGTTACCCATCACTGCACACCCCACACCTTCACTGTACAACGAAACATCCCCTGTGCAGAAGGAGTATATTGGTATCTCCAGTCAGTAAGACAGTAGAACTGGATGCTGGAATCCTGTTTTTTGCCTCCATTTGCATGCACAGTTCTGCAAAGCTCCTACTTTTGCCCCTGAAATTTGTTGTGCACAACATGGAAAAATATGAAGTCAGCCACCTCATATAAATTGTTAATTCCAGAATACACAGAAATAAAATGGTCATTTGCTGTCTGAGGTCTGACCCTGGAGCATCCAGCAGAAGTGAGTTTGAGGAGTCGAGGGCAGGGTGTGCCCCCCTCCCCCCTTTCCGGGGAAATATTTAAAGCCCTTAGGTATGTAGTGGGGTGGACATACTGTAGGATGTTAACCGGCAGCAGCAGAGAGTGATGCAGCACAGCAGCAGGCAGAAGGGTTTTTTTTTTTTTTGCGGCAGTGGCAAGATAGGAGCGTAGCTTAAATTACCCGTCAATACAGAGGGTTGGATCAATGGTGAATATGCATGAGTTTACTGATGGTAATGTGGGCTTTTTTCAAGTTGTCTGCCTGAACCAGCTCCCTAAGCAACGCCACATTTGGGGAGCATATCTACTATTTGGGGTACATTAGAATACTCCTGAGCAGCACGGTGGGACAGTGGGTCGTACTTTCTTCCAAGAACAAGAAGGTTATGGGTTTAAATCCAGCCTGGGCCTTTCTGTGTGGAGTTTCCATGTTTATAGTTTCCTTCTACAGTCCAAATACATGCATATGCTATGCTAGCTGGTGAGACTAAATTGCCATCGCAAAGAGTCAGTAAGTATGGATGTACAGTACCAGTCAAAAGTTTGGACACACTTTGCTAATGTCACAGCACTCTGTTTTTTGAGAAATTTAACCAGCTGAACTTTTCTATATAATCTCAGATGGAATCTGGTAAGAGGTAAACAGTCAGAAGTTAAAAGAGAATAATTTACTTGCTTGAATAGTGTCCAAAATTTTAGAATTCTCAAAGAAGCCATATTTTGCAAAGTAAGCAGACAAACAAGCTCTGTCCATTTTCCAACAGCCAAATTAAAGACAAGCTGTTTTGGAATTTATTGGGCAAAAAAGTCAATAAAAAGCAAACCACAAGTGCAGCACATCTTTGGGAACTTAGATCCAAACTTTTGACTGGTACTGTATGTGCCCTGCAATGGATTTGTGAACTCTATAGGGATGTATTCCTATATCTGGCCATTGGATGTTGGGATTGGCTTCAGCCCTCGACCCTGACCAGTAATAGGCAGGAAAGGATGAATACTGTACTCTAAATAAAAGTGCAGTTCTTTTTGAAATTTCTTAAATTATGAACTGAAGGGTTCCTCGGGGAGAAATTACTTGAGAACTCTAGTTTTATGCTGAAGGGAGGGGGCGGTGTTCTCCTGAACTGCTTCAGTAAACATCAAAGCGATGATACAAAGTTTAATGTGAGCTATGAACCCTTAAGTCACCCAGGAAATGGCCATCTGTTACACAAATACAAAGCAGTAATCTACCTAATTCCTGCTTTCCAAAATAGTAAGAATGACCTGACTATGAGGAAATAGACTATGAGGATTTGTCAGACCAGTATCTCCATCCCGCAAGCATTACTTAGGCAAAATAACCACCGTTGGTCAATGTGCGCTCTGTGTTTGATAAAGCACCACCTGTCGATTTGTCAGTTATTACCACATGGGCAAGAAAGATTACATTCATACACGACTGACTCTAAAAACATACACAAGCAAGCACACGAACAAATACAAACATATAAACACTCAGAACTGGTTTGAAACTCAGTTGCATAAAAATTATGCAGATTGCATTAGCAAATGTAACATTTCATTAATTTTTTTGAGTGAATGCATGAACACAAAATCATACAAAATCGCAAATACACACGCACACACACACACACGGTCAATATCCTTACCATCCTCTCTCTTTTGCGCTTGCTGGCGTCTGCCGTTGAGCTGATTCCCAGAATTCCACTGATTGAGTAGGAGGAGCCGGGTGAATCGCTGGTTACCGTGGACACCTGAGTGACGGTTGCCGTGGAAGCTGGGGGAAAGCAGAGGGGGATGATGTCATGCTTCCTGATGGTGTATCACGCTCAAAAGTTGTCATGCATTACCATACTAAAAATTGTAAAACATAGCATCATAAACCCCAGTCTCTGTGGGTCTGTAACCAGTCCATCAGGCAAGAATGCTGATCTCAAAGGTGGTAGGAGTTGATGTAGGGATACGAGCACAATAGCGGCAAACGTGTTGCAGTATATCGCATTCAGATGACGGGTGTGTGAGAATCTGCTCCATGAGGTTATTCGGTGAGTTTCAGGTTGACATAGCAGATCTGGAATCAGTGCTTGGGGACTGGAGCTGTCTACATGGATAAACACTGCAATCCCCATATTGTCGGAACTGTACTAATTCCAGAAGATCTGGAAATGTAATGCTGCAGTGCTGAAATTCACCTGCCGTTCACCATAAAAGACCAAATTAAGGCATTTGGTGTTCATCCCTTAAACTCAGATTTTCCCTAAAATTTCCCCTTAAGTAGGTTTAAAGTATGAAAAAGCTTTCTTTCCCCTTATTGTAGGACAATGTCACACATGTTCTAGACTTTCTGGTTGAGGCACTTCATTGAAACTACATTACACTCATCCATCCATCCATTATCTAAACCACTTCTTCCTCATTAGTGTTGCCGGGGAGCTGGAGCCAATTCCGGCAGACTAAGGGCGAGAGACTGGGACGCGCCCTGGACACCAGGCTTTGTCAATCCAGCGCTGGGTGCACACACCATTCATTCAACTTTCACTCACACACTCATGTCTATGGGCACTTCAGAGACTCTGCTCAGCCTGACATGCATGGCTTAAGACTGTAGAAGGAGACCGGATTACTGGGAGTAAAGCCACGAGTACACGGGCAGAACACGGAAACTCTACACTGAATGGCCCCAGGCTGGATTCGAACCCACGACCCTCTACCTGTGAGCCGGACACCATGTTTTTTTATGGCCGCATCAAAACATCAAGCAGGAAATATCTAGATATCTAGATATGTCGCATCATTTTATACCAATTTCCCCATAATTCAGCCAGAAATACTTGGGACCTTTGGAAACTTCAGGATCTCCGCTAGAATTTAAAATAGGCCTAAAGCACCAAAGGTTTGAATAAACCAGCAGCATTTGACAAACCCGCATATGGGCGCAGCACAGTTTGAGGTTTCAAGCATCAATAACATTTTATACGTGAGTCACATCAACTGATATTAGTCATAAACATCACCTGGTGGTTGTTAATGCTCTAAATGAGTATGAAAACAGTTTATCAGTACATAATGTTTTTTGTTGACTAATACTTACTGTTTTGTCTTAGTGATCATTTTCACATTAGTAGAGTAATGGATAAATGTGTAGTTAGTTCTACATTAACATACATAAGTTGTTTTTAATGAGCTACTTAA
Organism: Gymnothorax javanicus; assembly: GCA_029692085.1. Taxonomy (NCBI): domain Eukaryota; kingdom Metazoa; phylum Chordata; class Actinopteri; order Anguilliformes; family Muraenidae; genus Gymnothorax; species Gymnothorax javanicus. The sequence goes on from CM056209.1 coordinate 38,411,328, forward strand.
TTCCATGTACTGTTAGCTACAGTTCCTGCACTCATTTACATCAACTATGTACAGTATTTCACATGATCTCCCTCATTGTTTTGTGCACTTGGTCCAGGAAGTAAGGTCATTCGTGAAATAAAGAGGTGAATTAGTGTGCTTTCACACTAGGGACTCGGGCACGGATCCGAGAACACTTGACCCCCAAAAGTCCAGTTCATTTGGTAAGTGTGAACACAAGCGGGCACGGTACAGTACGCGAGTACGCGAGTACGGTTGGAAGAGGTGGACTCGGGCACGGTTCATCCGTACTCGTACCAAATGTGAAAGCAACCTTAGATAGCCAAAGACTGAAAATTGCGGAAACCGTGCTGTGGTTTAGCAGCCCTATTCATTTTGCTTGTAACAGTAGAGTACATGGTCAGTATGATCCATGATCAATACTATGTGCATGGCAGCAATAGCTGTGTTAGTAGCCAACAGGAGGTTTTATAAACAGGGGCATGGGCAAGACTGGCACCCATTGACGTGCCTAATATTTATAAATTACACTATGGACATCTCAAATACAAGGGTTGTCATGTTTGTTGGGGGGGGTAGTCTTGTCTTCAAGATGGGGTTGTGTTGGTTAAATCAAGGTGGCATAGGGAAGGGAAGATCTGTCTGTAATGGAAGATAGTAATGTCTGTAAGGGGGTAGTAATATCTGTAAGAGAGGGTAGTAATGTTTGTTAATGGGGGTATTAATGTCTGTAAGAGGGATAGTAATGACTGTAGGGGTGGTAGTAATGTCTGTAAGAGAAGGTAGTAATGTCTGTATGTGGGGGTAGTAATATCTCCAAGGGGGGGTAGTTATGTCTATAAAGGGGGTAGTTATATCTGTAAGAGAGGGTATTAATGTCTGTACATGCAGGTAGTAATATCTGTAAGGGGGTAGTACGGTCTATGGAGGGGTTGTAATTTTTGTGGAAGTAGTAGAGCCTGTACTTGGGGGTAGTAATGTGTGTAAGGAAGGATAGTAATGTCTGTAAACAGGGGTTATAATGTTTGTAACAGGGGTAGTAAGGTCTATAAGGGGGGTAGTAATGTCTGTAAGGGACGAGAGTAATGTCCGTGAGGGGGGTAGTTATGTCTGTGGTGGGGGGGGGGGGGTAACTCTTACCTAAACTGTGTGTAGAGATAGAGCCGGGCTGGAGAGGAGGCTGCTGCACTTTAGTCCGAATGATCCTGGGGATACAGAGACAACATCAGTGTTACCTTTGTGTGTGTGTGGGTGAGTGTTTGTGTGTGCATATGTGTTTGTGAGCATTCTTGTGTGTGAATGTGAGTGTGTGTGTGTGTGTGTGCTTGTGTAAGTGTGTGTGTGCGTGCATGTGTGTGTGTGTGTGTGTGAGTGTGCTTGTGTATATGAGTGCGTAAGAAGCTGTAACTGCGTGAGCAGGAGCAGCCTTGCATGGCAGAGGGCCTCTCTCTAACTGCATGGCTGATCATGTAAGCCCCTCTCCCCTCTCTCTCCCCCTCTGATCACCCCCTTCTCCTTTATCCTCCTCTCTCCTCTCCTCTCTCCCTCTCTCCTCATTCATCCCTGCCATATGCTTCCATATCTTTTTTGAAGGATTTTCAAGCTGCTGTTTTTTAATGTGGAAATAGCATGAGATTTAAACCGTGATGTAAGTGCATAAATTTCTGTCAGTATCTTTATAACAATGGCTTAAAATCATGTTCCCAAATATCTTTGAAGGGGACCTATCCTGCTTTTCGATATTTAGTTTCTTTTATGTGGTGTTATGATGAAGGATGAAGCATATTAGGTGTTAAAGCTTCAAAAAATGAGGTAATCAAATTAATGAAATAATCCCTCTAAGTAAAAATCTCAGGATTATGACAGCTCTGAACACTCTGTTTCCAAAAGTTTTTTTTCTACTCTGGATACAGTATGATGTCATAGTAAGATAAATTTTTATATGATCATTGTTTCTGGCACAGAATGAAGTCACTGAAAAAGATTGACTTTTACTCTCGAAAAAACACCAAGAGCTCCGTTGTTCACTGTAACAAGTGACATAAAGTTAAGTGTCATTATTTTCTGTCAGTGTTGGAAGATACAAAAAAAAAGCTTCATTTCATTTTTAAGGAGAATCTTTGGCTTGCTTGGCGAGTATTTCTGATATCTGTTAACCTTTTAAACTCTAACTAATCACAGAGGTTTTCCCTTGAGTGGGTTTGAAGTCAGACAAAGCATTTTTCTTATTTTGTAGGACAATGTAACATAGATATTCTGCATCTATGTTACATTCTGCGTCAAACCCAGGATGCCATGTTTTAGTAGCCACAGCATTACATCAAATGGAAAATATCTAGATCTTATACCCAATTTTGTACACATTTCTCAGTTATTCAGCAGGACATATTTGGAATGGAGGGTAAAGTAGGCCTGAAGTTCCACAGTTTTGAATGCAGCAGCTGCATTTTACAGACCCATTTATGGGTTTATAGGCATTATGGGGTTAATATTTAAATTGACTTTCAAGGGTAATGTTAGTTAATCTTGTATTGCTTGGTTGTCGGTGTAGCTAGCTAAGTGCCATGCTCAAAATTGCTTGGCATGCATGCATTACCTTTCTGTAATTATAGCGCGGTTTATTAGCTATCTAGCTAACTACTAAATTGACCGTTGCTAGTTTAGCCAGAGGCAATGTACAAGGTATCAAAAAAGATGTAATGATAGGAACAGATAGAATAGGTGATCATTTTTAATGGAATTCAGATGTGGAAGGATGGCAGTGCCGTTCACAATGAATGGAATATTAGCTAACGGTTGCTCATGTACAAACGCTTGCAATGAACCATTTTTAAAATTAGATACTGAATTCCAAGTGTGCCTAAACTTTCATGGCCACAACATGTTGCCCTTGTTGTGAATGTAACTACCATCCTCAAAGTTGCTTCGCCAGTAGCCGTTACCTGTGCATATTCTTTGTGTCATTAAATAGGTAACTACTAAATCAGTCGAGTATCAGGAAATCTTGGAAGTAGCCAGGGATTATTGACATTGTCACTCTCCATTGACTCGTGGGGCCTCTGGGTCTGTTCACTGGCCAATCAGAGCAGAGCTTATTTCACAGAGGGGATGCCCACTCAAAACAGCCTGTTTTTCAGAGGGGTGGGAATGACCGGACTTAAATGGTCGTGAAATCATGGATTTTTAGGGATTTTTTTTTTTCCATAAAGTTTATAAACTGCCCTTTTGGATATTCAAGAATATTATGACTTTAATAATGGCATGACAGGTCCCCTTTTACTGATAATTAGCTGCAGCTCATTGAGATCTCCTGTTTTTAAGGTAAAATACTGCTATTAAGGATGAAAATCTTTATTTCATCACTTACATCAAATTGCTTTATTGATATGAGAAGCAAACAGTCAAATTAGCGGGGATGGAGGTGATTTGCATAAATTATGCAAATTAGGTGTCCAAGATGGTCGCCGCAAAGGGCATATTATGACAATTTCTAAACACCATACCTCAGTAACTAATAGACATATCAACTTCTTATTTTGCACACAGGTTGCCTGATCCAGCATCTATGGGCTAAACCTCTTAAAGTTGGATACTTTAACAAAATGCAAAGGTTTTTTGAAATTTTGCTCTTGACTTGAAAATTCTCTATCTCATTATATATTCAGCACCCCCTGAAATTAAAAGAGTACCAAAAGGGCCATATGTTTTAGGTTCAGGACAACCATCATGCTGTAAACTATTTATGTTCCAAACTTCATTAAAATTAGACTAGCGGTTTTTGAGAAATGGCGCGTGAAAAATGTGGAATTGGTAATGGTTTTTTTATAGCAGTAATCTACCTTAAGTGAGCTGTGCTATATTTGTGTATGAGCTAAAAAGCTAAAGGGGTTGGTGGATCTCCAAGAACGGGTTTGGGAACCATGGCTTCAGAGAAAAAAACTTTAGATTTGAGTGCAAAAGCTTGTGTCCCCGGTCCCAATGGACCGTGTCCAACGTTGCCATGGCAACCCGGCACCCCTTCCTACCTGTTGATGGAGCTGACACTGGGAACACTGTCGTTATCGCACACCCTCTCCGCCAGGAGCCGGTCCCTGATCTCCCAGGCAAACATGGTGGGGTTTTGGCGTTTGTAGTCCGCAATTTTATCGACAACTTTGGGTGTAGCAACCTTTGGTTTGGATCCTCCGATGACGCCTGGCCTGATGCTGCCTGTCTCGTAGTATCTGTACGAAAAAGAGCAAAACAAGACGACGATGTCATCACTATCTCCCGCCACAATCAAGGGCCATAACTCAGTGAAAAAATATGCCTCGACATCCATTTTAAATCTCAACATTGATCACAAGTAGCTTACTAAGCATATAAAATTTCACGCATCTAGGTATTACAGTTTCAGAGAAATCTTGTCCCCATTGTCGTACAGACGCACAGACAGACACATGGATGGACGACCAGTCCCCAATCCAATATCCCGCGTCACACTTTGTGGCGGGGGATAATAAGCATTTATAATGGATCAGACACCAGAGATCAGATGTCATTGTTAATGTCTTAGAGGACATCTTCTGCAATTTTTAAAATGCTTTCTTTGTGTATGTTTGTGCATGTGTGTGTGTAATTCAGGCCCTAAACCACGCATTCTCACACTGTAGTATTTCCCCTCTGGAGTCTCAGCTCTTGTGCACTCTTGTCAGAGCACGCAGCTCCCCTGAGTCTCTGAGATTGTGCTGTTATTCAGCACACTGCCCCCTGGCTGCCAAGCCTGGTCCTCACACCCCTGCAAGCTTGCATTCTGCCCATATACACACACACACTCATTTCCAGTTCCCCAAAATGTCCATGTCCCCAATTCCCTGTTAAAATCCGATATAAAACCCTTCCACAAACAAACTGGCTCTGCATCAATATCCCTAAACATACTCGCAAATGTGTGCACGCACACCCAAAAACAATCAAATACACACGTACACAAACACACATTGTCAAATACACATGCACATAGACACATACACTCATTCACACACACACACACACACACACATACTTATGCAGACACAGGCACACACACACACACACACACAGTCAAATACACACAGAAGTATTCTCACAAATGCGCACACACACACACACACACACACACATTTTAGAACAAGCACCACAGCCAAGAGCAGATTTACTAGTTGAGCTAAATCATGAGGCTCAGGGATGCCGGTGGGATAGGGGATAGAGACTGTGCACATATCTGACTCCGAACCCAAAACAGCTTGTGCCCCTCTGGCCTGACATCAGACTGCAGCTCTCAGCTCAGGCTGTCCCACCTCAGCACTGACTGATAATTCCCTCAGCGGGCTGGGGGGTGGGGTGGGGTTTTCGTAATTGGGATAGAGGGTGGGGGGCAGCCCCATGGATCAAAATAAACAGCCGCATTTAGCGCTATATCCCAGTCAAAGAAGAAAGAAAAAACTTATCAGCGGTTTCCATGGAAATAATAATACTGATATCAGCTCATTTATTTCTCTAAGTTAAATCCAAGAGCATTTAGCTACCGAGGCACTGAGAGTGAGCTGAGGGTAACCCGCCCCCATGACTGGGGCGTAACGCTTGAGTAACCAGAGCATCGGAGGTGGTGGGATGTGGATGACTGGTGGGGCAGAACAATGGGAAACACAACGTTACTATAGCCGAGGGCCTCACCGGCTTATCCTTAACCGCCATTCCACCGAAATCACCTCTCAATATTTCTGTGCCGGGCCAGAGAAACAGATAAATATTATAGTGGTTTCATTTTGATGCAAATGCATCAAACACAAGAAATATTTTTTCCTCTTTTCTTTTGTTTATCCTACTGTGAGGGGTTCTCTGTGACACAGAATGAGTGAATTTGCCTTTAAATTTTTGTATTTTGGTCATTGTAAGTAGACACAAGGAACTAAAGAGGGTACAAACGACAAAAAGAAACAAGTATCGTGAATAATTAAATTTAATGTAATCTGGTTCTGTGGACCCGCTTTCCAAAGTAGGTGTTTTTGTCCAGACCTTAGAGCCCCATCTCCACTTCTTTAGGTTATGAGTTGCCGGGCCCACCATTGTCCAGGCTCCACGGTGATACCCTAGAGTTCCCTGTTAGAGAGAGCTGTGACATGAGGGGTCCAGAAAATCTGGTCATGGAGCCATTTTGTTTCCATCACGTTATCGGGCGCTGTCTCAAAAGTGAATTTTTTTTTTTGTTTTTTGTTTTTTCTCAATCAAACATTTCCCCCTCTTATGCTTGTTGAAACCATTGCTGGCTGGTTTATTGTTTTTAACTTGAAATTAATACAGTACATTTCCCCTCAGAGAAGAGAACAAAAAATCCAACTAATTCCATTTTGGAATACTGCTTGGTTTCACGCGCCGGAAACAAATGGCTCCTTTTCTTGAATTGTTGTGTCTCTTTCTATTAGGGAACTCTGATACCCCTACTGGTAGCATCTCATGTTGCTGGCATACAGACTCATTTTAAATTAGTTAGATAAATGACCAGGTTATGAACTCAATGACATGGACACAGATGTGCCATTGTTGTGCTTGAGTGTTTATGAGGGTGTGGGTAAAGGTGCTGGGAGTCTATTCGCATTTTAGTATGTTAAGAGAAATTACTAAGGGAGTTGCGGGCGCCGCTATGGTAAATACAATTGATGGAGAGGTGCCAATGTCACGTTCATGAGCTTGTGAGCCTTAGGGTATACGTGCTGGAAGCCAGTGTGACAGCATTGAGTTGTTTTGACAGGAACCACCGCAACACAGTGCAACAAATGGCCACAACATGGCACATCATCTTGCTGTTCTATCTACGTTAAGGTAATGCTGCTAAATGCTATTGCGCCATTGACTGTTGCGTCTGCTCCTGTTGACGTAACACTAACTGACAGAATGTCCGACTGAAGTTGGCGCTGGAGCTGGAAGTCGCTCACCTGCCCAGTATCTTGCTGACGCAGCCGTGACTGACGCGTAGCTGGCGGGAGATGTCACACGGTCGCACGCCCTGGTGTGCCAGCTCCACGATGCGCTGCCTCACCACGTCAGGCAGGGGGCGTCCGTTCACAAACACGCCTCCCAGCTGGTTCACCCCGCCGTGCCCTGGGAACGAGGGGAAACGTGAGGAAGAATTTTCTGCCATCCTTATCCTCACTTACACACCCACTGAATCCACAGTGTATGCAAACATGAGAGACTTGTGATATGAGACCCTCTGTCTTGAGAAGTTTTGCTAGTCAACAAATGCAGTCACTTATGCATGCACTCACAAACCAAAATCACCGACAGTTGTTTTGCTGCATGAGGCGAGGTGGTGTGTAGATATGGTGGTGTATGTAAAATAAGTAAGCAGTCTTGCACGTGAGCATCAACAGTAGTTTTAATTGCAGGAATGGCTTCAGAGATACAGACGAGGCCTAGCCTAAGTTTACTCACCGATTCATCTTTAGAAACTACATTCACAACTGAGTTGAGGACAGGGCTTGATGTCAGTATGAGAATCTGGGTGACTATGTATTAACGATGAGTGTATTTGAAATCAAACTAATGTATAAGCAAAATAAACAGAATATACCCATGCAGTAGCAAAGACATGCACAGGTAGGTGTCATTAGTATTTGAACACCACGCATCAATACAGCAATGCCCCTAAAAAACATGCACTTCCATCACAATCTTGTGATTGAAATATCATGATCGTTGAATTTCTGCGACTCCGTTGGTTTTTCTCCTTGTACCACAAGGGAGCCGTAATATTTGCTTTTAATTCTCTTCGATGTACCGTATCAACACCAACCTTGCAGTTAGCAGTCTTTTGAAAGCCACAAAATACTGCCTCTGGTGGTCAAATGAAAAACTTCATATATTTAAAAAAGTCCTTCCCCAGTGGTTTGAGGACCACAGTCTTAGGCTCTTACATTGTACTGTGCATATCTCTTCTTTATAACAAACCAAAGCCAAAAAAAATTGCCTGAGTGGTGACAAAAAGTTATCTTGTATCAAAAAGCTTTCATATGACATAATCAGCATGTATAACATTCGTATTAATATGGTAGAGTGGAAATCTGTAAAATCAAAATTCTTGATATTCAGCTTACTTGGTGGGACTCCTACTTGACTTGCAAATTCAGATACCTGCTCTTGTCCCTGTCTTTATAATACACTAACTCTTGTGTATATTTTGTACATCTAGCATCTCAGAAATCCAATTGGATTAATGCAGTACCAATACACTCCTGTAATCATGCAACTCAACCTAGCAATGTGGATATCGCATACAAGAAGAAGTAAATCGCTCAAACATTCACTCCATAATCCCTTCACCTTATAACATTATCATACTGATTGCTTCTTTGTTGAAAATATTTTGAGAGAGACAGAGGAAGAGGGGAAGAGAGATAATCCTGGCTTTGGGGCAGGATGGATTTTTTTTTTAAATGCCACGGATGACGAGCAAAAATAATAGAAAATAAAAGTCAACGGAAAGAAAAACCAGCACACAATTACCTGTTAGCACTCATTCTACCAGCTTAATGTTATTCCAATACATCCTGGCCGAATTCAGAAAAAGAAAGAATACAAAGGGTTGGCTTCTGTTTGTGCCTTTTCAGCAGGTTAACCTCAAATACAGAATCAAATCATTCTGGATGCACAGCCTTGTCAACATTGTAAACCTTGAACTTACTACCACACGCCTCAAAAAGGCTCGACCACGTACTTTGACTGTTTGGAACTTATTCTCATCTACGGTCATTTCCTGGACCAGGGATAATGGCTGAGCTTTGAGAATTATGTCTATATATATATATATATATATATATGCCTTTCTTGTACTATTACCGCTGTAATTAGTGTAATATTATTTTAACTGTATCATTAAGGTTATAGCATAGGAAAGTACTTTTATTCATTTTTATTTATCATTTTTTCTCTCTTTCTTTCTTTTGCTCTCTCTGAAATGGCTTACCATTGCTGATGATTTTGTAACATTGTGACTGTCTGCACCCCCCCCATCTGTCTAAAAATCAATAAAAACTTTTGATCACAAAAAAAATAAAAATACAGAATCCACCCCCAGCCAGGGATACACCTGCCTTGTTACCCATCAAATATGCTCCAAAAAGTGAAAAGGCTGAAGTGTGTCCTGTGGTGTATTTTGATGGACACGGTGTGTGACGGTAATGAGAGGTAAGAATTTTGTTGCACAGTGTGGTATTTCGCCATACTTTCTTGTCACATTATATGTCATTTACCTTTAGTACCGAACAAGTTATATTTGAGACAAACTTTGAGTTGAGTTTAAAAGTTTATTAGTTATAATTCATTTTCAGGTTTTTACAAACCATAATCAAACTCGAGTTCTATGTGCAAAATGTGCTGGCTTATTTTGCTTAAATCTGAGGTGTCCTGGCCGTTGAGACAGATCAGAGCTCATCAGAGGCCTATTTTTTTTTTTTGTTACATGAAGACTGTATTCCTTATAGGTTTGTGTCATACAGTGAACAGTTGCCTCTGGTAGTTCTAGATGGCCAGTCCAGAGAATTCTGTCATTGTCACGATAGGGGAAGGTTGAATTTGGCTGAAGTCCTTAGACAGCTGAAGCCTTTTCACTGAAGATAAGGAAATCACTGCATACAAGAGCAAATTCCAGGAGAACCTAAATGTTCGGCTCGCAATCCGCAAAGTATTCGACTAGATTTATTCTTCAGTTCGATTGGGGTTGAAGTTAAAGATCTATGTTAGGAGGACAAAAGCTCATTCTAACCAAAGACCTCGATAGGCCCAATATTTGGAAATTTTGAATGTGTTTATGATTATTAATCTTTACCAGTTAACTCATGGATTTGACAGTTTCAACTCTGTAAGGTGTGAAATTACCTAAACACGTGATCAGGATGTTCTTTAGTGAACATTCAACTTTTGATGTCACGATCGCTCTAAGAGATTGTACGCGGTGTAATTCTCAAAAATGTTTTCAAACAAAAAATCTACTTTTCAAAGGGGTTATTTTTCCCACTTTTGACTGATGCTGTGATACCGTAAAATTTTGGACAGAATGAATGCACCCCCTGAGTTGACAAGGTGTCCACTGACAAAACAATACACTGCACTGAAAAAATTGAGACTTTGGATCAAAGTAAAAAAATTGCGTCAACTTGTTACTGCTAATTTTTTTAGTTCTTCTCAATTGAAAAAAATTACCTTTGTAAAATATTGTCAATTGAGAAGAACTAAAAAAATTAGCAGTAACAAATTGACGCAATTTTTTTACTTTGATCCAAAGTCTCAATTTTTTCAGTGTGTGTAATTTACAAAACAAAGTTGCCGCACACCTGGCTCCAATTCTAAAAACCTTTTTTATTGTTGTCCACCAATTTTTTGGCAAAAACATGTCTCCTTCAGGGTTCTCTCTGAGAAACAGTGCCTCAACCTTGTAGGACAGCCATAATGAAGTTAACTGCATCAAAGCCACATTGTGCAATGACTTTTCTGCTCCAGTAAGTCACATGGTTCAAGTTCTCTGTCCTCATAAGTGAGTGCAGGTCACAGATTCACCCTCTCTTGTGGATTGACCGGGAGGAAGTGAAGCAATTGAGCCCCAAAGAGCCATACTGGGCCAACCCATGTTGGGGAACTTTTGAGAAAATGGGACTCAAAGTTGCCAGCTTCCTGCGTCATCTAGAGTATCTGGGAACTAGAAACACTGCTTCTGTTAAAAACTCAAGATATGTACAGTTACGTAGTGCACTTCTTATGCAGGTTTTGGATGCCCTTCTGTTTCATTTAAAGTGAAAGGTACCTCCTTCTGAAGAGGAACCATCATCTTCTGATTGATTTGGGTCAAACTCTGGGTCTCCATTATCTTCCACTTCACCATCATCATCAATCATAGCAAGCAATTCCTCATCAGTGCGATACCTAGCCGCCATGTTTACATTGAATATGGAAAAGTTGTGGGATGGTCCACTATGACTAAGGCAGTGCATTGCATATTTACAGTGGCAGAGAGGACGTTTGCTTACATGAACAATCCTTGTGGGCAGATTGGGTTGGCTCGTTTAGGAAATGTAGATCTCAGTTTTCTGCACATGCTGACTACCTCAACTCAATTCCGCCAAAAGTGCGGGATGGCCCGGTATGGTTCTTAGGGGCTCAATTTTACGTTTGAGGTACTGATTCTGGACCAAGAAGGGTCAAAGGTCGAACTTCACAGCCAGATCCAGCTTTCTAGGGAAGACAAACGCTAGTTCTGTGGAATCAGCTCATGATGAAGGCTGCCAGAGTATCTGAAACTAAACCCCAAACGACCAATGACGTGACCTCAACAACCACCTTCGACTGACCATTCCATCAAACCGGCCTCTCTGCCAGCCCAGCCGGTGAATAGTCACGATGGCAGTACGACCAGTTGGTCAGTCAGTCGTGATGATTCTAGCACACTTCCAAGGCATCGTTTTCATTTCAAATTCAGGGAGACGCACCGCTGGTCCATGCAGTTCAGCAAAGTCAAAATCCAAGTGTCTGTAGCACTCAGGCTAAATTCACTTGAAAGTGTGAAGGGGTCATATTATCCTGTCTGCCCCTTAACCTACAGTGCAGATGTTCTGCATACTAAGGTACTATGATACTATTTACCAACTGTTGGTCACAGAGATGGAGAATTGGAGAAGTTTTCATATTGATAGGTCGATCTGATCATTCGGAAAGGCACAATGTAAGTCTCCAGTCATCGCATAAAGATAGAATCCCAGGCTACACTCTCAGAAAATATAGTACATTATTGCACCTTTTTCGATACAGTGGCTTGTCACTGGGGCGAAACCCTCCAAAGTATCCTATACTTATCCTATACCTATAGTATAAAGTAAAGTATTGTATCCTTTAAGGTGTATACATACCTTTTTAGCCCCCCGAAAGGACACAAGTAATACCTTGAGGTCCAACAATTAGCCCTTGGGGTACATTAATGTAGATTGTAAATCGAGGGACAGAAGTGCACTCATATTGTACCCCTTTTTTCTGAAAGTGTAACAGATACCTTGAGCATGTGATCTTTGCTCTGATACAGCATAAGAATTTACACCATACCCACAATGGCTGCAGACTGTTGCTGGCAAGTTGAAAAAGTGGAAGAAATGACCACAAATGTAAGGTGCACTCACAGAAAAATGCCACTGTGTGTCTGAAGAGGTACAAATGCTTGGTACTACAGTAGGACCATTTAGGTAAGAAGAAATTGCACCCCCAACACAGCAATACAGGAATTATATGCACTCTTGCTAGAAAATGCAGAGTCACATATATTTTGACATTGACAAACATCTTGTTATTTTAGCTATCTACCACAGTGCATTGTTGTTTAAATAATGGACATTAGCTCAAATTACGGACTTTTCAACTTTAACATGAGGCTAATTACATCCTAATCAGGTGAACTATCAGAGCATCACCTGGGAAGAGACTCAACATCTGGTGATGTCCACAGCTGTCAGGAACTGCAAAGCATTTGCAATCAAGTATTGAAAATGTTAATTTATTGTTATGTTAGTTTGACCAAGCACTATTTAACCCATAAAATTAAGGGACTATGCAAGGAAAACAGTTTCAATTTCTATTTGGTTCATTCAATACTTTTGACAAAGGCCTCAAATGAAAGCTGAAAGTCTACACTTCATGCTCATCATGTTTTTTAAATTCAAAATGATGAAAATTCCATCACTGTCCAAATTTGCACAGATCTGACTGAGCATATCAGTTCACTAGCAGATAATTATTTCACCAGTACATCTGGGTACCTTTGTGGAATATTGTCCCTTGAAGAACAGTAATTTACCTCCTCTGTACCGGTATTGTGAGTGTCTCTGCTCCCATATGGCAATATAGGTTTTCGTTTTTCCACCAGATTAAGTTGTTAATGGAGGACCCTGTCTGATTCAGGTTGAGTGATGGGAGTTTTTCTGCAGAAATGTGATTTCCCACTGGAAACATGGCTATTCAAGGGGACGAGTAAAGCAAACACTGCGAGAGAATTCACCAGCATTTTCAATCTCTCTCTAGAGAGACAAAGCAAATCTCAGTGTCCGCACTAAAGTTGATTGGGAGTACATCACTGAAGAAAGACACAATTCTAGCTTAAATCTTTAGCTCGCCTTTTGATGCCATATAGCTGGTTCTTGCTTTGAGGCCTTGACTATGAATCACAATCTCATTAACGCTCATTTTTCACCTTCTAAACAGAATCTGCAACAACCAGGAGCATCCACACTCATAAAATAATTGAATGGATTGAATGGATAAGCGATTAAATCTTGAATGTATAATAATAATAATAATAATAATAATAATAATAATAATAATTCCTTCTTCACATTGCTATTCCAAGAAATATTTCAATTATTGTATTTGAAGTAAAAGATAATAACTTTTCAAATTTAGGCCGGAGATGAAATGAGCATAAATTACGTATTTCATCGGCGATTTCGTATAAAATGAAAGATTAAGTGCCTATAGTGAGGTACTGCAAAACAATATCAAAGCTGTTAAGACGCATTATAGCCCCGGAGTGGCCTCGATTCATTATTTCACAGCGCAAGAATTGGCGGTAAAGCTGGCTTTGGGGAACTGTAGGCGCATTGCTGAACGGAAGGGGTTTGGATCTTAACAGTTATTTCTTCTTTTTATATTGCTGATAGCGTATGTATCAGGCACTTCCTCATCCCCCTGATTGATTCAGTGGATCTTTCCGGAATAAATACAGCGCTGGGGAAAAATACATTTATGTTCGCCCATCCAGAAAATAAGCTCTATTAAAGTACTCAATTCCATTTCAATCTTTTATCTCCGTTGTCGGGAGCCGCTATTGCAGCTAACGGGTCATGGGCTTGCTTCTTATTAATAACCTAGGGACAGGGGGCAAATAATAAAGCGAGAGAAGAATGTGGTGCTCACACCCGCAGCTGGCCTGGTTAAGATTAGACTTCACAATGCGATTGAAACACTGCACCCGGCAAGTTATTTTTTCCACCCATAAGCAACATAGCAAATTGCACAGCCTGTAATAGCCTACATGTGCTGAACTTGCGGCTACGCAAAAGCTTACGCCAGAAATGAGCTTATCATGCTGTTTAATGGTGGACTCGCTCAGATGTCCATCAAAGGGCTATTTTTTTCATTGGCGGATTAATAGTATTTTAATACCATATGAGTAGCATTTTCGATTAACGGCCTGAGTTGATCCAAGAAATATTTGAAAGAAAATTTTGAAACTTATTTTGAAATAGTTCTAAGTGGGTATTCTCATACAGCAGACGTGGGTTCAACCGGGCGTCATGAGTTGAGCCTTCAAAAACCTAAACAAAGATTATTTCCAATATCATACGGCGTAGATATTATTATTATTATTATTATTATTATTATTATTATTATTGTTGTTGTTGTTGTTGTTGTTGTTGTTGTTGTTAGGTCAACGTATATTCGTTTAGATGGGTAGCCTATTGTTTTCATCCACAAATAAGATACAAGCATGCGTTCTGATTATGGACCATCAGACCGTTTTATAACGTTCCTGGTGATTAACCAACAGTTTAACCAAAAGTGGCGGAACTTCAGTTAGTATAATGGCTCACAAATTCTGCTTATCTATTGGTCATATATCACTTTACAAACTACAAAATTGGGATTTAAGTTGGAGCCTGTGGCGGTAACATGTGGGTTAAAAAAAAAAAAAAACTTCCATCAATAGCGCCATGGCACACTTTTTTCATAAGTTTTCATGAAGTGTTCTAATCAGCCCGCCTCTCACGCACAAAAAGCAAATTGATATAATACATAAATGCTCGCAAATTCATTTTTGTTTAATGCCAGCACGCAAAATTACCCATGTTTCAACACACCCCAAAGTGGTCTATTGCTAAAATTACTAGCAACAACTAAGCCACTACTACTACTAATGATAATAATAATAATGTAGGCCTACTGAAAATCGTATCTCTTCCAGTATACATTTTCTTGAGTTTCTCTTTTCTTTTTTTAATTCTGCAGATATTATAATACTATATAGGCTACATTTTAGATCCGCTTCAAATCTTAACCACACTGGTATAAGATCACACTGAATAATTAGAAAACTCATTTAGGAGTCACATTCTCCGGCTATTTCCTAGATACGCATAGCCTAACGAAGCCAAATAACAGCAGGCCAACACATTTCCGTTATCTTTTCAGCGCTTCATTTCCTGTTTCTTGATTTAGAGCAGCCACGTGCTACACCGACATTTTATGAGACTGTATTAAAAGTAGTCATCTGAGCAGCAAATCTGATAACATTTAGAAATTCAATGTTGTTTTTAATGCTTTTGCTTGACTGAAAGTATGATTGTAAGACTTGCAACGAATGAGACATCAGTGACCGCGCATTTCACCATCGGGCTTAGACCACGCGAAGCGCAGTATTACGTTCTCCGACCCTTTCACGTTTTAAGGATTTATTAGGCGTTCCAGGCCACAGAACTTCTCATATAACCTCCCTTTTACCCTTAAGTAAGTACCTACATAAATTCCTGAAACTTAAGATAAGCTACTAGCAGTGGGCTAACCCACCCGAAAACCGAACCTCTTCGGATCTGGGGACTCTTTGGACTTATGAACCCGAATTTCGTAATGATTGTTAGCTAATTTTCTTTAATTAAGTTCGATACTTTACCTTCTATATATAGGCCTATATATATCATAGGCTACATGTCCAGTGACTTTAATTTGTTTCTTTAAAAAGATGTACAAGAAAACACTCAATAGGCCGACTCTTTCCCGCCAGTTCTTGTTTAGTTTTTATCCGTAGGCTATATTAAATCTGGAATTTAACTCCCACTGCGAGGAATCGCCGTTTGATATGACTGTTGTGAAACAATAATTCTTTCCTCTCTAAAGACTCATGAGGACAGTGTGGCCAAGGAAATGACCTTATACTGCATATGTATATGTTATAGGCCTGCTCATTATTCATAAAGCGAATCTCAATTTATCTGAATGGATTATCCTGCGATTCCATACCAGAGCTATGGTACTAGTCTATATGAATTTTAATATGATATTAAATATTGTTTGAGGAAATGATGATTGACTAAACAACGTTCTGACCACATAAAAAAAAGTTGCCACTGATAATTTTTTTTTAATAACTTGTTAGCTTAGTTTTGCGCCTGGGCCCATTCAATCTGGACCAGTAGTTGTTTTTTTTTTTTTTTTCTGCCCCCCCCCGCAGCATTATAGGCTAATAGTTGTTCATTCGTTCGGCAGTTTTAAAGAATTAGTTTTAAAAATCTGCGGTGACTGTGCATTTCAGACCAACTCCTCATGGGTGAGAGGGATCCAAATGTCATCCGAAAAAACATGTCATCCGGACCATTGAGAAACGTGAAGCCAAAGAAAATGGTCTCTTGTGACTGCCAGAACACGGATTCACCCCTGAATGCAATCGCTGGATGGTCCACCCTACGCACCACCATACAGATCAGCAAATCATAGGCTACTTCATGTCGTCACATTTAAGAGACATAACTTCACGTCCGCCCTATTGTGTCTGTTTGTCAGTCAAGTTCTTTTCTTGGTTGCTATCTCCACCCAATACCCCAACCACCACAAGCCAAACTAGAGCAGGACAAGCATCCCATAGGACTGGCTGCATAAGTTTACCCTATTTCTGAGCCAAATGCGACACTTATTTTTTGATTTATGTCCAGAATAAGAACCTGGCCAGACGCATCCTTGCTCAGTTAAATGTATGGATGTAGCCTGAACAATGTATGGTTTACAATGCGCTAATGCGATCATTTTCAATTAGTCAATCATTTATATAGAGGCTAAAAAAATCAGAAATAGCGTTCTGTCTCTCACTGCATTTGTACGTAGTTCATTCACAAGTGAAAAAAACGAATACTAATTCTGTGGGAACTTAATCTGCCACAGCCGACGGTCCGAAATAGGCACGAAGCCAGAGGCTGTTCACTTACTGTGCATCGCCGCGAACGGGTCGTGCTTACAGTGAATTTCCATCAAGAAATACGTCTCTTAGCTGGAGGAGTAACCAAGCGAGTCCACTGTCCCCGTAACGAAAGTTCACACAGCCTTTGAGGGCGTATTCTATTATTAGTTATCAATAAATGCAATCCTGAAATAAGTATTCTACAGCCTTGGTGCAGTGACGGGAGAGTTTGCTTTTTGTTTTCTTTTCTTCTTGTTTAATTCCTGAAAGTATTCCTCGACAAACGGAAGGAATAGTTCCAAAAGAAAACAGGATTGCAAACGAGCGACATTGAAGGCAAATAATTTTTGGGTAAAATGTTCTAAAAATGATAGAAAAACAAAAGAAAAAACGTGGTCTACGAGAAAATCTGTTCCTCGTTCCTTGCCAATTTTACAAGGGCAACTCTTCCACGACTCATTTCCCCGCCTTTTGACCCGATACCCAGCTATAATCATTCACGCTGCCTTTGGAAACATGCTATTTTAATCCCTCTGCATGTCGCTCGTTCCAACCAACTGAATAAATTGTGGACAATATGAATGAGAGCTCTATGTCCAAATGAAAAAGAAAGAGTCAAAGATGCTTTTGTTGTTGTTGTTGTTGTTGTTGTTATATTTTTCCTTCCCAGGTCAGTTTAGTCCAAAGAGTTAAGGTGGTAAACCGGCGGTGAAAATAACAGAGCAAGCCGCTCTCCTTTGCCCGGTGTCTTTGGCGGCCCCTTATAAACTCTTCAAGTTCTTATTAGTTATATGTTTTCATTACAACTCCAACCCTAAAGACTAAAATGTGATGGTAATAGTTACAGTTTTGGTGGAATTCGTTTCCAGGTTTAATTCCCATTTGTGAACCATTATTCATAAACTCCAGCAATACTGCAATCAGACCCTGGAAAATGTACCTAGAATGTGGTTGAATTTCAACGAATAAATTCGGACGAAAAAAATCAACGCAAAACTGCTGCAAAAGAAATTAAGGCAAAAAACGGACCGCAGCTACCAGAGTTTTCCGGACAACTTGAAAATTAGTATCCGGCGCAAAGGAATTTTTCTGATTCCTAATATGAATGTAATCCATGGAAACGGCCTGAGTGGTGTTCGTTCCAACAGGAATGCTCTTCTGTCGCGTCGAAGAAACTGGAGCAACGCAGGATTTATTGTTCTTCGGGGAAATATTCCCGTGGCGAGGCACCAATGTCCTACTCCTCCGGTGAAGCCACCATTGCGCGCACGGCGGGTTTCAGGACCTGCGCTCGTGTGGACAGCGCCACGAGCTCAGCACCAGAGCTTACCACCACGCCTCGGATATTCTGTCACTCAAACCGGCTCTGCCAATCAGAAGTGGCCTTCTTCTTATGATAGCCAACGCGAAGTAAGCTCAAATAAACTCAGGTAGGGATGAGTGCGATTGGTTAGTTCTCGTCCCATGGTTTTGTTACGTCCAGTTCAAAAATTTCCATGGACAAATGAAAGGCCTTGCCATGCTGGTTCTAACGAAATTACCTTATTTTCATTCACAATGTCTTACAACTTGGTCAACTGTTCGTTTTTTAATGTTTCGCCGAAAACTGTCCAGCATAATATATGAACTGAATTAATATTGTTTCGAAAAGCCAGAGTAAAAAATAAACGTGCAAAACGCCGTTTATTGATAAAATTTGACTTTGCGTTTGATTCCTATCCCAGGCGAACTGTGCAGTGACCAAACCCTATACATCAACAATGTTTAATAGATAGAGGCAACATAATCACATGTACAAACGAATTTAGTTATCGCTAATGTTTTTGATTTTATAATCACTTAAAAAAAATAATAATAATAATAATAATAGCCTAATAATAGGCTAGCTATTTTATGGTAATTATCATATCCAAGCATTATTATTATTATTATTATTATTATTATTATTATTATTATTATTATTAACAATTTATCCAATTGACGGTTGTACTTCGCTTCTTTTAATGCTGAAAGTTGAACCTAGCCTATAACACGAAAAAATGTTTTATTGCTCTTGAAAGCTGTTCCTGGCCTGCATTCTTATTTGGGCCTTCCGTTTTATTTGAGTGACCGTGTGTGCGTGCGCGCGCGCGTGTGGATGGGTGTTGTTTTACAATGTTGGCATCTGTTCTGTTATCCATCCTTCATCTTACGACATATTAATATAGCCCAGTTTATGTTCTTTTTGAAAATAATTTGAAGACAGTAAATGTTTGATGTAAAATGTAGCATATTAATGGCTTTGAACAGTTTCCATTCTCGCCTTCATTAGCTCCCTTGTTCACAAAACTGGTCTATTGCAGAAAAATTTTTAAACTCCATTCGTTTGAACAAAAATGTACTTTGGGATGTGTTTTACTTTGGATTGGGATGAGTTATGCATGGGTTTTTTACAATCCTCATTCTCGCAGAGCACAGGTTCCTACACGCTTCAACGACAGACAGCAAGGCGATCGCATCACATTGTTAGCGGATCGGGTAACCACAAGGTGGCGAGCACACCACCAGATCTGTTTTATATATGGCGTCCATGAAAATCTGAACTGAAACAGCATATTCAAAAAGTTGTTATTTGTGGTCATATCGTAATGCAAATCAATTTTATGTTGTGTAGCGTCATTCACAAAACACACAAAGGGCCATATCATATACAGACAAGCATAACATGCATAAAAGGAAAATTTTGTGATGCCCAGTGCATCAACTGATTCAATTTTTAGAGACATTCTAGTGGCTTAAATATGACACAGCTAAAATATATGTTATTTCAAACCACGAGCAGATGTTAGAAAAAGAACAAGCAGTGTTTTGTTTGGGATATCGGTTGTATTTCGATATGTTTTAGGAGGAATTGGCCCATAGCCTATATGTGGAGGTCGGCTTGTGATGTCATGTTTTGAAAGACAACGGAAGACACAGGCTTTGAGTTCTGATTTTGGATATCATCTTTCCATGATTTTTTTCTGACATAAGGTCAGTATTAAGCTTACCTGGACTCGCTCCATTCTTTTTCTACATTTCTCTCAGGCCTGTAAAGCTAACGTATGTACGATGAACGTAAATCTCTGACCCAAAACATATGATTCTGTTTACAGGCTACAGTTACCCATATTTTTATACTAACGCCATAATATAATTTGCAAAGTAAATGTAGAATCAATAAATTAGTGAATATATGGGATTTACCCATTGCGCAAAACAATGAAGTAAAAACAATCGCTCATCATCAGTGCTGGCAAAATAACTCATTTTTGTCCTTAAGCATTTGGAAAGGTTATTTTTTCACTGAAGTTAAGATACGGGATGAATCCCTCGCATGCAAAATAAAACCTGTCGATATCTATTTGATGAATAAAAATTGAAGTAGGCTTCGGTCCTTTTATAAAAGGAAAATAGGCTACAGAAGCAGAAGGCATACAATTTGTTTTCAAGTTAAATATTACGCATGTTAAAAATGGCAATTGATTTTCGGGTGGTCCATGAGAGTAGTTTACGTGCCAATAAAGGTACAATCCAAGAAAAAAACGCCTGATATAAAGGCTCATCCGCATATACAGATATATAACATGATACAATATTCATATAGGCTACTATGCACTTGTTGTATAAATGAAATCCAGGCGCAAAACAGTTCATACAAAGCAAAACCTGATGAAGCAGAAAACGAATGTTGTTCTCATCAACAAAATAAATAGAATATATACTTTACTGTCTATTGAGGGCCAAAATCATTGTATCCTGTTACGTTATTCACACGAGTCTGTCACGACGATGTAGTTTCATTTTTCTTCAGACGGGGCATTGACCCCATGCGTCTGGGGGCTTTTACTGACCGAGTCAGATCGCAGTCACAGGAGGGTAGACAGAGGAACGTGTGTGTTGCACAAGAAGAGTGGCCTAACAGCAATAAAAGGACCTGGAAGTGAACAATTCTATAAATTATTTCACGGGTCACGGAAAGCTCGAGGTGATGGCCAGAACCGCGCCCCTCAGAGAGCACGGGGGTCTTGTCGATCACAGGGGAGGTAGAATCCGAGCTCAAGGTGGACCCTAACCGACCGTCGGCTGCATACTAACAAGAGGTTGTGCTCTCGAACTTAATAATAACCCCTGGGCTTTGCGCAGAAGACAACCTTCATGCCGGCGGCGAGCTTGCCAGTTCACAGGCCACAAAGTCAGGGAGGGGAGGGGGAAAATGAGATGATTTTCTATTTTTTGCTAGCAAACAGATGAAGGCCTACAATATTTAAAGTCTGGCGTAGTGGGCTTGCGCTTATATCGTATAATAGAACTGACCAGAAGTAAATAACAAAAAAATAAAAAAATAAATAAAAATCACAAAAAAATTACCTGAATTGAGTCAGATTGCAAAAAAAAAAAAAAAAAAATCAAAAATCAGTAAACTGTAATTCCGATCCCCAGCAGGTGCTGCAAGTTAAAGTCAACCAGTACAAAGTCACAATATCAGATCGTCCTTTAGGAGTGGCATAGTTCGCAGTTTTGCGTGGTTAATTTTTTTAATATAACAGCTTTAACGTCTTGTCGAAATTAGACTTCTAGTCCTTGGCTAAGTTTAATTCATGATGTTAACGTCATTTTATTTAGCTTATGTGCGAAAACAGTGTTTAGGATCATTGCTCAAAGGGAAAGTAATTCGACATTGTTCATTCGTTAATACGTTCTATAAGGACATCATACAAGTAACTTCCATTTGAGGTTACACCACTTGTTCTCATAAACAATCCACAATAAATTGATCTTGCTGTAGCACAAAATATGTGGAATATCACTATCTACGTAAAGTGCAGCAGTCGAAACATTGGCCCATATCTGTAGTCTTTCCCAACGGTAGGCTATAACAAATACACGTGGACAAATATTTACACCACACAACCAAAATTTAAAATGATAAAGGTTACAGGAAATTCTTTTGGAAAACTCCGCAGATTTAACGTCATAAAGCGTTGGCAACTGCGATCGGGTGTCAACTTCAGAAACGTCGGTACGAAAGCGCGCAAGAATGCATATTCTCGTCATGGTCATTGATTGTTACTTATATTTTACATTGGGTAAGTTGTCACATCACGAATACTTCCAACAACTTCCAACATACCGCATTTTAACGACGGGCGTATTAGTTATTGGGAGGCCAAAGGAAACAGTTTGCTGTTTCTCTGAGAATTAGTTTCGTAATCTTATAAATAATGTCAACGCATTGTGATTTGCAGGCATTATGCCAAGGTATAAAAGCGAAATGCAAAGCAATACAAAAATTATTGCCATTCGGTGCAGCTTCATACGTGAATCATGATGAAGCCACGTCTTCGACGTGAAATTTAAAATTCAGCCAAAAAACAGGTTGAAATAATATCTGAACATCGGGCTAATATTTTATCAATATTAATGCAATACTATTCCGCCACTAAAATACTATGTCAATTGACAATGTATATTGAAAAAAAAAAAAAAGTAAAACAGCTGGCCAAACTGACCAAATCAAAGGTGACAAAATGTAGGCCTATATGAGGGACAGCAAGCGATTAAACTCAAAGCAAATGCTTTTCTACTCGCAAATACGCCTTATTATTATTATTATTATTATTATTATTATTATTATTTCATTTTTATGTCTTTATTTTATGTATTTTTTAAAGGTCCCCTTTAACGAACAGCTTAACTTGGAACACGTTGCGAACCCATGGCTGCATAGCTATCGCGTGCAATACGACACAGAAGTAGGCTAGACGCATTGAAAGACAAAGTTACATCAGTGACAAAGTCAAATGCAATGAACTTCTCAAGCGAAATCTTCTGGTACGATTTGTTTTAAAAGCCTCAAATTTTTCTGATTTACTTCAAAATATAGCTGAGAAAACGCGAAAAAATATAAAGAGTGCCCCTACCTGACCTTCCGCCCCTGTGCGACTGTTGCTTGTGGTCTAATTCCATGCTGTTCGAGGGGTTTGGCAGGGAAATGAAAGAAAAAAAAAAAAAGAACAAAAAAGTTTCTAGTTTTTTTTTTTTCTTTACTGCGGCATTTGGTGAGTTGAGGATTGAAATAATTCGACTCTTCCGCTCCCTGTTGCGCTGTTGCAAGTGTTCACTGAGCTGAAACTAAACGTTTTAGGTGGAAAAAAGGCTCAGTGGGGACCGTGAAATGATTAAGGAACTAAAGAGCAGCTCGCGCTGTGCGCCCGGGTTCCTCTTCCTCGCAAGCATCACGCGCCTTCCCAGGAGTCAGTCCCACGGTCTGACATCTGTTACTGAGCCCCACTTTACTATCGTATTATCTTTTTCTTTCTTTTATTCACATTTGTTATCCTTCTTCGACGCCCTTGGTCTTGTTATACAGAGGGTTTAGGGGCCACATAAGTCGGAGGAAGTGACCCGCTCAAAAGTACATGCAGACTTTTCAGTGTTCTGAAGTTGGGGCGTTGAACGAGACGGGCCTCGTTCTTAGGACCAGTGTGTTTCGCGCCATTTTTGTTCGTCATTTCATTTCAATTTGCTAAATGAAAGGGGGATGACTGTAGCCTAGTTTTATCCATCTGTCAAATACAATATACCGTGTGATTTGACTGCATATTTATATAATGATCTACATACAAGTGCTATCGCACATGATTTAGGCATATCAATTCTTTTCTCCAAAAGAGAATGAATAAATTCTGGAGGTTTAACACAGGTCTGCCGAAATTTGTTATTTTTCACGGACCCCCCTGGGGTCGGTTGAGAAAAAAGAGTCAGGTATAAATCTGTACTATCCGTTCAAAATCCGTGTGCACGATATATAAACCGCGCTCTCGAATTCATAATCAATGCCCACTGTTTTGCAAACGGAATCCATGGGCACGAATCTCAAGACTGAGGGCACGGACTGCAAAACCGTGGGCAAGGAATATAAACCTGTGCACAGATTTACGCATGGCTCTTTTTTTCTCAGCAGACCCCTGGCGGGGCTCTCAGAAAGTTTGGAGAAAAGACTCCGACAATATGGCATATATGCGATGGTGCACGTTGTCCATATCACATTCAAATGCACTGTTCTGCAGCAACTTTAAGCTTCGGCATTTATTCACTTTAAAGTCAGTGCTACTATCCCAAACTGAATAAAAGTGATTGAAAGCATATTTATGTCTAATTCTGATTTGAGCATGTTTTAAGTTGTCAATTCAACTTAAAATTGTTATTTTCGCAACGAAAAGGGATTTGAAGAACACTTGACAACTTAAAACAAATTAATAGCAAAGTGCACCATTATTATTATAGTTCAGGATGTGACAGGGGTAGAGGAGGAAGCCTATGTATTTGTTGCACCGCAATTTTTGTCTTTGATATCTGTCTTCCTACGAATGATGTTTGGGTGCAACAATTCCGCTGTCTTTTCATCGATGTATTTGGTAATTAGAGTCAGCAATAAGCCGTCTCACAACCTCAGATAAATACTGAAAAAAAAAGACCTTTGAAAAGCCATTATTCAAACTCAAGCTTATGTAGCCTTCTGTTTTTATCACGTCCTGGGCCTAGTTGACCTCAATTCAGGTGAATGTGTCACATGGTTTGTATGTTATTTACTCGCTGTGAACAACCATAGTCGTTATTAACGAGAATGACAAACCATCAAGAACAAAAAAGAAAAAAAAAACAACATGAGGTTTGTTGTGTTGCAGTACAGGGGGAATCCTGAGACGATGATACAAGGGGCAAAAGACAAACCTGCCTCTTTAGTTTGCTGTTGAACGATGCATCCAACCTGACCCTCAGATACAAGTGGCTATGATCTTCATGGAGTTTAATGCGATCAGCAGACAATAGAGTGACGCAGCAAGACACCCTCACATTCAGGGGTTTCCTCAATGAAACAAGAACCTCATGGAAATCGCATGAATATCCACTCTCATTTAATATAGAATCATGCATATAACAGAATTTTAGCAAACTGGGGTTTCATTGCCACATTATCAACAAGCAAACCACAGTCACAGCCATACGTGTCAAAGCCAAAATATACCATGCTTTATTTTAGTATTTTGCACATCTGCCCATCACTGAGAACGTTTTTTAATCGGTCTGATGGTCAATAAAGGATTATTCTTCAGAATTAAATGCTTCAGTCACATCTTCAGCTATCCAAGCCACTGATCTTCTGTCTTCTGCTTGTCGGAGTGTTCTTGCTTCTTTAAAAAAAAAAAAAAAAAAAAAGCATCCATCAGTATGATTTGATTTTTCATATTGGCTATATGTCTCCACTTGATCTATTCAGATTTTTTCACCCCTTGATGGCCTGCATTCCTGCCACTTACACTTCCGTGGTCCGAATAATTTGAAACAACAGCAACCGAATCCTAATACAAATTCAGATTTCCTGTTTGACCTAATGATGCAATAACACGTAGCTGGCTGAGACAACTCTGTGCTGCCAGTTGCCCAAATACTTCTGGTCCCCATAAAATGGGAGGATGATCTGCAGTTGCTACGTGGTTCACTCAATAAGGATGCATATATGCTGAAATTAAAGTTGAAAATCTTATCTTCAGCCTCATGATTGTTTGAATGGATTTGATCCTCCTAGAAACTGTCTCGGACCAAACACTTGGACTGCATTGTATAAGTATGTCTCCTAATCAGACGACAGTAATATACTGTATTTGTACTCATATGACAGCAGCATACTGCATTTTAATATTCAAGAAATCCACAGATGCGGCCCTCAACAATCTTTGGCCAAGCTGGCCCGGTATTAAAGGTAAAGTTTTGTCAACATTTACTCAGAGCTCTTCTTGTCTCCTTGTTTATTTGGTTTATCAATAAGAAGCACAGCAAAAGCTGCACAGCTAGAAATTGCATATTGGGAAACAGCCACTAAACATGTACGGAACCACTCAAAAGTTTAGAATCACATGTCATTAAAAATTGGTTTTAGTTTTTGTGTCCACTGTGTGTGCACAAGTAGACACTATGCTATCGAGTTGTAAGTCTGTGAGTCCGTAAATAAAAGTGTCTACTGCGTGTGTGCAAGTAGACACGTACTCATCAAGTACCTATTTTTTATTCAATATAAGAGCATGTATGATGGAAAATTACATGAAAGCCACCAAATGTATTCTACAATGTTATCTTTAAAATTTAAAATTTATGGGGACAAAACAATTTTTAAATGATAGATAATACAGTTATCTATTTTTGGTGATTTCTCAGTCAAGTGTCCTCAATGCTTTGGTAAATTTTCTGCTCTCGCAAAATTAATTTTACCAAAGTATCATGCATGATGCATTTCTATTCGGACAGCAATACTTCTCAACAGTCTGTGTCTCAGAGGATGGGCACATTTTTAAAATTTTACAGGTCAGGTGACCCCACGGCAGCTATGTAGGGTTTAAATCAGGTGATTGAGCTGGATGTTGTATTATTGTTTTGGTTACTATCCTGAGTTCTGGTTTTTACCCTTTTGAATT
Source organism: Gymnothorax javanicus (assembly GCA_029692085.1). Taxonomy (NCBI): domain Eukaryota; kingdom Metazoa; phylum Chordata; class Actinopteri; order Anguilliformes; family Muraenidae; genus Gymnothorax; species Gymnothorax javanicus. The sequence continues at coordinate 38,437,818 of CM056209.1, forward strand.
TACAACATATATTGATTTGTACAGTTTTTTTAATTGTGATTTTGTGTATGGTTTTGTATATGTTTTATGAGGACCCCAGGAAGACTAGCTAACTGCTATGGCATCAACTAATGGGGATCCTTTACAAACAAATAAATAAATAAATTGAGCTGGCCTCACCATGTTTTCTCACCTCCTTTCCAGAAAGTCCCGGCAGATGTTGAATTTACGTCTCTCCGGCAAAGTTTCTTCAGTGTAGTCTATGAACAATTCATTTGTAATTCAAACTTTAGAGCAGTTGTGTACAACCCCAATTCTGAAATAGTTGGGACGAAGTGTAAATTGTGAATAAAATCAAAACGCAATGACTTTCAGATCACATGAGCCAATATGTTATTTACAATAGAACATAGATAACATTTCAAATGTTGAAACTGAGACATTTTATATTTTTATCCACAAAATGAGCTTATTTCAAATTTTCTGGCTGCAACAGGTCTCAAAAAAGTTGGGACACAGGCAAAAAAAGGGCTGAAAAAGCAATTAATATATAAGAGAATCAGCTGAAAGAATATTTAGCAAGTAATTAAGTTAACTGGCATCAGGTGTGTAACATGATTGGCTATAAAAGGGATGTCTTACAGAGGCTGAGTCTCTCAGAAGTAAAGATGGCCAGAGGCTCTCCAACCTGTGAAGGCTTGCATAAAAAAATTGTGGAATACTTTAAAAACAATGTTCCTCAACATCAAATTGCAACGGCTTTGAAGGTCTCATCATCGACAGTGCATAACATTATCAAAAGATTCAGATAAACTGGAAAAATCTCTGTATAAGGGACAAGGCCGAAGACCTTTACTGGATGCCCGTGATCTTCGGGCCCTCAGACGCCACTGCATCACTCACCAGCATGATTCTGTCATTGACATTACTAAATGGGTCCAGGAATACTTCAAGAAACCACTGTCTGTAAACAAAGTCCGCTGTGCCATCCACAGATGCCACCTAAAACTCTATCATGCAAAAAGGAAGCCATTGTTGAGCATGATCCAGAAGCGCCGCCATGTTCTGTGGGCCAAGGCTCAATTAAAATGGACTGTAGCAAAGTGTCTTGTGGTCAGACGAGTCCAAATTTGACATTCTTGTTGGAAATCATGGGTGTTGTGTCCTCCGGGCTAAAGAGGAGAGAGACCACCCCTCCTGTTATCAGCGTTCAGTTCAAAAGCCAGCATCTCTGATGGTATGGGGATGCATTAGTGCATATGGTGTGGGATACTTGCATGTTTTGAAAAGCACAATGAATGCTGAAAGGTATATAAAGGTTTTAGAGCAACATATGCTCCCCTCCAGACAACATCTATTCCAGGGAAGGCCTGGTGTATTTCAGCAGGACAATGCAAAACCACATACTGCAGCTATTACAACAGCATGGCTTCGTAGTAGAAGAGTCCGTGTGCTGAACTGGCCTGCCTGCAGTCCTGATCTTTCACCGATTGAGAACATTTGGCGCATAATTAAACGAAAAGTCCGTCAAAGGAGACCCAAAACTTTCCAGCAGCTGGAAGCCTGTATTAAACAAGAGTGGGATCAAATTCGAATGGCTGAACTCAAAAAACTTGTCTCCTTAGTGCCCAGATGCCTCCACTCGGTGTTAAAAAGAAGAGGGGATGCTACACCATGGTAAACAGGCCCCTGTCCCAACTCTTTTGGGACCTGTAGCAGCCATCAAATTTGAAATGAGCTCATTTTGTGGATAAAATTGTAAAATTTCTCAGTTTCAACATTTGCTATGTTATCTCTGTTCTATTGTGAATAAAATGCTGGACTGGTGTGATTTGAAAGTCATTGCGTTTTGATTTTATTCACAATCTACACTTTGTCCCAACTATTTCGGAATTGGGGTTGTATAATGCATCTTAACAAGCACCTATATCCATACTAAGAAACTGTCTTCTTTTTTGTGTGTCAAGCAAACTAAATTACTTGGAAAGAACCCAACATGAAATAAATAAATAAATTAGAATGGTACATTTTCAGGAAGAAGTCATCCTTTCCACATTTTTCTATATCTGCTTATTAGTTTTCCTTATCAAGCAGACGGATGGGTGCAGGATAAGAGTTCATTGCCACAGCAGCAGCAGAAATTATATCTGTTGCATTTCTAATCATGCATTTGACATGTACATTTGTTTTGACTTAATCATGTGGCATTCATGCACCTATTACTGACCACCCACTGGGCCGAATATAGGCTTCCAACTGCCTTAGGTATGAAGATGGCCTCCAAATCACATATGTGGGTGTCTGGGGGAATTGAATGTTGAAACCTAAAGTGAAAGGATAGCCCAGTAGAAATACACATAATACACTGTCTTTTTTTTAAATAAATTGATTACATACATGCAGACAAATGGAATTTCAAAGTCTATTGAATGATCCCTAAATATGCTTACATGAACTTTATTCAACACAAAGATATAAGCAATCACGTCGGGCTAATGGCCCTTATACAGCCATTATTTTAGATTTTTTGTATCAATGCATCCTTGGTTTCTTTAGGTTTCTCTGCATTGCAGGGCAAGGTTATTTCCTTTACTTTTGTCTCTTTTTCCTTTCAACCCCTTAAACTCTGACTTTTTCACCTACTTTTTCCCTAAAGTAGAGTCAATATTAAAAAGGCATTTTTTTCATACTGCAGGACCACGTCACTTGTTCTGTGCGTGCTCGTTGCAGCTCTTCACTGAAGCTACATCACACTTAAATTGAGAGAAATAGTTCAATCCAGGATGCTGTGTTTTTATGGCCACAGCATCACAGCAAATGGAAAAAATATCTAGATCTTGTACATAATTTTATACACATTCCCCTGTAATTCAACTGGAAACACTGTCTGAGATCATTGGAAACCTTGGTATCTCCACTAGAATTTAAAATAAGCCTGAAATTCCACACGTATGAATACAGCCATTGCATTTCACTGACCTAAATATGGGTCCATAGGTTTTATGGGTCATGTTTTTTTTTTTTTTCATTTATTATTTTGTTAATATCTTCTTAGATGTCTGATTTTGTTAAACTTATTTCATATCTGCATTACCTTGTTTTGCCTTATTATTGCTTATGATTTCTAATATAAGGGACATTTAATAAGCCTATCTGCTTTTTTAGTCCCCCCGCATGTTATCTTGTTTTATAATGTTTTTATTGTATGTTTTTCATTTGTGCAATAAATCGAAAGATAAATAAGTTCGGTAGACCTGCTGTTCATCAGTTAATCACTGTTTTACCCCCCCCCTCAAAGGTATCAGTCGCAACTCAAGGCCATTTCTCTCTCAAATCAGTATTGCCACATTTGCTCTGGTCAAACTATTCCACTTTCACCTGTTTACAAAACCAAGAGGTTCTGTTTACGGATGTTGCATCTCCTCCAAAGTATGTTCCAATGTAACAATGTAATATATATATGTATAATTTTATATTTTTTAGCTTTGTTTTTGCTCAGCTCCAGCTACTGAATGGTATAAACTTGATTTCACTGTCGTCTGGTTTTTATGAATGTGCTTTGAATGCATTTTTCCAATTATTTCATATTTCATAACATTAACTGCATGAATATTATCGACTGGCATTTGAAAGGGTCAATGTTTAAGTGTTAGAAAGAAACTTTACTAAATGGATATTAAGAGGAGCGAGGGCAAAGGGCAAAGTGCATTGTGGTTTGCTTAAGCCTGGCCTAAATGAACCTTTACAGAAAACATGATGAGTGCTAATGAAATGCCTCTGGGGGGGGGGGGGTGTGTTTGGGAGTGGGGGTCGGGGGTGCAACAAGTCGGCAAAAGTGTACTGCAGCTTGACCTTTGAGCTGTAACAGAGCAGCTTTAGATTTATATGAATTGAGATTTTGGCCACTCCTTTCACGCTCCGATATAATCCCATATTGGCCGGCATTGTTTATGTTTATAAGCATCAATAGCCTGAATTTTTGACGAAAAGATCATGAGGGCAAACTTGGTTTTCCGCTCGCAAATTACAGTAACAGCAATAAAAAAAATCCTAAACCAAACTGAGTCCACAATTTATCTATACTAGTGAGTTTGATGGAAATTCCGATATATGTGAATCCATGCACTCATATAAAAACTAACACAAGGAAAGTTAAAAAGACAGCATTTTAACTAAAAACGATACTGCACACTCGTATGAATGGACTTTGCCTCCTGATGATGATTTAATTTGTAATGTATTGCATTCACAAATGCATGGAGTACAAATGCATTCTGAAAAAACGTAAATGATGTGAAAAAAAATTACATTAATATGATTTTGGTGACAAGATATGAATATATTTGACCATAACGCGTCAGTAACTTTTCATACATTAAATATGTTTTGCATTTATTTGACAGTTAGTGGTGGGCCTAATGGCATACTCGTCCATAGTTTGCTTTCCATGATCTACAACTAGGATTATTGTTGTCTTCCAAAAATAACGTTAAGCAATAATAATAATAATAATTATAATAATAATAATAATAATAATAGCATCAAATTCATTGTGAAAGACTCATTTCCTCTTTCTTAATAGGCAATATGATTAATATTTTATTTGATCAGGCTTCTTGTTGCTTGTTTACTTCTCTCTCCCTCTCCGGTTATTCTTCGTTCCAAAGATTGAATTTGTCGACATATTTTTTATATGAACAAATTATTTTACATTTTATGGACGCAAACTATTGTTTCTTCGTTACATTTACCTTTAATTTGAAAGAATTTGTGACAAGTCGTGAATATCTTTAAGCACTGCATGAAGAAGTCAGTATCTTCTACATGTCTACAACATTTTCGCACAAATAAGCTGTCTGTGATACGGCAAATTTTACTTCGGTTAATAAACAGGAACATTTTCTGAGATAAAAAAGCGGATATATCCTTGAGCATGCTCTTTTTCACTACGTATGGTCTACAATGACTGCATGTAGAGGAGTAATCTGACTAAAACATCTGAAGTACTAAAAATCTGCAAATTACACTGATCTAAATGATCATCTGAGTATAGTTGCGGTTAAGAAATGAAAAATTAGACGCACCCTTAATGTGAGATTAGAGATCGCTCATTCAGTTATATTTGCACATGCAGCTAGACGACCAGTTTAAATGTGAAAAAAATGTACGGTATAATGAATAGTTGTTTGGTTTAAAGTGCTTCTAAGTTTCTTTTTCCGCAAACTTCTTTGTACTTTTTCCCTCCTTGACTATGATTTCGATAAAAGGGCTTCAACAGCATCATGGTTGAGGAACTGTATGCGGTTTAATTAAAACCATTTTAAACCAAATTTTCGATGAATTTGATTTGGATCAATGACGGCTGGCAAAATTCGTTCGAAGTTGATTATACGTGCATTTGTTTTTTTTTTTTTTTTGTATCAGGTCTTCGTGATGCTTGCCCTTTAGCAGTATCAAGGTCTGAGAAACCATTGCCGTAGAAAGAACAGGAAACAAATACCGCATATGGCAATTGGTGCTTGACTCATCCTTAATCATATTATTAACACAATTAATATCTGAGATGCTTCTAAGAACTTGCCAAATTAGCTTTGCGACCCCTCGCTGACCAAGTGGAACTGAAAATAATGACACGAAAGACCGAGACACTGCGATGAAAATGGACAATTATAGCACTGAGTAAACAAGCAAGCAAGCAAACAAAACAAAATATAAATAGCTGATCAAATGTCGAAGAATTGGTAAAAAAAAAAAAAAAAAAAGTGCTTGCATTTAAACAAAATGGTCGAATAGCTACTGTTGTTTAGGTATTATTTATTTTTACTTTTACACCCTAAAAGGAGAGCAATAAGGGACACAGAATATTACTGGAGGATCAAGTTAACTATTTTTGAGGACACGCTGCATAAATACCATGCGTTCATTAAATGTGGACAGAATTGAACATTTCATTGTGCGACAAAGCAAGCATTTTTTTCCGGCGACTTGTTGCAGGGAATTTTCTCAGAAATTAACCGAGCAAACAATTTTGGGTTTGACAAGAAATCGCTGAAATTGCCAGCATTTTGTGTAAAGAAATGCATGCAATATGAATAATGGAATAGCCTTAGCTATGCAGCTGCTCTCAGTAAAAATGTAAGCATCATCAAAGGCCACCTCATCTCAGCATATAAAGAGGCCTTTCTTCCTGGCAGGCAGTGGATTTAATTGAAAAACCTTTCTCTTCAGGCCTAAATCGGTTGATTTAAAATCAGAGTAATGTTATATTTCACGCGCATTGCCACGGGATCCATGGAATTTATTTCACTTGGCTAAAACGCGGTCAACTCAATGCGTTTTTCTGCACAGGTGTGAAACAGTTAAATTCAACGGGTAGGCCTATTTAACGAGGCATCTAAAACCAAGGGAGCGTTTAAAATTCAAGCCGCCTATAACAATAAAATATCAGAAGCTTTAATATAATGAAAACAAACTCAACGGACAGCATTGACCTTAACAATGCTTGTACAATCCCTTCGCATATATTGATTGACACGCGTGCGGGGGGGGGTGGGGGGGGGGGGGACAACATTTCAAACAAAGAAATACACTTGACAGAAGATGAACAATGGCTCTGGTGGAATAATCTCTGTCAGATTTTGGGGTATTAAAACGGTAGACAGCATTTTATTCCAAATTGTTCCATTTTTCATGTAATTTTTTGGCGTTCCGAGTACATTTTTTCCGTGACAGAACTGCGTTCATCTCAGAGGACTTATCCATATTCTTTCACTGGACTGTTGAAGAATAGAATTAATTCAAATATTTACCATTTTCATGGTTCAAATGGTGACGAAATCACTCCAAAAACAGCAACGCTATTCTAAATTTGTTTCAGTATAGGCTACATCAAAAACGAAACTTTCAACAAAGGACTTCTGCTCGTGATGACAACCCACCTAACTCATCCATCCATTCATTATCTTTTTTTGGTTAGGGTCGTGGAGGGGCTAGAGCCAACCACAGCAGTCCAGCGTGGGCGATAAGGCAGGAGTGCGCTATGGACAGTTTCGCAAGGCACACCCGTTTAACCCATTGACCTATAGAAAAAAAAAAATTCTGAGTAAATAAAAGGCAGGCTATCATCAATAAATAAGGTGAGAAATTGATGTTTTCTCATGAGAGCTCCGTCCGCTCTATAACGAGAAATGATTTTGAAAATTGAATGACAACCTCGCAATTTAAGATTGAGCAATGGCTTCTGGGCCTTGAAGTTCTTCTCAAATAGTTACAGGTTTAAAACGGAAAGTTAATTGGCGCAGAATTCTTGGGTGATATCCAGTTATTATTGATGTAGCCATTCAAAAATGTCACATTTCACAAATATGTTTTGGATGTTGTTGAAGGAGCAGCCTGCAATTTGTGACGTGAGGGTCATTTTTCATATAGGCCTATTTCTCATGCCAACAAGTGTGCCTGTGAATAAACTATCCATGTAAAATATGAATAATCCTTCCGGCCAATGTCTCAAGCCCGTACAAATGTTATTCAGTAAGCTGTCAGTTATCTCCCCACAAAAGCAATACTTGTTTCAAACCGACACCCGTAGTGAAACTGTCTGCCACCATAAACAATTCTTCGCCCAAAATTCAGCCTTAACACTGCCAGACCAGTTCTACACACATGAATAGTTGGACTCGAATAGTGTACTCAGTAGATACGGGATTCTTATTTTGAAATTGTAACAATGAATAAATAGGAAATAAATCAACCTCAAATCTCAATTTCTTGGGAGCAGTGGCGCATCCCCAACTCAATCTAAGCTCAGTACCAAACTCTTGCCAAGGCATGGCCCACTATCGAGTTTATGTCCATCAGTGGAAACATTGCCTATCCTTTAGAATAAAACGTTTTATTCAAGTGATGATCTTTCCTGCCCATGACACGCATGGTAAAATTGCAACAAGTGGATGTCATTCAGCATTTTCCCTCCTGCGTAGAAGCTCAAAACATTCCAAAACCAGCACTGGATTATGTTATGGGTGTAACACAGTGTCAGGCCTCACCTTCTGCGGTCCAGCGCGCTGGCCAATTAAGGCCTGGATCACAGCCCCACTCATCACTCAACCAGGATCATCTGCTTCTCATTACTGCTGAGTGGAAGAGCGTGTATAAATGTCACAGCCTTACATTCTGTCTTTGCAAACTTGCGTAAGTCACATACCAGTGTAAACTGTGTCTCTACCTTAATTGCATTTTATTATAAAACTCAAACCTTTGGTATTAGTGCTGCATAGTTCCAGCACTTTATTTTTGGGAACACTGCTTCCCTTTTTGTTTACTATTTGTAATATAACGTTACTCTCAGTTAGCTCACTGTTTGTATTACCTTAGTTTGCACATTTTAAGGAACCTCGATTCCTCTTTTGGTTGTATCTTTGTGTATATGCCTCCCACAGAGGTGTAAAATCCAGGGGTCAGAAAGTAAAAGTCCTGCCAAGTTTTTCTCCCTCCCACAGAATGAGCTGATCACTCATATTGGCTCTATTTCCTGCCTGAAGCAAATCCAGGTGGTTTGAGTAAAGTTCTGGGAGGATTTTTACTTTCTGAACCCAGACTTTACACCTGCCCTCCCACTTGCACAGCAGGCATAAATAAACCTACAACCAAATCCACCTTTGCACTTGAATACAGTCCACATTTTCCTGGCCTTTGTGCGAACCCTTGCACACAGCCTGAAACCCAGAGCAGTGAACTATCCCTTACACTGCTACGTCGTCTGACGGTCTAAACAAATTACGTTGACCTAGCCTTAAATAATAATAATAATAATAATCAGAAGAAGAAGAATAAGAAGAAGAATATATTATTATTGTGTTTATTAATTAATTGATTTGATTTTTTGGTTTTGTTTTGAACCGCCATGTTACAATAGGTGATTATTTCTGTCAGTTAGCCTAAGTGAGCTGCCTCAATAAGAACTCCGCGAAAGAGATTATGCCATAGTTGGACAACAACGTCGCAGCAGTTTCTGAAACTCTGGGAAACAGTTTGATCGGTCAACTCTGTTGTGCGGCTACTGGCAAAGGTTTGCGTAGTGCTGACAAGAAAGTTGTCAGCAGTAGGGGTAAGTTATGGCTTATTTTGGCCCATGTGTACATAGTATAATTGTGTGGAGCTGTAAGTTTATGAGAGTGCAGTATCACTAGTACCCTATGCATGGCCAATGTAGGATGGTTTGCATCTGGTTACGACGGTTTGTGTAAGATGAGGGTAGCTAGCTAGCTATTTCTCTAACGTTAGCCACAGCCACTGTCTATGTTAGACACGTGGGTATCTAGCTAACTAGCTACCCAGCTGACAACGTGATATGTACAGTATCCCTAATTATATTTCCTTAGTTTGACCCAAGAGAGATAGGCGAAAATGCTGCCGTAAAGCTCAATATAATTTGAGACCGTGTAAGTTTCGCGAGCGAGTTAGCCGACTAACATTAATTTAAAAGAAAACACAGCTTGTGATTGTAATGTTAGCATTCTTGATAACTCGATAAAACTGTTCAGGGCACGTTACGCTACGTCTGTTTGATGATATATTTACCTTAAGCCGCTTTCACACTGGACACGAAACAAATTTTTCGCACGACAGATTACATTCAAAGTCAATGCAAAGGCGCGAATGCACGCGTGCGTCCGGTGTGGAAGCAGCTTTACACTCGTGAACGAGCTTATGTTCTATATTATTCGCGTCAAGCTACTTGAAACAGCGACTGTCTCACCTATGGCAAGAGGGTATAAGTTACATTTTCTTTCAAGTTGAATGTTATTTGTGTACATTGTTGCCATGCTGACTAGCCAGTTAGCTGTCTGGTTTACTTCCGCGTATGCAAGTGACGTTCTAGGCGACTTTGCTTATGAGAGGGCAGCTGCCTCCGCATCCGAGTTGTCTTAATTTTAATTTAACCAGGGAAGTCCCATTGAGATTGAAATCTCTTTTTCAAGGGAGCCCTGGGGGGTTGAGGTGGAGAGGGAGAGGACAAATTGCACAGCCAATTAGAGCAGGGGATGATTAGGTGGCAGGTCGGAAGAGCCAGGTTGGGACTTTAGCCATAACACCTGGGTACCCCCAACGTTACTCTTGTCGATAAGCATCATAGGATCTTTAATGACCACAGTGAGTCAGGGCCTCGGTTTAACGTCTCATCCGAAAGACGGCGTCTCCATCAGGACAGTGTCCCCGTCACTGCACTGGGGTTTCGGGATTATTACACTAGAGGGAAGATCGCAACCTCCTGGCTCACCAACACTTCTTCCAGCAGCAACTTGGTTCTCCCAGGTGGTCTCCCATCCAAGTACTAACAAAGCCCACACCTGCTTAGCTTCAGCCACGTGGCTGGAGCAGATGGAATAGTGATATGGCTGCTGGCAAATGAGCAACCTTTGTCTTTTTCTATTCACTTTTCCTTGTCCTGGGTTGGAAACATCAAATAGGTCAAAGGATAGTAGCAGGATAAGGGTGCTGAGGGACATGTTTGAGAAACTCATTTCCCTCTATTTGTCATCAGTTTGCCGGTGAAGATGGGTTCGCGATTTGTCAGAACATTTCTGGATACTGTTGGTAAATTAATAAAAACCAAGAACGTTGTCCGATGAAGAAGCAGACTCGATGTTCGTAGCAAAAGCAGGAAAAAGTTTATTACACAGCCCGGGCCGTGGGGGGCAACAGCGTGATGCAAAGTTCTAAAATTCCTTAATTTCATAAGAAACTTTATACATGTTAAAGTACAGATATTTGCATATGATTTCTTTAATGTTATCAAAGTTGTTGCTTGATTGGTTCTAGGGTTTACACATTGATAAAAAGGAATTTTCTACAATTGGGCCTCTCCTGAACCACTCCACTTAATTGGTTCAATAGATTCCTCGAAGTGAGCTCCATATGTGGGCATACGGAACCTCCAACTAAGAGGTGCTAATTGTCCCGGAACTGAAGACAAACAGAGATCCCAGCTTTAGGTGATATGCCCTGTCGGACCAGACAGCTTCTCTTTATCTCCTATTACATTCATCACCCATTGATCCAACCGTCTGGCTCACCTCATATTGCTAACACCCAAAAATCCTGTTTCCCAACAGTCCCTCCTTTTGACCCAACAGACAACTAATGATGAGGTCAACTTTACAGTGAAATAGTTAAAAAGAAAATTGTAATGGCAAATGAATTTCCAATGACAAAATATCTACAACAACAACAACTTCACAGATACCAGGCCAGAGACCAAGAGAGCAAGCCATAGAGGCGACAGTGGCAAGGAAAAACTCCCCAGTTAAGCGGAGAAACCTTGGACAGATTCGAGGCCCAATGTCATCTGTCAATGACCGGCACCGGAAAGCAATCTGAAATAGAGTGAGTTTGAGATTCAGAAGACCCACTGTTAGTGATCGGCTGTGCACAAGAGAAAAGAACAGGCAAGAAATGTAAACATTTTAAAAAATAGATCATGTACATAGCCTATTACCAAGTACAGGCACTGCTACTTAGAGTCCACAGGCATGACAGCTCTGATTTGTTGGCATGTTTGGCTGTCATTTACCTCGCATGTAAATGCCATTATTGTCCATGGCACAAGTCCTTTTTGAATTCTACAACAATGAGCTGTATGATGAGTGACATTGTTGTGGTGGGTTGTCTTGTGCAGTAGTCTTCTAGCACAGGAGATTGCGGCAACATGGTCCAGCTCAGCGTCCTGTTTACGGCAGCGTGGTCTGGTGCAGGTTTCCTCAGCGGCATGGTCTGGTGCAGATGTCCTCTCCAGCATGAGGGAGAAGAGAATACAATGTGAGGGTATTATTCAAGTACACCTGAGTCATTACACCTTAGATCTATATTATGACTGCTGTTGGAGTCCTGTCATAGTGAACAAGTTTCGCCGTTTCCTTACTCTCTTTACCACAGATTGATTGTATGAGGGCCACACCTTTTATTAATAAGACAAGTATATATCATCCCAGTATAATTAGAGAGATGTGAGTGTTTGAAAGCATGCACCTGATTAATGAAGGCTGTGGGTGTCGAGGCAACGTGTTTTGAGTCAGCCTTCAGTAGTTTTGGTGGTGTCTTTTAAGCTGAGGAGTGGTGGATCCCGGGATACCTGTATCTCGAAGTGCAGACTCAGAGCAGTAAATGCTTCTTTACACTCATGTGTCCAATCAACTGTTTCCAGTGGGCGACCGGGCATTTAAAAGAGCATTGATTGATGCTGCAATAACAGAAAATGAAAAAAGTCAAAAGTTACAGAATCATTTTGCGGACATCTCGAGCAGTGAGGGGCGTGGAGCAATAGCAGTTCTCTGTTCAAGTTAATCGTCATTGGAAGAACTTAGTGATCTGATGTTCGGTTTTACGGGTGTGCAGTTGTAGCGTCGCGTGGGTAGGGCAGCTAGACATTGTGGTGCCCGGTGTCCTTTATCGCAGCGAAAGCATTTATCGTTATCCCGACTTTGATGAGTATAAGGCCTATTTTTCCTGTGTTCCTTCCTCTGCATTGGTTAGCCTGACGACCCTAATTTTCCACAATTATCGCAGTTTATTTTATCATTCGAAATATTGTCACGGCCGCAATAGGATGAGTGGTAGACACATTTTACGGATTTGTTCTTCTAACCCCGCGAGGTAGCGATTTCATTGAAAGTGTTACCTGGATTTATGCCAATTGCTAGTACTTTTTGAATATGCGGGGCGCGTCTGCTAATAATTGTTGAGTGAAACAGCCACGTCTCTATTGGGGTTAAAGCCACTATGCGTTTCAAATGCCTCATATTTTAGGTCGCGTATTCTGTAAATGGCAAGTTATGCTGAACTATGGTGAATCGATGCCATTTGGGTGCACCTTTACCCAAAGCAGTTTTCACAGCCTCACAAAAAGTCGTGTCGCCGTTTGAAGCTCAGCGTGATTTGTCCAGGGCCGGATGCCCATGCTTCCCTCCTGTGGTATTCAGGCTCGATTGTGTTCCAAGTTGAAGTGGGACACTTAAAATTGCAAACAAGTCTAACGGATGTAAAGACATGCTTAGATTTGTAGCTCATTTAACTGTCGCCAAAATTGCAAGTTATCGTGTTCGTATGAAGACCGTAAATCCTTTAATAGCGCTCTCATGTCGATAACATTGAGAGGTTCATAGTCAACGTGAAGCCTTTGTTCGCTTTCTCTACCCAATTTTAGTTACCATTGGAGCCATGGAGCGGTGTTACTCATTTCTTTATTTTCCAAATGTTTTGGTCAGTAATGGTTGGACAATTTAAATCTGGGTACCAACATTGGACGCCTTTTAATCCAGCGGGACACATGCGAGCTCAGAGTTTTTAGATTTTTCTTCTAATTCATCAATCTTTTTACGCAATTCGTCCAGTTCTTTAAACGCAGTTTTGTAATTCATCGCATTTTTCAATTAGCCTTCTGTGTTCGGTTACTAAGATAAGCGTACCACATGCGGTTCTCTTATTTTTCTGTTTGGTCCACCATTCTCGACTCGAGTGGATCCGTTCGGATCCCAACCAGCCTTACACATTTCCTTTTGTTCTTTTGCATATTTTTTCTGCAAATAGGTAGTTATACTCCGTATTTAAGGCGTTTGGATTTCCTTTGTTTGCCATGTTTATTTGCGATTATGTTCGTCAAGCTGCAGCCTAATATCTAGTTGTAAGATAGGCCTTCAGTAATGTATAAGCAGCGTGAAACTAGCCAGTAGCTTACTCAGCGGACACGGTCAAGAATAAAACCAACAGGAAACAATAAAGACTCAGACAATATAGAACTTAAAATCGACAATGCGAGATTCACGGGCAGACGAAGTTGGCTTCTCAAATACCCATTTAGACGGGTTGGAGGCGCCACATGCACTCTCTCTCAACCTATAACACAGACAAAAAGTGCCCAGGTGAAAGACGCTCACTCTGGGCCCGGGGCGCCAACACTAACTCGCCTGGAACATAAACCGAAAAAAAAAAAAAAAAGACACGATATGCGCTTCTTAGGTAAGCTACCTAATACCCAGTCGTGAAAATAATTAGTCCCGTCTGTGCCGTGGGCGACTCACATCGCTTGCCACAGCCACGCAATCACATTAGCCTTTTTGGCGTGAATTCTCAAGGCAGGGATGACCAACATTCACCCCGTCACAAAATAGCTATGTTTTTCAGTACATAGGCCTGTATCACACAACAGCACTGGTACCACAAGCAGTGCTGATAACCATACCAAACAAACACGTTACACAAAGACGAAGCTTTTTAACCACGAACAACTGATCGCTTCTACCGGTCAATTTATAATTTATAGGTTAACGTGCCACTGGGTGGAGCGTTCCAGATCTCCGTAGTTTTGCCTTCCAAACTATATTTAGATAAAACAATGTACTCACTCTTGAACTGGTCAGGAAACTCACGGAGGTCCGAGCGAGTCCACCCTGCGCCATGGCGCCAAATTTGTTGGTAAATTAATAAAACCAAGAACGTTGTCCCGATGAAAAAGCAGACTCCGATGTTAGTAGCAAAAGCAGGAAAAAGTTTATTACACAGCCGGCCGTGGGGGCAACAGCGTGATGCAAAGTTCTAAAATTCCTTAATTTCATAAGAAACTTTATACATGTTAAAGTACAGATATTTGCATATGATTTCTTTAATGTTATCAAGAAGTTGTTGCTGATTGGTTCTAGGGTTTACACATTGATAAAAAGGAATACTCTACAATGGGCCTCTCCTGAACCACTCCACTTAATTGGTTCAATAGATTCCCAACCCTCGGAAGTGAGCTCCATATGTGGGCATCTGGAACCTCCAACTAAGAGGTGCTAGTCGTGTCATGTCCTGTCGGAACTGAAGACAAACAGAGATCCCAGCTGGAAAGTCGCTTAAATAGGTGATATGCCCCATCGGACCAGACAGCTTCTCTTTATCTCCTATTACACATTCATCACCCATTGATCCAACCGTCTGGCTCACCTCATATTGCTAACACCCAAAAATCCTGTTTCCCAACAATACCAATGTGTATACAGCTGCAAAGGACTATGGTCCTTATTCGATCTTTTTTCCTTCCTGGAAGGAAGCGACAAAGAAGCTAATTGCCTCTTTTCCTTTATGTAATGTACAGTTAGGATGCTCCTTGTCATGGCTACCCCCCAAACTATCTCTGGTTCATTCCTGCAAGTGAGGAAGGTTCCTTGCTTATTACAGAATCTGGATGCACTTAGTGTGGTATAGATTGTATATGGGTTTGGGGTACATCTCAATTTTCATATAGGATAGCCATTTCCTCACTCCTTGGCTCAAGCTTGAACCGGAAGTTGCTCGGCATCCATCATCAAGCGGGCTGTCTCTAAGCTGTAATTTCTGCAGCAAGGAGAAAGGAGAATACATGATTGAAAACAGGTCAAGACCAGTCATTTGCTTCAAGGGATATTCTGTACCTGGGTCAATGACGTGATATTGTCCGAGTGCACTACTTTGGTTTAAAATAATTTTAAATGATTCATAATAAGCATCATTTTATTCTATAAAACATGTTTAATTTGAACATATTTTCAGTTTATCATAAAAATTATATATATTTTATGCTTTGCCATCTCAAACCCTCAAAATGTCAGGTGGTGCAACCGTCCGAGCAAGTTAACACTATGTGAAATGTATTAAATATGTAATTTAAGATATGAATTAATATAATATTAATATGGGGGCATAATCTTACATTGAAAACCTTTCAAATAAACAAAGTTTAATAGTTAAACTGTTCTTAAATTGTTTGGAAAACCAAAATACCCGCCCCCTACAATAAAGAATCCATAAGTTACTTTTAATACCCAGCTCAATTACAAAATAGTAATGTTTTAGGCAGAGTGGACACTCTCAGGTATACTTACTAAAAAAATCACTTAGAAAAAAAGAGGTAAGTGTGGTTTTTTTTTTCAAGAAACTTTTGGTTGCGCCACCTGACATTTTTTGGCTGGTTAAATTGTAAATACTGGTTAATACTGTATCAAAACCCTGTAAATGTTGTGCAACCATTAAGACTTGTTTAAACACACTCTTCCAACTTCAAATAAATGTATTCTGTACATTTTTAAAGATTAAAAAAAAAAATTTTTAAAAGGCTTATTTGTCTTTGACCCACATGTTCAATTCACATCTTTCCGGCTGCCGCTGATGAACCAGTGACGAAAAAACTTTTCAGCCAGCGTGTTGGCGTCGGGATCCTGGAAACAAAGCCTTGTTAACTAGTGTTCTGGGAAGTTGAGTGACGCTCCGGATCTAAGTTACCTTAGCAAACATGACTGCGACAAACGGAAATTGAATTCTCGAGGGCTAAATTAATGCGCCCAGATTCAGGTAATTGCATTTAAACTCATTCCATGATGTTTCACAGTGCCGATGAACAGTGACTGGAAGCACATTGCAAAACCATCCCGACCATTTTTTAAAGCAAAGAAGTTAAATTGTCTTCAATGGCCAAGTCACTCACCCATCCTGATTCCAAAAGAGGTTGCTTTTCTCTTGTGGAAGGCAAAACTGATGGCAAAATGTCTCAAGAATAAGAAGAACCGAAGACGGCTGCCATGGAGTCCTGGCAAAGCATCTTCATAGAAGAAACCCTGCATCTGCTGATGTTTATGGGTTCCAGACTTAGGCAGGGTTTTCACCAGAAATTTTTGACAGTGTAGTGGGGTGGGACATCACCCAAACTGGTCGGGGGTTTGGGGGCCGCGGAGGCCCCCAACGGGGTCCAGGGGTTTTTTGAGGCCTCTTTGATAGTCTAGATGGCCCAATTTAAGGGTATATATACTCACCTAGAATACAAATCTTGCATGTAAACTCTCTTGAAATAATACCTGGGACCACTGGAGCTAAAGCTGAACTTGCAAAGGCTTTGGTGTTGATGTGAACTCAGGGGTTATGCTAATGCAGGGCTTTCAAGTCTCACGCATTAGCGTGATTGTCACTCATTTCAGTCGGATGTCACGCACTGACGCCAAAAAAAAAAAAAAAAAAGATTAAAGCGAAAACAATTTCCAACAGTAGGCGTATATGCACAGCAGCGCCGCTATAACTGTGGAAACCGGCAGGAATCAAACACGTCTCCTCTGGAGTTCTCGGTGGCCGCTTGCCACCCGCCAGCCAATGAAAAAAAGGAAAAGGGCTACACAATAGCCAATCAGATAATAGTGCTATTGTTTCTGGGTAAGATTTAGGGCAACAACCAATGGGAAAAAAAGACCGTTATCCTGGAATTATTTACGTGATCCTGCTACAACAACGTTCTGAAAGCTGCATTATTCATTCGCCCACGGTGGAAAACGGGAGTATCAAGCACCCTGCCGTTCTTTCCTAAACAATCTCGGATCACGATGTGCACATGGTTGTTTTTGTCAAAACAAACCATATGCTATTTGTTTGCAGCGAAGCTGACGGTAGAGAAACGAGTTTTTTAGGAAAATTTGCACATATTTTACTGGAAAATGTGTCAAACTTTGCAAGCACGCAGCTTGAAAGACAGCGTAGCGGGCCAAGACAGCTTATTTTTTCTGGTAACAAAATACGCTGGTGAGAACACTGTTAGGCTGTCATTGACTGTAAAATATTTTGCAGCCAAGTATTAAAAATAAAAATTCTATTTATGAATATGTACGTTTGTCCATTTGGGTCATTCCATGCCAAGTGGACGAGTTTTTGGAAAGTTTGCACCGCACGGTCTCAAGAATTTGAAAAAAAAATTTATGGGTGCTTACCATCATTTCAAATAGTCAAATCCCAAATATTAAGTTCCAACTCCAATTTTTAATGGAGTAATTGCCAATTTAAGGAGGCAGAATCTAGTCACTCACGAATGTAGCAATGACTTCAGCGGTTTTGAAGGGATACAAATACACTTATCAGAGCTCCTAAAGCAATGCCACTGGGTGCACATGGGTAAATTTACCTGAAATTTATGAATCTGCTATCAGATTTGGGATATCTTATTTGATTTTACTGTAATAGGCTGTTTAAATTATCATTTTTACAGAACCAAAATTTTTATTTGATTTTTAGTTGGTCCCCTTGACCAAGTGTGCATAATTGGGGGTGCATGTTGCAGCCCCATCCTCAGCAGCTACAGCACACTGGCCCCTCATACCCAATCCAATCTCTTGTCACAAGTGGCAATAATCCTAATAAATAGTGACATCAACCGTCGTCATGGTAACGAAAGGCAAAAACGGATAAAATGGCCCAAATTTCAGTAACGGAGCGAGTTTGTTTGCTCCCACATGGCGGAAGACAGAGGCAGGCTTGTCTGGAACGCACATGTCAGAGGGTGTGGGGATCCGTTGGGTGGTTTGGAAGGAGATGCGTTACAAAGGCCGGGTAAAGTGAAAATTATAGTCTATCCTTCAATCTTGATTGATACATTTCAAATTCAGCGTTTTTGGCTACAGAGCCAAAATGATGACAATTATATATCTGCCCAAATACTCAAGGACCTGACTATATATAGACTTATTCTTTTTTTCTTGACTTTATCTGTTGTTATCAGTTCAGATTTCTGATCTAAATCCAGTATATTTGAACTTTGCTTGTCTGCCTAGTGCAGTCAGTTTTCCAGTGTTCAGGTTGATGCACAAAGTAATGTCTCAAATCGGGAGTAAGTCAGCTCCCTTATTGCTCACCAACACTGTAGCCAGGAAATGAGTCGCGAATGAACGCTCTATGATTATTAGCCCAGTTGGACCATCTTTTTTTCTTTATTCCATCTTTATTTATTCCTTTCTCCGTTTATTTCTCTTCCCTGGTTGCTGGTTTGTGACCATTTTTTGTGTCTGTTCTAGAGATAGCCGTTGCGTCTTTCATCGTCAGCTATGATTGCGTTGATGATCTGGTGTACGGACCAGTGGGCCCATATAGAGTGCTTTCACATCATCTAATGATCTCTGTCTACCTCTCAGTGGCTCCACAAATGTTCTTTCATGACCTCATTTTGACTGTAGACACTGTTTCTGTAATGTCTGCTTCAGCTATTTTGGACTGGCATTTTCATTTGAACGATTACTGAATGCAAGTGATTGAACTTTTGTGGTTGAAATTGGAATTGGCTATGAACGATGTGGTTTTTAACCATCTGCAACCTTTTATGTAGCATTGTTTTCATTTTTGGAGAGCTCAGTAAATTGATTGAAACAATGGCCATATCTTCAGTGAGACATTGCTACTACTGCTTTTTCGCCATTGTTTAATTATGTGGTATAATGTACGTAAGAATGCAGGCCTGAGATGACTCTTAAAGCATATCTTGGTCTTGGCAGTTTATTAATCCCCCCAGGCACTGCTACAAAGTGGAGCAGGGGATATTGTAATGGAGCTCTACTTTTCGTACGTCCGTTTGTCTGTCCGTATAATTGGGGACAAGTTTTTTCAGGAACTAGTTTACTTGAATGAATAAAGTTTTGTGTGTGTATGTTGCTATTCATCAACCTGATTGGGTTCGAAAACGGGATTGCATGGTGGCGGAGGACATTTATGATGATGACTTCTTGTTTACTCTTTATGAACCTCTTTGTTTGGATCTCAGTCGTGTTGGGCTAATTCTTTGCCTTTTGATATTTGTGATATTTAAAATGGCCACGCACTGTTGGTTGATGGAGGTTTAGCCTACAACAGTGATGATGATGAGGATGATGATTGTCTCCACAGGAAGCTCTGCGCCCCTTCAGCATGTTCGGGGGCTATGAGCAGTTGGAGGATTACGAGGATGAGCTGTATCGCGACTCGGCGGACTCCTCCAGCTCGGAGGCGGAGAGCGAAGTGGAGTTCCAGCTCTACAGCCAGTTGCATTACACCTCCTGCCCAGAGAAAACCAAAGAGGATGAGGAAGTGGTGACTCAGGAGAAAGGGCGGCCTCAGCCGGATGTGAGGAAATGGCCAACAAAGGGTGTCATCGTCATTGACTCAGACCCCGAGGTCATCACCATCTCGGACAACTCAGAGGAGGAGGAGGAGGCAGTTTGCATTGCCAAGGGAAATAAACTGCAATACCAGCCTCCGGCCACTAGGGGCCAGCCTCCTGCTCATGTGGCTTCCCCATTAGCTGCGTCCAGCGACTGCTCAGAGGATTCGGATTCGGACTCTGATGGGCTGGAGTCCTGGATGATGCTTGGACAGAAGGAGGATGAGTCTGATAAGACGATTCAGCTGAACTTAACAGGCGGAGCTAGCAGTTCAGGTAAGATCACGGATACTCGTAACGGATCCAAGGGTGTGTTCGAATAGTCGAAAAATATTTACGTACGATCATCTAATTTCTAACCGCTTTTCTTTAACCTCAACGGTAGACTTCATGTGGTCAAAGAAAGGTGGAAAGGAGAATTTATAAGGACTTAGGGGAACAACCGCGGTGCTATGAGTAGGCAAATTTGACTCCTCTTCCACTTGGATATGCCGTCTCATTACCTCCACCAAGGAGGTTATTTTTTCACTCATCTTTGTCTGTTTGTCTGTCTGTTAGCAGGATAACTCAAAAAGCTATGAAGGGATTGGCACGAAATTTGGTAGGGTGGTGGGTGGTAGTCCAAGGATGAGTTGATTCTATTTTCAAAGTGATCCGGAACATATTCTAGATTCTAGATCTGGAAGAATTTAAGATATTGTGGGGAAAATTACCTCTTGTTACCCGGTGGTGTTCGTTAAGGGTGGAAGACAATTGAAATAAAGACTTGACCAGATATTGATTGAAATGTAGTAAATTTATAACAGACAAAGAGTAAAAATTACAAACTGTAACAGAGGGATGTTCTCAGCCACAGTTTGGAGAGCGCTCTGCCCGGGCGTTGCCCAGGCATCAGTTCTTATAATCCACAGTCCTTTAGCTGTACATCAATTGGCTGTAGATCTGTCTATAACCGTAGTCTAATCAGCTCCCGCCTTTCTTCATAGTATTGTCCAGTCTACTTTGGACAGGTCACTGAAAGGCGGTTACGGGATACCTGATGCCACTTTAGACTGCGCTGAGGGCGTTTTCTTTCTTGGCAGAAACTGTGCATTCCTGAGCCACTCTTGACCTTGGTCCTCTGTACAGTTCCTCTCACACACAGACACACATTCTGGGTAAATAGGTTT
Source organism: Gymnothorax javanicus (assembly GCA_029692085.1). NCBI lineage: Eukaryota > Metazoa > Chordata > Actinopteri > Anguilliformes > Muraenidae > Gymnothorax > Gymnothorax javanicus. The sequence continues at coordinate 38,458,917 of CM056209.1, forward strand.
ATAAGCTTTGGGGTATTGACATAAAAGATGTTTTAAGCAGTAAAAGATAATAATAATACAAAAGATGTTTTGATAATAATACTGATGGTACTAAGATGTTAAGAATGCAAAAGATGTTTTGTATTATTCCACAATATACCTGAATAGAATGACTGTCCTTTATGTAATGAACAGATTTTTATGAAATTTCATCGTTAAATAGAATCTACACTAATGTAGGATTGATTATAGTTGTTGGCGATCTGGATAATATTCTCTTGGATCCAGGACCAATAATGCTGACATATGGCGTAGCGGAGGCATGCGCTCTACAGAGTGCCCTTCTGGTTTTTTTCTTGTGATTGGCTGGATGGATGGTGTGCAGCTTTATAAATTGCTGCTGGTGGGAATTGTGGGACAGCCTTATTAAGTATTTTTTTTTTAATTTTTAAATGGCCTTACTCCATTTGGCTGGAAACCATATATGTTGGGACTTTCTGGTAAGAATCTGGTTATGGTAGCTAAGTGACTGTGTTCTCCCCTCAACGCTGTGATACTTGGAACGCGCCCCCCCCTTTTCTTTTGGGGGAAGAGGGGAGTACGGTTTGATCAGAACTGGCCATTTTACTGGCCTGCGCACTGCTGCTCGTATGCTTGTGTAACGTTATGGGCCTCGTCCGCCAAACTATGCTGCGCTGTGGGGTTCATCAGCATGCAAGTGCACGCGTTAAAACTAGGCAGTAATCTGCTCTGCTTATAATGATATCTTAGAAAGTCCATGAAAAAGCAAAACTGCAGTCCTTTGAGTCAAGTCAAATGAAATGAATGCGTGATATGGTTTGTGAATCTCTGAAGGTCTGCAAATTTGTTGACCCTGCAGTTTCATCAAAGCATGCTGTATATATTTATCTCTTTGTTTTTTCCTCTCTTGTCCATTGATGTTTCAGAAAATCCTCCTGTCTTTTGTGCTGTCTCTCTCTCCCTCTCTCTCTCTCATTCACTCACTTTTTCCCTCCTTTGCCCTCTCTCCACCCTTCCCCCTGTTCCCCGCCCTTCACTCCTCTGCCTAATTCGAATTTTACTGGCTGTGCATGTGCTGGCCGCGCTCTCCGCTTGAACTGCCTTGCTTGTGCAGTGGTGCATGCTGGGAAATGTGGTCCAGCTCTGGTGTGGGATTTCCTCTGGTGTGCCTTTACAGAGATTCAGCTCTCTCTCTCCCTCTCTCTCCCTCTCTCTCTCTCTCTCTGATCTCTGGAGCCTGTTTGCACTCAGCACCACCCCTCAGCTCAGCTCCATCTGACAGTTCTGGTGGGGTATTAGGGCAGCCAGGGGTAGGACCACTGGGGGCAAGACTGGAAGGCTAGTGGCCTGTAGCTACACAGCCGGGGTTACTAGGGGAAGTTGGGTGAAGGGCTGGTTTTGGAGAGGTGGGGGAGGGTTCAGGGGTATGATTTTACCAATATTGACTTGTTGGGGAGAGAGAACTGTTCATGGGGCTGACGGGGCCAGGTTTACCTGGGGAAAGCGGAGGACCGCAGCTGAGACAGACGAGGCCGGTTTCGAGGGTTTGGGAAAGTGCTGGGTGGTAGTGACCTGTCGCTGGGGAATGGTGGGTAGGGGATAGTGTTGCTCCCGGAGTACCACTTCAGTGAGGAGTGCATAAAGACTGAAGACTCCGGCCCTGTTCAGATTCGCCAACCACTTACAACACAATTACTGATCATAGCCAGAAGTAGCACTAGCAAGTAGTGTACAGAGTGTGACCAGCATGACCAGTATGCCAAAGATTCCCTGATGACATCCTACACTGGCTAAAACTTACAATTCACAGCCAGAGCCATCTTTGTAATGTACTCTGTCCTACAAAGAGGCGCAGGCAGTCTGTAGGGTCATTCCATGTCAAAACAGCCAATATTGAGGTCCCTTGTACATGACACCTGTCAGATTTTGCTCAAACTTTGTCCAAAAATACTTTGTGGTACCAAACAAAAGAATCCCAAGTTTCATGTTAATGTGTCTAAAAGTTTTCGTGTGGCGTCCTCTTGAAATTTGGGTGCCACGCCCCTTTTTGACTTACATGTGAATTGGTCATTTCCTTTTGTAGCATTTTGGAAGGACCATAGCTTCTCACGTAATAGAGATAGGAAGCTAAAATTTGATGCGCTGGTGTATTCTGGCCCATGTATCAGGATTCTGCAGCCAGAATCACCATGAGAGATCAGAGGGGTGAAAGGAGGGCCCCCAAAATCCTAATTTTTTAAGGTGGCAAGTGATTTTTCACTTTTTTGGGGGTCTCTTGGGCTCGGTTAAGTGAATGTTACTGTTGGAAGTGTGGTTCTCCCTCGTATTTGGGAACTTCCCCACCACCAAACTAAGTTTTAGGATAATAGTACCATTGCTGGGGGACTTGTGGGGGTCTGAAAACCACTTTGGGCCAAAATGACCCTCTCAGACGCAGGACTTCAGACCCCCAGACGACCATGTTGGCACTGGATGATGGTAATGCATTTATGCCAGACAAATGTACATATTTAAACATTCATTTAATGGAATAAAAACTTTGACTATCAACCTCCTCCTATATGAACACGCTTTTTGAAAAAAGACATTCTGAGACCCATTTTTTTGGCAGAAATTTTTTAAGTCCAGAAATTAGGTCAAACAGGATTACATAGAAAGAGCTGCCCAGACTGTCTAAAATCAGTTATAATTACATTAATACAGGTGTTTATCAATGAAAACCTGACGTAAGCATCCAAAATTATGCAAAAAAGCCCTTCCGCACATTCCAGCGGGACGCCCCAGGGCAGAGCCACTGACGGGGATCTGGGTGGTGGGTCCTGACGATGGTGTGGGGGGTGGGGGGGAGAGTGATGGGGGGGTGAGAGGCTGCTGGCTCTGGTCTCCAGTCAGATGGAACTGGGTGTGTGTGTGTGTGTGTGTGTGTGGGGGGGTCTGTTTAGGACATGTTGTGCTTTCGTCTTCTGTTTCTCGTTTTTTGGGGGAAATGGCGGGGGATTTGCTCTCACTTTGGATTCCGGTCGCTGAGACCCCTCCCCTGCCTGTCCTGCCCTCGTGGTGTGTGTGTGTGTGCGTGTGCGCGTGTGTGTAATGGGGCTGGTTTGTGCTTTTATGTGTGTGTTTGCACGACTGCGTGTCTGCATGCATATGTGCAGCTGAGCTGTGTGTACGTGCCGGAATGCATTTGTGTGTGTGTGTGTGTGTGTGTGTGTGTGTGTGTGTGTGTGTGCGTGCACATGTGCCTATGTCTTTTTGCTTATGTGCTAATGTTCATGTGCTAACCATAAAGCAAAGGGATGAGCTTCAAGTGGGTACAGTTTTTCTACCGGCTTTCTAATGTAGGCCATCTTGGGTGTACAGATTAGAGGCCCAGTCTGTCTATAGAGTGACTCACAGCAAATGTTTATGCTCTTGCTCTCACTTGGAGATCTTCCCTCTATCTGTCTCTCTGTCTGCCACTGCTCTCCTTTTCCCCTCTCTTTCTTTTTTCCTGTTTAACTTTCCTGTTTTTTCTTGTTGTTTTGACCTTGGAGCGGGCCAGCCTATTGTGGCCAGTATCCCTTACTGATTGACTGTCTGACTAACCTGATTGAAACTCCATGCGACAGTAGGATTACATGGTGCCCGCACATATGTGCTGTCAAAGCCCTTGGTGAGGAAGCGTCTATTTGCCCTCACTTAGCCTGTGGAGAAAGTCTCTGGGCCCTATTTTTACGACCTAAATGCAGTCAGCAAACACAAGTATCGCGGATCAAAACTGGGCACGTCTAACTCCATTCTGGTAATCTTGTGAAGGGGAGATCATGCAGCTGTGGCACTGTTGTCAAAAGTTTGACGAAGAAGAGTTGATTACCTCTGTATGTGGTGGGAGTTTGGTGCCATTAAGGCCAATTATATGAGCCGCTGTCATTCCCTTTAAAACCAGTGTATTAATGTCATGATGAACCAGCAATTTCATCAGGTATAGAACAAGCACCTTACTTGATTTACTGCTGCTTCCTTTGGTCAATCTGCCTGGTTTTTGTACATAAAGATGTGGGCGATTTAAACCGTATGCAAAATGGTTCTTTTGGTATTAAAACAAGGGCAAGACTGAAGATAATTCTTCGAATTTTTCCCCTCGCAAAGAAAATATTTGCGCATTATTTATAGGATACGTAACAAAAATGAGAAGGGAAAGGGCTATTTCATGGTATTTGTTTTGTGTCGGACAGGACATTTGCAGGTTTTTTTCCACCATAGTCATTACTCTGGTGAATGATAAATAAGTTTGAACTGGTCATAAGCAAGAGCCATAGGACCACTTTATATGGTAAAAAAACTGAAATCTTTTGATTTTATTTTTCCAGTTAGAAATGAAGTCAGAAAGTTTGTGTCGGACAGGACAAAAAGTGAAGTGGTATTTTTGTCATGTTGGAAAACTGCAAAGTCCTGTCCAGCCACATGGTATTCATAGAATTTAGCCAAGCAGTTGTGTTCCCTGATATCTTAGCTAGGTTTCAGAGGAAATTTTGGTTTCTTATCTCAAAATATAGCTGAGGGGGGATCAAAAGTTCCCGCTTGGTCAGCATGTCGGACAGGACACTTTTTCACTTGGGACCAAAATGACAGAAGATACACACATGATTATTATAAAATGTTCTTTTCTTTCCCTGTCCTTCTTTTTGGCTGCCTCGTTCTTCTCACTGTCATTCTTGATTTTTTCCCTTTTGGTACGGCTCCTCTCAGCATCTCTTTTAGGTGGCATGGCTGTTGCTTCTCTCTGTACTTACATAATAGTGATCTAGTGCAAATCTGGGGTGCAGTTTATAGTTCTAAGGAAGTTGACATGGTTTCTTTTGAGTTACGCAAACTTGTCAAAACACAAACGCACAGGAAGCAACCACTTCAATTTAAAGCAATCAGCTCTTCCAGAGAGGTTCCTCACTTTTGCTCAATGTCTTCTAATTTGAAAGTTTGGTACCAATTACATGTACTTAACACGTCACCACTTACTTAACCCATCAATAATTACTCCAATATATTTAATGACAGGTGCTAATTGGAAAGTCATCTCTCTAATTACTGGCAATTAAATCAGCCAGTTGTTTCTGAACTCAAAAAGAACAGAACAGCCTTTTAAAAGCCTTAGTAGCAGTGGAAGTTGCAATATCAACTTTGGAATTAGCCATTGGTCCATTACTAGAATACTAGAGTCCTGTCCGACACGCAATTGTGTCGGACAAGACAAAAAAGATTTTTAATTTCCCATGACGTGTGTTCTGTTTCTTTGAAAAAACCTTACTCACATTGTTTTATACCACATCAACAAAGAGAAAAATGATTCTTGCCTTCATAAGTCATTTACTTTGGAAATAAATTGAACTTTTTGCTCATGAATTGTGTCGGACAGGACATCCAACTCCAGTGAAGTGAAATTAACAGGGCTTTACACTTGAGAAAAAAAACATTACTTGGTGGGTTATTTGCTTTGACTTGAAACTTGTCCTGTCAGCAAGAAAAAATGGTCAAAATTAAATACAACAGGAGAGAGATGAGAAAAACGTGTCCTGTCCGACACGCTGATTTTCATAATTTCCTAATTAAATCCTAATTTACATTATCAAGGGGTAAAAATTTTGGCCCAGATTTTTGTTTTCTAATTAGTTCAGATGTACATCGAACATATTCAGTTGGTATTTTGCTCAGATTCAAACATTTATATTTCTGATACTACTTCACAAATACCATGAAATGGCCTGAAACATATGCATTTATTCGCAAATGGCTCAGCTGACTGTGATTCAGTCTCATCAAACTACCATAGAGCTATAGGATTTGTGGTAAAAGAGTAAGGAACTACCAAACTGGGCAAAGGCAATAATGATGCTGTTTACGATGGACGAAATTTAGGATAACAGAACCGACACGTTTGTATTTGCAAAGGCACAGAAACAGAGTCCACTGTATCGAGGCAGCAACAATAGCTGTGCTTTCTTTAGGAAATTCAGAAAATAGTTTTATTATAATAAAACTGTCTGTAAACTACAGTTACTGCACTAAATTATAATTATTTTATCTTACTGACTCCTCACTCTCATTTACGTATCATTTTTATAATTATATTTTAATGGCTGTGCAAATATAGGCTAATTGTACTCCTGTGTCGTATCATTTGATTGCTTCGTTGCTGTGATACTTCGCAGAAAAAAGTTTTGCAGACGGAAAAGGAAAATAAAATGCTGGACAGCCTGTTCTCAACTCTCATGAGGGTCTGGCAAAACCAGGTTTGCCTGGTATTGTTCTTCCTCCTTGATTCTGTCACTTCCATCTCAAACCTGCTCTCCAGCCCTCGCGTTTTAGGAAAGCACTGTCATGGACATGTCTAATACGTGTGTGAGTCCATATTTTCTGTTTTATTGTACAGAGGTGCATTTCCCGAAAGCACAGATGCTAACTTACATAGTTGGGACCATTGACTGTGAATGGACGAACTATGCAAGTCGGTAACTTAGTAAGCAACTACGCTTTTGGGAAACGCATCGCAAGTTTATTGCTGATAGTTTTTAGTTTTATCCTGACTTTGCCCTCAGCTGAGATCATTTTGATTTATGTTTCTGATGTTTGTTGTAATCAGTGTTGTATTTGTAAATATTTTTCCTCCGGATTGGACCAATTCACCTTTATTATGTTGTATTGCTTGTGGTCTCTGGCTTTGTAGTTTGGTGTTGCGGTTCTCACTCTGGAGCTTGTATCATTATTCTCTCTCCCTCTCTGCAGTGGGGCCCATGTATTTGCGAGAGGCTGCAGCTGCATAAGGGCTGGATTTACATTGGAAATGTGTCCACTGAGATCAGGCGGAAAACTATGGCTGGTTAGAGAACGATTGATGTGTATCGATTCTGTGCGCTCTGCGGCCGCGGCGCGTCCGACTCGCCATGTTTTATTCACACCGTGTGTGTGTGCGTGCGTGCGTGCGTGCTTGCTTGTATGTGTGTGTGTGTGTGTGTGTGTGTGTGTGTGCGTGCGCGCGCATGAAGGTGTGTGTGTGGACGTGTGATTGCGCACAGATGTATTTGATCTCATAGTCAATGTGGATTTGGGGTGTGTCCTGGGTGGATATCACTTGGATACAGTCACGGCATCATTAAGAGATTCATGGAATATGTGAATTATTGATTCTCCTCCCCTTCTGATGTGCACTCAGTGGTTTTAAATCATGAATATGGCATACAGAAACATGACACTATCTAATAATAAATATAACCGGACTCCGCTAACATGGGGCCCTACACTAAAATATCTTCCAACAGAAAACACGAATGCTGCTCAGGAAGTAGATGTCCTACTGAGGTTTTTTTTTTTTTCTCTTTTCCAGTGTAAGCACACATATTGTTAGCTGAAAACCTAAACGGGACCACTGCATCTATTATGTTTATTCATATGCACTGTAAGCATCCCCTTGCCATGTTTGTGATGTGGGAGTGTTGGGAATCTCGCTGTGGGTTGTATTTCCATGCGTTGGGTGGGTAGGGAGTGTAATGGGCGGGGGGGTTGTGTGATAGGGGTTCAGTCGGTGGCGCAGTGACGGGCTCTTATCAGGCTGGCCCAGTGCCACGCCGAGTGGAACGCCACGCCAGGTCACCGCGGGCCTCGTGTTTGATCTGCGGCCCACGCCGCCGTGTCCCACCACGCCCACATGAGCATCGTCTGCGCCCGACTGTCTTTCATCTCTCCACTCTCTCTGCTTTCTCTCCCTGTATTTCAGCGATTCTTCCAATTTTAGGTCATTTTCGGCACCTTCGACTCGATGTCTGAAAATCTCTGAGTTTTTGGCGCTTCGTTGTGGGGTTTCATCCCAAGCATTGCTTTATGCGGAGATGGAGTGGCTCTGAAACGAACTTAAGTGGTCTTTAAGATCAGTCTTTAACTGGTGGTCTTTGTTTATGATGGACTGAAGCCTACGCTTTGCGAGTACCCGCATGTGTTCGAGTGCGCAGTGATCCCTAATGAGTATTGGTTGTGGAAGACTGATGTTCGCCAAAGCTCTAGGAAAATTAGTTACTCACTGGAATGCGATATTGCAGAAAAGATATGGGAAAATGGCGGCCACTGGGGTGGTAGCAATTTTAGTGTCTATTTTGCAAAATAATTTTTATTAATCTAATGTTCACTGGCAATATGGGACTACACGTTTTGATTTTTTTTTTTTTTTTTATCACCCTTCACTTGCTGATTAGACATTTCTGACAATTAAGAATATCCAGTTAATTTAATATTTTATAAGCTTTGCCTTTTGCGCCTCATCTATCAAGAAAATATTTTATGAGAAGTGGCTCTAAAGCCTCACTGACTTTAACTTTGGCGTCGAGTAAAATCCCCGCTCTCGTGGGACATGTTTTTCTATGCTTATTTGAAGGTTTTTGATTTGTGTATCTTATCTTTGCACCTATAAATATTTGCTTTTTTGTCAAAAACGGCATGTTTTTCTCAGAAGTTGACAGAGGGGTAGCATCTGAGTTATTTTGGCAGGTGCTCATGTGACGTGTCAGATGCATGTTTTCCCTGTTATTCTGGGATATGTAAATACCCTCCTCAGGAAGAAAGTACCACCCTGTTGCTTTACTGTACATTTACTGTACGCGAAAACATTAACGCCCCCGTCATCTCGCGCACTGATATGGGTCACACTCAATTCTCATTGGTTAGTTAAAGTATCAGTTTTTTGGCATATACATAATGCAACTATTAGTAGTGGCACTTCTGAGAGAATCTCTGCTGAAATAAATGACTGAAACAGTAAGTTACTGAGCTCTTGGTTTAAAAAAATATATGGAAATGGACAGTGTCTTTAAACTACTCAAGATGAAAAAATATCTGATGACAACCACACAAGAGGTCTGGACCAGTCCAGGGGTTATTGAATTCCGTTTGATTGAAATGCATGCAAGTTTTATATGAAACGTGGAGACCAAATCACAAAGGAATGATCTCTGCTAACCTTCATTCAAACCCATTCAACACTGTATGGAACTAAAGACACAAGTGTCAGTTTCAATAGCCAGTAGATATTATTCTAATGAAGAAATCATTCAGTATTAAATCAAATGATAATTCTGGGTACAGTGAGGAGAAGCACCCTTGTCTGCCATTATTAATTTAGTGTATTCATTTATTCATTAATTTTTCCTGAGGAGGTGGATTTATTTTCTTGTGCAATATTTTCTCTGTTATGGTTATTGTAATTTGGCCTGAGGACCTGATTTAGATGTGAATAATCTTTTGGATACTGTCTGTGAGTGAGTGGTGTCATTGTGGCTTCTGTAATGGTGATTCGCTACTGGGTTCAGAATAGGGCAGGCTTGGCTGCAGGCCTTGAGCTGGTTTCTGGAAAACCTCTCAACATCAAGAACCTCTTTAAATGGCTTTTATGAACATTCTGACAATGATATCACTCTCTCAACGATTATAGTGGATGAGTAAAAATGACTGTCATGACTGTCCTGCTACAAATGCTTTGAGTCATTCATTTGTCGGAAAGAACATCTTTAAGATCACATGTCCTGTTGTCCAATGTGGTAACACAATTCTCACACACTGTTGGTGCATGCTTGCTATCACATTTTAAAACAGTGTATAAAATAATTAATAATAGGTAAGTGTAGTGGCCTCCTCATTAAAGTAATTTTTGGAAGGAGAGTATTCTTGTTGATGTACCTTGTTGAACAGTGTCTTTGGGGAGGCCGTATTATGCCCATTTCCATGGTCCATTTGCAAACATTTTCTATTGTAAGAAAGGTATAGGATGCTAACTTGTTCTGCAACATTTTATAATGGGTCACAGTTGACAGCAATGGGAATCGGTGGTAAAAAGCTTTTTACTTTGAACATAGCGTGATGTAACTACTGTTTGCAGCGATGTTATCTTAAGAGTAAAGGGCTCTCTACAATCAGTTTTCATTGCTAGCATAAGTGACCCAAAAACTGATAGCTAGCTAGCTAGCTAGCTAGCTAGCTACTTAGCTAATGTTAGTAAATCTAGATTCAGTAGGGTCACCCTTGTTAGTTAGGTAGCTAGCTAGCCAGAACTAATGTTGAAACCCATGATAATGGGGACTCTGTTCACCATAAACTCTTTTTACCTTATTTTAAAGTTTAGCCAGCTCGGATTTTTGAAGTAGGTTTGTTTGATGCAGCTAGCTACTTACCCATAGTCAATGTATTTGCAAGCTTGCTAGTATCGGACATCAGTTAAACAACAAACTGCCAAGGACCTCACAACACCTGACCTAGGTCTTGGGTCTTGAACTGTCATAATCTGAACACCTACCCCCCCAGGTCAGTCATTTGCGCCTGTGGTACCACAGCGCTTGCAAGTTTTTTTTTTTTTTTTTTTTTTTTGAAGAAATATTTCATTGGTAGATATTGATGAGGCTATGCCACTGCTTTTGGTGTTTAGGCTACTTAAACTATCAATATCGGGATAATCAACGGCTAAATAATTCTCACACGTGTGTGCGCGCACACACACGCACGTACACACGCACGCACACTTTGTTTCCTGAGTTTATATGTAATGAATTCACTCGTCACCTTGCACAGCTGTTGATGGACATGGCTCTCTGGCATTAGGAGGCAGTTTGCTGGAGTCCTGATTTTGAACATTCCTGTTAATTAATCAGACTCCAGCTCCACCATCTGCTGCTCTTGACAGAGATTTTTTTCGTGCAGTAATGAAATTTTTGTGTGTGATAATGACTATGCTCTGGTTTTGATGTATGAACAGTCCTGTCTTGCTGGCCGTAGTTTTGGCAGAATCATTAGGCTGTCCTTGTGAATACCAGGGCTTTTTTTTTTTGGGGGGGACGGTGGGTCATTCCCTTATTCTTTGTCCTCTGGTGTGATAATGAAAGGATTTTCTCCTCTGTTAGCCTCCATTTTATGCCTGCAATGTCATTACTTGATGGTCTTACCTGGGTGGTTTCGACTGGCTGTGGAAAGGTTGGAGGGGGGTGAGACCAGGGTTCAGTGCAGAAAGAAGCCCCTCGCTGCCGATAAACCGTGTCCAACTTCCGGAGACCTCCACCTTCCTTACAACATATCCTCATACAATGGTTCATATAATATCTTCTGAAAACTTATGCATAGTTCCTTGTGCGTAATCCTATATTTTTAAGAACGTGATTTTTGGAAGACAGTCACATCATTTTTACAAGCGTTTGTTCAATTACGGAAGGTAACAGCAGCACTGCACCCTATAAAACAAACGGTTGTGACTTCAGTTAGCTACTTCTTCCCAAAGGTTAAGAATACGGTTAGGGTTAAGTTTAGGCTAGAGTCCAGGGTTAATGCTTTTTAAAAGACAATCATGACTCATGGTTGCAAATGTTAAACTCATGGTTGAAAACAGAGATCAAGCGTGAAAGTTGACTGTTTTCCCATCCATCCACCTTGACACTTTCTTATATAGAGAGACTGCTATATAAGGATTCCATCTTTCTGGCTCAGGATTACATAGATTATATAAAGTACAATTTGACTGCTTAACTTTTTGTGGCTTTAAGTTTTTACATTCAATGAGAACAGCCTGTTCCTCAAGGGTCAGAGTTCACTGCTGGACGCCGCCTCTCTAAACATTGAGAGTCAGGAGGAAAAGGTTTAACAGAATATTTATCTCGTAAATGTGTTTGGAATGTCTTTTTCAGAAGTCAGAAATCCATTGCTTTCAATTCCCAGCGGTGATTGTTAAACCAACATTCATATTGCACTGTTTGGCAATAAGCGTTGAAGCATAGAACAAGTTGCTATTTTTACGAAGTTCAGTTTATTATATATTGGCTTTTATATTGTGTTGCTCGTGGCGTAACGTGATACTGGACTACTAAACTGTAGCTAATCGTGATAATCTTTGCTAGCTGGCTGGTCGAATCACAGATTAATTTTGAGACGGGAGGTAAATCTATCTTGCGCTGTCATTGTACCCCTGAGAGACTGAAGGTATGCCGAGGTGATTTGAGGAACTTGCGGTGAGTACGGGGGCACAAAGCCAGGGGAGGTGAGGGGGCGGGGGGTCACTGATGGTAATATCTCCCATAAACACGGCCTCCGCTGGGACCATTTGACAAAAACAAAGGTCACTATTAATAGGGTCTCTTTTGCCTACTGAGAAAGTGCGGGAGTTCCTCAACGGTCTGCCCTTATGAACTGTCAGATGGAACTGTGTGGTGTCATGACAGCTTTTACTGGTCTTGGCAAATGAGCAGGGAGTGACAGAAAGACGGAGGGTGGATTGATTAGGCTGCCATAGTGAGGCACTGTTTGTTCAGAACTATAGCCAATTTTATGACTGAATCCCACAGTTAGGCTGAAACAACATGTCTGAATTACAGACACTTTCTAGGCCTCATATATGCTCTGAACTGATACGTGTTTGCGCTCTCTCTTGTTTATAATTGGCATTTGTTTTAAAAAAGAATATGAATTGAGTGCCGGCTTTTGGAGATGTCCTCGTGATCCCTGAAATGTTCCCGTGCGCTGCTGCCTGTGTTCCATTACACTGCGCCAGGCGTATTACTCTCAGGCTTAACTCGGCGCCCAGTGGGACGGCGCCGCCCTCTGATTGGCTGTGATGCGGATTTTCACGTCGCATTTTCCAGTGAGGAGGGATGTGGCGTTTGGCCCGGTGCGGAGGGTTTGTGCGCACGTTGTGTCGCCTACTTCGCGCAGTGACACGGACATTTGCTGCGGGTCATTGAGTGTCGCTCCGAGGGGACCTTCCCGATGCAAACCCCATGTGTGTATGTGCACTTCTCCAGCATGTACGAATCGTGAAGGTCCGTCATTTTTTTGTCGCGAGGCAAACATCTCAGAGCCCCCCTCAATCTCCCCAGCGGCCAGAATCCGCTTGTTTCGTTTGACAAGTTTCCACCGCGATTTAAGTCTAGACCGTGCCTCCTTTGATTTGCTGCCTTAATTTAAAAACTTTGCGGAGGCGTGTTTACTGTATTAAAGCCTGCCGCTTTATCCGGGATTAAGGTAAATTAAATACAGAGATTCGGTCTCCGAACAGCGGGGAAGGTGCGCGAGATGATTCACAGCGTTCTTTATTCAAGCTTCACGCAGAGCTGGAGTCGCCGCGCAGAATTAATTAGGGATAATATCGCAGAGCATGTGGTCCCAGATTTATTCTGATATTGATATTAAATGCGCATTTTGCATTGCGCTTTCGCACTTTATAATGAAGGGATCTGACTCATAAAGTGATTCCTTCTTTCTTTGTTGCGCTCTGTAAGATTTTGAATGTTTGTTTACTCTTCAAAAAGTTGACTATTTGGATTCAAGATATTTGCATAGTTTGTGCTTTTGTATCTTTGTTTTCCCCACAATCCTTTAATTCATCCCAAATTATGCCACTTTCCCCATCATTTCCTCAATTTTAACTGATTAACGCCTTTACACATTTTTAGAGAGCGTATTAAATGGCGTTTTCCACAAGCTAATGGGAAATGTTTTCAAAATTTTGGATATATAACTGCATGCCATAACATGGAAATTTTAAACTTTCTGCTTGGAACAAACCTACTTCATTAGTCATTAACACTTAACAGTCAATTTTAGTCTTTTTGCCAGTATGACAAGACAACCATGTAAATGAATGTAATTGCTATTTATCAGAAAAAAATGCTTTCAAATGTATTCCAGCTTTGGTGACTGAGTAACAGAGAAATTCATTTGATCGTTTCATGTTTTGTTCATTGTTTTTTTCCCAAATGGATGTCATGTTGACATTTTGGGAAAGCCCAAAAAATTTCCCAGGTTCTTTGAATTTGGAAAAACTTGATTTGCACATTTTTTCTTTTCCAGGCTTGTGTAAATAATAGGCATTTTTAGATTATTCAATCATTGACCTGTGGTTCTAAGCAATATGAATAATATGCTCTGATCTCTCATACAACTGCTACTTTATTTGTTTTTGTTTATTTTTATTTATTTATTTTTTTACCAAAATCATTAGGGGAATCGTTACATGCTTAAGCTTCTGATTGCTAGTCCTATTATTGTCCTAGTAGAACATTTAATAATTTCATCTGAACTTCTTTGTGAAATGTTTTTGAGTGCACAAAATACTTTGACTGTGAAAAGCGGTTTCAAAAGACACCTTTTTGGGTGAGTAAATACATTTGAACTGCTGGAAGTCCGTATTGTTCCTGTCAGTGAATGAGATTTCAATCAAATATAATTACAAAAATCTATATACAGATCATAAACAGAACTAGGTCCTAGTCTTATGCGATTCTCCAGTTTTGTAAATGTAGTTGGTTGGGCTGTCACTACTTTCAGTTTAATTTGTTTTTCATTGTTCATTGAAGTAATAGATGATTAGTTCACTGCACTGTACACCCTGATAGTGTAGAAAGCTCAAATGTTTTGTGGAAACCTATTACCTCAAAAAAAAAAAAAAAAAATGTGTGGGCCAATGTAATTGCATTGCGTAGAACGAACTTAAAGACAATGAGGTAAAGTTGTTTTTTTTTTTTTTTAAACATGTTTTTAAGTGCTATGAACACAAGATCATTAAGTTGGCATAGACAATTTTTTTTAGATAATCAGTTTCCCCAAAACAATTGAGTGTACCACATTTACCAGGGTTTCCAGCGTGTGCATAACAAGGGGAAAATACTGAAAATACTGTATTTTTAAAAATGTTTTAATGGCCTTAATTGCATCATAGCCTGATTTTGCAGATTTGAATTTATGATAGGGTCTCTTTATTCAGTGATTGTAGTTATGATTTGTGTAATCAGATTCATTCCTTCCTTTGGTGTACTGAAGTCCTCTGATACATTTCCTTAAACTCTGTGAATTCTACCGTTCATTTTTAACAATGGCTGCTACGTCCTAAATGTTTTAAAAGTTTATGGTGGATCCGCTCAGTCTGTCCTTACCGTTCCAGTGCTAGGGCAGCAGCAATGCTATAGAGAAACAGCTCTCTACCACTGTATTATTTTTGTGGTGGCTTGAAGTTTGAAATTGTATTTCCATACACTGTCATGGTCTTCAGATCAGAATTTGTGCTCATCATCCTTATTAAAAGCTTTGCACATTTTATATGAGGGGAACGTTATTTTATTAACACAATGTTTGGCTTTGAGTAATCATAACCTTCCAGCAAAATTGCAGTTGTTCCCTAAATTTGTTTGTAGACTGTGTGTTTCTTATTGAGCTTTTCTTGTTCAGTAAAACCTTCCAGGGATAATCCCAGTGGTCTGCTGCATGCCAGTACACATATAATCCAATTCCCGGCATTATTCAGTTTACTGTTGACTGTGGCAGCTTATTACATAACATTTAGAACAGTGATTGCTTCTTATATCTTGTGGCATGGACTATTCCAATATTAGTGCAGTAGGGATGTTATAAGGAGACAACTTTGTGTTGCTCTATTATTTTCCTGCAAGCATAGTGTTTAATATTTCAGCTTGCGGACTCTTAAATGAATGTAATCTCCCATGGGCTCATCAGTTTAGGACCAGATCAAACGGGTAAAGCCGTCTTTGGTTTGGCCACAAAACCATTGATCAGTATGGAAATAAAAATCCACCTCCTGTTTGCTCCAAAGAATGTTCCAGACCCTCTTTCTTCATGACCCTGCCGTATATATGGCTGGGGGCATGTACGGTTACCTTCCGTGTCCGTCCTTCCATCCATCTGTCCGTACATCCGTCCTGCCTGATTGGGGATGTTCTCTATCCACTTCTCCAAAACCAATGAACAAAATTCATTGCACTTGCACGTACAGTACCAGTCAAAAGTTTGGACACACTTTGCTAATGTCACAGCCCTCTGTTTATAGAGAAATTTAAATGGCTTAACTTCTCTGTATAATCTCAAATGGAATCTGGTAAAAGGTTAACAGTCAGAAGTTAAAAGAGAATAATTTACTTGTTTGAATAGTGTCCTAAATTGTAGAATTCTCAAAGAAACCATATTTTGCAAAGTACGCAGACAAACAAGCTCTTTCCATTTTCCAACAGCCAAATTAAGACAAGCTGTTTTGGAATTTATTGGGCAAAAAGTCGATGAAAAGCAAACCACAAGTGCAGCACATCTTTGGCTGCTCAGCAGCAAACTCATTATAGCCATATAACTGCTCTTGTAAAAAAAAAAAAAAAAAAAAAAAAAAAATTGTGAGTATGCTCTGTAAATATGACAGAAAATGCTGGTTAGTTTGATGGATTTAAGAATTAGATTTTTTTTTTTTTTTGCAAAGTAAACTGTACCTATTTCTTTATTTAACATGTATTGTAAGAAAAATGTGGGTGTTTCCAAACTTTTGACTGGTACTGTATGTCTTATAAGGGCCCTAAAGGTGTGCACCTGATACTTTTTATTCAGCTCGCTCACCTACAGTAAGAATTTTACCTAATAGTAGGCATACGGGCACCATGGACACATTTATTTCTAGTTCTTTCTTTTTTTTCCGACTGTGATTTTATACATTAAACTCTAATCCCGTTTTGACAGTAATGCTTTGTATCTCGTTGAAGCTTGCTTCTGCGGCACTTGTTTTGGTTGGATCTGGGAGGCATTTAACAAGGAGACATTGTAAAACATAAAACAACTTTCCTTACTTGAAAGGTAATCTCGTGGAAGACCTTGATACGTTCAGCCTAATACATTCGCTGGTCTTCTAGTTTGTGTTTGTTTATGTTCTCATTGTTTGAGTTTTTTTTTTTTTTTTTTTTTTCCTGTGATGAGCTTATAGTGTCTGTCTTATTGGTAATCGCAATTTGGTGTGACTCACCCTGGCTGACTTTTGGCATTGCCTAGCCTGCTGAATACATCTAAGGGAGAGGGAAAGAAATAGAAATTGTTTATGAGGCGTAAAAGCGTGACGGAACTTCCCCTGCTAAATCTCCTGATATTTATTCAACAATCGCTCTGATCTGAAATCTTTTCTGTTACTCCTACCCCTCCCCCACACACTTCTCCTCTTTTTTTAACACACTGGAGGGACGTGCCGTGAATGAATGAGTTTTCGTTTTTTTAGATGTGAGGGAAATAGAATGAAATGAATAAAAAAAAGGACTGAAATGTAATCCTGACAGGGGATACACTGCAGGTATGGTAGATGAGGCGGGTAATGGGTTTTTCATAAAGCGTCACCTAAAGCAAGTGTATTCTAATGAAGAGCGCTAACGGGAGCATTAAGCTCGCGCAGACGTTTTATTGAAACGTCTCTTTGTTTACGCGAATACTCAAATTCAATTTACGGTACCGGCGCTTCAATGGGATTTTCGGCTTTTATGCGGAAGCACTCACGGGAGGATATGTGGTAGGGGAGCGAACCAAGCCCGTAGGAGGGTGCAGTCGCGTGGGGTGCGCCCGCCCCAGAACATTCCTACCCGGAATCGGTACAAACTTCAGCTCGGCTCTGGCTATAGGCTTCGGCCCGCTGTTTATTATTTTACCATTCGGATTCCCTCAAACGCGCGTCTGAAACGTCTTTCGCCTGTCATCTGTGGACCGCAAATTAATAAAGCATGAATTGCGAAAACGGGAACAAGCTTTCTCTGCCTGCAATAAAATAATGATTTTACGTATATTTCCGTAGGATTTCTCCCGTTTGCTGTAGATGAAAGCTCTGAACGTAATATTTATGCAACTATCATACAGTAGCATGTAAATTCAGTATTTTAGTCCAACTGATTTTTCATATAATTATTACAACTATAATTTCTGAATTGCTGTGATGGCCTTTATAGGTTTTTGAGCTTAAAAGTATCAGTCTGCACCCTTTACTTGCATATTTCTTTAAAATGATATATTCATCCTTCACTACCCACTGGACAAACATACATTACATCAAGTGCACTGCTCAACTGAAGCCACAGTGCATCTACTTTTGCTGTAATGCCACCAATAACCACCTTTCCTCTAATCACAGTTTGTGCAGTCGGTAGAGCTGCATAATTGATTGGACTAATCCTGTAAGATGTCACATTATTTGATTATAAACTCTGCTTCAGAATGACTTGTGAAGGCAGTGATTGAATGGTGTGCAGGACGCGGTGAAATCAGCCAAGTGAGACCGCACTCTTACCTGGGTGCTCTGGCATTATGTTTGCGGGGGGTGCCATTCCCAGAATGCATTTCAGTGGCAGGCCTTGTCATGCAGAATTTCCTGATACTGCATTGTATTCCTTAATGGTATTTTTAATAGCCTTTCCAAAACATTGGAAGATCCAAGCAATTGACAAGTGAGTAATAATCAGTGGTTGAAAGACCGACATTCATATTCATGTTATTATCATAAATATTGTATTTGAATTTGTGAATATACATGTCATGTGGAGGAAAATTAGGTGCATTGTCATTGAAATACTCACGGTAATTTTTCAAGGCATAAGCATATCACCAGGCGAATGGAATTTTTGTGTATCGTCACAACCGAAAGTTAATGGCTACCTGACTATACTCTGCCTACCCAAAGAATTTCACAGACAAAGCAGTTTATGAAAAAGTCTTCAGGGTCAACTGGTTTTCAAAATGCATCCAAATTTTGTACTCAGTATATCCCATGAAGGGGTTTTGATGAGCAGAATTGAGGAGGTGAACAAAATTTAGAATGGTGGGAGTAAAGCGAGAGGCTGGGAGATGGGGCAAACATGCATTAAAATTGAGCTGGACTCTGTTTTCCATGATTTTTCTCGGGTGAGTTGTTGCGCGCATTGAAAACACTGGTTAATAACGGGTCTTCTTCTGTGGTATCTGAGCAGGAGAGTGCAGTACAGCAGGAAAGTTTTCAGTTGGAGCAGTTTTATAGCGAGAAAAGAAGAGCAAGTGCAGCTAGCTGTGGTAATCACCTTTCTTGAATTAATATTTCGGATTTTTGGTCTTTCAATATTTGATTATTTACCTGTAATTACATAGGTTAACATTTTAGGTTGTTACAGTAGTAATATATAAAGTCTTTACCCGTATTTGTCATTTTTATCTATATGCAAAGTGTGAAACAAAATGACTATTTTATGGGTGCCTTTAATAACATTGATTGTCTTAATTTTTTGAATAATACAAAGACAAGCCGATGGCTTGATATTTGGGAAATGACCGATCGACCTTAATCTGTGACACCCTTACCAGGTAGCAGATTTCGGTCTAGAAGGCGTGCGTCCATGTCTGCTTTGATGTTGGGTTGATGTAAAATCTCAAAATTTGGCTTTTAGTTTACCTACACACTTGTCACATCAGCGCTGGCATCAAATTCACGAGAGCCGAATCAATTTTCCACCTCTGCATTTGGTTCAGAGCATGACAGTCGCACTTAATCAGCAGTGGCGAATGCGTGGAGCCAGTGGAACAGCAGTTTTTGTAAAGGTTTGTTCTAAGTCGCAGCTAGGGAGTTACGGAGCACTCCCGTGTGGCCAGCGAATTGGGTATTGTAAGCTGGAATGTGCTCTGTGACATTTAAACTGGAAAGCTAACTGTGCTGACTCTGAACCATTTCTGTCCGCAGGGGAGATTTCTGCCTACTGTTCAAAAGATGGCAAAATTTCAGTCCTCGATAGCAGTATCCTTTGGCTGCTGGATATGCCTCTTAATGCCCGTTAAAGATGTCAAATTAGGCTTATTTAGGCACTGAATGAATGCTAACACATCGCCAAACATTCCCATCACGTTCTGTCTGTGTGACATAATTGCAGTGTCCGAGAGATTTATTCTGTCGTGTCCTCTCTTCACCTTAAACCTTTGAAGCTGCTTTGAGAACATGTTTGTACGCTGAGGATGCCTTGGGAAAAATGCCTGACTGAACTTTAGGCTGTTGTAAGGAGAGCGAGAAAATGGGGGAACACCCCTGGAGCTGTTTTGGGATTTTTATCCTTGCGTACGACAGGGCTATTCCCAAACTCATCTCTTCAGATGCAGGGTAGAATCCCATGCCTTCACAGGGGCTGCCTCCAGTGGCTCTATAGTTGCCAGTCATGCAGTCTTTGGCCAAGCAGTCCTGGCACCCCATTAAAGCTCATTGTAGCTCCCGGACGAAGTCAGGCGGCTACTATGGTTTCGTGGTCGCAGTCTCCGCCGCCGCCGTGACCGTAGAGATTTTATTGTGGACGCTCTACTGGCCACAAATTTCAACCGATTGCTTTGATATTAGGTGTGGGCATAGGTTATGGTTTGGTCACGACACTTATCGATTTTGGTTGCCGTGGCAACAAAATTGGCCGTATAAAGCACAATTTCACGGTGAAAATGTGCCCGTTTCACTGTATGGCTTGTGAATGGTTTAGAGGTCAGAGATTTCAAGATATCACACACGGGCATTCGGGCGCTACGCCCATGCAGTCGCAGGCAACTGGACTGTCTAGTTTTTTTTCTGGAAAACCTTCAAGAGGCTCTAGTATAGTCCTTGTATTTTGTGATTTGATTTGTGCAAAATTGTGCTTGCTGAAGATTTAGAGTGATCTTGCTACTTGCTTCTCTCAGTGGCCTCCTTCTGCAAGTGTGAAAACCTCACATGATAAATAAGGGAGGGTTATTTATTTTTTTATTTTTTTAATCTTTATTTAACCATGGAAGTCCCATTGAGATTGAAATCTCTTTTTCAAGGGAGCCCTGGGGTTGAGGTTATGCAGTTGGTGTGATTTAGTGGAGCAGTATTTCGACTAAAAACAGAAAAAGGGAAATAAAACTTGGTTTGTTTTCTTAATAACTAGACACGTATACCATTTATGTTTTGGTAAGTTGCTAGTTTAGTGTGTCTTCCCCAATATGTGGTGAGGACATGTTGATTGGGGGTGAGCTGCAGTGTATTTTATTCTGTCAGACAGAAATGGAAGTTGAAAACGTCCCTGATTTTTCAAATGGTTTAATTTTTTGAATGTGCTAAACATTAATTCCCAGACCTTTTTTTTTTCTTGCACATTAATTCAGTAACACTGGGAGTGCGGGAATACATTGGGAAATCGAAATTAAAACTTGAAGAGCTGTTATTTAATTAAACCCACGGCGGTGGACTTGAAGTTGGGGTGAAGGTTGCCGAGGAGGTTACTCTGCTTTTCAATTTACCGTGCTCCCCCTTTTCCACCCTGAACTGGGGTTGGGGTACAGATGGGCCGCTTGGGGCAAAATCCCCCTCCTGATTTCGCATGGCCTGATAAACGGCACTACGGCGAATTCCGCTTAATGACAAAATTTTTTAATTTAGCGAACGCAGTCCCTCTTCTGTGAAGCGCTCAATGGAGGCTAATTACAGAGCGATTCAATGGCTGGAAATGTGTCGTCTCCCTCCCAGATAATGGAGCGGGCACTGGCGCAGATTAATAACGATATTATTTATCTCCTTTTTTAACATAATAACAATAATAACAATTGTGAAAATTCTCTCTGCCTTTGAGGCTCGATAGCATAACTCCCAACGGAAAATATTCATCAGGATGATATTGCAGAGTCGCAGCCCGACGGTTTTATTTAGAATATTTTGTAGAAGAGAGAGTGCGAGTGAAGCGAAGGGGCTCTTCATTTGTTTACGCGAGAGAGAGAGAAAATGGGTATGAATTTGCGCAAAAATATTTTTGTTGATTGTATGCGTGTGTGTGTGTGTGAGAGAGAGTGAGGTAGAGAGGGAGGGATGGAGAGATTTGGAGGGAGAGTGTGAGAGCAGCGGATGGGTTTTCTGTATGTGCTCATTCATGTGTTTATGGAGCGAAACGGAGTGAGGTTTCGGTGGTTTGTGTAGCACATGGGGAATGGGTTCTCGCCACATTAACGGGAGTGTAAGGGTGTTGGGGCAGTGGAAGGGTGTGGTAAAGTAGGATACAGAATTTGTGGCATAAAAATGTTTCTTCATTGTAGCATTTTGGAGACCCTCTGCTGCCGTGACACTCTTCGCTTACACTTGGGGTCTTTTACAGGAGGCTTTCAGCAGTGCCTTTTCATCTTCAGACAGTGCCCCGCCCATTGCATCGCTCAGCCAATCTCATGCCACCAGGCCACCCCCTGCTGGGCTGTTATTGGCCGCTACCTGACATTGCAGGTCTTTAGAGGTGTGATGGACAGATTTGAGATGCAGCAGAAAGTATCCTGTGTATCCTAACAGGGCAGAGACGATTTTGACGGAAGAGCCGGGAGAACTTTAGCATTGTTTCCCAAATTCCTAGCACCAACCCTGCTGGAGCACTCTCTGCTACACACACTCCATCTGTGAGGGGGCCAACACAAGAAAAGGGTGCAAGGAAGGACTGGTGTAAAGTGTGGTAGTGTGTGGTGCGCTTTTATTATGGTTTGTGCAACCAAGCACTTTTGCTGGGTTTTATTATAGCTTGGTTGTTCCAGGACTGGCGTTTAGGCCGTGTGCAGGTGTGCAAGCTCTTGGGTTGGAAATCGCCATGCTACGCGCACCTACTCAATGAATAGTGCTGCGGGAACGATAGCCAGACATCAGGAGGTCATGCAGTACCCCAGTTGGCCTGCAGGGCGGCGAGTTTGAGTGGCCCTGTAGATCTCACCGGTCCCATTTTAGAGGCCTCTGTCTGAGCCAATCCAGCCCTTGGCTCCCAGGTTCTGTCCCCGCCTACCGCCCCCCTCCTCCATGGGCTTCTCTCCTCCGCACTGAGACACACACCCACTGCTCACAGCGTCTGAGCTTTCAGCCTTCTCCGTGTGTGTGTGTGCGCGCGTTTGCATGCTCACATGTCTTTGTATCTCTGTCTTGAACAGAGAGAGGGAGAATGTGTGTGTGTCTGTGTATGTCTGTCTTGAAGAGAGAGAGGGACTGGTGTGTGTGTGTGTGTGTGTGTGTGTCTTTGTCTGTCTGTTCTGGAAAGAGGGAGAGACAAAATATGTGTTTTTGTACGAATGCCTTTGACAGATTCAGAGTTAATATATGTGTCCGTGTGAGAGTTTGAGCGAGTGCATGTTCTTTTAAAAGGATGATGGTTTGTGTGCGAGTGAGGTAGTGTGTGTACAGGGGCTGTGTTCTGTCACACAGGAAGTCATAGTCAAATACCCTGAGACAGCAGCATTACCTCATTAGGAGACCCAACGGTCTTTTTGGCCACACAGGGCCTCCGTAGGCGGCGGAGGAAAAGCACCTGTTCTGCGGTGGGCCTCGTTTACTCCTGCGAGGTCTGGCCACCTCGTCCCCAGGGAAGTGCATTATGGGGGGAGTACGTGGCGTGGGTGGGCTCGGTGACGATATAACTGCATTTAGATATAGGTTTTTTCACCAGCCAGTGGCAACACAAACCGCTATACAGTAATGAGGGGGAAATTTGGCCCAAACAGTGCAGTGTGTTACGCCCACCTGGGTGATGTATGGCGGCCATTTTGTGGCTCAATTCTCATTACACATCAGCTGAGATCGAGGGGGGAGAGCAATCTTTTCAGCCAGTTAAATCAGGGCGAAGATTCGGTGGCAGGTGTAACAGTTGGGTTGGGAATGGGTTGCACAGGGGAACCCCCTTATCTTTACAAATCTGGAAGCAGTGATCTGATTAAGGGAAAAAAAAATGATTAGCATTTTTTGCTGATCATTATATCAATTGATTAGCAATTGTTTATCACATCTGAAAATTGATTAGCAAAAATTACAAAACAGTATATCAGATTTTAAATGACAAAAGGACTTTTTTATTCTTCCCTAATGACAAATTAAAACTACAATAGAAATACAACTCCACTCCGAAAGCAAAACAAATTATTTCCAAAAGGCATCAATTTTACCCTGAACAATCATAATTTAATACAGCACACTTCCATTTCCCAATGAAATTTCTGTAAACTATTTGTAACCTGCAGTACAGCTGTCTTGTCTATACCTTACTGCAGCATAATGTTGTTTAACACCTGATCAGAGATGTGAAAGGATCCATTTCCATTAAAATCCGGTCATACAAGGCGCTTTCCAACTCGGACACATTTTGACATCACAACATCGTGTATTTGGATGATCAGCAATTGTGTGTTTCAGGAGAGGCCAGCGAACTTGCGATTCCCTAAACCACATTGCAGTGAGACAAGTTTTGATTACTTTGATCGGCTTACCGTGATGTTTGGGTGGCTGGAGGAACATTCGGTGTGTAAAAACGTAAAGCGTACATCCAGTCAAGGCGAAAAAAGTCAGATCAGATCAGAAAAACTTTATCCCAAAAGGGCAATTCAGTTTGCAGTCTGCAGTCCTTATAATTTACAATTTCAATGAAAACACTTACAATATAATACCACGCAGAAACAGCAATCAACCGTTCATCCTGTCAATGGCAGCAGCACAGCGCATGGTGAACAATCACCAGCTTTCTCATGTACATATCTAACAAATAAGTAAATACATACCTGTGAGATGGAAGGACAAAAATAATATAAAAGACAAATATACCCGTAAATATGAAGGACAGAGCTACTCGGGACTTTGGGCATTTATCAGCCTGATAGAAGAAGGAATAAAAGACTGTGAGTAGCAATTAGTTTTTGTCCTTGTTACATAATAGTGCCGCTCTGAAGGCGGTAAGGTGAACTCACAATATAAAACATGGTCAGGCTGACTAATAATACATTTGGCTTTCTGAACCACGTCTTCTATATAGTGTACACAAGTCTTTAAGCTGGACTCCGACAATCTTGGAGCAGACCTTGATGAGGCCATTTAGTCTGTTCTTGTCTTTCACTGACAGCCCGCCAAACCAGCATACAAATGAAAATGTTAAAAGACTTTCTATGGAAGAGTGATAAAAGTTACTTAAGATAACTTAAGTGACATTAAAAGTGAAGGTCTGATACGGAATTCTTTTCATTAGGGCAAAAACCTAATCACATCGCTTTAGTATAAGAGTGATTACAAAGATTCCCCTTAACTAGCGTCAGCTAAATAGGACGATGCTAGCTTTATAATCTTAAGAGTAACGTAATACACGATAGCATGCATAACAAGATAATGCAGCTGAAACTAGCTATGAAATAACATGTCTCAGGCCCGAACTGTCTGTCTGCTCTTTAGGTAAAAGAAGCTGCTAATCGATGTTGAAAGAGGTCGTCTGCGTGCGATGGCGTTGGAATTGACAAATCAGAGCTATAAAAACTTCTCCAGTAGGCATCATAACTACCATAAGTTCACTAGCCAGCTAGCTGTACCTAAGCGATTGCTTTTGATCTAGCCAGCAAACTAGCTAACATCCCAAAAATGTGAAAGTTCATAAGCTTATTGGTTGGTATGCAAACAAGGCTGGAACATCATTTTCCAGCCAATCAAAGTCGAGAAAACTTCTCCTATTGCTATGTGGCTCGGGAATTCGGAAGTTCGCAGGCCAGTGAGTCGGGATCCATGAAATATCATTAAGATTTTTTGAATGGCATTTTTTGCGAAGGGATTGTTATGTTGATTAGCATTTCGTCAAAACTGCTGAAATTTGATTCGCATTTTGCGATGCGAGTCCGCCTAATCTGATCACTGGGAAGAGTAGACTAGGAACAAGTGAGAGCTGTGGGCCCATCTTTTTGGACGCTCTTCTCCCCCTTCGGAAACTCGCTGAGGGAAACAGACTGTCGTCTCTGCTTTGAGTGTTGGTTCGAAGTGACCTCATTTATGGAGGGATGTACTAAGAAGCAAGTTCAGCATTAACCAGGCTTTCTTTGTGTGAGCTGATATGACAACCACTAAACTCGCGATCAAAGATGCCATAAGTTTCTACAGCAGGTTAAAAGGGCCTCCTTCAGGACAGTAAAAACCCTGGCTTTATGCTCAACTAACCTCGCCAACTCGGATGTCATTTTGTAGTAAACCCCTCAGGTCAGTCATTCTATACGTCAGGTGTTCCAGTGAAATACCTCCTGGTGAAACGGTTTCCCTAACTGTAGATGACCTTTGGGGCGACTCCCAGTTTCTTTACTGCTTGAAGGCTCTTTTAATGGATCAGAATCTTTGTAGCAAGAGTGGACCTTGATAAATTTTTGGTTCGGACGCTAGGAGAAAAATGAAAAATGTGCATCGAGAGCACGTACCACGCTGCCCGACCTCACCGCGTGGTCACATGACCCCCCCTCCCCTCCCTCTAGGCTCCATTGTCATGTATAGACTTGCTAATCTGGCTGTATCAAACATGACCTCTCCTTCAGGGCCGGCTGCCCCCGATTTCCCCTTCCTTTATCGGGCGGGACGCTTTAATGGGAGATGTCAACAGGGCCGCACAGAGCGGGGGGGCGCCTGTGTTACCGGGGGGGGTCTGGAGGAAGGGGCGTGTTTGGGAGAGGAGGGCAGGGTGGCTTTGATCTGATATTTTTGGGGGGCTTCATCTCTGGGACGCTGAGGGTTGCGTGGTTACACTCGAGAGGGGTTGTTAGGGGCGACTGCAGGATTGTGTGTATGTGTGTGTCTGTAGATGTGTGTGGGTGGGTCGGTATGCGTGTGTGTGTAGGGGTATGTTGTGTGTGTGTGTGTATGTGTGTGTCAGCAGGAGATGTTTTTTTTGTTGACTCCCTGTGTGTGCATGTGGTTATTAGAGAGTATCATATGTTTGCTCTACAGCAGTGATTACCGCCTCTGCTCCTGGAGACCTGTGATCCTGTACATTATCACTCCAAATGTCACCCAAACTCATCACACCCTATTCCACAGCTGTGTGTTTCGCTGCTATTGAACATCTCAGGCGTGAAACATTACAGCTGAGTTGAAAACATACGGGACAGGAGATCTTGAGGGACAGGGTGTGTGACCGCTGATCTGGTGGCTGCAGGGTGTATCAGTTTAGTTTCTGTTGCTCTTTTTTCTCTCCCTTCGTCTCTCTCTGTCTCTCTCTCATTGCCTCCCTTCCTCATCTTCCCTCTCTCTCTCCTTGCCTCTGGCTCCTGTGAGACTGCTGCATTCTGAAATACAGATTCACTCTGTGATTTTGTTTTTCGCTTGTGAATTCTGTTTCATTTATTTAATGAAGCCCTTCCTTACACTGGGGCATTGTCTCAAACAGCAGGCCAGAGCTGGTTATTGGGAGTTGGAGTTTTCTGGGCTGTAGGTACAGCTGGTGAACACAGGCCCCTGTGAGTCCTTCCTTGAATCCTCAAGGGATGAATCCAAATGTACTGTATTTCCCTGGGCTCGCAAGGGCGCATTCCCGTGTACTGTCGGTGCGGCCAGCGCTGTCCAATTCAACAATACGCCGGACAAGCTTCTCGAGATGTAGCCTGAGGGGCCAGCCAGTACTCACCGCAGTATGGATGTGTCGATATACAGCAGGGAAAATGAGTATTGAATGCATCAACATTTTTCTCAGAAAATATATTTCTAATGGGGCTATTCACATGAAATTTTCACCAGGTGTCAGTAACAACCCAAGTAATCCACATAGGAAGAAATCAAAACAAATGGGTCCATAAATGAAGTTATGTGTAAGTTATGTGCAAACTGTGGTAGGTTACTCCCGTCCTCACACATGCATCCACGCACACAGTCACTCGCGTGCACAGGGGCACGCACGCTCACTTACTCCCTCTCTAACACACAAACACACACACACACACACACACTCACACTCACTCGCTCAATCTTGCATGTTTAGTGGGACGCATGCGCATTAAGAGCCTTGGATCAACGCGATTATAATTTGCTGTTCATGATTTTGCTGATGTTTATTGGTTGTATGTGATCTGTAGAACATCTTCTGTGGGGATGGAGAGACAGTGTAACTTCTTCTTACGGCTGCGATGTGGCTGCTGTGGTGCTGCAGCAGGTCTCTGTAGGCCGGAGTGTGTGCAGGTATTGATCGAGCTCGGCGTTCTCCATTACAGCTCAGGGTACAGAGTGATTTACTCCAGGTCAAACGAGAGCTTTATCACAGCGTCTGAGAGTGAATTAAGGTGTTAACCCCGCGAGCCCCTGCTCTGGGACGCCCTGACGCTGTTCAGGGGTGCGTAGCGGGTCTGTGAAATTGTGCCACGCTGCGTTTCGTGGCGGGAAGAGAGCGCTAGGCGCCTGGGCCTTACGCGGTGCAGTCACACAGCGCAGTTACTGTGGGCATATCAGATTTGCTGCGCTGAGCTGGGGTTGATTTACAGGAATGAAAAATGTGATGGTGGTGTGCTGTTAGGTGGTGGTTCGGTTTTGCGTTCTGTTTGGGGGTAGTGTGTTGGTGCCGGTGTGGACCGTGTCAGCATTGGTGTGAATGTGTGCTGAGTCTGTGTCAGAGTTTGGTGTGTGTGTGAGACGTGAGTGTTTGTGTGTGTCGTATGAGAAGAGTGTGTGTGTGGTGTGTGTGTGTGTGTGTGTGTGTGTGTGAGAGAGATGTGAGTGTTTGTGTGTGTGTGTCGTATGAGAAGAGTGTGTGTGTGTGTGTGTGTGCGAGACGTGAGGGTTTGTGTGTGTTGTGTATGAGATGAGAGTGTGTGTGTACGTGTGTGTGAGAGATATGAGAACGTGTTTGGTGTGTGTGATGTGAGAGTGTGAGTGTGTTTGTGTTTGTGAGAGATATGATTGTATGTGTAGTAAGTGTGTGTAAGAGAGATGTGAGTGTGTGTGTGTGTGTGATATAAGAGTGTTTGTGCAGTAAGTGTGTGTAATTCTCCTGGTACTACAGCTGTACCCTGCTCTAACTGACTGCAGTCCCCAGAGAGCACTGCTGTTGGAGCTGCAGTGTAAATAACCTCAGAGTGAGAGGACTGTGGGTTCCTGTGGGGCTCTCAGCTGTCACACGCTCCCACCGTGTGTGTGTGTGTGTGTGTGTGTGTGTGTGTGTGTGTGTGTGCGTGCGTGCGTGTGCGTAAGTGTATGTGTGTGTGTGTGCGCGTGTGTGTAAGTGTGTGTGTCTGCACGTGTGTGCGTGTGTGTGCGTGCGTGCGTGTGCATGTGCGTGAAAGTACATATTTGTAAGACCAGTTTTTGCTTGTGTATCTGGCGTGGGTGTGTTTTAGGGGAACATGATGCAGTTACAGTCTCTGATATAATGGGTTGTGTTTATGGGATAATTCGGGTTATATGGTCATTTTTAGTGTATTAAAGAGAGTGGGTTTGACTGTGTGTGTGTATGTGTGTGTGTGCGCGCGTCTGACTGAGGGAGTGTGAAAGAGCCAGCTCTACCCACATCACACATTGTGTCTGGAGTGTGTGCTCTGAGGTGTGACCATCAGGGCCGTACAGACTCTTTGGCGGGAACAGGGTGATGATCATCCAAATACGGACCCAGTGTATCGGTAATCGTGGTCAGAAAGAGCACCTGTGCTGTTTTATTTGAGCATGAGCCTAATGAGATATTTGAGTCACTCTAAAATAATGAATATCTCATACCTACAGTGCCGTGAAAAAGTATTCGCCCCCTTCCTGATTTCTTATTATTTTGCACATTTGTCGCACTTAAATGTTTCAGATCATCAAACAAATTTTAATATTGGACAAAGACAACCCAAGTAAATACAAAATGCAGTTTTTAAATGATGATTTCATTTATTAAGGGAAAAAAGCTATCCAAACCTACCTGGCCCTATGTGAAATAGTAATTGCCCCCTACATCCTAATAACAGGTTGTGCCACCCTTGGCGACAAGAACTGCAATCAAACGTTTGCGATAACTGGCAATAAGTCTTTCACATAGAAGAATTTTAGCCCACTCATCTTTGCAGAATTGTTTTAATTCAACCACATTGGAGGGTTTTCAAGCATGAACGGCCTGCTTAACGTCATGCCGCAGTATATCAATCGGATTTAAGTCCGGACTTTGACTAGGCCACTCCAAAACCCTCATTTTTTTTTTTTTTTTTTAAGCCACTCAGAGGTGGACTTTGCTGGTGTGTTTCGGATCATTTTCCTACTGCATAACCCAAGTGCGCTTGAGCTTGAGGTCACAAACTGATGGTTGGACATTCTCCTTCAGAATTTTCCGGTAGAGAGCAGAATTCATAGTTCCATCAATTACGACAAGTCATCCAGGTCCTGAAGCAGCAAAGCAGCCCCAAACCATCACACTACCACCACCATGTTTGGCTTTTGGTATGATGTTCTTTTTATGAAATGCTGTGTTAGTTTTACGCCTGATGTAACGGGACGCACACCTTCCAGAAAGTTCAACTTTTGTCTCCTCAGTCCATAGAATATTTTCCCAAAAGTCTTGGGGATCATAAAGATGTTTTTTGGCAAATGTGAGACGAGCCTTTGTGTTCTTTTTGATCAGCAGTGGTTTTCGCCTTGGAACTCTCCCATGGATGTCATTTTTTCCCTGTCTCTTCCTTATTGTTGAATCATGAACACTGACTTTAACTGAGGCAAGTGAGGCCTGCAGTTCTTTAGATGTTGTCCCGGGTTCTTTTGTGACCTCCTGGATGAGTAGTTGATGCGCTCTTGGAGTAATTTTGGGAGGCCAGCCACTCCTGGGAAGGTTCACCGCTGTTCCAAGTTTTCTCCATTTACGGGTAATGGCTCTCACCGTGATTCGCCAGAGTCCCAAAGCCTTAGAAATGGCTTTGCAACCCTTTTCAGACTGATAGATGTCAATTTCTTTGTTTCTCATCTGTTCTTGAATCTCTTTAGTTCGCGGCATGACATGTTGCTTTTTAAGATCTTTTAGCCTACTTCACTTTGTCAGACAGGTTCTATTGAAGTGAGTTCTTGATTCAACAGGTCTGGCAGTAATCAGGCCTGGGTATGGCTAGTGAAATTGGACTAAAAAAAATGTGCTTAATCACAGTTAGTTCATGATATAAGAAGGGGGGCGGGAATTACTTTTTCACAGAGGGCCAGGTAGGTTTGGATAGCTTTTTCCCCTTAATAAATGAAATCATCATTTAAAAACTGCATTTTGTATTTACTCAGGTTATCTTTGTCTAATATTAAAATTTGTTTGATGATCTGAAACATTTAAGTGTGAAATATATGCAAAAAAGTTAGAAATCAGGGAAGGGGCAAATACTTTTTTCACGGCACTGTATATCTCTTTCTCCAAATCTGCTCCACATGTATCGGCTGCAGCCTGCTGGAGCAGCAGTAATCAAATAAAGAAAAAAAATGACTGTATCTGATAAAGTGCATCAGGTGCAACCTTACAGGTTACATACAAATTACAGCCACTGAGTCCTTTCTCATGTTGTTATCCAAACTCATGAAAATCTTCTCTCCCCGTGCAGATGACGATGACGATGATCAGAATTGGAGCATTTCCCAAAAGGACCAGGAGGTATTATTGAGGCTTTATTTATTTATTTGTTTGTTTGTTTGTTTGTTTTATTTGTTCATTTATTCATTCGTTCATTCATTCATTCATTCATTTATTTTACTGACTTGAGAATTTATGAAATCTCCTGTTGACTTCTAATGTTGGAGACTTTTTTTTTTTTACAGCAGCTACACTGTTGTTGATTTCTTACGGTTTTTTTCCATCTCCGATTCTAATTCAAAGTACTCAATTGACATGTCAAAATTTGTAGTGCCAATGCATGACAAAGAGTGTGAAAGATTAAAGCCGGGGTAAGGGACCTCAGAGTGGGCTGGCTTTTGGGTTCACTCTCAGCTCAACTACTTACTTAAAGTTACTAGTTACAACTAGCTACTTGACCATGCACTTACTGTAACTCCCCTTGCTTGGTGTTTTGCATGGAATGTGGTTGTTGAAATCAAAAATTGGCTCACCTGTGGCTCTCCAGGACCCCCCCTGTTATAGCAAACACAGGATAACGGAAGAGGAAAACATGGTTTTGTTTGTAGCATATACATTTACATGCACTCAAACAGTAGAATAGCACTAATGGTAATCTCTCTATTTGCCAGGCTGGGATATATAACAGAGGACCTGGTCCGAGGCGAGTACTGAACCGCTATTACGCCGGGAAGACTGTCACCTGCCGCAGCTGCAGCAAGATGGGCCACCTCTCCAAGAACTGCCCCAATCCCAAGGTGCATCTGGATTTTACAGTCAAATGCCCTAAGAGCACCTGCATACCAGCTCACAAAAACTACAGTACCCATAATTCCATTAAGCAGATACTGGTAGTTGCATTTGAGTGTGTTAATTACGGCAGCATATTGTTACGGTGCCAATATACACAAGCACATACAAACACAATGTGGCGTATGGGGACACACACACACACACACTCTCACACTCGCACCCTGGTAACACTAATCGCTGCTGTGTTTCCTCACACAGAAGCGTCCCTCCTGTTCGCTCTGCGGCAGCCAAACTCACCTGCAGAAGGCCTGTCCTAACCGACACTGCAATAACTGCGGCCTGCCGGGGCACTGCTTCGACGACTGTCTGGACCAGCCCTTCTGGCGCAAGCGCTGCCACCGCTGCTATATGACCGGACACTTCTACGACGTGAGTATCTCCCTGTGCCACTCGCTAGCAGCATAACAGCCTTTAGTGCTAGCATGGGTCCAACTAATCGTGCATTTGTAATGTGGGTCAGTCATGATACGCTTGTATTGGTGATGGTACATTCATATTATGGGTGGGCAATGACATGTTTATATCGATGATAATGTGGGTCGCTGATGGCTCATCCTGGGGTACGACTTATTCCTTCCCTACGCCTTAGTCACTTTGTCCAACTTGAATGCACCAGTTCAAGTCCCATTTGCACTCCCTCACACAAACGTACTTGCACACTCTCCCTCTCACACACTCGCACGTGCGCTCATGCCCACACACACTCCCACACATACACGCTTTCACACATGCACGCATACACGCACACACACACACACACACACACACACAGTCTCACATACACTGACACACCCAGTCTCACTCAAATACAGACACAAAGAGTCCCACTCCCACACATACAGAAAAACACACACACACACACACACACACACACACACGTTTAATAGTTTGTCCCAGAGCAGCTTGATCTCCCACAGTGGGCTCAAAAATTTCTGGCACCCCTGACTGGCAGTGTACAAACAATACTTCAAAATATTCAAAAATATATATTTATTGAGAAACTCTAAACATGTGAGAAATACTGTACAATATTACTGTTCCAATAGAACCAACCTAAATCATCCACTGATTCAATTAAAAATCAGTTTCCTCCAAATGAAGTTTCACAATGAATGGCACCCACAAAGATTATTGAAAATAACATCAACCAAAATTAAACCTGGTTTTAAATTCTACTTATTTAAGTTTTATCTGAGTGTTAAGGATCTATATTGAGCCATTGCATCACTTCCTGTTTCACTAAGGTATAAAAATGAGGTAACACACATGCAATATCCCTGTCATCCAACACCATGAAGAAAACAAAACAATGGTCAGTTCAAAAGAGGCAGATGGTCATAGACCTTCATAAATCTGGTTATGGCTGCAAGAAGATTCACAAACGATTGAATATGCCACTGAGCACTGTCAGGGCAATTTCATAAAAATTCCAAAGATATGGAACTGTTGAAAACCTCAAGGGTGGAGGATGCAAATGCATTTTACCCCCAGGATCCTGAGGAGGATGGTGAGAGAAGCAACAAAATCCCCAAGAATCATTGTGAAGAAATTACAAGACTTGGTGGCATCTTGCCATTTAAATGCCATTTAAATGAAAATTAGCGGAATACAGGCAGTATTTGTTTTTGTTTCAGTATTATCTGTGTGTACATGCTTGTGTGAGCTTGTGTGAGTATGTTCATCCTGAGTACTGTGTGTCTGTGCATACGTGTGTGTGAGGGGGGAGGTGTGTATAACGGTCTGACAGGGTAAGCTTTGTGAGCACCACACCTTGTATCTCTCCTTTCTTTTCCTCTGTCTGCTGTTCCCCTGCTCATGGGCTTATTCCCCCCCCTTTGTTCTCTTTTTTTGGGGTAATTCTCGTCCTGTTAAATGAAACTTCCTCACCCCCCTGCCCAGTGCTGTGGTATTAGGCTGGTTAATCCAGCGCCGACATTGTGTTCTCTGTGGGGCTGGAACAAAGACCCGCTGGGCGATGACATGGCCGCCCTGTTAAGGAGGTTTGGAGCGAGGGCGACGGAGGTCTGGGGGGCGGGAGGGGGAAAGGGCCGGATGGGGGGTTGGGGCGTTAGTTTCAAGGTTTTAGCCTGGTACCGGGCCACCCATCTTCTAAAGGGGCATTTTCAGTTTCACTTTCTTAACTCGTCGAAATTTTAAAATGCCACTGTGAAAGATAGAAGACTGGTGCCCGGCTAAACCCTTGGGTTGTGTTAATCTCTGTAAAGGCCTTTGTCTTAAAATACCTCTGCAACTGCAATCAAAATGGTGAAACAAACTGTAAGACTGTGTTTTTATTTTTTATTTGCATGCACATTACTGATGCATTTTTTAATTCATTTTTATGTTTTAGTTGCGTGCTCAGTATGCCATGTGCTTGGATACCGTATGACAAAATAAATTGCGCTTCTTTGAGCTGCTGTTTCACAGCTTTTGATTGGAGATCAACTCGGCTTTCTTGTGTTATTGCCTATTAGTTTGACATGGGGTCTAATGCAGAAATTACTGACACCCCTGACTGGCAATGCACAAACAATACTTCAAAAAATTATTAAAAAAATATATATATATTTTTAGAGAAACTCTAAATAAAATGTGAAAAATACTGTATGATATTACAGTATTAGCAAAATTAAACCAGCGATTAAATTCCACTTATTTTTTATCGAAGTGTTGAGGAACTATATTTAGCCATATTATCACTTCCCGTTTCACTTGGGTATAAAAATTAGGTGATACGGTTGCAATATCTCTTTGTCATCCAACACCATGAAGAAAACAAAACCACTGTCAGTTCAAAAGAGCCAGATGGTCATAAACCTTCGTAAAATTGGTAATGGCTACAAAAAGATTCACAAACAATTGAATATGCCACTGACCAGGGCAAGTATTAAAACATTCCAAAGACTGTTGAAAACATTAAGGGTAGAGGATGCAAATTCATTTTGCCCCCCAAGATACTGAGGAGTACGGATAGGGAAGCAACAAAATCCCCAAGAATCACTGTGAAGGAATCGCAGGCCTTGGTGGCATCTTGGGGTCGCCAGGTTTTAAGAAGCAACACCAGGTGCCACCTCCACAACCACAGGCTCTTTGGAAGGGTTGCCAGTCGAATGACCCAAACCATCCCTCAAGATCCACACAGAAATGGCTCTGTGATGACAAAATCAACATTCTGCAATGGCCATCCCAGTCGCCAGACCTCAATCCAATTGAAAACCTGTGAGCTAATTTGAATAGAGCAGTTGATAAATGAATGTTAGGGATCTTAAAAGGATCTGCTGAGAGGAATGCTCCCAAATCCCCGCATATGTGTGCCTTAAAGAATTACAGAAAATACTCCATACGGTTATCCTTGCCAGAGGTTGTTGCACTAAGTACTAAAGGAAGGGTGCCAGTTATTATGAAACCTTGATTTTGTTGAAATTTATTTTGTATGAAATGATTATGATTTTGGTTGTTTCCCTTGAAATATTAATTAAGTTTCTCAAGCATGTTGGAATATTCCGTTTCTGTATAATTATATATTTTTTTTGTATTGCTTGTGCATTGCCAGTCAGGGGTGCCTGTAATTTTGGAGCCCACTGTATTTAGTGCTGTGGTCTTGCCATATTTATGTTTGTGTAGCTTATTGTGGTCAAATATGTTTGTTGAGGGAAAATTTATTGATGAATATACACCATATATTATCATCATTTCCCTGAGGGTTTACAAGTACTGCGGTGTATTTTTTTAGACCAAAAATCAATTTTGCAGTGTTAAGCCCTTGGGAATGTGTGCACTCTGCCACTTGCAAATTCAAAAAAAAGGCAGTTATTCCTGCTCAGGGGACAGTTTGAAGGCCGTTAAGTGTTCTTTGTCAATATGGCATTATCTCGCATCTCATATATTTTTTTTTCCGCTGTCTGCTTTAAGCAATTTTCCTGTGTATGCACGAAAATATTAAGTACACAACTGCTAATCAAATTTGCATTCATAATATGTAGTAAATTAAGCTAACAGTTTCTTTCAAAACTGTCCACAAAATTTTTTAGATACTTGTTAATTTAAATTTGGAGGTAGCATTAACTTTGGGAGGAATATTTATGCAATGCCCGTATTATAATTCTCCTCCTTAGTCGAAATATCAATTCTAGTTACATGCCATTACGAGTCTCTTGATGTCATAGGATTTATGAATGGTAAAATTGAACTTAATATTTATTAGGCATCTGGCAGTATTTAGGGTAGAAGTAATCATGACTTATTAATGTTCAGTACACAGGTTAATATTCAGGTCTGTCTAATGGCCTGAATTTTGTCTGTTTTTGCCCCAATTTCAGGTGGTTTCCAAATTGTGTCTGCATTTAGACGCAAGAATACAGTTTACTGAGTAACCTATTTTACTCCAGAGCCTAACCTGTTCTGGTTTTATGACCTTCAAGAATCATCAAAGTTCATTTTGCGTCACAAAGCAGGAATATCGTCCATATCTGCCCCGTATGGTCTCCGGGACACGCCCTGTCTGTTCTGCCATTCTCTCCTTTCTTTTTAACTCCAGCTATCTACTCTCTTTTGGGTCTCTGATCATTTTTTTCTGTCGCTAATTATGTCCAAGAAATGACCTGTTTCCTCTGTGGAATGATTTTAATGGTGCTTTTTTGTCTTTCCTTAGGACTTTCATATCCAGAATATAAAGGTTTGACTGGACAGAAAACCAGAGTAACAGAGAAACCAATTACAGTTTTTTTTTTTTATAGAAGAAATCGTTCTGAAATGGAAACTGTCAATTTAAGTCAATATTTAGTTATCCTGCTTAGTGTGTAGTTGACTGGATGAACGGTCGTCAAGAAATCAAAGGATAGATGTACAAACATGTGCAGTCAGAGACTGTCCATGTTATTTGGACAACAACATTATTTTGTAAATGTCTGGAAGTGTAAAGTGCAAAAACTGCCATCATGATGTGGTTGATTTTTTTGTTCTCTTCAAGGAATCCAATACATAAATACATTAAATGTAAATTTTTTTTTTTTTTTTATAAAATAACTGTATTAGTACATGTGTTTTACAATTTTAAGTATTCTATTTCAATTCCAGCACATGCAATTGCTGTGCAACCATGTAATTATTGTAATTTTCATTTTGCAGAGGTCAATTTCTTTGTGGTCTCTAGACTTAGTTTTAATAATATTCCTCCTGTTAAGTGCATGTCAAGTTTTTATTCGATGGCTTGTTACTGCATTAACACACAATAACAAAATCGAATGACACAGCAGATGCACGTAAAAGGGTGACGGTGTCCATTTATTATGCTTGTGCCAAAATATAGCGCTACTATTTCATATGGGTATTGTGGAAGAAAGAGACCATTTCTTGGTATCATTTATTCACCGTATTGAGCAAAATCATTCACTGTGATTGAGCCTTTTAATGGTCAGTTTTCTACTAGCTATTCAGTACCAGTCAGTGATTTTTTTTTATGAATAAACTAAAAAATACAATAATGTGACAACAGTTTCTCTTAAAATCAAATTTTTGCATTAACCACTTTTAAACAGTATCTGTGGTTACAATAAAGACTTCAGCAAGTGTATAAATAGTGTCGCTCTAACAATAAGCCAATGGTAACAGAAATGTCTTTTGACTGGTACAAGGGTTAAGAAAGGATCGTTCATCTCCAATTTCAAATTGGAGCTCTTTGGCCACAACTATTCCAGAAACACAAAATTGGTAAATTATACCTGGATCATCTCCCTCTAGAAATCATTTTCATGCTGAAATACACTTTATTGCACCAAGTATGTGTTCAAATTGTGAGGAGATTCAGTCAATACAATATGATAATACGATACGATAAATAAGTTGTGTTAACACAGCATCAATTGTCTTTATGGTTTTTAATTTATTTGTAATTTTATAATGTTCTAAAATGACTGAAAAGTTGCAGGTGCAGTTTAAATTGGATTCCGCGAAACAATGAACACCAGTTTATAATATAAATCAATAGAGTGCATAAAATTAAACAATTATACAATGTTTCAAATTTTGTCTCCCGTTATTAGCTAATAAGAGCTATTCAATAACTGCAGTGGACTAAGCCATTGAGTATATCAGAAAATGCTGAGAAGGGCGTTTAAGTTCAGATTGGATATACTTTACAGGGAAATCTATGAACTACATTTGAATTTCATGCCTAATTCCTGCTCACGGCATGACGTATCCCCGTTTGATTCAGTTTCAATTTTAATCTCGACAGTGTGTGGATTCCTCTCAGGTTTTGGTTATAAATTAACGTCTCAGAGCTGTTTGTGGAATCCTGGCATTTACTGCCATTGTCCTGGTTCCAGGTCATATTCAGAGGTTATCTGCCCAAACAACTGAAAGCAGTCGGGTTTTTGCTGTAAAAAACTTCTTACGGCACTGGTGGTACTTTGTACGGTAACTTCGTTTTTTAATTTGTCAGGTTTTTGCCCGCACATTTAGTTCCCTGACTCTAAGAATATCCAGTAAAGAATCAAAGGGCGTATGCTCGAAGTTTATTATATTTGTTTATTTCTTTATTAGACAGCAGACACTTCGCTGTCTGAGAATTGGCTTTGTTGTTCTGGGCAGGTACTTTACACGAGGAGCAGTACGTGTGGATCTCCTCTGTCTGCTTTGCGCTCTTTAAAACTGCGGTACACACCCCTATTTCCCTTGTTTTCCTGTGGCTCTTTGTCAGTGGTGTTGAGATGCCAGCTCTCTCTGAAGCGTTAACCCCAGCCCCCCCCCCCATTGTGGTCTGGGGCCACTTTTCATTAATGTCAGACCCCCCCGATCTTATCCCTTCTGTCTTTGTACTCATCCTCAGCCTTCCCTTATGCTTCCGGAACTTTCTCTTGTCTTCCTCCAAACCGCCGCCTCTTCTGTGGCAGGCGTGTCCCGATTCTGGCTCGGGGGGGTCCTTTTGCATTAGGATAGTGCATATTGGTCTAAGATAGACTGAGGAACATGCATTAGTGTGCTAGCGTGCGTACGTGGGTGCATGTCTGCATGCGGTCCTTCTACATAAAGTAATCCTTTCTTTCCATGTGTTTTTAATACCAGTCTTTCTGTATCTGTCTTGGTCAGCATCATAGGGGAATGAAATGAAATAATACACTTGTATTTAGTATGGTGACATGTTAAAGTGTATAACTTATCATTTTAACTAATTTTACTTTTCCTCTCATTCCCTCTTTGGAAAAAAATCATCATTTTTTATTGACATGAAATGTCTCTTAATATTCCCAAACCTTGTACCTGTGCACAGATGAGTGAATGTTGTACATAACTCTCTCTCTCCCTCTCTCTCTTTCTCTCTCTCCCTCTCTCTCTCTCTCTCTTTTTCTCTCCCCCTCTCTCTCCACAGGACTGCCCAGACACTTGGAGACAGTATCACCTCACAGTAAGTATGCAGCACCAGACCTGCACAGTCAGTGTCTGAGCAGCACATCCGAAATCACCATTAACCCCTCTGCCCCCTCATCCCTGCAGAGTGTGTATGCCTGCACCTGCGTAACAATACCTGGGGGGCAGGAGGGGTGATGCCGTGGTAAATGGGGGGGGTGTTTAAGGTCTGTTGTTTCAGTGAAGGTCTGTAGACGTGTGTCCTGCCTTAGTTCAGCACACAGATTCTGTCTCCTCGTCGACCTCCTCTCCTCTCCATCTCTGTCCATCTCTCTCTCTCTCTCCCTCTGCAGCAAAGTTCCCTCTCTCCGTTTTATGCTGCTCTGCTCCTCACTCTATCCATTTCTCTTTTTCTCCTGCCGCTCCATTCCTTCTTTCTTTTTCTTTTCTCAGTCTCTTGCTTCATCCTTTCTTCTCTACTCTCTTTCCCGTTGCTCTCCCTCTGTCTGCCTCCCTCCCTCCTCTGTCGCCTCCTCTCCCCATTTTCTCTTTTTTCTTCCTACTTCGCTCCCTTCCTCAATATCTCACCTCCTTTCTGTCTCTTACTCTTCATTTCTCTTTTTACATTCGCTCTCCGTATTTCTCCTCCCTCAGCACTCTGTCTATTTCTCTGTCCTGTTGCTGCTGGGCTTCCATCCTCCTCTTCTTTTGTGTTCATTTATTCACCTTATTTACCACAGAGTTACACAGATCGGGCAGCTGGCTGTTTTGTAAACAAACTTCCATTTTGGCAGGACGCAGTTCATGGCAATCCAATGGCAGTAAACAGAACAGGCTGAGTCATTTATTTTTCGCTGTTAGCTTGATAGGTTTAGCGTTGTTTCTTAAAAACAAAATGTAGTGTGTAGTACAGCATGTGGCGGAAAAGGCAGTCTTCACATTTTGCTTTCTATTAATTTTACTTGGCAAGCTTGCCACTGCAGACTGTCTTCGCCTTCACCCAGACTGGCTTTCTCTTAAACCAAAAAGGAAGTAAAAACATATAAGATGCGGAAGTGGGTAAAGTGGGCAGGGCTACATATTGTCAATATCGCTGTTCGTCTTTTGCTCTCCTCCCTGTCACTGGATTTTCTCTCCCCTCTCTCCCTCTATCCTTCTCTCGTTCAGTCCACTGGCTCTCTGTCCCCCCCCTCCGTAGTGTAAGAGACAGTGTGCCGGTTACTGTTAGCCTGTGTTAGCGCATTAGAATACACTTTTCTCTGCTCGTACTCCAGTGGAACGCTCGGCGCTGTTGCCATGGGGACGATAGCATCTCGCTATCACAGATTTAACTAATGAGCTAAGCGCGTGGAGTTGGGGCCCGTGGTTACGGGGGGAGGGCGTAACGGTGCGTGCGGGCAAATTAAAAGCCGCCGGTCGCCTAGGCTGGCATGAAGGCTCCGTTACGGCGGAATTAGCATTATTAGCTTTATTAATTGCGACTTTGTTTGCCGGAGAGGAGTCCAGCTACCTCCCGGTGGCCGCTTTGTCTCTTTGTCAAATAAACAGACGCCTCCGACAGGGAGGCAGCATGTTACCCCTGACCGTCTGCCAGCACGATTAGGCCTCCCTAATTCCGCCAACATCGCCAACTCGGCCATTATTCTCGCCCGGTCCCGAGCGTTTAGCTCAGCCACGAAGCGTTTATGTTCACAAGTCCCAAGATGCCAGTTAATCCTTAGCTTTATATCCCTGAGAGATCCGTAAGTGACAGTGAAGCAAGTTTTTGCCGTTTATTTTGGCTCTGTACTCCAGTAAATTGAAAGAACATTATAAATTTGAGGTTCTGGTGTGAGTCTTTAGCTTAAATTTAAGAGTGTTAGCAGCCATATATAACAATCCTCCCTGGAAGATCAGCCAATATAGATTTCAACCCCCTTGAATTGAAGCTGAAAGCTCACACATGAACATCAAATTCGTATTTATACACCGTAACTCTGAACATCCAAAATCCTGCAGACCTCACTGTCCTTTAAAAAAAAGAAAATTTTCCTGAATTTTTCTCAATAGGATGGCCCAGCCATTGGAAACTTAGGAACAGTGAAAATCACCCCCCGCTGCACTACAAACAGTCCATTAAAAGTTGCTTTTGGAGGGTAGCTGTGGCCCCTGTGTGAGTATTTGGGGCGGCTGCCTGCGGTAATGAACAGGGGGAGCAGCTGGGGAGCGGCCGGGGCCTCCAGCTTAAAGAGGGAGCTCATTTAAAAAGGGCTCTGCTGCCCATTCTGTCCGCTCCCACTGCCAGCGCTAACACTGAGCAGCCAAGCTGAAAAGGATGGACACAGACCAGTGATGAACACTCACTGCTCTGATGCTCCCCGTCCATTTGGGCTGATGTAGGGTTTTTCACACTGCGTTTGTGTGGGAGTGCGTGTGTGTGTGAGATGGGGAATGTTTGAGTGTGTGTGTGTGTGTGTGTGTATGTGTGTGTGTTCATATGTATGAGCATGTGTATGCGTGTGTGTGCGTATCTGAGTTTGTGTTTTGGTGGGAGTGTATGGAAGTTTGCACGTGTGTTTGCATGAGTGTCTGTGCGCATGTGAATGCATGTCTATGCGGTCTTGTGCGCGTGTGCGCGTGCATGTATGGGCGCTCGTGTGTTTGCGTGCGCGCCTGCGCTTCATTGCAATGTCTTTATTGAGCGCACTCTTAATCATTACAGGTAACCGAAGGAAGAATTTTTTTTGGGGGGGGGATCCAAAAAACCTGCTCGCTCTGAAAAGGCGATGGAATAAATAAGGATCTTACACAAGCGGACGTGTCATATGAAAGTTATGAAACCAGTTGAGCAAATTTTGCATTTGTTGCGAGCTTTTGCGAGCAACAAACCCAAAATTTACTCAACGAGTTTCTAACTTTCTCATGAAACGACCGAGAGTATAAGATTGTGTTTATCACATAACTGAACTGTGTGATTTTGTGAAAAGCAAATGTAGTTTCCGTTAGCGCCCATTGTATGTTAGGACCGCGTGAACTTCATTGCTCTGCTTAGTCAGTCTCTGAGTCACATTCATTTGCGGCTTAACGAGCAACGGTTTGTAACTTCAGTCAACTGAGTTGCTAGTTAACATTAGCTCGCTTGCTAACAAACTAATGTTACATGATGGTTTTGAGAAAGGTATGCGTTCGCTACCTTGCTAAGTAATGTTAACTTAGTTATGTGAGTGGCGCTTAACTAGCCTGGTACAATGCTGAGCCATACCGTTTTAACCAACATTATAAAACGGGTGCTTCACATCCTTAAATGTGATCGGCTGAGCCGCGTTCCGTGCCGGTATAAATTCACTCTAACCCACTGCATTCTTGAGAGAGGGGGGGACGCGGTTTATTTTGTTTGGGGGGTACTCCTCAAATTCTATAATTTAAAGCAGACCTATTATGCTACATTTCCAAATTTTTATTTTGATCTTGGACCCTAGAGTACTCCTGATCGTTCAAAGTCCTAAAACGCATCCTTATTTAGCTCATACTGCCATCCTCAAAAAAACCCATTTGTAGTCCAGCCTGAAACGCCTCGTTGGGGCGGCTCTTCCGCTATGGCACCCACTCCCCTTGAAAGCTGCTTGACGCGCCCATAACGTGTGTATTTGTGACTTTGCATTGACTTTGAATGTAATCTGTCGCGCGAAAAATTAGTTTCGCGTCTGGTGTGAAAGCTGCTTGACGCGCCCATAACGCGTGTATTCGCGTCTTAGCATTTACTTTGAATGTAATCTGTCGCGCGAAAAATTCGTTTCGCGTCCGATGCGAAAGCAGCTTTATGGATAGTACGCGACAGCTAGGTAGAGCTCGGTTTTGTTATGAACATATATAATACAGGTTTTACAGACCGTAAGTTCCGTTAGCGTGAACAGTTGCTTATGTGGAACTAGCGAATCAATCACTTCTACAGGAAAGAATTTCCTAT
Source organism: Gymnothorax javanicus (assembly GCA_029692085.1). Taxonomy (NCBI): domain Eukaryota; kingdom Metazoa; phylum Chordata; class Actinopteri; order Anguilliformes; family Muraenidae; genus Gymnothorax; species Gymnothorax javanicus. Next base: position 38,502,108 of record CM056209.1, read on the forward strand.
TCAATCTCTACCTTTTTTGGTTTTTCATTAGCCAGAATAATTTCTAAAGGGGGATAAAATTATGCCACAAGAGAAATCGTTTGTTATACCAGACATGTTAGAACACGTGTGTTTCGCATTGCTTTGACCGCGGTGGTATCGGAGAGCTAGCCCAGATATTGACGAAGTATCCAGCTGACCTCGGTCATGGATAAGTGAAGCGATCACAAGCAGCAAACCTACGTCTGGTCTAACTTCAGCCCAACCTTGCAGACATATACAGCACCTGTCCGGTTAACTTCAACTGTAGTGGCTACAATCGGGCAATGTTATGATGAAACTGCCACATTGATGCTTACCGAAGTAACACAAGCATACCGATCAGAATTACTGCATATAAGTTAACCAGGAGCATTTTTAATTAGCACGGCGGCAAGCAAATTAACATGCAATAGCTGGTAACCGAGCGGCCAGAACAACCACAGAGACAAACCCTTGCAATACAGGTTTTACAGACAGCAAGTTACGGTACCGTGGACAGTTGTACCAAGCATCCCAATTACAAACAAGTATAAAAAGTTAGGCTCAAATGAGGTTTATGTTCACACACCTTCTGTTGAATTTCCCCTGATCTTACTCTTGCATATTTAGGACACAAACATTAGCCACAGTAACTTGGCTACATTAGCCGCAGTGCTACAGCCACAATCAACTGGCTATCACGTCAGGGAGGCTTATGCTGTAAAGCAACTTACAGCTTCTGCATCTGAAAGTCACGGACAGTCGCGACCGATCCAGGCTTTATCTTCAGATATTTTACAAAGCCTGCGTTTGAGGCCAGTTGTTAGTGCTAACGATCGTTAGCGGTCCTGCTAGCCACCCGTAACACGTTAGCTTCACTTACATTATTTGCTGTTATATCGTTACTTACAGCTTGTGGCTCTGAGCGCTTGATTGATGCAACTGCTTCAGGTTTGAGAAGCAGCTGAAACGCTTATCCTGTGTCAAATTATCCTTTATTGATAAAGCTGTCTTTGGTAAAATACTGAGCACAAACTGCTAACGTTCCCTTTGGCCGTGGCTGTTTGCTGCCAGCAAACAAAAAAAAGCTAGCCACTGATTTCTGGTGGCATCGTCTTTTGGAAGAGAAATGGGTGCTTTTCTTCGCGTCCACAAGTAAACAGACAAGCAGCTTTGGGAGAGATACTGACAAAACTGCACCTCAAATGATCTGCAGTTCTTCTTCTGTATTTCTGGAAGTGTAGATGCTACTAAGGCATAGTATGATCCGCGGTTGTTTGTGCCTGCTAGAATAGTTTCCGGTGTGGGCAGGTCCAGCGCCGTGATTGGCTCTGGCTAGGTCTGTATTAATTGGACGGCACAACCTGACGTCAGGTTTTGCCCAGATCCCGTGAAGATCTCGGGAGGAGCTGTTCAGAGAGGAAATCACGTTCACGAGATCATGTTCTTGGATTACGGCAAAACCCCTGTATCTTATTTTTAGAAACTTTTCAGAGGTTGAGTATGGACATCCAACATTATGACATTACTTATATGTATTAAAAGGAGGATCAGCATAATAGGTCCCCTTTAAACACTGAGTGCTTTGAGACGGGGGAGGGGCTCACGGCAGCACCTGCTGCTCGTTGAGGACAGTAACTGCAGAACGAAACTTGCTTTCACGTCAGTCTCCAAAACACCAGAAAAGTCTCCAATAACACCAGGAAAAGTAGCTAGATTTGTCGCTAGTCGCTTTTGACAAAAAAAAAGTCGCCAAGATGATTTGGAAAGTCGCCAGATTTAGCGAGAAAGCCGCGAAGTTGGCAACACTGGTTAGGTTAAGTTTGTTTCAAGACTTTTAGCTCGCTATTTCAGTGTTAGCGAAGTTTAGCCTTTAAGCCCGCTAACCAGTTGGCTATCTACCTAGCTAGCTATAGCATTATAGAGTTCGATATCACTTTAGCTTGCTAGCTACGTTGCTAACTAGCTCGCTATTTCAGTATTAGCGATAAATTGTTGATTTTTTTTTTTTGTGTGTTTTAATTATGGGCTATATGTAGGGTAACCACACCCATTGTAGTGAACGCTAGCTAGTTGACAAGCTGGCGAGCAAACTAATGCGCAATTCAACATATTTTCCTGGACACCGGCAAGTGTGGAGGACAAAAGTCAATCTTGTTCCCTACTCTCGCTGTTGGTTGTAATGATATGGTCGATTGGCGTGAGTTGAGAACAGGTTGAAAACAAGGAAACTCGAAACTGAAACGTAAAATTTTAAAACGGGGCCTGATTTCATTGTGTATCTACAATTACGAGCCCAAATAGCCTGATGTGACATGATAATGGCGCTAGATGAAAAAGCAATCTTAGCGTCTGTGTTGCTTGCCAACCATTCTGTCCACTCTATCTTGCTTGGTGGAAGAATGAATAGTTCTCAATTTTATTGTTGCATTATTACCAATAACTGGTTGCTTTTTTTCCTTGTGTGTTTATTTAATGGGCTATATGTAGGGTAACCGTTTTATAAAAGCAATAAGCCCCTTGAAGCAGTGGGTTACAGTGATTCTACAACTGCGGAGGGGCACTAAGGCATTCCGCTGCTCGTCGTGCCTTAGAACGCCCCTCAGCCGTTGTAGAATCACTGTAACCCATTGCTTCTCGGGGCTTATTCCTTTATTACACTTACTATTCAGTTTGGCTAAGGTTAAACAGTGAGAGATAATGCAAAGCGATTTTTTTTCCCCACGCTCTCAGCCAATGAGATTTTCGCAAAAGTGATATTACCTTAGGGTAATATCAAAAGTATGTCATGAGCTGGGCCATGGAAAAAGTACTGCAGTTATGTGATATGAGTTTAAACCTAAACCTCTGTACGTCCATTTGCAGATGGAGTTTACCTTTAGATATGAGGTAAGCGAATGTCACTGCTGCCGGCGCATCAGGACGCCACGGGCCTGTGAAATGGGTAACAGGCAGGGAAGGCTAATTGGAAGAATCAGTGAGGAGTTTGTCCTCCCTGTGGTACGGGCTCACCAAGGCGGGGAGGTATGAGATCGGCAGCCAGAGCTGGGCGCGTAGCGTAGCCTAGCCTAGCGTGCCGTTAGTGTGCGCTCGCGATATAGACCTCAGCTAAAGAGAAAAGGGCAGGTCTGTTTGTCAATTAAAAGACGTGATAAAGCGTGAAACGGGCTGCCAAGAGGAGCGGCGGCCGTCGCGCGGCTCTTTTGAGATTAATTAGCGCGGCTGTCTAATGAAGAGGCGAGATCGTTAGCGCGGGCCTGTGAAGGGAAGCCTGCCCAGACCAAGCGCATAGCCTGTCTGTCTCCTTCTCGCCTCTCTCTCTCTCTCTCTCTCTCTCTCTCTCTCTCTCTCTCTCTGAATACTATTTTTGTTAGGAGGTTGAAGGCTGGATAGATAGTTTATAAGTTTTTACAACAGAACTAGCAATGTGAATGAGTTCACCAGGATATGGTTTAGTTTTTTGTACATGTTCATGTTCCTTTTGTTTTTTTTTTTTTTTTTTTTTTTGAAAATACGGCATCATTGTATTAGAAACTATTTTGAATACAGAGGTTTTTAAAAATTCTTTCCCTCTATACTTCCCAGTCCTATTTACCATCTCAAGTTTATTTCACAATCATTCTGTCTTCTTCTCTTACTCAAATTTTTCAAAAATCTTTATTCGCTGCGGCACTTGCATCAACATGACCCAAGCATACGGCTGCAGAGCAGAAATATGTGATAAATTATGTATACTTCTTCAGTCATAGAAGCAGTTGGAGCAGCATGAGCTTTCGTGTAGAAGTTGTAGTATATTTTCTGGCAATTTCATGAATTCTCTCTTCCTCCTGCTTTTACTGTGGTCGGAGACTCTACACTCAGTGTCAGGTTTGTGTTTTCCTCTCCTTTAGCTTTGGCTATGTGCATTTGAGTGGCTGTGCCTTTGCTCTACATTGTTATTCGCAGCATACAGTCGTGCTGCGTAATTTCTATTTGAATATTGAATACGTACAACGCGAGTCCGAAATCTACCTTCTGAGCTCTTGCGTCTCAGTGCTTTCGGCACCAGGATGGGATCAGCTTGCGCCTTAAATCGTTAGCATATACGCGTGGCTGTCACACAAACAGATTGAAGTCCTGTGTGTGTCTTGTACGCAAGTGGTTATTAATGTGTTTAGTCTATTTGTCTTTATGACGGGAGGAAAAAAGACAGAATAACGGGAGGACGGGTGCCATAATTGCCTGTCAGAGATTTTTTGCCGAAGCCTGCAAGAGGCAGGGAGAGTTTAATGACCTACGGTGTACATACAAAGAATTAATTTGTTTAAAGATCATGCTTGAGAAAGGCTCTTACTGTATGTAAAGAATCCCTCTTGAACTTGGTGAGTTCAAGGGCCACAGCGCCATCTACTGCCCTCCTGTGGTATGAAAGCAGCAGCGTATCTGGTCTGTTTGAGTGATGCCGGTGGATGTATGAGCGTGTATTGGACTTTAGGATGAAGGACATACAGGTCAACGTTGTTGGGCGGAGCAATTTCTGTTTGAGTTTGATGTAAAAAGAATATTATTTCACCTCTTCAGACCTGTTCACATGTAATAATAGAGTAAGCTCCTCGTGTTCATTCTCCTCAAAGTATGTATTTGAAAGCAGATAATTGGCCTTGTTTTCCTTCATGATGTATTTCTCGACCTTTCAGAATATCCTCATTCTGTTTTGTGTGATGCGATGCCACATTTTAGCGTTTGGGCTGAAGTGCTTTATGACATGTTTTATTATTTTGTGTAATTCTAACCTATTTTATGTATGCTTGTTGCACGTATTTTCGCGCGTGAAAGATTCACTGTGCAAAAGTATACTATTAAGCTGCTTTCACACCGGACGCGAAGCGGATTTTTCGCACGACAGATTACATTCAAAGTCAATGCAAAGACGCGAATAATATTCGCGTCTTTGCATTGACGTTGAATGCAATCTGTCGTGCGAAAAATTCGCTTCGCGTCCAGTGTGAAAGCAGCTTTATTGTCACCTCTGGCCGCTCTGCTGTGAAATCGCGAGAACAGGTAGTGCCCGTTATCCTCACATTGCTATCATGGAGTTTATTGACTGACTCGCTTGCATTGATATCAAAAACTACCGCGTTGATCGACAGCCCAGCAGGGATATCAGAATCTTTTGATCGAACTCTCATGGAGATACGACTGCGCCTATCGATCGACTTTTCTTCGGCAGTATCCATGCCATTTAAGTTGCCTCTCCGTCGGGATATCAACCCATTTCGATGAGTTAGTTGGTAGTGATACCCGTAATCATTTTCTGTCCTTTTAGGTGAGACCACATAGTGACTACGCGGTGAAAAGCTTGTGTGCTCGGGAGATATCTGTGTCACCGGTGTGCTGAACGCTCCTGTAGATTCCAAGATAAAATTATTTCCGCTGTCATCTCGCATGAACGCCATTTCCGCGGAAGCCAGTGTGGTGCCAGTGAAAAGTTAGGAAGTTTGGACGTACCCGTATGTTTCCACTGATGATCTAATGTAAAAAAAAAAACTTAAACCGTAAAAATGATGAAAATCCTAAATTAGGCAAAACAACCACAAATTGTGATAACAATTGCTTATAATTCACTTGGTGGAAAATTGTGGGGGGGGGGGGGTGGGTGTTTATTTTGCCATATTTATTTTCTTAATTCTGAAATTTTGGAAATTTTCCTGTGTAGTAAATTTTACCTCTCAACTTGCAGGATTTGAACATATTTACAGTAGTTAAACCACTTAAATTCTATTAAAAAAACTAAGTTCTATAACCTTAGTAAAGCGTTTTCAGACTTTTGACTGGTACTGTTATGTGCTTCAGTGCTGATCTTGCGGGGCAGAACTCGTTTTATACAATGAAGGCTGAATGGCATTAATGTAGAAAGCATAAACACATTACATATTCTGGTGTTCATGGTATTTTTAAGGTATAGTATATTTGGAGTATTATCATATTCTAATTTTAATGGAGTAATTTTCAAATGTAAATTAATAATTACTAAGTTTTTTTTATCAAAATCTTACATTTGCATCATTATAAATGTGCTGCAATTTTCATTAAAATTTGAATAATATATTGTTTATCAAAGTAATAGATTTGCCATATTCTTTTCCTGGTTGGCTAGAAAATTTGCTCATATGTGTTTAATTACTCAGAACGCTACTTCATTGCGTTGTACACTGTAAATTTTAAAATAGAATAAAAATGTGATGTTTGCATGTGAAGATTTTGGTTCACTAGATTAAACATGGTATTTCTATGATATTGCAGCTCTGGATCCACTGGAGGGCACTTTTTAATTTAGTTGATATACTTTTTATTTTTGCCAATACTGATGCTTCGGTTACTTTACTGACACAAAGGAGTTGCTTATTTGCATCAAAACTTTATCAATCAAGTAATTGAAATATTTGGAACCAAAGTCCTCCCATTAATTGTGCCAAAACATAATATATGGGTTGATCTGGATCCAGTCCTCAATATGAATGATGTATGCTTATTTGAAAGAATATGTCAGAATAAATGCAGCTGTTTAATGAATAAATGATTCTCAACACTGTCAAGAGCTGTCGCAATCTGTCCAACACCCTGATTCTGGCAGGTTGGACATTTTAAACTGCTATTGTCCAGTGCTCGGATTTTATTAGATCCGGAATGTTCTGCCAAACAGCCAGTGAGAGAGATTAGTGTCGAAAAGCACTAGGTGACAGCAGGAAGCAGCCATTTTCCTGTTGGCTGTGTGCTGTAAGCTGAAGAAGAATGATTAAAGCAAAGAGACCGGAGGACCTACCTGCTGAAAAAACTAAAATACACAGAGGACTGTACCGGAGGATGGAGAATTTATTGAGCTGTAGCGAAAGCTTAAGGGTTTATTGAATCCAACCACAGATCAGACATTGACCGCAACAAACAACATAAGCCTGGTAAATGGAAAGTGTCTTTTCCAGCTCGATAGAAATGGTCATTACCTTACATGACCTTGCTGGTCAGACTTTGTGGTCTGGAGGACTGAGGTCAGCCAATCAGGAATCGAGGCCTGTGTCGTTGAAAAGGTGTCTTTTGTATATGGTGTCTCATTATAAACATATTATTTCAACCTCTTCATTTTAAGTCGATTTGGAACATGTGGGAACAATGGCGTCTACCCTTTTTTTTTGCATACTTTGTAATATTTTTGATGTAACCAGCCCATTTGGCTCAAGCTGAAGAAAAGAATTTGAAAAATGTTACAGCAGATCCCTGACCCCCCCCCCCCAATGAAGTTCAGTGAACCCAAGCCTTAAAACAGAAAACAAATGTTTTTTCTGTAATTACAGAATAGATGTTGTGCTTAACAAAAGAGTTGTAAATGATGTAAGAAGCTGCCAGAATACATGCAGTTCTGACTTGACATGGAGAATGTAAACAAAACGTAGGAGGGCCTTAGAGTCGAAGTACGATGCCACGCAAATGGGCATGCATGTTAATTTCACAATTTATCAATTTCCAATCAGCTCTTGTGTTGATGTGGAGCATCTTTTACTTTGCTTTATGCATCCAGAGCTTCTCTGTGTTTAGGGTCCCTGATATTTTCTGAAGAAATTAGCAATAGATTGTTGGTAACAGATCCTGTATTGTATGTTGGTTGGGTGGCATGAAGCTAGGAAATGGTTCAGAGGTATTTTGTGTATTTTTGGCCGTAATTATGCATGTATAACAAAGTGCTTAGCTTTATCTTGATGTATAGCTATTGAATTAGAGCCAGTCTGAAGAAATGCTCTGTTTGTTGCCCTGTAGAATATGTGTAAATACTGATGACCTGTGTCTTTTATTTAGCTTGTGCAGTTTGTGGAGCGCCAAGCCCACCTCTGCCCCGAGTGGGGTCTCTAAATGTCTGCTTGGTCGCTAGGATACTTAGGGTAGTGTGGCTCGGCTTGGCTAAGTGCTTTGTTGGGTGGGAGTGCCCTCTAGTGGCAATAGCTGCGTGGTACAGCTGTTGTGGGCAGAAATCATCGGGAATTTTTTGATTAATGAATTCAACCTTCCCTGTCCTTGTGCACACTCAGGAGCGTGTGTGTGTGTGTGCCTGTGTCTGTGTGTGTGCGGAAGTGGCACATTTATCTGAGGATTGCATTCCGTGTTTTTCAAATATTCATCTAAGCTGTTGGTCAAATAGACTTGAGGTGATAGAAGCTGTTGTGCTGCAGACACTGCAGTTTCAGATTGTCGACATGGATTGAGATATAAAATGTGTTTTTTTTTTCTTTTGTTAATAGAAATAGATTTTGTCTACTTTCACAGACGTGCTCTTTTCTGTTTTTACCGGAATTCCCTTATATCAAGGACAATCTCCTGAGACCATGCTATATTATTATTCTTTCTTTAAAGAATAAATTCTCAATCCAACATGCTGCGTTTATCTCTATTGAAAACCTGTATGTGTTATATTCCAGCACAGAATCCTCTCTCATGGGAATGGTAATCTGAAGTTCAGGGGTCTTTTTCCACTGTGGCATAATGGTTCAGTTTTCAAGTACTGGCCCTAGGTGTACTTCATATGACATTTTGGGGCTTAATTTAAAGTTGAATAGCTGATTGTGGGTCCATGTGACAGTACTCAGATCAGTCATTGCCTTCTGTTTGGAACTTGTGTTGCCCGGTGTCAAACAGCCCCCTCTGGTGGTGAAAATGTCCTGCCAGCACATTCCTGTTCAGCCAGCCTGATTCTCGATCACGTCATCTTTTCTGAGATTTTTTGATTTTGATTATACACCTCTCCCACGCACACAAGAACGCTCTCTTGCTCTCTTTTTCTCACTCATTCACACTCTCAAACACACACACACATGCGCACACACTCGCAGACTCACACACGATAAGTGCGGGGCAGTGTTATCGCAGCAGCAGTAGACGCCCTGGGCCCAGGCCTCCCCCAGTCTGCCCGAAGGGGGTCGATGGCATTACAGGCTATCTGTGGCCTTTCTTCCAGCCCTGCGAGCCGTGTCTCATTTCAATGACAAAGGGAGAGAGAGGAAGGAGGCTGTAGAGAGAGAAAGGGCTTATCGGGCTGTGAGAGGCCTTATGCACACATCCCATCTGAGAGAGAGAGAGGCACAGACTGAGAGAGAGGGACAGAAAGAGAGAGGGAAAAGGGGGAGAGAGAGAGAGAGAGACCCCACTTCAGGGGAAAAATGAAAATTTCGGCACTCCAGTATGTGCTCTCGTAACATGTTGAAGAACAGTGAGTGTCCCTATGTGCACACAAATGCTCATGAAGTATTTTTCCTGCACTGACCTGTTACCTCGTCACTCTTAGACACACATGCATGCTCAAACACCTTTATCCGCACATATTTGTTCCCATTTCACACACACACAAACACACAAGTGTTCCTTCTTTTACAGTTATAGTGTATGTGCTTTAAACAACTTGCCATTGTTTCTATTGCTTTTGCTGTGTCATTATTCTTGCCGCTCCTATTTACTTTTTTAATCCAACATGTTTTGACAGTACAACAGTAAAGATTTTGGTTTGTCAATACAGCATTTTAAAATGGAATTGAGATGTATGGAAAGGTGGTACAGATTAGGATTGCACCTTCAGGACGACGTTCCTTCAGACTGTTGCAGGTCATGGCATTGAAGGAGGCGGTGTCAGTGAATGATGCCCCTCCCCCTTTCCCCATCTTTCAGACTAAGACTGGCCCAATGGTGAGGCCTGAAGCAGAGGAGCCACCAAAAAACCCCGCCTACTGCTACAACTGCTCCAAAAAAGGACACTTTGGATTTGTGAGTATTAGAAGTTCCTCTGGCTTTTGGAACATTACTTCCTCCTGGGTTTTCAGCAATTAAGTACCTGCTAATACACTTTCTGTCATGCGTCACTTCAGATAAGTCTGCTAAATGTCTATAATGTAACGTTTAGAGTTCCACACTTCAATGTTTTCAGACCTTCATGCAAAACCTAACATTAACCCAAGAGAACTGAGTAAATACAAAGTGTATTTTTTCAATTATTTCACTTATTGAATTAAAACTATATTCAAACCATCATTTTTGACTCTAAAGATAAAGGATAATTATCCTTAAATGTACACTGAGCTCGCAAACTGATCCGCTTTCTGTGTTGCGCACTCATCGACACAGTGAAAAGTGGCTATAAATGTAATCATTGTGGTGATAGTGCGCTGGTGCTTTAACGTCTTTCTCCAACAGGAATGTAAACAGCAGCGAATGGTCAACAAGACATTCCCCACCACCCCCTACATCGCGTACTACGACAAGCCGGAGGACATCCGCAAGAGGGAGAACCGGGCTCGCCGAAAAGCCGAGGGTACGTGCATCTCCCTCGCTCGCACCCCAGACCGCTTCCTGACTCCACTGTCCTCATAATATCTACTGTCTTCTCAGCATACAGCCTGCTACCCACTGCCTACCCAAATAGAGCTGCATTGGTTCACTCCGCGAAAGGGTTGTCAAGTTTAGGAAATTTTCTACTTCGCTTAAAAACCTGAATTATTGGCTGATTTTCATGGTTTAACTTGTACATTTGGAAAAAAAAACGCCATTTAAAGGTCCCCTATTATGTGACCAGGTGCACAGCCAATTAGTTATTACTAGAGATGCACCGAATTTTCGGCCACTGAAAATTTTCAGCCGAAAATGGCAAAAAAATGCATTTTCGGTTTTCGGCCGAAAGACTTAACACCAAAACAATACGACCGAAACAGGATGTTGTGATGACGCAGGCAAAAACCGTGGCCAGCACGCGCCTGTCCGGACTTTTATTCCGTCGATTTTGTTAAATATTTATGTGTTTAAATCAGGGCACGCGTACTACCGTCACCACGTTATGGTACTAAAGTCCGCGAGTGCTTAATTGTGATTTCTGTTTGACATTGTCCTGATGCATAGGATAGCAGCTGGAGTTGTGTCCGATTCGGTTGCACATTAAATAACGTACCACCTAAAAATGCAAAGCAATGAAATCCGTAAAAGGCATAGAGTATTCATAGAAAAAGGCAACATATTCTCAAGGCATTTGTGTACCATCAGTATTCCATAATACAACTACAACCCCTGGAAAAAAATTATGGAATCACCACACACCGAGGATGTTAATTTACCTTTTTCCCTTTATAACAAAGAAGCAAATAACACGACAAAACAATTATGGTTTATTAGCTTGACATTCAGGCTCCATAAACATTTCACTTTGAAACTGAAGGCAAAACATGTAGCAAATGCGCAAATCGCAGGAGATGACAGAGTATTAGAATTTATCGCTTTACGATGCGTTATCTCATCTGTGATACCTTTCCTAAGAACAAAATGCTTCATCAGCACCCGTTAAGTTATTTTCCGCACAATTCTCGTAAAATAGGGGCAGCACAATAACTTTCTCAAGGGGAATTAGGGGAACACCGTTGCTTCTAATTTCGCTGCGAACTGGGTCACAGGCAAAGAAACGCATTTCATAAATGCAGCAGCTTCAGTGAACAAACGCTGCCTTGTTTGAAAGGTAAGGCAACGCACAGTATATTTATCAAGCTGCCTAAAAGAACACACGTTTCAAAAACACAATTTGAAGACCTGTTTCAGTGATGGCAAGTGAAACCAGTTTCCTAGCAATAATGCGGAAGCGATTTGTCTTCCGCAGAGACGATTCTCTCTGACCAATCAGTGGGCTGCTGTGTTGTCACGTAACATATTTAATTTTGCAATTTTTCAGCAGCCAGTAATAGGCCAGTCAGTTATAGGCCTGTAGGTTATTCATGAGTGGGGCCAAGTAAAACATTTCATTTTTTTTTTTTAAAATTTTATATTGTGCTTTGTTGGAATGTCAGTGCTGAATAAATTTTTTCATAATTTTGTAATTGATTTATTCTTTGAAGAATGAATATTAATTTATGCAATTGCAATGCCTTGACTTTAGTTAGGTAAGTACACAGTCATAGCCATAAATGCAACGGTACTAAAAATTGACGTAATAATTTCTTTCGGTGTTTCGGTTTTCGGCTAAGCGTTTCTCATTTTCGGTTTTCGGTTTCGGCCAAAAATTTTCATTTCGGTGCATCCCTAGTTATTACAAGCCATTTCAAAATCTTTCCCCTCTTAACATCATATGGGGAAGCAACCAACCAGAGGCAAGGAGAACTGATCAACTTCAGCTAAGCAGCCAATCAGATTTCATTATTCCTGTGTCCAGTGTCCTGTCACTGTCTTGTCATCTCAGAAGAGGCCTGTGATTATGTGGCACCTCACTAACCATGGAGAAATGATTGGACAATATTTTTATAATGTTTTGTAGATTGGGCATGAACACACCATAAAATGTGCAAACCTGAATATCTTGACATTCACGTCTAGTTGGCAGCTTTCTTATCCAATGCACTCAATTCGCATCACCTGGAGTAAGCAAGCAAGCTGTTCTGGACGCCACTCACGTGTATGAGCGTTTAACCATGTCACCTCTTTAAGTAACTTCTTACAGTATACTCAAAGCCGTGAGTAAATCAAGTTCACGGTCTCCATAACGACTGGGTAGTGGCGTCAAGGGAGGGCTTGGCCATAAGAGTAACCATTGTAAAGGAGCTATCGTTTATCAGCTTGTTAATCTTGTGGCAATGCAACTGTGGTTTCTGTGATACCACGACACACAACGGGCTTCCTGGATTGAGTTTGCAAACGTCTGGCTTAAGTGATGGGGCACGGACAACTGCGTCGAGTGCTTGTCAATCTTCCAGAAAGTGTAGTGGTGTCTTTCATAGTAATGGAGGCCCATTTCCTTGAAGTTCTCAGTATTAAATAAAATTGATTTGTTGAATATAAGAACTTTGCCCTTAGTTTCACCAGTTTGAGAGTCAGAGGAAGGGTCATTGCGTTTCACAAATTAATCCTCCTGGCCTGACTGCCTCCCTCAAGTGTGTGTGTGTGTGTGTGTGTGTGTGCTATGGAGGTCTGACTTGCTTTTCGTTATGTTTGGTTTGTTGTCTAGAACTCCGAAGCGCTGGTTTCCTGCGACTGACCAGTGGCGAGGAACTCGGGTGGGGCGACGGAGAGGAGGGGCCTCCGAGGAAGAGTATGAAAATTCAGCAAAACAGCAAGAAGGAGAAGAAGAAGAAGAGTAAAGCTGTGCTCTCCAAGGCAAAGAAGCAGAAGAACACAGATGAATGCACGGAGGAGGAGAGGCGGCTGTATTGGCAGAAGGAAGAGCAGTTTTGGCGTTTTTATCAGGAGCCGGTGCCACTGTGGAAAAAGAGGAAAATTGCGTGGGAAAAGAAACAGCAGAAACGGAAGGGTTTGAAACAGCCCTGGAGTGAAGCCAAGACCTCAAGACCGGTTAAGAACGGCCAAGGTTACGGGCCGGCCGCTGAGGGGGACTTCCCCCGGGGGCCAAAGAGAAAGACTCATGGGGGACCCGCCCCACCTCCGAAGGTCGTGCACAGGCCAGGCCTCTTCGGGCAGGGGAAAAACCGCAAGAAGCAGCGGCGGCGGGGCAGGGACCGGAAGCCTGGCGACCGCCAGGCGGAGCACACGTACCGCACGGACGAGAACCTCTTCAACATAAAGCAGAGGCGCAAAAAATAGCGCCGGCTGATTTGTTGGAGCGAGGCTGTGGGCGTATCCCTGTCAAGGGAGACTGGGGCGGAGTTAGAGGTGGGCGCGGTCTTATGAAGGAATTTCAAATCTGCCTTAACCCTTTGCCTTCTCCATTTCACTATCCACACCATGTGCCATCGACTCCCCGAGAAACAGTAACTGCTTTAGCGCCATCTACTGGAGGCAAATAAAGGTCTTACAGGGACTTTTTCCACCCGACTTAAATCTGCAGCATTGCTCAGTTTTCGCCATTTACTACACGCAAACGGAGAGAGTTTCAGTGATGAAATACACGCTGGCCTTAATTAATTCTTATATTGGGAAGTAAAATTTTTTTACGATGGCTTATTTGAAAGGCTGGATGTCATGATTTATTCCGCCTGCATTTACAACTCCAAATAAGGAAAAAGTTGAGACATGTTAAATTGAACTTAAACCAGGAAACAGTGATTTCTTAATAATCTTTGATCTGAATTATGTTGAAAACTATACAACAGCACATTATTTGATGTTTCACCACATTAATTTTATTGACCTTTTAAGAATGATTCTTGTTACTATTTAAAAAAAAAAAGTTGGGACAGTAAAGCATTTACCACTTAATATTGCCGTTTCTTTTTACATTTAAATGATCAGGAACTGAAGATACCGAGTGACAAAGTGTTTCAAACGTAATTTTGTCCTTTCTTCCCTCAGAATAGTCTCTAGGTGTGCAACAATATGGGGTCTTTGTTGCTGCATTTTGCATTTCAAAATGACTTGAATGTTCTCTATTGAGGACATGTCAGGACTGCAGGAAGGTCAGTCCAGCACCTGCACCCTCTTAAGCGACCTTGCCTTTGTAATGTGTGCACAATGCGGTTTTCCGGTGTGTTGTTTTAATATGCAGGGGCGTCCCCAGGAAAAATGTTGTCTTGAAGGCAGCTTATGTTGCTCCAAATCTCAGTGTACTTTTAAGTGTTAATAGTGACTTTACGGAAGTGCAGGTTACTTTTGCCAGGGGCACTGATACAACACCATACCATGACCGAGCAAGGCTTTTGAACCTGCTGCTAGTATCAGTCTGACTAGCCCTTCTCTTTATTCTGGAGCTCGTGGCTTCTATTTATGTGAAAAAGACTGAAAATATTGATTTGTCTGCCCACATCATGGGTTTCCTCTGTATGATGGTCCATTGCAGATGCCTCCGAGCCCTGAGAAGACAACATCACTTCAGGACTCTGATGACATAAGGCTTCCTTTTGCACAGTGAAGTTTTAACTGGAATTTTAGATGTATTGTAGTACTTCACTATGGTTTGACTCAGTATGCCCAAGCCTATGTGATTAGATCATTCATTGAAAAATGTTGGTTCTCAATGCAATGCTGTCTGAGTGATAAGAGATCCTGAATTTTCAGCGTGAGCTTGCGCCCTTGCACTTTATGCGCAGAAATTCCTCCAAATTCCTTGAATCTTTCGATTAAGCTATGCACCATGGAGGGTATAATATCTCAATCCCTTCTTATCTTTCTCTGAGCAGCATTGTCTTTAACCCTTTCAATGATTTTCTCTTGCGTTTCTGGACAAATTTGTAGTCCTTGGCCCATGTTTGCTTCTGAGAGACTTGGCCCACTTTTGTACCAAATCATGATTGCAGTCACCTTTTGACGCTGCTTTATCAAATCACATTGTTATTCAAATTTTTTTTTTTTTTTACCTCATCACTAGTCCAGAATCTCCCATCCATACTTCTTTTGGAATGGGTCACACGCCTAAATGGCCAGAATGGATGTTTATTTACAAATTGAATGACATTGACCAGACAAGCCATTGAGTTCCTTGTCCTCATACTGTGTGCATTAAAATACATGTCAAAGTAAACTTAGAAATCACTGCTTCCTGTGCATTGTCCTTACTTTTTCCGAGAGGGGAGTTATTAATCGGTTTTGATTTTGTGAAGTAATGGTGTGAGCATGAGCTCAGTCTCCATTTTATAATGCATTGTCATTAGAGAAATGGGTCTCCAGGTTAGGGACATATGCTCTTCAGCAAGAGCTTACATTTCTGATCAGGATGAATAATCCTCGCTAGAGCATGTATAAGGACCATCAACTTTTATTTCAGAGAGCTGTAGCTGAATCGATGGAGTGAAAATGCTGATGGATGAAATTGAGTGGTAATTCACCTGTTAACAGTTATAGGGAAGGGATGGAGACTGTCTGCATTACTGGTTCCCTGGAGCGAGAGGGTGTGTGTCACTACTCTTTTTTTCACACAACCTGAGTCACTAAAGTTAATGACTTGGTGTGCACCGTGTAATGCTCGGTCTCAACTACAGATCAAGTGTGTCAGTGTAATTTCAGGACAGAAATTTGAACACAACTAAATTTGCGTTGAAGTGTGAGTGTGTATCTTATGGTTACCTTAGCCTTTTCATGCATGGAGGTCACTACAGTGTACAGCTGTTTCAAAGTGTTTTTTCTCTATATATGCCTGCAATTTTGGGCGCTGCTGCATATTAGTAAAAAAATCCTGACTGAGTTCATCATAATTCATGCAGGAGAGGGTTAATATTTCAACCATACTATATTTAGCCCGAACAACTCAGAGATTTTCTTATCAGGCATAGATTCTGATTCGTCTGTCAGAAATGTCCGCGCTCTCTCTTAGGTGAATAAATCTGATTTTGTAGAATCACTGTCAGTTCTGAAGTCATGTTTTAATGAACAATTATCCGGAATGCTATTAAGGCAGGACTGCCGATCCCTGTTCCACAAGATGCACTGTCCTGTGGATTTTTTCCTTTTACACTAAGAAAGCACACATCACTCAGTAGCTGGTGATCAGTTTCGGCCGCCTATGATGTGTTAAATCATGGTTGAAATGAAAACTTCCGGTAACGTGCGCCTGCAGTGGGCAGCTCAGGTGTCTTTAACGGAAAAAGAGACTCGTGAATGTCGGCAGGTGAGTTTTAAAGTAGCTTGATAGCTTTTAGCAGAAAATTAAGGAAACGCATTTGCTTTTGAGTGTTGTGTGAATGGAATAGACCCCTGTGTTTCAGAGTGAGGGCTGTGATGTGATTCCCCATCACAAACATGCACACTTTCCCTCCTGCAATTTGTGCTCATTTTAAGCTAGCTTTACAGCAGATCTGCCACATTCATATTTTGAAATCAGTCACTCTAGAGCAGATCTACTTCAATTCAGATCTTCAGTTCTGTTGTTCTGGAGCAGATCTGCCACATATTTTGAGTTTAGTTGCTCTTGAGGAGGTCTGTAACGTTCATATTTTCAGTTCAGTAGCTATAGAGATGTGTAACGTTCATATATTGCGCTCAGTTTCTGTAGAGGTGTCGAACATTCATATTTTGAGATCATTTGCTCTAGAAGAGAACTGTAAAATTCATATTTTGAGATCTTTTGCTCCAGAAGAGAACTAACATTCATATTTTGAGATCATTTGCTCTACAAGAGAACTGTAAAATTCGTATTTCGAGATCAGTTGCTCTAGAAGAGAAGTGTAACATTCGTACTTTGGGATCAGTTTCTCTGGAGGAGATCTGCCACATTATTCATATTTTAAGATCAGTCACTCTAGAGCATCCCTTACCCCCTTCAGTGACGCTGTTACTGTGAGGGGATCAAATTTGGCAGTTACCCATCATTAGCAGCCCTCCCTGTTTTGAAAACAGTAGAAGATGGCCTTCCCTAACTTCTCACCAGGATTTCTGGATCAGAGGACTTCCAAACAACTAAAACACTAAAGTGTTTTCTTATCATTTGTCAAATGTGTCCTTTCACCTTTTCTTTTCACATTATTTATTTTGTTTGTTTGATATGTTGGAGCTTTTATTTTCGTGAGTGGAGGGAATCCAAGATCATGATCAACTTTTGAATTTGCTTCCAAATTCAACGCGTACGCTCCCAGCCTCATGCAGCTGTAGTATTTTAATTTTTTTTTTTTTTTTTTTCCCCATAAAGCTACAAATTGGGAATGTGTAGATAGGTAACCCTAGATGCTACCATTCAGCACCTTGATACTGGCATTTTTTTTCTGCCAATGTCCTATACGAGTGTGGTCTAATGTGCCAAACAACCAAAATGTGTCAGAATTCTCAGTGCCCAGCAAAACTCAGTTACCAGTTTCCAGAGAGCCATGCAGAGGCCTGAGCGTGACTGGGATGCAGTAATTTCTGTTTGGTGGACAAAAATCAGCATTTTCATCTTGTCTAGCCCCTCGCTTCCTGGTAAGCAGATTGGCCACAGTGGCACATGCTGCTCACTTCAAGAGCGAGTGCTTAACTTCTTTTCTGGACACTAAAAGCCCCAGTTTGTCCTAGATGCCCTGCTGAACTTTTAATATTTCCTTTGTTAGTGTATCAGCTAACAGCCTCATGCGGTTCTGTTTACATAATTCGACTGATCATTGAAGTGTCACCTTTGCTTAAACTCAGGAACTCTTTCCACTTCAAACATTTCCTCATTGCAGACATACACTTACTACAATGAAAGCTAATGGTAACCTGAGCCCTCAGCATGTATATGGAACAAGTAAAAAAATCGAATTAAAGGTGAGTGTGTGCTGTTTCTGAGTGGTTTGGTTTGTAAGTGCAGGAGTCACATCGTGAATGGCTCTGGCGGCTCTGGTGTGAAGACCGATCGCTGAGAGCTTAAAGCCCAGAACCTGTCAGACCGAAGATGAACGATCTTAATGTAAAAACGCAGTATGTGGGGACGCTGTGAAAACACATTACATAGACATAGGTTTGAAAGAGGAGGCAAAATCATCCCTGAAGTTAAATAGAAGATGACGACTCCTGTATCGGCAGATTCCACGGCAGGAGGCTAATGAAACAGAGAAGACCTTTCGTTGGCATGGAGAGAGAGGCTAAATTTCACTCACGTATCGTTGTCCTCCTACTGTCCGCACCCCTCCCCAAAGTCCTGGACACAGCCCTCGAGGACACGAGATGGAAACAGTGTAAAGACATGAACTCATCTGAGCCTCAATACTGACTGCAAATCCACTTTCATTAAAGAAATAAAAAGCAGTTTGAGGTTTGGAGCGTTTCACTCATGGTTGTGACCGGTTTGGGTTAGGGTTGCCCACTGTGCCCCTGGAGATCGACCGGTCTGGGTCAAATTCATGTAGCCGTAAATTTGCTGCTACTGATATTACTAATTGGCTTGCTTAAGGAGTTCTCTCGCTGTTTAATGAGGTATGATTTGTGGCGATTGGACAGAGAAGTGTCGAGAACTGGGTTGGGCAGTCCTGCTGTAGGCCTTGAATGAGGTGTTCCTTGTCACGATCAAAGTGAAGCCTGCTGAACAATAGATCTCCAGGAATAGGGTTTTGCGACCGTAAATATATGCTGATTTGGCCTTGGTGTACCACATTTTAAAGAAATGTGTTGTGTAGGCCATCCTTAGTTCAGGGTTAAGAGGGCTCCTGGATGATAATGGAGCAGTTTAGGGAGCATATGTTGCAGACCCTTCTATACGTCAGAGCCTGTTGGTGTGGTCTTCTCACAACCCCATCCGTTTTTCCCTCACAACTGACAAGGGTCAGGCAAGGGAGTCCGTAAAATCCTTTAAGGTCATAAGAAGAAAATCAGGTCTTATCTATAACCGTTAAACAGCGACATTCCTGGATTTTACCACGTCCTTTGCCGAGGAAATGTCTCCGGTTCAAAAGGATTAACAACATTCACCACCCATATTTCAGTGGCACCGTCGACATGGCTAGCATTTTGGTTCATAAATGTTAAGTTGCCCCAACGTGGCTTTTAACAGTTTGTTCTTTATGTATAGCATGATATAATCGGTTACTGGAATGACATGCATTGCACCGGAAATTGTTCTCTGGCTGCTGAAGTTCTCGCCGTTCCAGTGATGATAGGATAAGCCGCCTCTATGAATCGTCTTTGCCTCCCCCACCCCCCAATATATCTGACCCGTAATACTGCTGCAGGAATCTCACTCTTGAGCTGCACAAGCAAATGGGGGCTGCGGACAGAGGAGCTGAGATTATAATCTGCCAGAGTATACGCCGTAAAAAACTTGCAGACATTATGCTAGGTCTAGCCTGAACACTGCTCTCCCATAGTTCCAAGCTATAGTTATCCTATAGTAAATGGATGGTATTTTTGCCACCAGAGTGTAGCATTACCACAGTGATACTATAGTCATTCAAACTACAGCAATACAGTTGTGTGGATTATGGTACAAACCCCAATTCCAATGAGGTTGGGACATTGTGTAAAACGTGAATAAAAACAATACAATGATTTGCAAATCCTTTTCAACCTTTATTCCATTGACTACACTACAAAGACAAGATATTTAATGTTCAAACTGATAAAGTTTATTGTTTTTTTTTTTGGAAATATTCACTCAGTTTGAATTTGATGCCTGCCGCACATTCCAAAAAAGCTGGGACTCGGGAATGTTTACCACTGTGTTACATCACCTTTTAACAACAATCAATAAGCGTTTGGGAACTGAGGACGCTAATTGTAGAAGCTTTGTAGGTGGAATTCTTTCCCATTCTTGCTTGATGTACGACTTCATTTGCACAACAGTCCGGGGTCTCTGGTCATATTTTGCGCTTCAAAATGCGCCACACGCTTACAATGGGAGACCGGTCTGGACTGTAGGCAGGCCAGTCTATTACCCGCACTCTTTTACTACGAAGCCACGCTGTTGTAACACGTGCAGAATGTGGCTTGGCATTGTCTTGCTGAAATAAGCCGGGGCGTCCCTGAAAAAGACGTGGCTTGGATGGCAGCATATCGTTGGCCTGCTGATAAAACCTCCTATCTGCAATTTGATCAGAAAAAAAACTTGTATGTCCACGACATTGCAAAATACAAAATTTTATTGATTGGATACATTCTTGGATAGAAAAATAGTCATCCTACCCGAACACAGCTCAACTGCATTCTTACATGCAAAATTAAACATTTTTTATGCTCTCCTGTAAAGTTTATCAAATTGCAGATACGAGGTTTTATCAGCAGGCTGACAATATGTTGCTCCAAAACCTGTATGTACCTTTCAGCATTAAGGGGAGGAGAAACCCAAAAATCACTTCAATCTGCTCAAGAACAGGACAATCAATCAGAGGGAGCAGGAGGGAGAGGTTTTTGCTTCGGGGCATTTTAATGTTCTAAGTTGACTGTTACAATGATTTGTAGGTGTACTTTGACTTTAACCTGGATTTTCTCAAAACCTGATTTTTGCCCCGATTGCTATCATTTAAGGCACTATATCTCACTTATTTGTGGAGCTTTTCTCATGAAATTTTGACAGAAGTCTGTGTACGTATCAGGAAGTCTACTGAACTAAAAGTTTTGGTTTAGCACTTTGGGTCTGTGAGTTATGGTGATTTATATTTCATATCGAGGGGGGGCAAAAATGGCAAAATCCTCTTTACCCCACTAAATCTCTAGTATTATGTGTAAATGCTTTATTCTAGTTCAGAAGAAGGTGTAAACATAACTAAATCTAATTAAAAAAAAAAAACCTGATTCAAATATCTTGCTTCAGTCCTGAGATACAAGGCAAAGAAATAATGGTGAAATCGGGGTGGCGGCCATCTTGAATCACATGACCTAATTATGCAAATTAGGTCAAATTCATATTTTGTGTATTTTAGGTCATATACTGTCAATACATCAAGTATGAATGATTTCTATCCAAAAATGACCATTTTTTTCCAAAAGGTTTCTCCTCCCCTTAATGGTGCCTTCACAGATGTGCAAGTTACCCATGCCATGGGCACTAACACATCCCCATACCATCACAGATGCTGGCGTTTTGCGCTGATAACAATCTGGATGGTCCTTTTCCTCTTTAGTCTGGAGGACACAACATCTATGATTTCCAAAAACCGTTTGAAATGTGGACTCGTCAGACCACAGCACACTTTTCCACTTTGTGTCAGTCCATCTCAGATGAGCTCGGGCCCAGAGAAGCGGGCGGCGTTTCTGAGTGTTGTTGATATATGGCTTTCGCTTTGCATGGTAGAGAGTTTTAACTTGCACTATTAGATTTAGCGACGAGCTGTGTTAACTGACAATTGTTTTCCGAAGGGTTCCTGAGCCCATGGTAATATTCTTTACAGAATAATGTTTGTTTTTAATGCAGTGCCACTTGAGGGTCCGACGGTCACAGGCATTCAATGTTGGTTTTCGGCCTTGCCGCTTACGTGTAGAGATTTCTCCGGATTCTCTGAATCTTTTGATGATATTATGGACTGTAGATGATGAAATCCCAAAATTCCTTGCAGTTGCACATTGAGAAACATTTTTCTCAAACTGTTGGAATATTTACTTTTACACAAAGTTTTACACAAAGTGGTGAGCCTTGCCCCATCCTTGCTTGTGAACGACGGAGCTTTTCTGGGATGCTCCTTTTATACCTAAACATGACACTTATCTGTTTCCAATGAACCTGTTCACCTATGGAATGTTCCAAACAGGTGTTTTTGGAGCATTCCTGAACTTTCCCAGCCTTTTGTTGCCCCTGTCCCAGCTTTTTTGGAACATGTTGCAGGCATTAAATTCAAAATGAGTGAATATTTCCCAAAAAAACAATGAAGTTTATCAGTTTGAACATTAAATATCTTGCCTTTGTAGTGCACTCAATTGAATACAAGTCAAAAAGGATTTGCAAATCATTGTATTCTGTTTTTATTCACGTTTTACACAACGTCCCAACTTCACTGGAATTGGGGTTTGTAATATGGTACTGTTGTCTTTGGTAATACTGTAGTTATAATGTGATGGCTATTGTACTACTCTAATTATACTATGCAAGCTTTAGTAATACTATAGTTACGCCAAAAAATACTGTAGTATTAGTAAGAAATAACTATAGGATATTTTCCTAAGGGTAGCCATCCGGCTGTAGTTAAAGTTGTGATAGAATTTATTTTGTCTCTTCCGATTCTGTCTGCCCGTGGGAAAATTCCGTTATTACTCTTCGTGCAAGGAGCTTAACTTGTTTTATAAAGCTAGTTTAGTGTAGCGTCTGCAACCACTAGAACTTGTAGTCTGAGCAAATGACTTCACGAGATGGCGACGTTTCAATTGGTGTATCTGCTGATACCTGGGTTCTATTGTGGCAATGTGGCATGTGTTAAGTTCTTTCAAAAAGCTCTAAAATAAACGATGATTAAATGTAGCTTTGGTCCGAATTTACTTAGTATTTCCATCCCTGATTATTTAACTGCGGCTTTAATCATGGAAAATTAATGGGATACAGTAAACATAGTCTTATTCCTGGTGTGGCAGGTCCAATATGCAAGTGTTTAAACATTTCAGGATCGTGCCAAGTGTGGATTTTGTGGAGACACGGTAGGCCTGCTTGGTTAATGAGCACGAGCAGCTGCATAACACAAAACAGAATATCCTTTGCCTGAGAAAATGAGTAATATTAATATCTAATATCAACACGACAACTTTGACATATGGCCTCCTAAAAAGGAGCTAAAAGTAGAGATTATCTGTCAGTGATTCCTTGTGAAAAACTGCATCAATCACAGGAAATTGACTAGAAGGAAGATTATTTGACTTGGCAGCTATTGGCAAATGCTGTTAAGATAAGCTTTCAGTGTTGACATTAGCTTGAGCACCGCTACAAATGATGACTGACGGTTATCCACCAGGAAATACGCAGGTGTGAGAGATGTCCGTTGGTCTCTCGTTGTTTTAGCCTGTGTTACCACCACTGATATTCCTCCACAAGTGTTGGTTGGCAAGAATGCTACATATGTCCTGGACATTTACAATCTCGATTCTCATTGTATGGTTTTGTCACAAGTTTTAATTTTGTTTCTTGGCCACTTTCCACGCTCAGTGGAAATTTGAGATTAAGTACTAGATCAGTTTGGAAGCCAAACATGGTTGCTTCAAATGTATAAAAAAGTCGGGGAAAAATGGTTTTTAACTCTCATCAAGACGGTTGTACTCTGAAACCTGAATAATTCTGGAACTGCTCACCAATGCTCCGTACAGCGAATCAAATTCAAGTGGTCTTTTCCATTGTCAGAATCGACCTTAATCTTTTTTTAATCTAATATTGCTCTATGAAAATTGCTGAATAATTTACATTACTGATGAGATGTCTTGAATTTTTTAAATGTTAAAACTAATATATTTGCAGTAAAAAAAAAGAAAAAAAATCTACAATGATACGGGAACACTCTAAAAATTAATGTCTTTGACGTGCTACACTATGCCACAGTGTTTGATAACGCACTGACATATGCGCTCAGCCTAAAGGGTTAACAGTGCCGCTTTTGTATCTTGTGCTAGCTGTCCTCGGAGAGAAGACATTCTGGCCAGACCCTTGACATTCCAGACAGCTGGAGTGTTTGATCCCGAATCTCACTTGCCAAGGCTGACCATGTTGATCAGTCTCAGAATTTATCTACCATCTTAGCTGTGCTTGCTGAGAAGGTCAGGTGACTCTTTATTTGTGACTCACTGACTCAGTATTTTTCTCAGCTACCAAGTGGTTTCAATTTTGTCCGTTGTTATGGGTGTCTACCACCCGCACATTTAACAAAACATGACATTTTACCATCTTTCGAGCCGCAGATTGTGATTAGTCATATGTGGGTTTGATTTATTATAATCTCTAACATTTTTCCTCCTGTGATCTAGACTTCCCTTGAGCGTACCAAGTGCCAACTAACAGAAGTTGCCAACCTTGAGTGTCCTGTCATTTCAGTGTCAGGACTTAACAGATTATGAAGCATATGTACTTTGACGAAACGACCAAAGAGCAAACAGCTGTTCATCGTGAGAATGGTCTAGCAGTTCTTCATCAGGAATTGGCCAGATGATTGAGCGTAATGAGAACACAAATCTAAATTGGGGTAATGCCTGATGGCTTATTGTAATTCAATGCTACTCAACCTTGTTCCTGGCAATCTAACGTCATTTCGGTAATGCCAATGCAAATTTGGTGCAACTGTTTCTAGTAATTAGCAGTTCAAGGAGATCTTTGTCTCAGAGGTACTCAAATTTGGCCATTCTAAATCCGTTTTCCTTCATTCGGGGAAATTAAATGAATGATCTGAGATAATAATGTGACAGTCTTCACACCTGACTCCCAGACAAAGAGCGGTTCTCATCCCTCAACGCCATGATTTGAGGATCGGGGCTATAGCTGTTGAATGAGATGTGCTTTGTCAGAGCTGGCGTGAAAACCTGCGGGATGGATCTCAATCATCCACTGGGGGAGAGTGGGGGGAGGCAGTATAAACATAACTGTTCCATTGTGTCACAGCTCACTTTTACAAACCAGACCCCAATATAAATGTTACGTGCACCTGGGGTCCATTCTAGGTCCAGTGTAACAAGGAAAGATGAAGTTGCCCTCTTGCCAGTACAGTCTTTCATAATCTCATGTAATGATCAGAACTGAAGGATGGAGTGGGCCCTGTAAGCACTATAAAGGGTACTTTTCGGCTGTTTCCAACCTCATTTTGAAGTGATGTCAGTTACAGACAGTTAGAGGCAGATGGTGAGAGAGGTAGGCCATTTTCTATGATGCTCTCTCACCACTAGCACTTAACTGCCGAGGGCCACTCCATGTAAAGTCTCCCTCACAGCCATGGAGGGCACGTCTCATTAAAGTGGAGGGGTTGAATACGCGCATGATTTTGGGATACACTTGCCTCCATCCTCCAGGAAATGGAAGGAGCAGCCCCATCCTGATAGGCATGTTGCTTTGTATATGCCATCTCTTCCGTTACCTTGTTTTCAGCAAGGAGGAGTGAGATAAACAGTCAATATCAATACAGGCTAGCGGTTGGAGGGTTTCACGGTCCCACTCCCACTTGGAGCTAACAGGATTGAGATGGGCTTCTGCATGGCGGTTCCTCTGTGTGAACACGCAAGTGGAGGGGAAGGGGGTTGGGCGAAGGTGTAGAGAGCGATTTGGGATTGGACCACAGATTCACAGGCGGAGCACTACCCAAAACCTGCTCCATGAATAGCAGCCAATACAAAAGAGCATTGCTACTCAAAGAGACTAGATAAATCTGTGGTGGTGTGGTAGCGCAATGCGTAGCACTGTTGCCTTACAGTAAAAAGGTTGTGGCTTTAAAATCTGGGCCTGGAGCATTTTTGTGTGGAGTTTGCATTTAATTACCATATGTGCATGGGTTTCTTGCAGGTACTACAGTTTCCTCCCAACTACAAAAGATATAATTGGAGTCCCTAAATTGCCCAAAGACATTAGCAAGACAATGAATAGTATGTGATTTCATTTCTTCACTTATTTTGTATAAGTACGATGGTTGATTTAATATAACCATCAAATAATGCGCTGAAACCATTTTTCAACAATAAATAAATAGATCTGATCATCAGCTGCAGATTTATCACAATAGATGAAACAAGTGAAAAATGACCTAGATGTGAAAATTCATTTGAGTTTGGTGATTGGCATTTTGTGGGGTTTTTGCCCATAACCACAGTAGTCCTCTGTGTTGGTTGTCAGGGAGAAAGATGGGAAAGGTATTGGCTGAAAAGAAAGCCGACTGTCTAAACAATGACAGTATCAGTTTGAATAATCTCAGCTTGCAAGTTATTCGTCAACCTGTGGTAGATTCCGCTTGCTTTTCAAAATCCTGCGCCGACTTCTCCCTCTTGCAGAGATTTGGCTGGACCCTCAGCCGCGCGTGCTAGCGGAAGGTATGTGCGCTATGCCGCCAAATAGGCTGCTTTT
Source organism: Gymnothorax javanicus (assembly GCA_029692085.1). Classification (NCBI taxonomy): domain Eukaryota; kingdom Metazoa; phylum Chordata; class Actinopteri; order Anguilliformes; family Muraenidae; genus Gymnothorax; species Gymnothorax javanicus. Next base: position 38,528,425 of record CM056209.1, read on the forward strand.
TTCCCTCCTTTTTAGTCTTAATGTCCTTCCACTCTTTGTCCTGCAAGGGGGAAAATTATGGTTGAAAAAAATTTTTGGGAAAGTGTTGTGTTATGTTGACCCTCCATGGACTGGAATCTAGCCTGAGCGTCATGCAACGGTAAAAAAAAAAAAATCTACCATCATATGTGCTAAGAGATATTTCATTTATTCACCTCTGTATAAAATGTTTCCTTTTTCAGAGGCTGCACCGATTCAAGTATTTTTTGTGCAGTGGCTTTTTCATGCAGAATATTAATATACATAGTTTACAGGAATATACTGTACTACATTTGAACAACCATACAAAAAAGTGAAGGAACACTCGATTTTAATCCAAGTATGTGAAATGTTAAAACTGGGTGTAAATCCCAAGTGTTGTTTACGTCATTAGTGTTAATCCAAGACACAAAATGCATGAAAACATTTGATCAGACAAATTCATTACCCCAAAACAGGGACTCCACAGGGACGACCAAAGTCATACGAAGTCCAGATCATTAAATCAAAACATCAAACAATGTCCAAAGTCATTTCAGTATCTTCTGTGATGACCACATGCTCTCACCACAGCTTGAGACAGTCTTTGTAAGCTCAGAACAAGAGAAAATAACAAAAAAACTCAGTGGTCCTCTTCCTTTTTTGTTAAGTATATACCCAAAGTACCATGAGTGCAACTGCTTGAAAATTGTTGGCGCACTAAAGCCTTTGAAAGGCAATGGATATCTGGTCCTTTATTGAACTCTTGTGGACTCTTTTGGAGTTGAATTAACACTGGGCATTTTGTTCCAGGGAACACAAGGGGGTTGTTTTTGGTAAAAAGGAAGTGGGCGGCTTGGCGACAATCCATCATCTCAGGTGTGATTCTAGAATGTGCAAGGACCGGGTGGGCGGGGTTGAACTCCCATCTGTTCCCACGCCGCCCCTCACCCCCCTGGTGTTAATGCCTTTAGCGGTTGCCTTACTGAACAGCTGGACCTCAGTTACCCAGAGCGCATGGTCCTGTAAACCACAAATTACCTCACAATTACACACTGACACCTGGATCTCGCCTGGCCTGTAGTGGGCTGTTGCAGTTTACTTCTGTCAGTCTCGTTCTGCTCTTTAATAGCTGTCAGCAGTCATGGGTGTGTGAGCTGTACTCTGAAGAGGTTAGACAACAACTTTCTCACAAAAAGCAAATGGGGCAAACATAGTCGAAAGTGATTCAGCAAAAGTAATTGGTCCACAATATCCTTATGCCATCAACATTATTTGAGATTGAGATTCCAAACAAAGATTGCATTTCTTACACTTTTACATCTAAATATTACATTTCCCATTTTTATTTCTGGATTGCTTTACAAACACCATGTCACATATAAATTTGATCGGACAAAAGATACTATTGGGTCCGAGTTTCTAACTGAACGTAAGGGCAAGAGCATATCTTGTACATTCAGAGTCTACACCAGCAAGACCTAATTTTTGTATGGCTAGAAGAATAGAGTAACATGGACTTAAGGTCTGTGTCAGATGCTTTTTCTGGGACCCCCACATTAGTGCTGCTGAGGATCTGACAATTAAATGCTGTGCATACAACACAGTCAGGTCTGCCCGAATTTGGGTTGCTGCTCAATTACAAAGGGCTTTAGGCTTAAAGGTGAAGTAGCAGACAAATGCAGATCTCCCCAACAACCTTTCATTTCAAACATAAATTTTGTTAGCTAAGTTTTTAGCTACTTAACTCACTTTATTTAAATTCCATCGTCAGATAATTAGCCGAATTACTAGCTAACGTTCCCTATGTGGCTATCATGGCTACATTACGTAGCTAACTTAGCTACACAGATATCTGCAAAAGACCTTTTATTTCACGTGCAACTTTGTTTCCGAAGTTAGCGAGGCAGATGTTTTTTGAGTTAATTTAAAGAAAATCGTCAGACAACTAGCCGAATAGCTAGTTAACATTAGCTACCTAGCTAGCTATTGTGGCTATGCTATGTTGCAAGCTACACAGATAAATTTTTATTTCACATGCAAATTTTGTTGGTTATGTATTTACTTAGCTAGCTACTTAATTTAAAACTGCATTAGATGACAAGCCGAATTGCTAGACTTTAGCTACGTAGCTATGGTAACTTTGCAAAGGAGCTAACCATGCAGATATCCACAAGAAAAGAGATATACTTCTTCTGTGATGTTAATTGGAGGTTGGCAAGCAAGTTTACATTTTTCACATTCTTCGGCTATAGTGCAAAATTAGCGCTTTGAATCTTCAAATGTCCATATAAAACTCCTTAATATGAAAAGCATAATGCCGGAGTAACTAAAATATATAAATACAATGCAAAGCGTTGAAGGATTTGCAAGGATGAAAACAGATTATGACTTGCAGTCAAGCAGATATCCTCTCTTGGAATGTAAATTCTGAGCATGCACAGTAATCATGACTTAGCTCCTTTAATTCACTGCAAACAATGAAAAACATGACCATCTTACCTTGCAGGGGTGCGTTTCCCAAACGTGTAGTTGCTAACTAAGTTAGCAACTTACATAGTTTATCCATTCACGGTCAATGGGTCCAACTATGTAAGTTAGCATCTGTGATTTTGGGAAATGCACGTGTAGTCTTGTATTTAGACTTAAAACACTTATTTCTGTTATGTTTCTTCTCTGTATTCTCTGTACAAAAATTGAGGTGAGATGATTTTGACTCATTTTTGGATTTTCTACCGGGATGAGAAAATTTAACTTGGCAAGCACGATAGCTGAAAGTAAGCTTTTTTACTTGAGGGATAAAAATTCAGGAGACTCATATTAAGATTAAAATACTTGTTAAAACAAACACTTTTTGTAGTGTTCGTACATGATTCACACACATGAATTATGTGACTGTGCACATACATATGGACCTTGCCGTAGGTGCAGTCACTAAATTTGTTGGCAGGAGAAGTCCAAGTTCAGATGGAATTGTTAGCTGGTCTGAGATGGTTTAAGGCCCTTCTTGCCATCGCAGTCCCCACGCGGCTAGTCTAAGCTGTTCTTTGGCTGGACAAAGCTGGTTAAGATATTAGTGTAAGTTTGAGTCAACTGGTGGATTAGCTGACTATAGATGCTGGCCATCAAGGTGATCAGCAAATACATTAGCTAATGCTGTCTAATACATAACTTGGACCAGCTTCGGCTGGCTAAGGATGGATTTTTAGCTGTAAATAGTTTGAGTGGAGAAAAAGAAACTTGTAAGGAGCGGAGAAAAGTAAGAGAAAGAGAATTGCACTCACTACAAGAAGTTAGGGGATTAAAATGGGGGGAGTGCCGTAGGAATAGTGCTTTACTGAAAGGGGAGGGTTTACTGGAATGTGTATGTGTGTGTGTGTGTGTGTGTGAGGACCATGAACACACACAGACACACTCAGAATCCCTTCAAGAGGAGGAGAGCTCGCTCTCTGTCGCACAAACGCATGCTCATCCTCACACACAGACAGGACTCCCTCTCTCTGTCCTGATGGCCGCTCGACAGCAGGGACGGCCCTCTCTCAGCCCCAGGAGGGAGGCAGCGTTTGTGGCCCTGTTCATCTTCTGGGCCCTTTTCCCTGGAACTCTCCCACGGGACCCCAGGCCTCATGGCCACCCCACAGAGGTAAGTGCCTCTTTCAGATGCCTGTGAGAGAACACTGGACATTGAACTCTGAGTATTGTTTTTAGAGCACTTCATTAAGGACAGTGCTTATTCTAACATCTTACAGAGACCACAGGGTAAACTGCCTCCTCACCAAAGTTCATCAAGGCGGGTCTTATAGGACAGCACAGGATGTGCTACACAGTAAAATGTCTAGGGTTAATTCTACTCTAACGGAGTGAATAAGAGTCTAAAAAGTGCCATATCTACTGTGTAGGAGTTGACTATACGCTGGAGATTTCACTGTTTAAGAGTTCAGGAAATGTTATGTAGAATGATCTGTGATGAGCTCTTGTTTCTGAACTGATATGCATTATGTTGTGATGCTTGATTCATGCAGTGATGTATGAGCATCACTAGAGGAACACGGGTTGACCATGGGGTGATTTTGTTGGGAGAGTTTACTTATTTGTGATGGAATTAGCAGGGAGATGTGAGCTGGATAGTCTGGACTAGTAAACAGTGCGGTTAGATAGTTAGTCAGTCAGATAGGACTTATGTAGCCAATCATTACCTTAAAATTATGATTTCATAGAAAACCATGGTAAAGCTACAAAAATAGCATTACTTATGCCTCTATTTAACGAATGGGTATAGCCTGTTTCATTTCTCTGCATTAACAAGAAAAAGTATGAAATCATTTTAATGCAACAGAGAATTTAATACTAACAGCTCTGACTATGATGTCATATGCAAAATTAAAGCACATTTCAGTGAACACATATCTATTTATCCATGCGTTGATGTATTGAATTTTCCAGAGTATGGCTGCTGCTAGTTGGTGTTGCTGTGATTTTTACTAAAGAATACTGTCAGTGAGAATTACTTAATGTTTAAAAAGCTCTGAATTGACAATGTAATTCATCCATGTCATTTGACTTTTTCACATCACATTCATTTTTCATTTGGGTCAGCTCTGCTACGGGACACAGTTTACTGTTGCGCTTATTTTTTAGATGCGTTTGTGCATCTATGTCTCCCACTGTGCATTTGCATATGTCTATCCAAGTATTTTGCACTTTTAATAGATAACCTACCGTAATGCTCCTGTAATGAAAGGCAGACGAAGTGCTTCTGAGTGATGAGGTCCAAAACTACTTCGTTTTTTAGTCTTTTTGAAAAAAACCATATGGAGAAGCAAAGAGACCCAAGAGATATGATTTATTCCTTAAGTGATGATTTATTATCTTGCTCCGTTTTTACTTTATATAATCCAGTGCGGGGGCTCAGAAAAAGAGGGTTTTGGGGAAAGATACCCTCTGCCATGTACTGCCAAGGAACAGAAGTATGGAAATACCAAGCTGTCCACAACTGCAACTGATTATCTTCTACAGAGAACCTCAGGCTCTTTCAGGAGGTTACCTTACAGTTATTTCTCCACACAGGGATGCTCAGAGCCATATTTTCACTTATTTTTTTGCTTACACCTCTCCAGATTAGCACATCACTTACTCTCATTGCTCTCTTTAAGTGGAAGATGATAGGGATGAAATTGGGGTCCACAAGGGAAGATGGTCGTTCGTGGTCAGGTGTTGCTAACATCAACAAAACAGCACCGCCTTAAATTTGCTTCTCACCTCGACACTCAGCTTTTCCCTGCACCATTTGCTGTGTTTTTCACGAAAACCTGTACCCATATTGGCACTGCTTAGAAGAAGATTTGATACCCCTGATCTGCACTACAGATCTCGTGGCACAATCTCAAAGGTCTTTTGACCTCCCTAAAATCTCAGCTGTTTACCTCTCTTGAGTTTGAAACGCAACCCCAGAGTTCCTGGAGCCTCTGTTCCTGGAACTCAAAGTTTTGTTTGTTTTTAATTTGAGAGAGCAGATCGCTAACAGCGCATTTCAGGGGACGTGAAACTATACCTTGGATTTCCCTCTAATGGTTACTGCATTAAGCTTTCTCAGCTGGTAGGCTGAGCTCCAATTGTTTTTCATGATATTGAGCGTGGTATATCTGCGTTGGAGGATGATCTACAAATGAATTCTCTGGCTTCCATTCTATAGCCTGTCATTCACACATTAATACTTGGCTTAATTGTCCCTTGAGCCAATAACATTGTTTTTACAAGAGTACCACTCCCAGGGCTGTACGATAACCACAGCAGGACTGTACTGGTGGTAATTTCCCATTGCTATACTCCAATCTCTCACTTGATCAATCCAGGAAATTGAGACAGAATGAGTTGGATTCATTCTAGCTGTGAAAGCCCTAGTTCATTAGCTTTGCAACATGAGGCGTGACTGCATCTCACAGTTCATGACACATTTTTCTCATTTATAAAACATCTGTCACTTGTTTTCTGAGCATTTTGAGATGTTAGAGTGAGCTTACATTGAATCTGGACCTTTGTGAAAAAACATCCAAACAGCATCTGTCCAGCTGGTTCTGTTATCGAAGCCCACAAGGTTGGAAAAAGCTCCATAAACCTGTAGAAACTCTGCTATGAGTCAGTGGCAAATTGAGCGGCGCTGTGTTTTCTCTGTCTATCTGTGAGTGCTTTATCATTTGTTGTTTAGCCAATACTTTTCTCCAAAATGACTGAGCAGTCAGTTGAATCGGGGCCAATTCCCTTGGAGCAGTGTTTGACTAAGGGCCTCATTCAAGGGCCCAACAGTAACATGTAGCTGGAACTATCAACACCCTGAGTCTCAGTCTAGCTCCAGGCTTTGCCGGCAATGCATTATGGGTAGTATGTAACGTTGCATGTCGGATTGCTTTAAGGGACGGGTCACCGAGTCCACTGCATGCACTTAGAAGCAAAAATAAAAGTCACTCCAAAAGGGGAACCCTGTGATTTCCACGGAAGAACCTCTGTCTGGGAGCTTTGACACGCCAATTACCAAGTTCTCCATAAAACAGAAAAATGCTAATGTTTGGCACTATGCGAAAGAGCCCTCAAAATGTTTAGCCCACCTTGTTGAGACAATGTTTGGAACAGGCGGCAAAATATTTCAGCCATTTTACAACCAATAAAGAGTCCACACAGCTCACAATCATAAAAATACAACAGCTGGTGTGCAGTAACGTGATTTTTCATGGAAATATGCAAATGCACAACTTCATTCTGTAACTGCACCTAATCAAAATGTCACTCTTCTGTCGATCGCGTCTGTGTGCAATTCAGGTCTGGGGCGTTTCTGTTCGCGAGACTAGAGACATTTGCTCCCTCTTTGGAGAGTCTTAAGGGAAAATCTTTGAAGTGAACTCATTTCTCTCCTCATCACTGGAGGACGTCTCTGACATCTGCCCAGCTGTTTGTTGACGTCAGAACAAACATTGTCCTGTCGTCCCATCCTCTCCTTCTCCCACTGTCCTTTCTCTCAAAACAAAAACCTCAGGAATGTGGGGACGCACATGCAGCATATGTATTGGTTTGAGATAAAAGAGGAAAGTCTTAGTAAAATATTTAATAATAGAAAAATTGCTGCGCTCTCACAATACAAGATGTTGGCAGCAGATTCAGGATTTTTTTTGTACCTGACAAGTGGAATGAGGACAGAATGATACCATAGAAAGAGTGATGTAAATTGAGATTATTTGTCTAACTGAACTAAAGCGTATCTTATATACATTTTTAATCACGCGTCATTTATTTGTTGGGTAAAAATGGTAAAAACGTTGCAATGTAATGGCAGCTTATGTATTGTTTTATGCATTTAGCACAATACATGGCTGCATATTTACTGACATATCATGTGCTCTCTGTGTGTGTTTCTGTCTGTATGCGTGCGTTTATGTGTATGCGTGTGAGTGTGTGTGTATACATGTCTTTGTGTCTCTGTGTGTGTATCTATGCATGTTTGTGTGCTTGTGCGCATCTGTGCATGTGTACGAGTCTCCATGGCTGTGTGTTTGTGTGTTTGTGTCGGTGCTCGTTTGTGTGCATGTGCACACGTGCATGTGTGTATGTTTGTCTATGTGTGTGTACGTCTTTGTGTCTGTGTGTTTGTGTCTGTGCGTGTTTGTTTGTATGTGTTTGTGCAAGTGCATGTGTGTGTGTGTGTGTGTGTGTGTGTTCATGTGTGTTTATGTGTGTATGTGTGCATGCGTGCGTGTGTGTGTGTGTGTGTCTGCACGTGTATGGGTGCATGTATGTGTATGTTTGTGTATGTGTGTATGCGTGTGTATGTGTGTTTGTTTGTGTGTGTGCGTGCTTGTGTATGCGTGTGTGTTTGTGTTTGTGTGTGTGTCTGTGTGTGCACGCTCACATTTGCATCCCTCAGAAGCCCGAGTGTGAGGGCCATCAGGTGGACGTGTGTGGGGTGTGTGCGGGGGACGGCTCGTCCTGTGAGGTGGTTAGCGGGACATTCACACGCTCCTTCCTCTCCGTGGGTTACCACAAAATCCTGGAGATCCCTCTGGGCTCTCAAAACATCCGCATACAGGAGGCTGTGAAGAGCAAGAACTACCTGGGTAAGGGGAGATCCGTTGCCACACAAATTCCACTTCCAAAATGGACTCCGTCTTTTGCTTGACCTTTTCACATTCGCACGTTTAGTAAGAATGTTTATCAAAGCATGTTTGCATTTTTAAATAGCAGTGAAGTCCCGCGATTTGCATTATTGGGACACAATGTATCTGTGAACTGTTGTCTGCAAAGTCTTCCTTTGCGCTATTGTTTTCTGTAGAACTGAAGTACTGTTAGCATTTAAAATATCATTGGAAAATGTCCGGTGTCTCTTACCTCAGTGCTCTTCAAGAGTATCATCTCTTCCAATATGGATTATTACAACCCCAATTCCAAAATAGTTGGGACGAAGCGTAAATTGTGAATAAAATCAAAATGCAATGACTTTCAGATCACGAGCCAATATGTTATTTACAATAGAACATAGATAACATTTAAAATGTTGAAACTGAGACTTTTTACATTGTTATACACAAAATGAGCTTAGTTCAAATTTTCTGGCTGCAACAGGTCTCAAAAAAGTTGGGACACAGGCAAAAAAAAGGGCTGGAAAAAACAATTAATATATAAGAGAATCAGCTGAAAGAACATTTAGCAAGTAATTAAGTTAATTGGCATTAGGTGTGTAACATGATTGGCTATTAAAGGGATGTCTTTGAGAGGCTGAGTCTCTCAGAAGTAAAGATGGCCAGAGGGCTTGCGTAACCTGTGAAGGCTTGCGTAAAAAATATTGTATAATACTTTAAAAACAATGTTCCTCAAAGTCAAATTGCAAGGGCTTTGAAGGTCTCATCATGGACAGTACATAGCATCATTAAAAGATTCAGAGAAACTGGAAAAATCTCTGTGCGTAAGGGACAAGGCCGAAGACCTTTACTGGATGCCTGTGATCTTCGGGTCCTCAGATGCCACTGCATCACTCACCGGCATGATTCTGTCATTGACATTACTAAATGGGCCCAGGAATACTTCGGGAAACCACTGTCTGTAAACACAGTCCGCCGTGCCATCCACAGATGCCATCTAAAACTCTATCATGCAAAAAGGAAGCCATTGTTGAGCATGATTCAGAAGTGCCACCGTGTTCTGCGGGCCAAGGCTCATTTAAAATGGACTGTAGCAAAGTGGCAAAGTGTCCTGTGGTCAGACGAGTCCAAATTTGACAGTCTTGTTGGAAATCGTGGGCGTCGTGTCCTCCGGGCTAAAGAGGAGAAAGACCACCCCTCCTGTTATCAGCGTTCAGTTCAAAAGCCAGCATCTCTGATCGTATGGGGATGCATTAGTGCATATGGTGTGGGACACTTACATGTTTTAAAAAGCACCATGAATGCTGAAAGGTATATAAAGGTTTTAGAGCAACATACGCTCACCTATAGACGACATCTATTCCAGGGTAGGCCTTGTGTATTTCAGTAGGACAATGCAAAACCACATACTGCAGCTATTACAACAGCATGGCTTTGTAGTAGAAGAGTCCGTGTGCTGAATTGGCCTGCCTGCAGTCCTGATCTTTCACCAATTGAGAACATTTGGCGCATAATTAAACGAAAAGTCCGTCAAAGGAGACCCGAAACTCTCCAGCAGCTGGAAGCCTGTATTAAACAAGAGTGGGATCAAATTCCAATGGCTGAACTCAAGAAACTTGTCTCCTCAATGCCCAGACGCCTCTACTCTGTGTTAAAAAGAAGAGGGGATGCTACACCATGGTAAACAGGCCGCTGCTCCAACTTTTTTGAGACCTGTAGCAGCTATAAGATTTGAATTGAGCTCATTTTTTGGACAAAATTGTAAAATTTTACAGTTTCAACATTTGCTATGTTATCTCTTCTATTTGTGAATAAAATACTGGTTGGTGTGATTTGAAAGTCATTGCATTTTGATTTTATTCACAATTTACACTTTGTCCCAACTATTTCGGAATTGGGGTTGTAAATTGAATACCCCAGTGCTATAAGTGCTTAAGTCACAAAATGTTCATTTTGGGGAAAATTGAGAAAATTGTTTTTGGTAAGTTTAAAAGGCATTTTCCCATCCTCACCTCACAGTGTGAGAAAATGTAACTTAAGTACTTGAAACACAAAGCTCTTCAATTTAACTCATGATTATAGGAATCGCTGTGACTGGCCTATTCTTACTGTTCTGTTACATATTAAGTGGTCCCATTTGCCTTTGAGTATCTCAACATTTTTTAAGCTGTCAAGTCTCCTTGAAGTAAACTTCAAATTTTCTGATTTGTTGAAACAACTACCAAAAATTTACAACTGAAAACATCTGGACAGATAAAACAATTTTTTGGATGTAGCTTATAGTCTATCACAGACCACATGTACTCAGGAAGAGCTGATTTAACACAGAACACACAAATATACCACAAATATTTCACTGCCTACAGTATACTGAACCTGAAGCCGTGTTTGTTACCCTATTTGGATTACTGCACATAGGACATTGAAAGCTCTGTCCGTGGTTCTTGTAGCACTAAGAACAACAAGTGGCGCCTCGATCCTTAACGGGAACTGGGCCATCGACAGGCCCGGAATTTTTTTTGCTGCTGGGACCGAACTGACGTACCGTCGACCAAACGAGATCCGGAGCAGGACCGGAGAGTCAATCACAGCTCCTGGACCCATCTCTCAAGAACTTCACCTCTTTGTGAGCAAGCTTAGGGCCAATGGACCAAAAATGTTTTGCTGAATAAAGCTGCTTTCACACGAATGCGTCTTTGCATTGACTTTGAATGTAATCTGTCGTGCAAAAAATTTGTTTCGCGTCCGGTGTGAAAGCAGCTTTATAGATCAAGTTTGGGTTATTTTTCATGGTATCGAACATAACATTTTAGTAAATATCCGCACACAATAGTCACTGATTACTGTTGATTTTTTGTCATTTTGTAGCTCATCTCAAATTCCCAAATTCCATGCTTACGCAACCTTCAATCACAATCCGAAGCCCTCAACAAAATCACCTGAAAACCTTTTTGTAATTTGGCATAGTAACTATGCAACTGTCCCATTATAAATTCTTACTCCCTGTACTCGAAATTTGCAAATTGCAGACATCGTGATGTATGACATATTCTTGTTTCATTGTGGTATAATAACTCGGGGGCCCAGCTGACAAACTTCCTTGTGATTTATGACCGAATATCCTCTGTGTTAATCACAGTGTTGTTAAAATTAAGCAATTGAGCGTTATTAGAGTCAGATTTTGCTTTTACGCAATTGCAGTATAATAACCACTGAACATCTGACACTGATTTGTAATAGTATACATTATAGCTCAGTAATAACAGGCATATTACCCTGCTTTTCAAATGCTACTAATTTATGGCAATATGCACCCTAGTTTACCCTTGCAAAAGTATGTGCGCTGGCTTAATATTCAGGGTAATAGAATTGATACATTGCTGTTGAGGAATATGAACTATTCAATAGTTTTTATGCTCTGTTTTCACTTACGCCAGCTGATCTATCAGCAGCCTGGTCCTGTTGTGTATTATGAGTACACTCTGCCCAGACAGAACGCCGTCATCCCTCGTTCAGCCCCTCCCCCAGTCATCCTACCATTGGGTAAGTTTGTCAAATCACATAACGTTGCACTGTAAACTTTTAGCAGGTGCCCTTCTCGAGAGCAACTTACCATGTAAAAGTACATTGTTAAAAACAAAACTACTAAAAACCCAAAAGGAAAGTTACAAGTTTCAGAAGTATCAATATTGGACCTTGCAAAGCAGGGATCATCAGATCATGGTCCTGAGGCCCGTGAATGCTGGCTTTTCTCACTCCCTTTACTCAGGAGTCAGATGTAAAGATGATGTGGCCAATCAGAAGCACTTATTGCTCCATTAATTAGTTTATTATCAGGGAGAAAAGTCAATTATTATTTTTCAATTTTTATTTATTTACAAGTATTTCGGGGGGTTTTATTATTGAGAAGGGGGTTTAGAATATCAATATTGAATATTAATATCATGAATAGATATGCTGCGCGTGCCCTAGCAACCCGGTGTGTCATCTGTAACATGGATTACCACATATAGCAGCACGAAAAATTGAACTCGAAATTTTCTTTGCTGAATGCTTGATGTTTTTACACATCCCAATCGTTCTCTGGGTACCCAAACATCAAGGTAAGCCGGAAAAGAAAAGTACTGATTACTTTCAATATTGGCGGAGATTGAATACGGAATTCTTTCGCCCTTGTGTTTTTGGCTGATAATGCTGTTCACTGCCTTATACCACAAAAATTTATCTTTCTCATAACTTGAGCTGCCAGAATTTCGCACTGCGTCCCGCACTTTAAAATATCGCAGCCGCATTTTCTTTAGTGTGTCACTGCACTGATCTATTATTCTGTGATAACCACGCGAATGTAACTACTCACAAATTATACCATTAATCTCCGAGTTTTTGTGTGTAGTATCCAGTCGTGATTGTATGTTTTCGTCTGCCTGAATTTCAAGCAAGCATTGAATTTCTTTGTTTGAATGCAGAGATCCTTTCGCCGCTGCGTTTGTTAGAACAAGAGAGCTGTAACACATAACAGTAATCTTCCATGCTCAAGTACGGTTGCTTTCACATTTGGTACGAGTACGGATGAACCGTGCCCGACCGTACTCACGTACCGTGCCCGAGTACGGTACGCTTGTGTTCACACTTACCAAATGAACTGAACTTTGGGGTCAAGTGTGCTCAAGTGTGCCTGAGTACCTAGTGTGAAAGCACTCTAAGAAACATCGGCTTGACTGAATCCAAGATTTGCTGAATAAATGTTGTAATGTGTCCAAGAATGGCTAAATCTAAGATTCACTGTTTCACAGATCCACAAGTATTTATGCTCCCAATAGAACTTTCCTGAAGTTTCCACAGTCGTCTTAATATCTGTGTCTTGCTTGAGAGCCTTCTATACATATGTTATAACTCTCATCTTGTGTCAGTAGAACCCAGGTGTAACAGAACTTTCTGGAATAGGTGAGAAATATATAGAATTTTCCAGACCATTCCACAAAACACTAGACTATTCTACTGTACATGCATGTACTGTGTATATATACACTACAGGCCAGATGTTTGGAAGCAAGATCAAATTTGTACAAAAAAAATCATAGTTTCATTGGCATACTTTGCAACAAAATAAACATGATTATTATATAAAGAGTCACTTATCAGAATACATTTTTACTGAAATTATCAGGCCTATATTACTACGCCCATGGTCCTAGTGCAGTGGGCTGTAAACCATGACATAAAGTGAATAATGCAAACTGTGATTTGTTTTTTACTTTTTCACTGAAGTTGTGACTCTTGCAAATCTTCTCAACCCAAAAACTAAGCCCCTGCTTTCTTTTGTTAACAATTATTCAGCAATGGTCTGGTGACATCAATGTATACAGTACCTAAAGGTAAATAGAGGAGAAAGGTGCATATCAATGAAAGAAAAGTCTAATCATGCAGTAAACACATCCCAAAATCCATAGATTTCATACTGGTTTTTAAGAAAGGCATTGTGAACAGAAACTTGAAGTTGCTTCCAAATTTTTGACCTATATTGGCCTTGCTTCCAAACTTCTGGCCTGTAGTGTATATACAGTATCTCACAAAAGTGAGTACACCCCTCACATTTCGACAATTACTTTATTGTATCTTTTCAAGGGACAACGTTACAGAAATGAAACTTGAATAAATTCTAGAGTAGTCATTGTACAATATGTGTAGCGGTGTAGATTTACTGCATTGTCCAAATAACTGAACAAACAGTCACTATTTCCAAAATGGGTGGCAACAAAAGTGAGTACACACCCCAATTGGTAATGGTCAACCAAGCAATGAAACGTGTCTTATTCATCATGTTCATGCTTTTATCTGTTCAACTGGGCCATATGAGCTTGTGTAACGTGTTGAAGTTTTAAATTATGGCGCTTTGGGTGCAATGCTCTCATTCTGGTCACTGGATGGTCAACATGGCACCTCATGGGAAACAACTCTCTGAGGATCTGAAAAAGAGAATTGTTGCTCTCCACAAGGATGGTCTAAGCTAGAAGAAGATCTGTGAAACCATGAAACTAAGCTACAGCACGGTGGCCAAGGTTATCCAGCGGTTTTCCAAGACGATATCTACTCGAAACAGGCCTTGTCAGGGTCGACCGAAGAGATTGAGTCCTCGCGCTCTGCATCAGGTGCACAAGTTGGCTTAAGAAAACAGATGCAGGAGTGCTGGCAGCATTGCTAACAAGGTTGCAGCAGTGGGAGAACAGCCTGTCAGTGCTCAGACCATACGCCGTGCACTGAATCAAATCGGTCTGCATGGCCGTCAGCAAAGATGGAAGCCTCTTCTGAAGCTAGCCCACAAGAAAGCCCGAAAAGAGTTTGCTGAAGACAACCAGTCCAAGAACATGAACTACTGGAACCATGTTCTGTGGTCTGACAAGACCAAGATAAACTTGTTTGGCTCAGATGGTGTCCAGCATGTGTGGCGGTGCCCTGGTGAGGAGTACCAAGACAAGTGTGTACTGCCTATAGTTAAACATGGTGGTGGCAGCATCTTGGTCTGGGGCTGCATGAGTGCTTCTGGTCCTGGGGAGCTGCGCTTCATTAATGGAATAATGGATTCCAACATGTACTGTGACATTCTGAAGCAGAACATGATGGCCCTCCCTTCAGGAACTGGGCCACACGGCAGTTTTCTAACATGATAACGACCCAAAACACACCTCCAAGATGACAACTGCCTTCCAGAAGAGGCTTAAGGTGAAGGTGATGGTGTGGCCAAGTATGTCTCCAGACCTGAATCCCATTGAGCACCAGTGTGGCATCCTCAAGAGGAAGGTGGAGGAGCAGCAGGTGTCCAACATCCACCAGCTCTGTGATGTTGTCATGGAGGAGTGGAGGAGGATCCCAGCAACAACCTGTGCAGCTCTGGTGAATTCCATGCCTCGGAGAATCAAGGCAGTGCTGGACAACAGTGGTGGTCACACTAAATATACACACTATGGACACAATTTGGCATGTTGACGGTGAGGTGTACTCACTGTTGTTGCCACCCACTTTGGAAATAGTTCCTGTTTGTTCAGTTATTTTGACAATGCAGTAAATCTACACTGCTACACATATTGTACAATGACTACTCTACAATATATCAGGTTTCATTTCTGTAACATTGTCCCTTGAAAAGATATAATAAATTAATTGTCGAAATGTGAGAGGTGTACTCACTTATGTGAGATACTGTATGTATATGTATATATATATATATATATATATATATAAAAACAATGACTTCCTTCCTGTCTTATCTCTCCCCACTTGTCCTGCAGAGACCTCGCTGCTACACACTTCAGACGGCCACAGCTATCACCCCGCAGATGAAAACTCAGTCGATGGGGTCCACCCGAACCAAGTCCAGTCCAACATCCTCCCACACACCACTGACTACCCTTCCGGCCAGTTAGACCCCGGGCCGCTCTCTCCTTATGTCTGGAGACGCACCGGGATCTCGCACTGTAGCGCCACCTGTGGGACAGGTGAGGCATTGCATCAGCCAATGAGAAACGTCATCTCTTTCCTTCTGAAGCAGGGTGCTACATCTGGTCGTTCCTGAAGGCCAAACATTGCAGTGCATACCAGTTAAATATTTTCCACTTGTCCTCAAAACATTGTTTGTACAAAATGGTATTGAATGCAAGGTTATACAAATTGGGCACCACCAGTTTACATCTTTTAATAATTATTGTCATTAGCGTAAGGACCATCGGCATTTTACAGACACAGGTCTGGACACGGTCTTAATTTTTTGATATTTGAAGTGTGTTTTTAATGTCTCAATGATCAAAAGACCTTGTGGCCCTGGGCTAGCAATTGAACAGCTCTGCTTCAAAAGAACAAACAGGTGATTAGTGCCAGTGAGCCATTACATGCTACATAACCCGAAACCTCGAACATCTTGAAACTCTGTGTGTTCGAGTCACTGAAATATTCAGTGCTTTTATTCAGCAAATAGTGGGCTCAATATAATCATTTTCAGTCTTCCTATGTTTTCTTCCTCCCTTGTTTTGCTCTTAACTCCTGTCAGTGAGCAGACAGGAGTTAAGAGTAGGAGAAGGAAATGATGATGGGCAGTTAGGGGCTGGGTTGTCAAGAAAATGAGAATTAGTGAAATGGAACCACTTTGCTGCTTGTTATTTCGAAGTGGCGTCAGATACAGTAACAGTCAGCAGACTGAGAGAGGAATTCCTTGTCAGAAGTAGCCTTGGGGAAACCTCTGTTCTTATTCTCCTTACTCATTTAGCATATTATAATCTTCTTAACCCTTCAACTGCCTTTAACCTTTTGGTAGAGCACATTTTGTGTCACTGTACCTAATTAAATGTTGTGTTGAACTTAACTGAACCTGACTGAGCCATCTCAAACACGGTTGAGGTATGTTACGGTGAAAAAATCCATTCAGGTAAGTTCAACACCTCTTTCAGTTACACACAATGACTCAAAATGTGCATTGCCAAAAGGTGGAGCAGGTAGTGAAAGGGTTAATGATTGCGAATCTTGATTAATTTCTTGGTCTGATGCACAGAAGGACAGAAATGAAGTAGACAGAAGCGATTGAAATAAGCCCGGTATGTTTGCAGCTCATCGGCACCTCTTACCTGACCTTCGGTGTGACCTGCGGTCTTAACTACGGAGGGGCCTTCTCCGCGCTGAACGGACTAGATATCAGAAACTGATAGAAATGCACGGCGGCTAATGACATTCAGCCACGTGATGTTAATGTGCTTTTGATAAAGTGGCTGTTAGTGAAAACTAAGACAAGATGGGGAACTTGGAGATGCTGGGAACAGATGTAGCCTGTTTCTGGAAGGTGATGTGTAGCTGGTTTCATGTGCAGAATACTTTCTACAGCTGACTTATCTGAGAAACAAACACGTGTGTGTCAGAATTACTGCATTACGTTTTATTAAAAGCATACTGTTGGCATTAATGTACAAAATATTCTGATATTGTTAAACAATTATTTTTATCACGTCAACTTTTAAGGGTTTTAGGGTCTTTGAAGCTGCAGTAGAACGTATATCACTCACATGTTAAAGGAAAAATAAAAAACTGTTTGCTCGAGACTGGTCAAAAGGGCATGAATTCAGAATTCACCTTAACTGACCAGCCTTGCTCGGTGAACTCAAACCATCTTTTTTTGACCTGAGGTCATGGGACCTGCCTGTTTTGCTAGTATTGTTGATGTAAAATGTTCTGTTGATTTGAATTTTTTGAACACCTTTCTTCATGCATATCAATACAAATTATATTAAGGTGAAGAAGGCTATCATGTGAGTTTGTGTCCTGCTACACTTTTATAAATTGACTGAATTAAACAGTTAAATCAACACATTGCCTCCTTGTTATTTTAACTGTAAGTAGAGTCCCACATGCATTTAACTGTGGCTTACAGTTAACATACACGAAACCTCTGTTATAAATTGATTGTAAAATTACTGTTAAAATAACTGGCAAAAAAGGTGCAAGTTTATAACAGTGTAGTTGGCATGGACTACTCTGGTAACTGGCTCAATCATCAGCTGGGTAAAATACGAGTGGCTTCAGTTGTGTCTGTAATGATCAGAGGTGCACAAATACTCAGAAATATCTGTTAATATTCTTTAAATTAAGCCATCAACTCCCAACTATTCCTCAGACTCTTCATTCTGGTCAGAATTCTGGTGTAGACATTTCAAAATTGTTAAATGTTGTTATCTTTTCTTTCTCTCTAAGAGGTGGATGGGTTTGTGGGTAAGGATACATTACTGCTATGGTATGTTCTGAAAAGTTTACAAGCAATGTCATTTTGACCAGTAGTTTGATCTGTGTTACATAGATGGTGGTCACTAAAGACTCGAGGTATGCAGTGACATTTGGCAGAACACATACTGGGCCAATGCTAAAAACAAAGAGCTAATACAATCTGCGGACTGCAATGAGCTCCAACTATCTCGCTTCAGTACTGCCAGCTCTAGTTATGTCAGTGTAAGGGTCGACCTTTCGGCTGGTTAAAGCTGGCTTGACTTGGTTGATTGATATTTTACACGTTCAGGAGGATGTTTTAACAAATTCAAGTTCCATAGCTCTCTGTGAGCCATGGTGTGCTAAAAGAGGGTTCAAAGGTCAATTGCAGGTTAGTGTTGAGAACCATAATTTGATTACAAAAAGGACAAAAGTTGGCAGACAAGGAGATTTTAGTTGGTGGTCTAGTGTGAGACAGAGTGTTAATTTAGCTGTGTTAAGTGGACACCAGGTGGTTGTTCCCTGTCATTTGCTCATTATACCACAGATGTCAGAATCCTGCTTGGATGGTTGTTTGAGCTCCAGTAGTTCATTTAAATTGCTCATTGGCTCAATAATCCATATGTCTCATTCTGAAGACCTAACTCGACTGCTGAAAGGAAACATAAATACCCATAAACACAGTTGCGCTTCAGGAGATTGTTTGAAATTGGCACTCCAGAGGGTAAAAAAAAAAAAAGTTTTTGTTTATATTGAATCTTTTGGTTTGAAGTGGTTTAAAATGGCGTAGTAGTGTTTTCTTTACCGCATCTGTTACTAGATTTCTTTGGTCTCAGAAGTGTTAAAATCTTCAGCAGAATGAGCTGTGAAGTACATTTTTAGGACTGTGGCACTGTCAAATAGAACATTGGCTTGTATTTTATGTTTGTGTTTTTTAATGGATATGAGACCGGTGAATAAGTTGTGTGAGGTTTCTGGAAGAAAGCCTCATTCATGCTTGTTCCTGATGGTATCACACCCCCTGTCAGTGAAACGGGCTGAGAAACAGCTGGTGGCTCAGCTCTATGGCAACTGTTTTAAACATCTAAAGAGGTGGAGGACAAAAATGTTTAGAATACTGCTTTGTAACATGTAGTTTGTGCTTCGACAGGTAAACGCCAGGTGCTTTTCACTTGTGTGAAACAGGTGAGCAGCAGCATGGTCCCAGAGGACCTGTGTGAGTCTGCCGAACGTCCGGGACCATCGTCTGAGGACTGCAACACCCAACCCTGTCCAGCCTTGTAGGTGACCAGACTTTCCCCGCTCTGTATCCCATATAATGCAATCATCTTTACACCAGTGGTCTGCAACCCTGTTCCTGAAGAGCTACCATCCTGTAAGTTGTCATTCGAACCAGAACAAAGCACACCTCATTTCCCAGTTTAACTGTGCAGAATACAAATAATGCCAATTTTTTTCCTGTTACGCATGAGCCAATTTAGGCTTTATAACTCGGTTTTTCTGTCACAGAGACTCTGGAAAATTATTCCGGTGAAGCAAGACATTTGAAAATTCAATTACAGAATTATTTAGGAATTAAATCACGGAATTTACAAACGCCGGCATGTATATCTGTGCGAAGGGGTTAATGAGTTGCTTGGAGGCCAAATCAAGTGTGCTGAATTGGGATTAAAGTGAAAACCTCCAGAATGGCAGCACTGTTGGAATAATATTGGAGACCACTGCATGACACTTTATACTCTCCATGTCCCATAATGCACTACTGTTGACTACACCCACTCCGCTTCTCAAAGCATAGGCTGCATCCTTGGAAGGCTGCATTTTTAGGCTGCTATGTCATCGCAGGCTGTTCCATTGTGAAGGCGGTTTTGAATACAGCTGAGAATGCAGTCTTCAGCTTGCATGGTATCAGACGGAATTGTCAACATTGATATGAAGTATAAACACGCTGACAGTTGTGTCTGATATCAGGCAAGATGAAGGCTACATTTCTAAGCAGCATCTAAAAGCGCCTACGCAATGTATCAGCCTTCGCTGACGTAGCACCCTAATCATGTAGCCTTTGACAGATGGCCACTGTAATACTCATACCACACTCTACAAGACATGTCGCATTATGCATTATTACTGACCACAATAATGATTACACTTTCTCCTGTCCATGTCCAAAAATGCACGACTACTGACCCAACACACTCCTCTCAGTATCCCATAATGGAATAATCACAACACCTTCAAGACTACATGTCCCACATTGCACAACTGAACACACCCTCTCCTCTCTGTATTCCATTATGCTGGGCTGGCCACACCCCTTGCACAACATATCTCCGAATCCACTGATTGCACCCTATTCATGCCACATAATACACTACTGACAACAGCCTCTCCACTTTACGCATGTTTTTTATTATGCTATATGTGTCTCCTCACTTCCCTCTCACGTCACTTCCTCGTGTATTAGCTCCTCCCAACGAGGATGCGAGAGAGAGATATGAGGAAAAGACGCAAGTGGCGGAAACAAAGAGACTCTTTCAGGAAAGGAAAAACTGTGCCACATGAGAAAGTACGATATTTATATATCACGCCACTTTAATAAAAGACTTCAAGCGTAGGATACACCTGTGTTTCATCGCCCTACGCAGGGTGTTCCACAAGTCCCGGCGGCCGGCGATTTCGCCGGACTACTCAGTCCTCCCCTGCCGGCTACTTTCCTGACAATTTTTTAAAAAATTAAGGCGAGTTTTGACGCTTTTTTTTTTTTTTTTTTTGATAGACGCTTTTCAGTTGACTGATCTACTGTCTCTTTACCGCTGTATTGAGACATTAAGCCACACAGTGATTAAGCTGACTCGAAAACAGCTTCAAGATCCAATGATATTGCGCGTCATATTAACTCCAATAATAGAACTTCTGTCATCTGCGCATCATTGTATTGTCTGGAAATCTTAGAAAGTTGAGCGGTAGCTTGTAGGGATGCCGCCCAGAAAGATGAAGGCGAATAGCGGGTAGACATTACTGATGTCCTTCGTAAAGAAAGGTAATTTCAGCACAATAAAGTGAACTGATGAGGCAATTCCACTCGGAGGTCAGCCCATCCCAGCCGGCACACGACCGACCTTCAATGTTGAAATACGGTTGAAATTATGTCATTTGTCGTTTCAACATTGAAACGCTATTGAAACAACGTTTAACTCTGATGGTTGTAACCCAGCCGGCACACAACCGACCTTCAACATTGAAATATGGTTGAAATTATGTCAGTTGTCGTTTCAACGTTGAAACGCTATTGAAACAATGTTTAACTCTGATGGTTGTAAAAAGGTTAACAAAATGATCTCAAATCAACACTGAAATTTGAACAAGATTTGTTTCAACGTTGAAACAACGTTGAGTAAGAGTACCACACACAACCTCCAGCAAAATCGAAAAAAATCACAACTTTTTCGGCTTACCTTAATGTTTAGATACCAAGTGAAATATTCGGGTGTGGAAAAACGTCGAGCGCACATCTAGTTAAGAGAATTTACACTTTAATTTCTAGAGCGTCTATACATGCGGCAAGTTTATAAAGGTGGCAGCCATGACACTGTTGACCTAACCTTAACCCAACTCATAAGGAATGCTATCCCTATCCCTGTGCCTAACCTTAACCCAACTCATAAGGAATGCTATCCCTATCCCTGTGCCTAACCTTAACCCAACTCATAAGGAATGCTATCCCTATCCCTGTGCCTAACCTTAACCCAACTCATAAGGAATGCTATCCCTATCCCTGTGCCTAACCTTAACCCAACTCATAAGGAATGCTATCCCTATCCCTGTGCCTAACCCTAACCTTAACCCAACTCAGCCGCAAACAATGGTTTGTTCCGCTCAAATTATTCTACCCAGGGTCAATGGATCAGCCGACTCACCAGCATGAAACACATCAAAATGGATATTCACATGACGTCTCCTCATTGACAACAATAAATAAAAAAAAAAAAAAAAAAAAAAAAAAAATTGATCACAACAATGAATAAAAGAAAGAAAAATAAATGAATATATTATTTCTTTTATTTATATATATATATATATATATATATATATATACACACACACCTTTGGTTGTCTTTCACCCTTCAGCAATGAATAGAAACTGATGCGCTGAGTTGACAACAAACTCAGTTGGTGTAGTCCTTAAGACCGCAATGTATGGCGTGTTTGAAATTGCTTTGTCCACAAGTTCCCAGGTTTGAATCCCATGGCAGATACTAATGTAATGTCTAGCTCAACATGTAAACCTTTGTTCACAGCCTCCTTGATGGAGGAAAAGAAAACATAAAAAAGAAGGTCAGAAGAAATTGGAGAGCTTGTACACAGAGTGAATGTCAGGAGGGAAGAGCACGGTGGCGGAAACTGAAATTACCGCAAAATTTTTTTTTTCCTCGCGCTGCATCTACCCCTTCCTTTTAAAATTTTTCCCCCATCACTCTAAACCCACTTCTCACTCATAAAAGCCCCCCAAAAATATTTGTGCCCCCTTTAAAAATCGTTCTGGCCAAAAAAAGAAACCCAAAAAAGTGGAGGTTGTGTATGGTGCTCATGCCCAACGTTGAAAAAATGTTGAAC
This sequence comes from Gymnothorax javanicus, assembly GCA_029692085.1. Classification (NCBI taxonomy): domain Eukaryota; kingdom Metazoa; phylum Chordata; class Actinopteri; order Anguilliformes; family Muraenidae; genus Gymnothorax; species Gymnothorax javanicus. The sequence continues at coordinate 38,550,897 of CM056209.1, forward strand.
ATCTTTCAAAATCAAAACATAATTCAACGGTGATTCAACTGTGATCCATGATGTTGATTCAACAGTGAAAAAACGTTAAAATGCCAGCTGGGATATGCTATGTTACAGTAAACGTCCATATATCCATACAGAGCGGTAGTAGCCTACTACCATATTCCCCAGTGTTCAACCCGATGACAGTCATTGCCACTATGCGATAATCAAATCTATTCAATTACGAGCGTTTTCGACATAAGTTTTTAAGGCATTGAATCGACTCACGGTGACCCGAAGAAAACCTGCGTCGAAACGTTGGTAAATTGCATAAGTATTGTCACATTCTGGCTGCAAGTGTGCTAATGCATTCGTCACATCTAATCCGTAACCATGCATTAATTCGCTTATTTGCGAAGACTACGCAGTATGACGACTGGTAAAACTGTTTTTCACTAACATGCTGTTCAGTTCATCAAAAAGTTATCACGCATTTTCCTTAAATGAGGACATGAAACGTGAATTTTCATTCGAATATTCTGAATCGTGTGGCCCGAGACAGCACTTATTTAGCTTGGCTTCGGCTTTAACTGACGTTGTTCACACCGATGTTCATAATTGAGGGTATCGCCAATACACAAAAAATGCACATATGTAGCACTTTCGGCAAAATATCTTGCTACTTCCGGAACCCACTTACTTCAGGTGCGTTGCTGAGGTCACGATTATCGTTTAGCATCAGCTAGCTGCGGCTCGGCCGTGCACACACGGATTCATAAATCACGCTGAGGAAAATGAAAACATTTACCAAGCGCACAGCTAGCTTCATGAGCGTACGGGCGAGTATGTAAGTAAGCACCCGATGCGGTCGGCGGAACCACGCACGCCTAGGCAGCGTTGGGGGTGCATTCAAGCGCATCTGCAAGTAAAAGTTGGGATTCCCGAAAAAAAAGCGAAATCTTGCGAAGTTGGTTAATAAGCCCTCCAAATCCTGCGATGGCTGCAAGATCCTGCAGCTCTCGCATGGTTTGGAGGGCTTATCGCAAACTTCGCAAGATTCTCGTAATTTTTTCGGGAATCTCGCGCAGCCGGCTTACTTGCAGACGCGCTCGAACGCACCCTTAATTTTTTCCCGCAGCCGCGAAAGAGACCGGAAGCGACTGGGTTACCGAACTATCCCATAATGCATCTGAAACGGGGCATGAATGCAACATCCGGGCATTTTTTCCGTATTGGCGTTACCCTCAATTCGATATGCTCAATATGTTTCACATTTAAATGTTTTCTTTTTAGTACTGAAAATATTTTAAATAAGTGAAGTGCCATCTTAAAATAAATTACTTTGCTGCGAAAATGCTGAAATGATAGCTGTAAATATTCAGTGTATTGTATATGATGTCGGTGTTACCTATCGGAGATCTTTTTTACTATTAAATTTTCTTCATCATTATAGGGTTATGTAGGTGCCATGCTTCCTCTGTTGTTGGTGCCGTGCTGCCTCTCAATTCCAATAAAGTCCAACACCTCGTGAAAGTCAGCAAGCACTCTCTTTTCAATGCAGACCCATTTGTGTATTCTGATTTTTTATAAATGCCAATGAAATGGTGGTTCCATAATTTTTCGTCAACATAGTGACTCAGTATTTGTTATGGTTGAAAATGGCTAATTACTCAGTGCCAAAAGAAAACCCTCAGACATTTAAATGACTAAAATATTGAAATAAATATATATTTGTAAAGAGATGTTAATTATTTTGTATTTATGACTGGAGAAGACAGGCAAACAATGGGAGTTAAGGAATAAATTGTAATAAAATAGAAAAAAATGCTTCAAAGAAAAAATTGCTGTGGTGTTAGAGTTGATTTATGCTAACTTATAGTTTTTAATGTACTTGTGTTTGTGGTGCTAGTTAGTATTGTGCATGAAATGGTGGCATGTATGTAAGGGTGTTAAACTTTAAATATCAAAAAGAAGTGAAATTTAACAAGAAAATTTTGAAACTTTCCACAGAAAAATAGATGAATTAAGCTGTCTAAGGTCGAATAGAATGCACTAAAGAGCACCAGTGGAAAAAAAAAATTTCCCGGGTGGGGGGGCATTCCCCCGGACCCCCTAGAGGCGGACTGACAGTGTGCCACACATGCAACTCTTGACTGGCTACTTTTTTCATTTAACCTGCTACTTCCATTTCTTGGGAACACTCTGCCTACGTCCCTGCAGAATCCCTCTTGCTCCTTTTCTCCTCGAAATGCATTTAAAGGGGACCTATTATGCTGATCCTTCTTTTAATACATATTAGTAATGTTATAATGTTGGTTGTCCATGCTCAACCTCTGAAAAGTTTCTAAATATAAGATACAGGGGTTTTGTCGTAATCCAAGAATGTGATTTCGTCAGCGCGATTTCCTCTCTGAACAGCTCCTCCCGAGATCTTCACGAGATCTGGGCAAAACCTGACGTCAGGTTGTGCCGTCCAATTAATACAGACCTAGCCAGAGCCAACCACTGCGCTGGACCTGCCCACACCGGAAACTATTCTAGCAGGCACTAACAACGGCAGATCATACTATGCCTTAGTAGCGTCTACACTTTTGGAAATCTGAAAAGAAGAGCCGCAGATCATTTGAGGTGCAATTTTGTCAGTATCTCTCCCAAAGCTGCTTGTCCGTTTACTTTTTGGACGCGAAGAAAAACAACTATTTTCCTTCCAAAAGACGATGCCACCAGAAATCAGTGGGTAGCTTTTTTTGTTTGCTGGCAGTAAACAGCCAGGGCCAAAGGGAACGTTAGCTGATTGTGCTCAGCATTTCACCAAAGACAGCTTTGTTAATAAAGGATAATTCGACACAGGATAAGCGTTTCAGCTGCTTCTCAAACCTGAAGCAGTTGCATCGATCAAGCGCTCGGAGCCACAAGCTGTAAGTAACGATATAACAGCAAATAATGTAAGTGAAGCTAACGTGTTAAGGGTGGCTGGCAGGACCGCTAAAGACAGTTAGCACTAACAACTGGCCTCAAACGCAGGCTTTGTAAAATATCTGAAGATAAAGCCTGTATCGGTCACGACTGTCCGAGACTCACAGACACAGAAGCTGTAAGTTGCTTTTACTGCATAAGCCAACCTGACGTGATAGCCAGTTGATTGTGGCTGTAGCACAGCGGCCAACGTAGCCAAGTTACTGTTGCTAATGTTTGTGTCCTAAATATGCAAGAGTGATATCAGGGGAAATTCTACAGAAGGTGTGTGAACATAAACCTCATTTGAAGCTAACTTTTAATACTTGTTTGTAATTTGGATGCTTTGTACAACTGTTCACAGTAACAGAACTTGCTGTCTGTAAAACCTGTATTGTAATGGTTTGTCTCTGTGGTTATGACCGCTCGGTTACCAGCTACTGCATGTTAGTTTGCGTGCCGTGCTAATTAAAAATGCTCCTGGTTAACTTATATGCAGTAATTCTGATTGGTATGCTTGTGTTACTTCGGTAAGCATCAATGTGGCAGTTTCATCATAACGTTGCCCGATTGTAGCCACTACAGTTAGTGATCGCTTCACTTATCCATGACCGGGATCAGCCGGATACTTCACAAATGTCTGAGCAAGCTCTCTGGTGCTACCGTGAAAGCAATCTAAAACGCAGAAGCTCTACCGGTTTACAAATGATTTCTCTGCACTACTTTGACATAATTTCATCCCCCTTTAGAAATTGTTGTGGCTAATAAAAAGCCGAAAAAGGCGGAGATTAAATTGGTAATTCTTTCCTGTAGAAGTGATCCATTTGCTAGCTCCACATAAGCAACTTGTCCGTGCTAACAGAACTTACGGTCTGCAAAACCTGTATTATGTTCATAACATAACCGAGCTCTCTCTAGCTGTCGTGTACTATCCATAAAGCTGCTTTCGCATCGGACACGAAACAAATTTTTCGTGCGACAGATTAGCTACATTCAAAGTCAATGCAAAGACGCGAATACAGGTGTTATGGGCGCGTTAAGCAGCTTTCACACCGGACGCGAAACAAATTTTTCGCGCGACAGATTACATTCAAAGTCATGACCGCTTATCAGCGGTCAGTTAGTTTGCGTGCTCTGCTAATTAAAAATGCTCCTGGTTAACTTATATGCAGCAATTATGATCGGTATGCTTGTGTTACTTCGGTAAGCATCAAAGGTGACAGTTTCATCATAACGTTGCCTGATTGTAACCACTACAGTTGAAGCTAACCAGAGAGGTGCTGTATGTGTCTGCCGAGTTGGGCTGCAGTTAGACCAGACGTAGGTTTTGCAGAGTTTGGGGTGCGTTTTTGGGTGCTTATGAAATGATCGCTTTACTTATCCATGACCGGGGTCAGCCTGATACATCTCCAATGTCTGGGCAAGCTTTCTGATGCTACCGGTGAAAGCAATAGGGAAGCGCACAGGCTATAACGTGTCCGGTATAACAAACGATTTCTCTGCATTGCCATCGATTGAATATTAAATTCTTTCCTGTAAAAGTGATCGATTCGCTAGCTCCACATAAGCAACGGTTCACGCGGACGGAACTTACGGTCTGTAAAACCTGTATTATGTTCATGACATAACCGGAGCTCTATCTAGCTCTCGCACACTATCCATAATGCGCCCATTTTTCGCGAGGAAAAGCTGGTCATTCCGAAGCAATAAGTAAACCACTACCACGGGCAATTTCCGAAAAGGCCGTTTAGCCTGGAGCTTTCGCCCCTCCGCCATATACCAGCGCAGAAGCTGTTCGTTTCTCCACGCTAACAACACACCACAGCTACGCACACGAACCAGCAGGTCCTAATATGCACCGAAGCAGTCCATAAGCTGTTGGTCCACTTTTAGCTGCTCCTCACTGTCCATGTTTCCCTCTAAACTCAGACCCACCGGATTTCTACGGTCTCCGGTCTACACTTGGGCATGTCGACCCGTTCTACAAATGTGTCTGTATGGGGTGGATTCTAGCTCTCCCTGCATCCTAGCTACAGAGTAGAAAAACCGCTGTACTCACCACTGTTGCTGATAGCAAATTCGTGCTTGAGCTGCCAGACTTTCGCACTGCGTCTTCCACTTTCGCCATTGCGTTTATTAGAACAAGTTAATGTCATTAGATCTATACACATGTACTGCGTTAGATTGCAGAATATGCCCGTCGATTCCTTCGGGAGACGCGTCAGTTTCACTCTGGGGCGGACCAGGAAAACTGCGTTCTGCTGCCTCGTCCCGCCTAGATCCGCCCTCCACAGAGCTGGCCAGTCAGAAGAAAGTGGGCACACGGGGAGTGGGGGCCATAGCGGAAGAGCCACCCCAGTGAGGCGTTTCAGGCAGAGACTACTATGGACTACAAATGGGGTTTTTTGAGGATGGCAGTATGAGCGAAATAAAGTACCCTTTTTCTTTACTTTGCGCGATCAGGAGTACTCTAGGGGAGTCAAAGACCAAAATATAAACTTGGAAAATTAGCATAATAGGTCCCCTTTAAGATGTTGGAAGGTCCTACATCATGGCGAAGGGGGATCAATTTCTGGGTCACGGAAGGAGAGAGGCTGTGGGGAGGAATAAATTAGTGTAATGACAAGCACCCCATGCACTACTCCTGGTGGCCTCTCATATCCATGTCCCACAATGCACTGCTGCTGGCTACACCCTCTCCATCAATCGGAACATCCTCACACGTTTCTGTATCCATCCACATTCACTCGGACCTCAATACCAGGAGAACACGAGAAGACTATTCCCCTACCAATCAAATTGCGCGTTGCAGATGCACAGACTGAGAAGGAAATAGTTCCAACTTTTGTATAGTTTTATTGCTAATAGTACCACATAAGTTATGCATATTTGGACATGTACTCACAAAACATATGAATACTAAGTTATCTGAGTGTTAATAATAACAGAAAAATACAGTTAGCAAAACTCTGGCAACAAATCATAAACAAATCACTTGGAAATGTCATAGTTATGTACCCCAAAAGTCGTACCTGGTTTGCGCATTTTTGAGCGGAAAAAACCCAGTTTTTTCAAATGGCGGCCTCCCAGTGGGGTACGAGTTGCCTCAGAGGTTGTCGGAGAGACGGCTTGTAGTTACAATTGCCTCTCAATGTCCCAAAATAAAGACTCCGCGGTACCATAATTTCTTATCACCTGGATTCAATCATATTTGGCCTTAAACAATTACTCATGATTGAATACCAAGTGTTTTATATTTTTGTTCTTCACAAATGAGGGCAGCTACAATAACTTTCGCTGATTACTCAACCAGCAAAACAAAAAAAAGATCGGATAGTCCTGATTAATCGCAGGAGGGCCACCTGTGTCCTGTTATAAACTGCATGGTCTCTGTTGCACCACTGAGGGCTGAGGTCTTACTCATGACATGTTTCAGGGGAGTTCCCCGGTTTCAGTCCGCGGTGGTAGTCTGTGTTTTTGCCAGCCTTGTTCCTGGAGGTGTACTTTCCTGCAGGCTTTCAATTTGACTGTGATATGGCTCACCTAATGCTGCCGATTAACCACTGTACCAGGTGCGTGTTCAACATCGTGAGGTTGATCGAGATCCCACGAGTTCTTGTCTCTTGAACAATTTATCTATATTTGGTCTTGCATAGACGAGCAAGAGCATCTGCAGACAGTCTGGCCTTGCTTTTCAAGATGGCGTCCAGTGTTGTCAACTTCGATATCCTCACTTTCACACAGCTTTTTCAGTGGAATTTGATGCAAACTGCAGTTGGCAGCCATGTTGGAACTCATGAGCTGTTCAGAACGCAGGAGTCTTTCCCTCATTAGACCTAGCGTGAGACGCTTTGGTCGTGAACATGCCCCAGATCTCTCGTTGCTGAGTGAGGTGTTTTTTGTTAGGGCAGGAATGAAAACCAACTGGACGGTGGATCTCCAGAGGTAGGGATGGCCAGCTCTGATCCAGAAGATTTCTTACAGGGCAGCCTGATGCTTAGCGGTCAGCACATTTGACTGGGACTCAGATTGTGGTTCAAGGTGGTTCAATTACATATATGCATAATACAATCAATGCAACTATTGGGCCCTCAGGTGAGACCCTTAACCCCACACTGCTCCGGGGGGTTTTCCCTTGCATCGTCCAATGAAATATCAGATTTAGTAGCTTTGAATAAATGCTTGAACTAAATAACTGAATTGTGATCATGAAACCTTGTGACTAGCTGGGTAAACCTGGTCAGTTGCTCATAAAATTGAATTCAAAACAGGCAACATCAGTTTGATTTCAGCTGGTATATTCAAGAAAGTAAAAATATGGGATTTGAGAGAACCAGCTGTGGGCCAGATTTTTGCACGAACTTATGGCACGTGAAAAACCAATAATATGGTCAGTATTGGACCAAGTATTGGCCATGTTATTGGTATGATAAGTGCAATAAGGTTTTGCAGAGTGTGTGAGTAAGTCCAGCTCTGTGTGTCCGTCCCGTCTCTCCGTACAGCTGGGACGTGGGGAGTGGTCTGACTGCAGTAAGCCCTGTGGCCCCGGGGTCCAGCGGCGGCAGGTTCTGTGTCGGCAGCCCCTGGGGGACGGGAGCCTGGCTGCTGCGGGGCCGTCGCAGTGCCGACACCTGGAGCCGCCCGAGACCCTCATCTCCTGCCAGCTGAAGATCTGCAGCGAGTGGCACATCCACTCTGAGTGGAGTCCGGTGTGTATTCAGCACTGAAACCCTGCGACACATGCACTTTCACACACACATATGCATCCCCTTTGAATGGAGTCTGGTGTGTGTTCAGCACTGAAACCCTGCAGCATGCATGCTCACACCTACACACTCATACACAAACATACACACACACACACACACACACACACACACATTCATGCACGCAAACACACACGCACACTCACACAGACTTGCACACAAACACGCACACACACACTCTTGCACGCACACACTCGTACACACATGCTCAAACAAATACTCCCACATGCGCACACACATGCACGCATACACGCACACACGTACACACACGCATGCACAAACAACCACACAAACAGACACACAATTGCACGCATACACAGTCAGACACACAAATGCACGCACACACACGTACACACATGCATGCACAAACACATACACAAACAAACACACTCTTACATGAACACTTACTCATGTGCTCCCTCCAATTAAAAGAGGAAAACAGCCCTGAGAATGAAGTAAAACATAATTCAGCCTGTGATAGCTCTGTATTCAACTTGCTTTATCTTGCTTTAATGGGGACATACCATGAAAAACTCACATTTTAAGTGCTTATGCTCATGCACTTCGGCATCTGGAGTGCCTATCAACCCATAAACTGAAGTAACCCAGCCAGATTTCTGAGGGCTGCCTTTTTCATAAAACATGACTTTGAATCAAAGTTTTGTATTCTTAACGTTAGAAACTGAATTCCAAGTGAAGTTAAACTTTTATGGTGACTCCATGTTGTATTTCTTTGTGAATGTAATGTCCATCCTTGCTTAGCCTGCAGGCATTACCTTACCGTACTTATTGTGTCGTTCAGTGGATAGCTCGCTAGCCTCTTGTTCAGTCATATATATTTAGAGACTTGCCAGTTGTTGGGGTATTTTGACATCATCGCCCTTCGTCAACATGGGGGATATGTTTGCTAACCAGTTAGAACACAGCTTATTTTATAGAGGGGATGCCCACTCGGAACAATCTGTTTTCAGAGGTTTAGCAATGGCAGGAATCAAATCAGAATCGCCTAGAAATCAGAATTTTTATGTTTTCTTTCTTTTTTTTTGGCTAAAAAGTTTATAAACCTCCCTTTTAGACATCCAAGAATATTAGAACTTAGGTCCCCTGTATAGGTCATTTAACACATTTGCTCATTATTTGTGTGTAACATATTAATGCAGTAAACAGTTCTTGCCATACAATTTTTTTACCTTCAGTTCTAATTCAATTTTTACTGCTCTCTATAACAATAAATTCAGTGAAAAGGATAATAAAATAAACCAATGACAGTAATAGTACATTAATTAGTGAAGGTAACTAGCCACAGTAAATTGATTGCTATAATTACATGATCTGTATCTCTTACTCTCTTGCCTCTCACATTCTCTCTCCCTCCTCTCTCCCATCACTCTCTCCCTGTTTGTCTTTCCCTCTTTCCCCCCTCTCCACCTCTCTCTGCTGTCTCTCACTTTTATCATGCTCTCTCTCTCTCTATCACTCTCTCTCTCTCCCAGTGCTCGGTGCCGTGTGGGGTAGGACAGCGCACGCGGGAGGTGAGGTGTGTGGATAGCCTGGGGGACGTGGTGATGGATGAGGAGTGTAACCTGGGGCTTCGTCCTGAGGACGTGCAGAACTGTGACGCTGGGCCGTGCGCCCGCAGCTGGTTCTTCACACGCTGGAGCGACAGGGTGAGGCTATGCTAACAACGATCACGCTATAGCTGCTGTTTGCGATCACATTTGAGAGTTACTGTCAGTGATCGCATTTCAGAGTCACTGTCAGTAATTCCATTTCAAAGTTGCTGTGAGTGATTGCATTTCAGAGCTACACTAAGTGATCGCACTTCATTGTGCACTTCTGTGACCTCATTTTAGAGTTCTGTGAGTGATCGCATTTCAGCGTTAACGTCAGTGATAGTATCTCAGAGTTACTGTTGGCGATCGCATTTCAGAGTTACAATCAGTGATGTCATTTTAGAGTTACTGCGAGTGATCACATTAACAGAGTTACCGTCAGTGATGATTTTTCAGAGTTACTGTTGGTGATCACATTTCAGAGTTACTGTCAGTGATGTTATTTTAGAGTTACTGTGAGTGATCGCATTTCAGAGTGACTGTGAGTGATTGTATATCAGAGTGACGGCGAATGATCACATTTCAGAGTGATTGAGACTGATCGCATTCAAAGATACTGTGAACAATCCTAGTTCAAAGGTGCTATCAGTGATTGCATTTCGGCGTTACTGATCTGACGGCCAGCGCTCAGACCTTACGGTTAATTTTGATGTCCCTAATATCACAGCTTAAGTCTCTGTGGTTGTGTTCCGGTCAGTGCTCGTCGGAGTGTGGTGAGGGCAGTCGCAGCAGGACCGTTGCATGCTTGATGAACCACATCAGCAGCCTGCCGCTGGATGGCTGTGGGGACGAGAGGCCGGAGGAGCTAATTCACTGCAACACGGGTCCCTGTGAGCGCAGACCTGACTGGTACACAGGGCCCTGGGGACAGGTTAGAGTGTTACGCAAGCATTCACACACATCCGCATAGAAATACTCCCACACATGCACACATACTGTACATACAGTCATCCACAGTCAGACCAGCATGTTAAAGGCCCAATATGTAAAATTTCCAAATTCAAAGATCTATAAAATATGTAGATATGTTATATAAGTTTTGGTGTTGTGTACTTAAAATTATCTGTGATGTATTCAATGATTATCAAAGGCAGAGATATCTGGATCATCAGTGTAGGGACACGGGGCGTTTCTTTTTGTCACATTTTTGACGTCACTCCCAACACAAAGAGTGCATGAGAGCGAGAAAATCACCCTCCACGCACGCATGCTTCCCCGTTGCCAAAGAGTTTCAAGCCAAGATGGTAACCATCTTGTGTCGGGAACTGAATTTTCCACCAGAAATGGTCTAGATCAAATTTTATTCAGGTTGTTAGCTACCTTACAAAATAAACTTTTGTTATCTTGGTTTTTTGTAACCAAATTTCTAATAAGAGAGAAAAAATTAGAAGAAACTAAAGCTAAACCGGCGTAACCGGAAAGATACAATGGCTGCTGCTATGTGTCTGTTGGAGGACATAGTGAGCCGTGAGATATCTCTCTCTCTCCCTGTCAAAGTGCACATTAGGCTATTATTTATTTATCCTCACATAGTTAGCAAATCAGCCTATTACACCAGCAGTATACGTTCAAATTTAGCCAAGTTGTAACATAAACGTAACGTTACTCCACTTCAAAACATTTTTCTTGTGATGCCTCATGACAAACAGAAATCAGATGCGTACGGCACATCGTTTATGCGTTATGAGAAGTCAGTGCTACGTTAGCTACATTACTTGCAGTTGGAACACGGCTCCCTTGAATACTCGATTTAGTTTGGTCGATCAGCGTGTCTTGACAGATAACCGCTGGCCAGCTGGTCTGTTGAGCAAATCGTTGCTAAGGAAGCTATAGCAATAGCGGCAGGAGCAACTGAAAGCGTACATTGCCGGCTGACAGTGGCATTTCCTCGATATCTGTTACCTTTAGCATTTGCATTCACCAACAGAGTGTTCACATCTGTTATTATTCTCTACAAAGGTGGGCAACATGAGCCGGCCCCACCCCCTTATCTCAGCCTCTGACCTGCAGCACATCATAAGCGCTGTAAACGGCCGACTTATCATTATCCCTTAAATTTTTTTTTATTTGAATGAAATAAGATGAAGTTATATAAAAGTAAAGAAATACAACCTTACCTCGTCCATGAACATGGTTTGCCGCTCCTGTTTGAGTCACGTTGGAGAATTTAGCTGTCAGCGGTGCGTGTAAATTGATGAAGACAACAACTCCCATGATTCTACGCGATCCCATTGTGTCATCAAACTCGGCCTCTTGTTATTGTTTGGTTAAGCGCCCTCTAGCGGCAGAGAATTACATATTGGGCCTTAAAATAAGCTTTCAAATGCAGTTATAGGCTCAGCACTGCCCTCTGCTGTCTCTCTAGTGCTCTGCAGAGTGTGGTAATGGCATGCAGACCCGCATCACCACCTGTCTGTTGCAAACCAATGGCTCCCTGGAAGTGACCACGCCCTCTGACTGTGCCCACCTGGCCCGCCCTCCTAGTACCCGCTCCTGCAACCTTAAGAAGTGCGGTGCCAAGTGGTTTGTCACAGAGTGGAGCTCGGTCAGTGCCACCATAACCGCGAAACCTCTGGCATGACTCTTAATAACCTCTGACCTGAGATGCAAGATCCAGGTTCAGAGATTAGTCCCTCAAGTCAGTTTTTCACAGAAGTTCTGTCACAAAGAAGTTTTACTGACCCCTTACGCTTGCAAATGTCATGCATTTTAGTTGTCGAATGTTAGCTAGCTTTTTATGCAGATGAGCAGGGACTAGCAGAGATTCATGTTATCATGAAAACCCAAAATAGTTTATGAGTTGTGAATTTTATATAATTTTCACTTCATTTTCACTCGTAAATTGCTCACCTTAAGTTATGTCACTGAGAAGAACATCTAAACGAGGGTCCTTGCTTGTTGTGCAATACACAGTTACAAAGCCTTTGTGGTTTAATGATATCATCATAGTAGAGCTGCTATTCATTGGTGGTCTATGATGTTACTCTGAGCATTATATTTTTTATCCTGGAACAACACTTTCATGGCTATATCAGATGTGCTTGGTTGTGCCCCCGCCTGTTTGGCACCCTGGCCAGTAAGGCAATTTGACCATTTCTGCTTAGGTAGCAGAATCTGATTGCAGCTGCAACCTTGTTATTCACACCTTTAATTATAATTCCCTCCACAAGTCAGGTATATTCAACAGCTCCAACTACATTCTTCTCACAGATTGGTTGTCAGGTAATTTAAAATGAAATAATGGTGACTAATATTACAAAATTTAAATTAAAGATATGGAGTGAATTATTTAGAGGTAAACCAAAATTGCATTGGCATATTCTATCAATACATTTTAAAAAAGATATGTTTTACGTTATACCAGCACTCTGATTATGTGAACTGTGCAACCTGTCCAACATGCACATAAATACTTTCACCCATACCTGAATGCCGCACAACGCACGTCAAGTGCGCAACAGTATCAAACAGCCTTTAAACTCTCTCATACTGGGGTTCCTTGTCCCCGGCAGTGCTCTCGGTCCTGTGACGGGGGGTACCGGGTTCGAGAGGTGCGCTGTCTAGCCGACGACCTGACCCCGAGCGCCGGCTGCGACCCCTCGCTGACCCCTGAGGAGCGGGAAGAGTGCAACTCCCACCCCTGCGTCCCTGAATACAGTAATTTACTGCTTGCATGAAAAACTACTCCAACCTAAGCAGCTAAACCAATGCTACTATGCTCACGTAAATATTAATACGAGGGCTAGTGGCAGGTGGCACGGTGGCACAGTAGCCTCACAACAAGAGGGACGTGGGTTTGAATCCAGCCTGGGGCTTTTCTGTGTGGAGTTTGCTTGTTCTCCATGTGTTTGCGAGGGTTTACTCTAGGTACTCTGGTTTCCTCCCACTGTCAAAAAACATGCATTTCAGCCTAATGGGAGACTCTTGAGTGTGTGCAGTTGGTGAATGCGCCCTGTAATAGATTGGCAAGCTGCCTTTAGGCCATAGTTTGCTAGGATAGGCACCAGCTCCCCTATGGCCCTTGTGAGGAAGATGCGTTTTAGATAGTGGATGGAGTGCTAATACACTGCATACAGCTTCATTACTTGTTTAATCACTTTCCTATCAATTCCTATCTACAGGTATAGTTTGTTCTGTACCACCCACCCATGGCGTTTGGATTACAGTGTATTTTCCTCAACACGTGCACATACTGACCACATTCACTAGTACCAACCCAATGTATGTTTATTCATGCACTCTTACATACAATGCAAGCCATATTAGCGAAGCTAATGTTAATACATGGTGTGCTGCTTCATCGCCTGCTTAATCACTTTCCTGTCCACCATATGTATCGCTGTGTGGGGGCTCAACAGTATTATTCATACCATTCATATCCTCATACAGTACTGTAACTCTCACCCAAGATTTGAGGGCGGCTTAGCTCGCTTACAATGTGCATACATACCACATCTGCCTCAAACAGCCCAGTGTACACTGATGTAGGCGGTTTAATGTGTCTAATGCCAGTTCTTTCTAAACACTGAAAAGAGTGAAATATCAGATTTAAATGACCATGTAATTTCAGCTGGTTCCACATACAGCCGGGATACTCGCTCTTATCCAGAATGAGCCAGTGTGGGTGCAGGCTTTCATTCTATCCATGCAGTTTCACATCTGATTCTACTAATCAACCCTTAAAGCTTTTGCCATAGACCCTTGATTGGTAGAATCAAGTGTGAAACTGCATGGTTAGACTGAAAGCCTGCACCCACACTGGCTCATTCTGGAGAAGTGTGAGTATCCCTGACATACAGTTATTGTCTAAAAAAAAAAAAAAAAAAAAAACGTTTATTCTGAAATTTTTGGCCAATTTAATCAATGAAATTGACTGAGAGTTACTTAGTTATGTGGCAGCAGTTGACATAACTTTAAGCTAATCTTCCATTTTGAGTGTCAGAACCCCAGTGCATGCTGGTTTTCAAGCCACAACCAATGCATTTCCGAGTATTTCCATTGCTAGTACAACAAGCTGTACATTTTTTCCTTGATTAGCCACTTATGTTCTTTTCTGTGGGACAATTTACCTTCTTTAGCAAAATTATTTCAGAAAAAGCCAAGAAAGCCCCAAGCATTAAGGTGCTGATTTTCAAATGGTTACATAAAAAGGATTAAATGCAATTCTGTAAATAAAATTTGAGTTGAGTAAATAGGCTCCTAATTGGTTAAAATGTAGACATCTGGGCACGAAAACAAACCAATTTGTCGATAATGAATAAAATGTCGAGAAATAGATGGAGATAATGACTTAAACATGGATATAGGAATTCAAAAACAAAACAAATGATCGTGACCTTAACCTGTATTGTGTTAGTAAGTTCACTGGAAAAATTCTGAAAGAACTTAAGCACATGCTCAATATACTTAATTGTGCAGGTCTGGCTATAACAAAAGCCAGTACACTCAGAGGTCCTCAAGACTGAGTTTTAGAACCACCGATCTCTTATGTTTAAATCAGGAATTTTATTTATAAAAACTTGCATAGATTTATTTCATACTTAACTATTGTGTGACTAAAAAAAAAGAGGCATATAGTAATAAAAGTATACAATGTGCATGAAATTTTTACTTAATTAGATAAACTTGAAATTTTGCATATGCACACAATCCTATTAAATTTGCATGCTTTTTAAGTCATGTTTGGTTTTATAAATCCAAAGTCACCAAAGCAAGTGGCATGCGCATCTTTTCTGTACATATAATCCATTTATAAATTAGACCGCAACACTGTCCAATCTTGTTCCTGGAAACTTGCCGTCTTTTTGATTTTCACGCAAAGCTGAATGCAGCAAACCTGAATAATAATTAGCTGCCCAACAAGACCTCTTGCTGCTGCATAAATTGTTTGTTGGGGTTGTTTCTCAACTACTGCACTGGAATCTCGCTGCCTGAGTCTGTTGAAGTCAATTTTTTAAGGTAGTTGAAAATCTTCTCACTAAATGCAAGATTAAACTTTTAACATTGTGCACGTTTGGGCATTTCGTCCCATGAATAACAAAAGGTCGCAAGTGACATACAGGAATGTCACTTGCGACCTTTTGTTATTCATGGGACGATTTGTTGTCAATAAATGATAAGTTTTACACAAATTATTTTAGGCTGCCATGTTAGAAGCCAATAGGAACAAAGTGATTTCTCCTTCTAGTTAATCACTGAATCAAAACTTCCCCATCCCACCCTGGTCTTTCTCCCTTCTCCTCACCAGATGAGAAGTGTCGGGACATGTATTACAACTGCAACGTGGTGGTACAGGCGCGCCTGTGCGTTTACTCCTACTACCGAACCGCCTGCTGCGCCTCCTGCTCTCGGGGGAGGGGCAAGGAGACCCAGCTCCTGGGCAGGAGGTGATGCTGACCACTCCACAGACAGCCAATCAGGACATGCCTGTCGGACAGTCGAGCTGCAGAACCCCAGATCGCCAATCAGCAAGCGACTTTTCCCACAATTTCAGTGTGTTTGCTCATTTCAACTGTAAAGCAGACTTGATTCCCTCTTGAAAGCACAGCACTTTTTTGCACATCATTGAAAGTCAGTGGAGGCATCCAGTTTCACTTCATACTATGTTTTTGGATTTGTTTTGCAACCATAAAGATGCCCTGTGAAGCCAAGACTTGCTACTTACCCCTCCAAGATGACTTTAGGCAGTTTGGATCAGTTTAACTCTCCTGAGGTTCTTTTTCAGAAATGCAGGGTTTGCCAGCAATTGGCTTGAAAAGACAATAACACTACACTTCCACAGTGTACAACTAGGGAAATGTTATTGGCCTAAATGTGGCCTAAGAAAACATTGTAGATGTTGATCGTGTGTTTTTCACTAAAATGCATCCCCGGCTCTCAAACTTGTTTCTGACACCTAGAAAGGGAATAGAGCTATAAAATATAAAAAAAAATAAGGGCGCAATACACTTTGACACTGCTAAACACCCAGTCAAAACCAGCCAGCCAATCAAATCTGTGGACCTGTTTTGAACCAAGTCTGAATTCTTTGGCAGCGCCAATTCACTACGCAAGGATGACGACAGAGGCAAAAACTTACCGAAGTCCCCCAAAATTTGCAATAAAATCAGTTCGTGGCAAATTCCAGTCCCTGCTGCACATATTTCCTTTTACTCAGCATTTTCTTGGTTACCATGTAGTTCCAATCAGCCTACAAGGACAGAGCTTCCCCCCCTATTCCCCAGAACACAAAGACAGACTCTTGACCTTCCATAACTTTTTTTAATGAGCACAGATAGTCTGACAGAGGAGAAATGGGCCAGTGTTCCAGGCTCAGGGATTTTGGTGAGCCAAGGGCAGCAGTATTGACATGGTTTTGGCCACAGGGTGGACTCCCATAGTGTTCAGCGCTTCTGCAGATACTCTGAACAAACATCAGGTCTAAATCCAAAATGGTGGAAATTGGCCAGATTTTTTTCCTTTACTTAAGCGTCCAGCTTGAGCTTCAGTCCGACTCTCAGAGTCCAGATTCTCATCACTAATAGAGTTCATAACTTAAAAAAAAAACAGGGTTTGCCATTCGATCGGCGAGAAATGACAGCTCTCAGAACATTATGCCGAGTAGCATTATACAAGTAACTTCAATGCAACTAAAAATAGTATCTTTTTGTCATTTAGCTTCCTTGTAGCTTATCAAATCAAAATAAAATATTTTTTGTTGCTTTAAGCATCGTACCAACATTCATTATCAACACTGTCAAAGATGTACAAGTGCACAAATAAAATATGATAAAATATTGTGTGTTGTACAAAATTAAAGAAAAAGAACTATGCTTAAAAAATACCAGAGGTGAATCAAGAGACATTTCAACACTAGCACACACTAAAATGTACCCCTGAGATTACAAAAAAATTAAATTAATTTAAAAAATAAACTGATTGAAATCGTTTGATTGCTATTAGGCCTGTATGCACACTTGGCAAGCCTGAAGGCACATGGATACCGGTTGACATTAGGTAACATAAGGTCAAGTGGAGTCGAATAATTGAGAAGTGATGGGGAGGGCAGAATTTGTTTGTCCAAAATTTGTGGCTGCAAACTTGGCCAAGCAATTTTTGGTAACAGAATTACAAAAAAGACAGCTCCGACAATAAATTGAAGGAACAGAGAGATGCTAACGGACCAACAGGCTAGCGCTCATGGCAGCCATGTTTATTTCCAAAATAAACGATGCATTCGGTCATTCGACTGACTTCACCCAATGGTATCTGACGTCGACCGCGAATACTGAGGCCGAGTGAACCCCATAATGCACCAATGTATGGGTCAGAGGTCAAAAGTCAGAACTAGGCAGTGTAATGAAAATAAATCAGCTTCGGCCAATTTACGCAAGTCAGGCAAGAAGCCAAAGACGACACAGTTTTGAGATGATGCAAGATCTGACAGCCCACACAGGTTTACAATTAAGTTTTTGTATTTTAACCTCAGTCATCTGTCTGAATTAGATAATCCACTATATATATCTATATATATTTATACATTTGTTAACATTGTTATGTTCATATTAAAACAAGGCTTTTTTTATCAAAGGCTGCTATGCACAGTATATAAATGTACATTACATGAGTATGTAAAGGTTTACAACTAAGATCAAATAAGCATTCACAAGGAGATACCTTTGGCTTTAAGGTTAGTCTACATACGAACAAAACACTGTACAAAAATACAAAATACACAGTACACGCGTAAAAAAAAAAAAAAACCACAACAAATGACAAGAACAGAAAATGGACAAGGCGGACTAATATATTATTGTTTTCTCAGAAAAAAAAATTGTTCAAGTTTTCCTTTTCAACATTAAATTTTATGTTTGAAATCAAACAAATGCAAGTTTGGGAGGAGGGGTTGTAGAGAGCAAACAAAAAGCTAACTGACAAAAACCAGTAAGTTACAAAGGTTCAAGTTTACCATTCCGCATGTGCAAGTCAGTATAAAAATGCTACAACTCGCAAGACACGCCCCTCCACTCTGATTGGCGGTCGGTCCTTTAAAAAGCTTGATAGCTGAAGGGGTGGGCGGGGTCACTCGCTGTCCGTCTCCAGGTCGGAGTCGGACCACTGGACGGGCGGCAGCAGGCCGCGCCTCTGGGCGTACTCGATGATGGCCGTGTAACAGAAGTAGTACTGGTCCCAGGTTTGGATGCTAAAGGCACGCTGCGTTCGCATGCGACGTACGGTCTGCTTCACGTCCACCGTCCCCACATCCTCCAACCGAGACAGACAGATGTCAAGAGTGCAGAATGTACCTGAGAGAGAAGAGAGGGATGGGAGTGTGTGTGAGAGAAAAGAGTGTGTGAGAGCAAGAGAAAGAGATAAAAAAATCTCTGTAATTACAGTAATCAATTTACTACGGCTAGTTACCGTCACTCATTAATGTAGCATAACGGACAAGGACTTATTTTTTCTGTATGCTTTAAACCTAATTGTCCGCTGAACAAAAACAATGAGAATAAAAACTGTATTGAGAAAACCAGAGAAGGGTGTTTAGGTGAAGATTTGCCCTGCTCAGAACTTACAGTGCTGCAAAAAATGTATTTGCCCCTTTCCTAATTTATTGTTTTGCATATTTGTCACACTTAAATGTTTCAGATTATCAAACAAATTTTAATATTAGACAAAGATAACCCGAGTAAATACAAAATGCAATTTTTAAATGATGATTTCATTTATTAAGGGAAAAAAGCTATCCAAACCTACCTGGCTCTATGTGAAAAAGTAATTGGCCCCCCCTTGTTAAATCATGAATTAACTGTGATTAACCACATTTCTTGAGTTCACTTTCACTTGCCACACCCAGGCCTGATTACTGCCAGACCTGCTGAATTAAGAAATCACTTAAATAGAACCTGTCTGACAAAGTAAAGTAGGCTAAAAGATCTCAAAAAGCAACACATCATGCCATGAGTTCTAAAGAAATTCAAGAACAGATAACAAACAAAGTAACTGACATCCATCAGTCTGGAAAGGGTCGCAAAGCCAATTCTAAGGCTTTCGGACTCCTGCGAACCACACTGAGAGCCATTATTAACAAATGGAGAAAACTTGGAACAGTGGTGAACCTTCCCAGGAGTGGCCAGCCTATCAAAATTACTCCAAGGGCACATCGATGACTCATCCAGGAGGTCACAAAAGAACCCAGAACAACATCTAAAGAACTGCAGGCCTCACTTGCCTCAGTTGAAGTCAGTGTTCATGATTCAACAATAAGAAAGAGACTGGACAAAAATGGCATCCATGGGAGAGTTCTGAGGCGAAAACCACTGCTGACCAAAAAGAACATGAAGGCTCGTCTCATATTTACCAAAAAAAATCTTGATGATCCCCAAGACTTTTGGGAAAATATTCCGTGGACTGATGAGACAAAAGTTGAACTTTTTGGAAGGTGTGCGTCCCGTTACATCTGACGTGAAACTAACACAGCATTTCATAAAAAGAACATCATACCAACAGTCAAACATGATGGTGGTAGTGTGAGGGTTTGGGGCTGCTTTGCTGCTTCAGGACCTGGACGAATTGCCGGAATTGATGGAGCCATGAATTCTGCTCTCTACCAGAAAAGTCTGAAGGAGAATGTCCGACCATCAGTTTGTGACCTCAAGCTCGAGCGCACCTGGGTTATGCAGCAGGACAATGATCCAAAACACACAAGCAAGTCCACCTCTGAATGGCTTTAAAAAAAAAAAAAAAAAAAAAAAAAACAAAAAATGAGGGTTTTGGAGTGGCCTAGTCAAAGTCCGGACTTAAATCCGATTGATGTACTGCGGCATGACGTTAAGCAGGCCGCTCATGCTCGAAAACCCTCCAATGTGCCCGAATTATAACAATTCTCCAAAGAAGAGTGGGCCAAAATTCCTCCACAGCGACCTGAAAGACTCATTGCCAGTTAAGGCAAATGCTTGATTGCAGTTGTTGCCGAGGGTGGCACAACCAGTTCTTAAGTTTAGGGGGCAATTACTTTTTCACATAGGGCTAGGTAGGTTTGGATAGCTTTTTCCCCTCAATAAAATCATCATTCAAAAACTGCATTCTGTATTTACTCGGGTTATTTTTACTAATAGTAAAATTTGTTTGATGATCTGAAACATTTGAGTGTGACAAATATGCAAAAAAGAAAAAGAAATCAGGAAGGGGGCAGATACTTTTTCACATATCTAATTAGATGAGCCGCTGAGACTGCCAGATCCACCTTCATTTCATAACATGTACGTACATCACTGTACAGCATCGCATCATGTGCTTCAGTTCTTATCCCATGAGATTACAATAGCCAGCTATCCACCCCAGAGCTAAACACTACCTAGCGCCACAATGACCATTTTCCAGCATTACATACTATCCTAGCCATTTCACATGAGCTTTCATTCAAAGTGACTAGCACATCCATTTTTCTCATTTTTGTGCACATTTATAGCGCCTTTAGAGCAGAACTTTCTGAATCAATGGAAGTATCTTGCTATAAGCTTCAACAGTAGCGTATAATCAGGGAATGAAACTGTGCTAGCTTTAGGTCCCAAGCCATTACACTACATTACTACTAACTGCTGCTAGCCACCAAAATTCTCACAAATTAAACCAGCTTTCACACCTTCAGGTTTCTTATGACACTTTTCAAATCAAATTAGCAAACCAACAGAGGATGGGTTCCCCCGATATAGTGGAGTTCTTCCAGAGATTTCTTCCCATTTTTGAGTTTTTTTCCCCCTCATCACTGAGAGTTTTTTTATAATACTGGGAGTATTTTTTTATATCTCATATGCCATTTTGAGGACCAGGTATCTGTTCCTATGGTACTCTGAGTTGTTGAAAGTCCTGTAAAAAGTGCTACTTAAGTAAGATTTCATTGAAATTGGAAATACCGGTTCTCCCAATGCCTGCACTACAGTGCACCACCACAGGGGGGCCCCCGGGAGAGCCCGTCCAATCAGCAGCGAGGGCCTGGAAGGCGTCTTCCTGGTGCTGTCTGACCTGGGCTCGGAAGTCTAGCATGGCCGAGGCAGATTTGGGAACGCCGAAATCTGGCCAGCTCACGTACTGGTAGTGAGCCACATCGCGATACTCTCCCGTCTGTCGAAAAAGAAGGGGAGAAAGGAAGGGAAGAGAGAGATTATGGCATCACCGGAACCACACCAATAATTAAAGAGGACCCGGTTCCTAAAAATACCAACCAAACGCAAGTGGACACTGAAGGTTCCATGAACAAAAGCCAAAATTACAAGGGCGATATCATAGGACACACCAGCAACCAATTACCACCACATAGAAAATATAGGTATCGATCAGTGAACACCCCCCTCCAATGTGTACAGTGAACCTAAGTTTATGTCAATAGCCACTGGTGCACTTTCAGTGTTATGCTTTGCTTGCAGATCTGCGAGCGCTATAAAGACAGAGGTGTGGAGATTGACTGTAAATAATGAAATCAGTCCAAAAGCATTGCATGAGGAGTGCAAACCACATCTCAGGAGTAGCTGCCCACTAAAAATCGAGCCCTGCTAATGATAATAATAATAAAAAAAAAAAAAAAAGTATTAATGTCAGTCCCAAGCAGTTAAGCCGCATTTCCACCAAACGCAAAACGAAATTTCTCCTTGCTTTATTTGCGCGAGTTTGACTGCGGGATCATTTTTATTTTTTCACTTTGAAGATTTTTCGCCCTGTTCGCGCGAAGATCCCATTCACTTCTACGAGAGAGCAACCTGGCAGAGGATTGACACGTGAATTCACACCGCCGACCAAAAGCAATGCCAGTTGAGCCTTGTTTACACCTCAAGGGGCAGGCAGTACTTCCTGCAATCTCCAAAAATCACCAAGATGGCAAAGCTGATGTTCCTATGCTAACGTCACAAACATTTTACGATATGAACATTGTGCCCGCTTGAGAAAAATAATATTCACAGTCTGATGATGTTGTCATATCCAATGTTGAGCAAGACCACAAATTTTTTATGAAACGGTGATCCATGGATTATTTGACAAAGCTAGGCCGCTAGCTAGCAAGCTAGGTAGCTAGCGTTCCCATTATATCTCGTAAGGCAGCTAACTACGGTTTGAATATGAAGCTAAGTAGCCTAGCTAGCCAATTTTACTGCTAGTAGCAGTGATGCTATTCAGAATACTGCTCTTCTCGTGCAAATTTTTCACAAAAGAATATTTTGATGTAGAGCAAAATGTGAATTTTGTGCATTCGTGCCGTTCGATACTAAAGCTGTGTCAGCGTTCGGTCACACCACGGAAACGCAAGGCTCTACATTGTACACTGCCGTAACGTCCAAACAAAGCTGAATACAGTCAGAGAAAATGATGCTCTCACTTACAGCAGCCAATCAGTGAAAAGCACTATTTTAAAGAAGCGTTTATTACTGTGTTGTTTCTTGTGCCCACTTATATTTGAGCACATTTTCTACGTAAGGGTAACAGATAAAAAGAGGAACCGGTACCAAACAATAAAACGTTAACAAGGAAAAAGCATTACGAGTGTAATAGCGAGTGCAAATCAAAGTCATCATAAATGTCTCAGGGGTGCAATCCATCGCGGCGGACGCGTTGCTGAGGCAAAACAGACTGTATACTTCGCCCTTCATCACCCAAATTATCCCACCATTCAAAACGATGTGCCATGAAGACCACTATTTTACGATGGAGTTTAAACCTATTGAGTGCTTAGTGTAAGATTTAAGTTGTACCTTACTTCTATGTTGGAACTATTAAGATTGTGCAACCGTTAAAATTGTACTAGCGCGTAAACTATATCCTAAGTTAGAACTTTCGTTCAAACTAGGTTACATAACTGGTGCAACCCAGTGCAGGAGAGCTATACTACACTGTGACTGCTCTCTTTTAAGAAAAATGCTTCTTTATACCAGAGTCAAGTTTATCCTTGTTTTCAGTTTATGACCCCTAGTTCTGCAAATTGAACTTAGGAATATGTCAAGTGTGTGCGAGTTTGTGTGCGTCTGCATCTACATGCATGTTACTTTTGCTTGTTGGCAAGTCATGCGCACGTGCGCGTTGCGTTGCGTGTGTGTGTGAGTGTGTGTACGTGGTAGCAGCCAGTCACCTCAGTATTGCAGAGCTCCAGGTGAGACAGCTTGAAATCCTGGAACGTCTCTATCCTCACGTTCCTCACCAGGAAGTTCTCATGCTCCTGGTCTCGCCCTGCCTCCAATGGCCAGTACTGCCCACATTTGACCCGGCCCCTCTCTATCACCCTGAACACAAACACAAACACCTCCTGTCAATCATTATCACAGTCAAACACCTCCAGTAAATCATAATCAGCATCAAACACCTCCTGTCAATCACTCTCACTGGTGCAGACAGCGAGGTCCGCAAGTTGCTGGACCATTGCAGAATTCCCTGGGATGACACTGTATAGACACAGAAACCCTCAAATGTGTCAACTTTACTCTGAGGGTCACATCCAACTGGAGTATAATAATATCATTAAGAAACTGTAGTCCTTTAAAATTAAATCACTGATAAAATACTTATGCACCTCACATCATTTGAAACAGTAATGCTTTCTGACCAACCTAACGGAAGGCACTTAACAGACATGCATTTCAGACATTAAAGGAGCGCATGCTCACTCACACAGACAGGACATCTGTGTATTTTTGACATCCCTGAATTCAACTGCGATAATCTACAGCTATAACGGACTCAAAAGTACTGAGCGGTAGAGGATCTTCACCTTGTTGTCATGACGATGATCAGCACCATTTGCTCCCACACCATGCGCCAGAAGTCACCGTAAGTTTTTGGCAGAGGCCCTGAGGTGTAAATAAACGCAAGTTCAGAGAAAAGGCAGCTTGTACCATCCTCTGAACGCTGTAAAATGCAGACTGTTCGCCCTCACTGATAACACACACAAAACGCCTAACATAAACTAAACAGAAACAAGATGTGTCCTCGTGCCTTTTATAATCATGTTTCATTCATAAACTGCACAAGTCTGAGATGCTTTGAGCTCCTCTCTCGCAATATATACTGACATATTAATAAACTACATTGTGTTTGGCCACTATATACCCCCAGGTGGTACGGCCGACCTTTGACCCACAAAAAATGAGGTCAAAATTGGACCTATGACCTTGACATCAAATGGGTTTCTGAAGACACCCAATATGCATCACCTGTCAAAAATCTGAGGGCTGTCCCTACAAAGGTTTAGCAGCTAGAGCGGTAACAAGCGATGAGAAGACAGACAGACTTACGGCGAAGGAGGCGATGATACCCCATCGGCTCGAATCGCAGAGGGGGTAAAAACAGCTATTGGTTTAATTAACACAGTAGGTTTAAAGATCTTTGCTCACCCTGAGTGGCGATGTAGGCTTTAGTCATCTTGTATCCATCCATGTAACTTGCATTGATGTAATCTGAGGACTGATGAAAATGGCAGTTAAATGACTAAATTCAAATACCAGAGGAATACGCACACACAGTAAATCAAAGGTTTGGTGCAAAAGAGGAGCAAGTTAAATTTTGGGACAAAATTATCCATCAAATGAAGCTATTTATGAGATCCATCTAGTTGCAAAGGAACACACATGCCAACTTAAAGGATAAGAAAAGCTATAGTGAAGTTATGCTGCCAAATGAATTACATAACTGCTGCCATCTAAAATGGTGAGCTATTATTTTTTTAAATTACATCGCGCTGTGCAAACTGTGTAGGGTATAAGACAGCATGAGAAAGCCGCCATGTTCGTTCAGCTGGAAGATGCCCATGTCACCCAGGCTGGTAGCGCTTTTGTATTAACGGTAAAATGGTGAAAGGTCGAAAGGTCACATAAGTCAGGTTCGGATCGCCCGTTTCGTTAGAACACCAAACAGCTGCGGGTTAAATATGGATTTCCAGCGAACTATCAGTTGTAATTCAAACGACTGGTATCTCTCAAAACGCTCTTAACCCCTTAGTGCAGATATAGATGCCGGCGTCCATAAATTCCAAAATTCCTAAATAATTCTGTAATTGAATTTCCAAATGTCTTGCTTCACTGGAATAATCTTCAATAGTCTCTGTGATGCAAATACTGAGTTATAAAGCCTAAATTGCCTTATGCATAATAGGAAAAATTGGCATTTATCTGTATTCTGCACAAAGGGGTTAATCATCAAAGCAACTTTCAATACTTCTACTGTGATTCCATACACTCGAAAGACATGTCCAGCCTTTATTACATCACGCAGCAGTCTGGGCAGAATACTTCCCATTGTTTGACTGGTCAGTTATTTTCTGTGGTGGCTATAGCAGATTCTGAAGTATCTAGGATTATAGTTGTTTGAATTAGGATAACATGGTGTAACAAAATTTTTTTTTTAAATGGCTTATCATTTTGGACAGCAGACCTTATGTCCATTCACTGACAAGGTAAGTTTATCATAGATGTTATCCTTTAAAGACACCCCAAAACACTGTTACACACTGTTAAAGATGGTCCAAAAACCCTGCTTTATTTTGTCTGAAAAAGTCCAAAATGCAACGAGGCCTGCAGTGAACTGAACTGTACATGACTGAATGAGATGCATGATCCAGAACTACAAGAAAGAAAAAAAAATCAGTGAATACAAGCATTCAAACTTTTGTTTTGGTGCTCTGAAAAAAAAAAATTGAAAATTGAAAATTGAAAATGGCTCTTCAGGCCCTTCAGCATTAAACTCACTACGTCAACAAACTCGCTGGGTCACTTTTAAAGGCAGACACTTTCTTTAGCCCTCTCCTGCCATCTACTGGGACAGACCAGTTAAAGCATATACAGCATTTACTGGCTCTGGCGGGAAGATGCGACACTGATCTCCAGTAAGTTGCCCCCTAACTATTTCTGCAGTTACCACACTGCACCACAAGGGACACTGCAGAGCTGAATTGGCCCACAGAGGAACAGAAGCTAACAAACAGGAATCAAAACCTCCTCTTCAGGCCTACCTCAGCATTATTCAGTTCATTTCTCCCCCCCCCATCAGCGCGAATGCCAACATGGACACTGTAGCACAAGCACAGGTGGAGCTAAAGGCCGACAGCCCAGAGGCGGAGTCACTGGGATTCAGAAAGCTGGTTTTCTAAGCCCCAGTTTAGCCACAATTAGATCAATTTTGCGGTAGGGCCCTCGACTACACATTGCTCTGGAGGGATTGGCCTCCTTGTAGTATCATAAAT
The DNA here is from genome assembly GCA_029692085.1 of Gymnothorax javanicus. Lineage (NCBI taxonomy): Eukaryota > Metazoa > Chordata > Actinopteri > Anguilliformes > Muraenidae > Gymnothorax > Gymnothorax javanicus. The sequence continues at coordinate 38,577,401 of CM056209.1, forward strand.
TTCAAGCTGTTTTGGATTATAATATCTACTTAAGAACTGTAAAAGGAAGGTGTTGAGGTCGCATCATGTGACATCCTATGGAGACTGGACACCCAGTAGATGATCATTAGAATGGTAAAGCGGGGGAGGTTGCCAGGGCGATGTACCTCCTCATCATCCTCTTCCTCCAGCGGGCTCAGCTTCACACGGGACTGGTCGAGGCAGAGGACGTCGCTGTACCTGTTCTTCATCTGATTGTGAGGTTTTCTGCAGAGAGAGAGAGAAACAGTGAGGCGCTGCTAAGCTTGTGCTGCTCAGTGCTTCAGAGAAAAACAAGGTGTAATTAGAGATTGTTTTTAAGGGGGGAAAAAAAATGTCTCCCCCCACTCCAATGCAGCCCCCCAATTGATGTTCACAGACAGTAAAAGGCACATCTACTTACAATGTTGAAAGAATGTGCAAGGTTTGATGCAAGTATCTTAAACGGTTTCCGAGTTGCAGCCCAGAAACAGTGGGAACGCAGACACGAACGAGGACGCAAATGTGGATGGGAAACCATTAAAAAAAAAAAATAATTAAAAAAAATACGTTTCCCCTCCCTCATAATTCAATGCAAAGTGCTTCCACCTGCCATTGCTTCATACGCCCAAAGCGTTGATCTTCATATAACATCCCCACATTCAACTGGCCTATTGTCACACCTTGAGTTGTGACCCGATGACCTCCAAAACCTCATACGTTCAGCTCCCCACTGATGGGAGTTACCATGTCTGATTTGGTGAAAATCTCTCCACTCCTTCAGGACATAACGGTGTGGACAAGATATTTGAGACAGACTGACGGATGCGGGCCGGACGGACAAAAAAAACAGTGTGCCTCCCTCCCACTGTGTACGTTGGAAGCATAATAAAAACTCTCTGGTTTGAAAGAAACGGGATACAAAGGGCTTTTATTTAATAAAGTGGAGGACATGTACGTGTGCAAAACAAGACTATGAGGCGCCCTACAGCCTGGAGACAGACTTCGACCTCACAGTCCCTGTGTAGACACAGTAAGATGAGTGCAGTTATTGGGCACTTGAGCAAGGCTCTTAATTACATTCTTCCTCAGGGGAGTGGCCCCCTGATTACTCCAATCAGCTCCAAGTTGTTTTGTATAACAGTATCAGGTGAACAAACAACTAGAACTTTAACTACAGTAAGCATCATAATTCATGGGACAGCGAGACTTTTTTTTTTGTTATTCTGGTTCTGTTGGAAAAGTCAATTACAGGATCTGTATCTAACTGACCATGATTTTAAGATGCTGATGTCAAGAAGTCCCCGAAACGAGCAGGAACTGAAGAGGCCAGAAGCTAAAGCCTAACAGAGCAATATCAGGCAAGATATCCAGCATTTGGTGATGTCTATGTGTCACAGACTGCATGCAATCATAATGTTCAAACAATATAAACAATCAAATCTAAACTCTAAAGTCTCCTTTTCTAAGGAATCCAAGTATTGGATTCATGTACTTCAGACCCCACTGGACGAGGATTACAATCAAGAGTCGGGATGCAAATTGCAAGCTCCTCCCTTAATCGATCATTGGTAAAATTACCAACCAATCCGTCGATTAATTGTAATTTAAAAAAAACCACATGAAAACTCTACTTGTAAAAAACAATGCCAAATGCGTTTTGTCCACTCAAGCAAAGCTTAATTTTCACAGCAGCATATTACATATTTTCCAACAGTACTTCATCTGCTGAAATCGCGCTCTCTGTTGGCGGCTCATTGAAACAGTCCTCTGACAGCAGCTGGAATGTAATAGGACAGGGGTCCCCAAACCCGGTCCTGGGGCCTCCCTGTGTATGCTCGTTTTCGTTCCAATCAGAATTGCCATCATAGGATTTTAATACGCTCTTAATTTGTCCTAATTAGACGCATTTTGTGTTTAAAGAAGTTATTTGCGGTCTTAAGCCAAATTTTAATAGAAATATCCATGTGTGCCATGAAGAATAAAAGGCCCTTGAATATACAGTTTTTTTTTTTTTTTTTTTCAATGTTGCGAGCCATTTCAGATAACACTTTAACATTTTTAAACTGATCAAGTCAGGCACTGAGTAAATCACTTACCACCAAATCAGGTTGCTGAGCACAGGTGAGTAGAATTCTTTCAAAATAATTTGCTTGCACTCAATCACGAAAACATAACATAAAACAGGTTTGACTATCATTGGCTTGTCTAGTAAATTGTAAGCTTTTGCAACCATGTGCCCACAGTTTCACCAATTAGGAACCCATTGATTTTTTTCCTTTGATTGGGTGAATTTTTTTCCCCTCTTTTTATGCAGTTGTTACTCATATATCACAATGTGGACATATAATTTATTCCTCACTGTATGTATGCATATCTGTCAAAATACTGAATGTCAAGAGAGGATAAATTGCTGCTCTAAATTTAAATGCACCTAAATAAGACAAATTAACAGCCTGATAAAATCCTACGATTGCAATCAAGGGTGGAACAAAAACCAGCATACACAGGGAGGCCCCAGGACCGAGTTTGGGAACCACTGTAATAGGAGACTGTCGCAGTTTATATTTAAAATCCGTATTTTGATGAATCAATTAAACCTAACGTGATTGAGAGCAGTCTTTATGAGCAAAGTCGATCATCGATTAATTGTTATCATTCCCAACCAAGAGTAACATTACATCCATGAATCAGACCGATTCAGAGCGGGTTATGGTTGGAGGGGCTAAAGACAGGAGCCAATGGAAGTATCCAATGGGTTAGAGGCAGGAACAGCCTGGACAGTTTATCAATCTATCCAGGGCTCACAAACCAATCATTCAATCACACTTGTATGAGCAATTTACAGCCTCCAGCTGGCCTGGCATGTATCGTGAGAGGGAATCAAAGTACCTGGAGGAAACCCACGAGGACAGGCAAGGACACAGGATGGCCTCAGCCCGGATTCAAACCCACAACCTTCTAGTTGTCAGCTGACATGCTATGTACTGCACCGCATCGTGACTGGTTAAAATAAATGAGGCAATGACTGTGCACGGTAGCAACACCAAATGATTCCAGCACTGTGAATTCCCCGCAGAAAAAAAAGCAGCGCTGCTGAAAGACTGGGAGTGTGGGGGCGCGTGATGTGTTCGGTGTGTGTGTGTGCGTGCATGTAGTCTGCAAGCATACACCCATTTTCAACATCACATGCGGAGTGTCCCAATCAGACCGTTTTACGTGGCGTTTAAGAAAGGCATGTCACAAGAGTAAGACCCATGTGGACACTGCTCCGAAACCAGAACACCCTAATGTTCAGAGTCCCCACAAGGTCCTGCTCCTCCCACCTGTTAGAGTATGAAACTTCATCAAATGGGAGAAACTTGACTTAAAATGTGAAATGACCATACCATTTGTGCCTGCAAACACGCAGTAAGAGTATTCATGTTGGTGCATTGAGGTCGTAAGCCAGAGATCTCATCCCCCGCCCACCAAATGTCGGGCTGTGGGTAAGATGAAGGAGAACCGACGGCCTTAAAATGAACTACGGAAACTGCACAAAAGGAGAACCAAGTCCGTTTCCATCGATACCCCTTTCACAATCCCCTCGTGTTCCCGGCACTGCTGTGCAATAGATTTCCAGTCGTCAACAAATATCGAGTCAGTCGTTTAATCCCGCGGAGGTCATTTTACTTCACGTGATGAGCTCGGCACTCGGGATTGATTGACAGAGGCGAACACTGCTGAATACATAGGCACTATCAATCAATACTGCATGCAAGCCCAACTCAAGCAAGCAGCTTCTAAGAAAATGGATTTCCTATGTAACCGCGGCTCCTGTGGAGCGCAGGGCAGGACCTCGAACTGGGCGAAACCACGTAAAAACATGGAAAGGAGAGGTCAAGGGTCGCCGAGCAAGTCTCACGGCCCAGCCCTCACCACTTCCTCTTCCTGGAGGTTCCCATGGCAACACAGGAATGCGGTCTTGGGGCGCCTATCCCCCTATTATTTTCCCTGTCATGTACATCCTCAGTGTGTCTCCACAAAGACAAAGACAAAATGCAACTTTTATTGGGCGAAAAATGCCCTTTACAAGGCAAAGGGACATTTTCAGAGTTTGTGTTTGAAGCATCGATTCCAGCTATGCGCAAGGATGGAATATCGGCAAGTGGCGCCATGTTTCTCAGTGCAAAATAAGATTCAAGTTTCCTCATTTCGTCCGCCGAATGCAAAATAAACTTACACATGTTCAGCTGATGTGGAGCGTGAGATTTGACAAATCTCACTCAAGTCCGTAAGAAACTGAGCCCGTTGCATGACACTGAGGCGCTATGAAATAATTCAAAACAATGTCACACTTTATGCTATAAATAGGCTAATTTGAATGTGCAGTTTGAGTGATAAATCTACAACCTGCTCATGACAAATAATGTTAACCAACAGAGACTACAATTAGGGCTGGGCGATTAATCGAATCGCTTTTTTTTCTGAGCGCAATAAAAGTAACTGCCACTATGGGACAGACAGACGAACTTGCTTATTACCTTTTCTGTGACACATACCTAATTGGTTTTGATTGTTCAGTTGGCTGAATAAATTGCTTGATTCCAAGTTAGGCGAACTACATAGGAATTGATTTAAGGTAAGCTAATTAGGCCAACGCGATGGAGGCTGTCCAACCTCGCTGGTAATTAGCGGACTTCAAAGCGCAGTTTTCTTCCCAGAAGCATTTCAAAATGGCCTCTGATGTTTGTTCAACACTGCAATAGGCATGTGTCATAGAAAAGGTAATAAGCAAGCCTGTCTGTCTGCCCCATAGTGGCAGGTACTTTCAAGGGGCCTTCAGGGTAAAAATTTCAATTTTTTGAAAATTTCAATATTTTATATTTTCACATAAAATAAACTAGATAACTCAGTTGCCACAGGGACTGAGTCGTGTATCTCCCCGATTCCCAAATTTTTAACAAAATGGCCGCCGGCAGCCATATTGGACATCCAAAATTGGCGAAAATCGGTCTTGAGCATTGTCAAATAAATATCTTCGCCTGTGCAAAATTAGAAAAAATTCCTGTGATAATTGTCGCTTCCAGAGCCCGGAACAGAAAATCTCTGCAGGTACGGCGGTGGCCCCGGAACTAAACCACAGCGACTATCGTCGGGGAGATACAATGCCATTTCATAGAACTTTCATATGAGACTAATTTGAGTAAAATCTGACCATGGGTTATTGAAATATCAGTGCCACAAAATATTTCCAGATTTTGTCATTAAAGTGCCATTTCCATGGCAACCATGTAAATTTGTATCAAAATACTACATTTTATGAGGTTAAAATCATGTTGATTATGTTTATTTCTTTGTTTTTACATTATTATAGTTATTTCTACACTTTACCCTGAAGACCCTTAATGCGCTTGAAAAAAAAAAAAAAAAAAAAAATTGCGATTCAATTAATCGCCCAGCCCTAACTACAATGATGTAAAACAAACTGAAAGCAACCTCACCCATTGTGCATGATTCTTACTTGGAGCAGAGGAAGGTTCCGGAAGGCGGCTCCTTGCGGATCTCCTCGTACTCCTGATAGATGCCCCTCTTGCCCTTCCTCTTCACGTACGCCACCAGCTCCTTTACCCCCATCCCATCCTGCTCCGGCATGTGCACCGACACGCAAGGAGACGGGCCGGAGTCATGTGACCCCAGCGGCCGCGCCGTCGACTTCTGAGGCAGTGGCGGCACCCTCGCCTCACATTCCTCCTCCGCCTCGTTATCACCCTCCCCTTCTTCCTCCTCGGCCCCTCTCCCCCCCGACCCCAAGTCCCCTCCCCCATCCGAAACCCCTCCCCCTCCCCCTCCGTCTATCGGGTGTACAGGCGTGCCCGGGGGCGTGTCCGACTGGGGAGGTGGGGCCAGCCTGCCCCGCCCATCTCTGTTGGCATTGGGTCCGCCTCCACCGTCCCCACAGTCGCATTCATCATCCCCGGCATCGGCCACCTCAGTGTCCCCGCTCCCGCCCCCCAGGAGGGCGGAGCCGTTCCAGTATGAGTGGGGAGGGGAGGGGCTAGTCCTTTCAAGCTGTTGGCGGTGGTGGTTGTGCAGGTTGGCGTTGTTGTCGTTGTCGGCACAGCTGTTGGAGTTGAGGCCGTCGCCTGTCGTGGTTTCGGCAGAGTCGGAGGCGTGGTCCAGGCAGTAGGAGCTGAGCAGTTGGCCGACACAGTCCCCGCCCCCTTCCAGATCAGGGCAGGGCGAGTTGACGCAGCGCTGGATCCAGGCGATGTGGCTGTCCGGCGACGAGCCCCCAAGGTGTTCTGGCAAGGACTCCACAGGGATGTGCCCCGCAAGCTCGTGCGCTCTCACCGTGCACACCTGCATACAAGCAAACACACACATGTAACACACTACATAAAGTAAGCTATGGCAGCCAAGCTTTTTCACATAACTGTAGTAGTTTTTATTCATCCGAGATCATTAAATATTTGTGATATTACACCAGGTACATACCACTTCTGTAAAAACTTCACAGGCCAAGAGTGTGTGTGGTGGGGGTGGGACAGAAAGGAAAAAAAAAAAAAAAAAAAAAAGGAATCGCTCCGCATTACTTCACTCTTTTAATATTTAACTGAACACAAAGTGTAATGTAAATTAAATTGGTATGGCTTAGCGCTGTAGCGAGCAAGCCAAATGCCACTCCCACCACTAAGTTTACATTACTTAGCTTGCTTGCCAGTGTGCACACAGTATCTTTCCATAACCATTGTGCAAACATTAGTTTGTAAGCTAGCTAGCTAGCAAGCCAACGTTAGCTCGCTACTCAGTTGACTGTGAATTTAGAAACCGTTGCTAGTTCAAATGCGAATGTCTGCGACGTACTGACTGACTGTGTAGCTGGTTGAGTCAGCTATATGAGAACATATAATGGAAATTACCATTAAGGCGCTAATTGTTTTTTTATTACATTTTGTTGTTCAGTTATGTGATAAACAAAATCTTATACCCAAGGCCATCTCATAATAAAGTAATCAAACTTGTGTAAATTTTGGTTATGCTGCTAGCTAAAGCTTGCAACAAACCCAAAATTTACTCAACTTGTTCCATAACTTTCATAGGAGATGACCATTCATGTAAGATCCTCTATATAGCTCACTCTGCGATTGCTAACTTACGCCTAGTGTTGTGGTTTATGCATTACTGTTTGTGACTAAGTTTAAAGATACCATATGAATTGTTGTATGATCTATGGAGATGGCCTTTCTTTCTTTCACTCAGACCCCTCACCAAGGTCATGTAAGGTCAATTCCAAAAGAACTGGTTACAATGAAACTGTGTAAATTTTTTAAAATTTTAGTAAACATTCTCGTCAGTTATACCATTGAATCTGTACTAAAACGACCCCATTTCACTTTAGTCTCCGTAGAAATACACATCTGCTGAGGCTGGAAAATGGCTCCATTTACTTGTGAGAACTTTTTCACGGAAGCGCCACTGAGAGAGGTCTCTGTTCTCCTCGGGTCATGAGAGGGACACATGAGAGCTCTCCGGCGGGAGGCTAGAGTGAGTCAGAGAGCAGCACTTCCTGCAAGAGGCGCTCACACAATCACAGTTACTGCAGTCAAAGTACCGTCAGCCAGTATGTGATTCACCTTCCATGAACATGCACTGCTAGGAAGAGACAACCATGAAGCCAGCGCAGCACATTCTCGCAGTGCTACCGGAAAGGTTCGTCAACGTTGTGACATCGCTGTGGGAACCTTGCGAGAATGTTTGCCATTTGCTGGGAAGTGCATGCAAATCTGACTCACTAAGCTACCGGTCCAAAGCCTGATAAACCAAGGTCATGTGAACGCTGTCAAAATGGCCTCGTGCACATTCGCCCGAGTTTACACAAACTGGATGAGTTTAGAACAAACTGGCTCCTCCCTAAGACAAACAGCTACTGTGTATTTACCCAATAAGGTAAAAGCAACAGCTGATTCAGAAGACAAATCGGAGGGCAGACGCAACTCATTTTTGGATCATTCTGCTGCTGCAGCAACAAGCCATCCAACAATCCCAAAACCCTTGCTGAGCAGAGATACAAGATGAGCACAAAACTTGAAAGTGAACAAAATATGAAAGCAGGGTAAAGCTTACTAATGGTGGCAGTGCGAATGGACAATAGTTTATGTACATGGTACAGTAGGGCTGCCCAACCCTGTCTACTGCCCTGTCAGCTCTCATTTCAATCCTGATTTGGCACCTTGTTTTCTGCACCTTCTGTATCATAGTTCTTCGAATCAAGATTTGGGCAGCCACCGCTCTAGCTGCGGAATGAGGTATGCGCCATTAGGGTTGGAGTGAAAACCTACAGGAAGGTAGATCTCCAGAAAAAAGGGTTGGGCAGCCCTGCTCTAGCTGTAGAATGATATATGGCTTTGCTTGGACTGGACTGAAAACCTTCTGGACCATAATTCTCCAGGAACATGGTTGTGCAGCCCTGCTCTAGCTGTTGAATGTAGAGTGGCCATGTTGGAGTGTAAACCTTCTGGACCATAATTCTCCAGGAACGTGGTTGGGCAGCCCTACTCTAGCTGTTGAATGGAGTGGCTATGCTGGGCATGGTTGGAGAAAAAAATCTACTGGATGATAATTCTCCAGAAACAGGGCGGGCAGCCCTGCTCCAGAGGGAAGACCGACAGCTCATTAAAGTGTCCCTGGCGGCGCTGGCGTCAAACTCACCCTCTCCCTCAGCTTCTCCCGGACGAAGAGCCGCAGGACGGCGAAGGGAGCGCGAAACCACAGCGGCGAGGATACGATGAAGACGCATTTCAGTCGCGCGGGAAACGCACCCTAGTTGAGAGAGGACAGAGGACGTGTTGGCACGACTGCACTCCAAATTGCCCGCAGTCCCTTTCAAGCAAGTCCACCAACAACTGTGTAACAGGTTTAGTCACCGCTGCTGCAGTCAGTGATGTAGGAAGTGAGTAATGCTAGTTTCTGGTGACCAGTACCACATAATACACATTACAGCACTGCTCTTATCACTACTGTGACATGATGGCCATTGAATTTCTGACAGATCTCTTGGCCCATTTTGATCAACATTACAAGTCTACCGTAGGATAAGAGTCATCACTATTGAAAAATAAAACAGCCCTCGTATGCTTACAAAATCTGCAGCACTGTTAGTTTACCCAAGCAACAGGGACAGAAGTTATGAGTGTCCTTTGCACGACATCAGACGATGGCAAAAACTGGCAAAAAATTTCTCTGAAAGTAGGTGAGTGTGGAGATGGACGGATGGGGGGGGCGTAGTCCCGGGAAAACCCAGTGAAGAGGGATTTCAGGGAACTCCGAAATACCAGAAGGTAAGAGCGGGATGGTTTAAACACCCGCAGGACAATCTAAACAAACCTCAGCGCGAGAGTAAACACGGCGGGGATCGCTCGATTACCAGGTGCAAACAGAGGCACTGAGGAACGTGTCGAGCGCGGCTGAATTAGCCTCCCAAATTACCCAGCATTACATTCAGCTCACCTCCCATAGTTTCATACATCTAAATCTTTTAAGTCTAAATTATTTTACTGCTGATTTTCTTTCTACTTACAAGTAAGCAGCAACATTGAAAGATTTCCCAAGAAAAGGCTTCTGAAGTTTATTAAAACAAATGAATACAGTTAATTTACCTTTAGGTACCACTGTGTGTTTACTGTTAAGGTCAATGTCTTCAACTTAAAAAAAATGATAAAAGCTGAACAGGTCTCCACTACTATTCACTAAAAGAAACAGTCATATTGCAAACTACTTATCATTAGAAGTTAACTTGAGATCTGGAAACTTAACCTCAAACAAGCTGAAACAACACTTCAACGAATTGCACTTAGGGCGATGCAGCCACACGGAATATGAGGCAGGTCACTACATTTTCATTTAAAGCGATAGAAAATGTTGCAATTTCTGGGTTAAAGAAAATATGTGGACTATTTTAAAAAGCCTTGTGTATCCCGATACACGTCCTCTGAATCGATGTATTGCATCGGAGGCTTTGCATCGCGATACGATACTGTATCGGCGTATCGTTACACCACTATAGAATACACAGAATTTTGAGAAAAACTATCTGAAAAACCAACTCCTCCAATGTGAAAGTGTCGAGAGGGCAGAGGTCTTGGCTTTACAGTCATTACTGCTTTCAACCCATTTTCCTTTCTACCTTAGTTAGCAAGAATCATTAACCCTTAAGGTACTGAAAAAGATTTTCAAACGGATAAAAATGTAAATATCTTGAGCTTTTGAAAATCGATGATGTGAAGACTTGTTGAAAGGGAGCTCTTTTCAACAATTTGCCACACGACAGGTTTTCACAAGCTTTGATTTTATTTCATTATATCAGCGAGCAGCAAATGCTGCGTTTAGTGCTTTAAGGGTTAAACTACACTCATATAGGTTAAAAAAAAGAAAAATTACATTTTTTAGAGGGACTTGGTTCAAAGACATTCAAATATAAAATTATGCCTTATGCTTTGCCTTTTGAAACACAAGAAATTGAGAGGGCATTGCTGTCAACTGGCCATTTTACAGTCAACCGTTAAGCAGGACATTAGGGAGGCTTTTCTCCCTGAGAAATCACACAAAGCCTCTTAAATTTACTCATTTACAATCAGATCAGGTATGATTTCTTTTCTTCCTTTTTCAAAAAAGCAACAAGATGTGTGAACCATTTGCAAATGCCTATGCAGGCAGATATTATGCGCAAGAGCGCTGCCATGCACTGCACTAGCAGTGCTGCATAAAACTGCAAAAACCTTTGTGCAACAAAGCATGAAACATTGACTTCTCAGAATTAAGCAAACCGCATTCAAGGCAGCAGAATTTAGAAACAAATTAAAAAACAGTACTTAATACGATTCAATGTAATAAGAAATCATTTAATACTGTATTGCACATTATATAATTGTTTGAGCAGAAAAATAATGTGATCAACAGATTTTTTTCACAGAACCGTTTGGTATTGATTTTCCGGCTAATTAACTGCAGGAGAGTTAATCAGCGAAATGGCTGGGGACACTAATGAGGTGGCTTACAGTCAAGACCTCGGCCTTCATCTCCAGCTCCTCAGCCACCACTGCTGAGAACTCTTCTGCAGGCATTGACTGCAGGCATTTCAGATTGCAGAATCCTAAATAGCGTCTCATGCAAACCTGCTGAATATGTAAAACCGCTGGCCTCAAAAACAGCGACAGTGCCATTTGCAAATTGAAACTGCGCATATGACAGCCCCAATTTCCTGAGTCAGCTATTGATTGATGTGGGATACAGTGCGGTCAGAGCCAAACTCCAACAGCTTTAAGAAAGCCGAACACTCTCAAAAATATGACTGTATTGACAGCACTACACTCCCAAATCCAATACCCAACTGACAGCACTCAAATACACTTCACTCCTCATACCAGTACCAACCTAACCAAAAATGTTCGCCCACTACTGCAGCTACATAATAATGATGTTGAACACTCATAAAACATTCCTGTAGCACTGTGAGAATACTGTAAGTTGCGTACACTCTCAAAAATAATCCGATACTGACAGGATGCTACTCTTACAGTACTCCCTTGCCTGCTATGGCTACATGCTAACAGTACTAATTAGCTTTTAAGACAGTGTGTGCTGCTGAAGGCTCAGTAGTATTGGGTTCCTTAACCCCTTTGCGCAGAATAGAAATATTGCCAATTTTTTTCCTGTTATGAATGAGCCCATTTAGGCTTTATAACTCAGTATTTGTGTCACAGAGACTCTGGAGAATTATTCCAGTGAAGCACGACATCTGGAAATTCAATTACAGCACTAGGCCTACGCTGTCGGCGGCCGACAGCAAGGGGTATATCCCCGAAATTCCCCAATCTTTGAAGCCCCCTTTATTAGATTCACCATTACTAGACCTACAATATGAGGCAAATTTGAGGTCTGTGTAAGTAATTGTTCCAGAGGTATGGTTAAAAAACTGATTTTTTCAATATATAGCACCACCTGGTGGCAAACCTAGGAGTGCATACTTGCCCAAAATCTAATCAGTTCATCCTCTCTACCATATCTACCCATATGCTAAAAATGAGAAGCCAATGTAAAGCATTTTGTGAGTTATCGCACTAACGGGTAAAATCTGCGGGCGGAGGCGGGGCGAAACCATGATATCCCCGGAACTTGTATTTCGGGGATATAATTATTTAGGAATTAAATTTCTGAATTTATGGACGCCTATGTCTATATCTGCGCAAAGGGGTTAATGTTCCTGGTGAGTTAATGCAGAATTAAAGGCCGGTTACTTTGAGCAGATTGAGGATCTTCACACAAAGCTCGTAGTCGAAGTTCCCGTAGGTGGAGTTGGTCATGTCGTAGATGAACACCAGCCCGTCCCTCTGCGTTTGAAGACTGGAATGGGGGGGAAATAAAAATGGTGAACCTCTATCCCAGCTTAACAAGAAAGAACAGGGTGCATTGTGGGAGTCTGACCTAACAGCTGAATTGCCTAACAAGTTAGAGTCTGACATGCTCAGAAGGGCCTCAATCTAATAAATTGCTAAGGGCCGAATGCTAACAAGAGCGTCTGCAGTAAAACAAACAGGCACTCAGCACTAATTCAGATAAAAAAGCTGCCAACTTCAAAAAACCCAAAGGTCTTATCAATAATAAGTCTGTTAATGACACTAAACTTTCATACAACTCCATGCATATATAAAATTAATTTCGTTCATCCATGATAAATTCATCCATAGCAATTGTCTTCAACTTTAATCTACGCAACTACAAACTTTCATATGACTCCATATGTTTACAATACCTGGAAATTTTCCATAATAATTCCTTCTATAGCCTTTGACTTTCATTGAATCTTTGTAATACGACTCCTTGCATTTCCAGAACCAAGGACTTCTTTCAATAAATCCATCTCTTGCATTTAACCTCCATTTGAATCTATGCATTTATTAAAAGGGGTCATATTATGCCCATTCCCCAGTTGAATATTTTCATTTTTGTGGTTCGAGGCCGTACCAACCTTGCCGCTAGTCGGGAATTATGAAAATGATTTACATCATTACCTCAGAATGTAATGGAAGACAAGGCTGGACTATAAATTAGACATTTCAGGCAGTTCAGGAGCTGTGTCTTCTGTCAGAGAACTTTGGGCATGGACCTTGGGCGTTGTAACTTTGCAGATGTTTTACATGCATAAAAAGCTATTTCACAAACTAAAGGAGAGGGAAAATCCAAAAAGCATCATATGACCCCTTTAAACCAAGTACCTTTTCCATACTAATTTCATCACTGACTCTGAGTGTCTATATGAACCTATGCATTTATAAAACGACTACCTTTTCCAAAATTCCACCATTAGCATTGCACATCCATATGTACAAGTGTTTGTTAAAAAAAAAAAAAAGTACCTTTTCCATTAGTCCATTGGCATTGAGCTGCTGTTGAAACTATGCATTTATTAAGCCAAGGGCCTTTCCCATAATTCTACTAGAAATATTGAGCTTCCATGCAAATCTGTGTGTTCACAGTACCAGGGACCTTTTTTTCCATAATAAATCCATCACTGGTATGGAACTTCCATAAAACGAATGTGTTAAAAACATCAAGTAACTTTTCCATGATTCCATCAGTGACAGAGAGCGTCCACATGCATGACTTTATGTAGTATTGCTGTTTTTCATGCAAAGATTTTCTAGAATAAAAGCAATAATAATTAATCCAACTTAAATCTCTGTGTTTCTTCTAGCTCTGTTCTTGCTGATGAGTTAGGAGGTTTGTGACAAACTAGTCTTCACAGTGAACCCTCAAGCAGCCTCATTATAACACACTGTACTGCAATGATCTTCAAGCACTGTCACAGAAGAGATGTCCCGCCATTCAAGTTTGAAATGAGGCGCTTTCCTTCAAATCCTGAGTCCCAGTTGCACAATATGCCCTGATGTCCTTGTACCTGATTGGTCAATTTCAGCTCCAATGGCCAGCACAGAAGCAGAGGACACGAGCAAAGCCAGTCACATGAACGCCAGGGGTAAATTTAGTCAGCAGTTTATCAAGTCGTTTTCGGAGTAAGACCAGCTAAGCTAAAATTGGGACACACAAAAACTGTGCAAGCAGATTTAAATGTGCCAGTCTTATTTAAGAAAGAAAAGTATACTTAAAATTATAATAGAAACCATACAATTGCAAAGCATTTGAATTTTCTTTCAGTACGCACGTACCACATTTGTTATGGCCTGCGCAACATCAGAATAAAACTATGCAGCCAGAGATGAAACACTGACGCATTCACTAGTCTATTTTAATCTCATTTACTCAATTCATACTTTTATCCAAAACCAATCCCCACTAGAGCCTTGAAGCATTAGGGGCCTAGTTTATCCCCGTCATTCCCACGTGCCTGTCCCAAAATCCCCCAAAAAAAAAAAAAAAAAGAGATAATATGCAAAACTAGCTTTTTTTATATTGATACACTTGAAATCGCCTTGTTTTTGAGACAAAAATTTGAAAAGGGGTCTCTAAAAAAAAAACTTCCATTTCTTGTCCAATCTCCTTGGGCGATAAGGACAGTCAAACCATGAGGGACCTTTGGAGTAAAAGGGTTATGAACCCAGCAGGTGCACTGTTCTCACCATTACTACACTGCGCTTGCACCACCAATGTCCTGAGTAATACTGCAACACCCAAGCCCAGAGGTAACCAGCCTTTTTCCTAGAGATCTACCGTCCAGGGATGCGTTTCCCAAAAGCGTAGTTGCTAACTAAGTTAGCAACTTACATACTTTGTCCATTCACAGTCTATGGCTCCAACTATGCAAGTTAGCATCTGTGATTTCAGGAAATGCATCCCTGAAGGTTTTCACACCAACCGTAATTTAGCACACCTGACTCAACTAATATGTTGCTCAACCAGATCCCCAGCTGTTGAATGAGGGCGCTTTTTAGGGGTCGGACCAAACACTTAGAAGATATTGGATCTCCAAGATTAAGGCCAATTACCCCTCCCTCAGCAACACTGCTATAGACTTCCAAAACCCCCTACATCCTACTGTAAAGAGCACTGTTCGGCAGCCACAAGGAACACACCACCATGGAAGGCACTGGATCCCTGTAACTGCAGTGACCAGGGCTGGTTTTCAGAAGGGTAGCAGCTGCATGGTACCTTTCGATGGCTTTGTCCAGCTGGTAGATGATGGCCTGAAGCACAGCCTTGTGGGTAGTCACGTCCGGCCGATGGAGACGAGCGGTGAACAGGGCCAGTGCCGCCCCGTTGGAGTCTCGGCCAGGCTGCACATGAGAACGCAGAGAATGGGTATCACACCACGAGGCTCGAATAACACCTAATAACTGTGGTCCGAATGAATTTGGACTGAATCACTGAGTGAAAATGATTTACAAGATACAGATGTAAAAACACCACCAAATTATTGTCTTTTCTTCCTTTTACTAATTTTGTCTCTCTTCTGCTAAGTGGGAAAAGCTAAGAGCAGGAGAAGTCAGGAAGTAAGAGTAGGAAAGCTGTGAAAATAAGCAAATGGAATGAGCCCCATGACTGTGAGTAAACAAGGATTTTTCCTCACAGGAAATGGATATCTGCAGTTCCCCAACATTGGGCAACCATTTGCGGTCAGACTCAGGAGTCATTCCATATTCCAGTCGGATCAAAATGTTTCCCCATTAAAATTTCACATTCAACCATTTTTTTTAAACAATTTTTAGCGCAAGCTAGCAAATTTGGCTCCAGTGAATGCCAAAGACTTGCATATGCTGGAAAAGCCCAGGTAAATTCTTTACGACTAAACAACATAACACCCTGAGAAAAAGCAAAGAAAAGATCCTTTGTTGGACCCAGTGGGGTAGGGCAAGGGTGTTGTAATCGACTTGGTTTGTTTGTTGTTTGTTTATTCATTTGTTTGTTCGTGAGCAAGACTACAAGAAACCCACCACCTAAATTTTTTGATTGCTGCCATTAAGGTCAAAAATAGCCCGATTTACATCTAGCCAACGCCAAAAGTTTCCCTTTACCAATTTGGAAAACAGAATCCTATCCATTGCTAAAGTGAAAAGTGCATAGTTTCAAAGATCGATAGGGGTCAAAGTTTGGGGGGGGGGGTCAGTTATCTGAATCACCTCATTCATAATCCATCTCAAAAACTACTGTGCATAGCCACTTGGTTTCAATTAAACACATATTGGAAATCATAAATGGAGGTTAAGATGACACCATGACCTTTGACCTTGAAAGGTCAAACTAAAGGTGGCAAGATTTCACAAGGCCACATCTCAAAAACAACAGCAGATAGCCACCTGGTTACTATTAATCACTGAAGAAAAGATGACAAAACGCTGGCTGCTACAAACTGGCAGTCTCCTAACACTGACTAAACACTCCAGTAACATTGCGAGAACTCTTAAGCACTTTGCTCACCAGCACTGTAAACTTTCCACTGAGTAGCTCCGTCCGCAGCGGCTCCTCGTCCGGGTCGATGTGGAAAATGCCCTCTTTAATCCTGGTGTTCTGCGGCAGAGGAGCAGTGATCTGAGTGCGGACCTCAGCACTAGTTTCGCTGGTTCTCATTTTGACCTCAGAAACAGGAACCACTTCAGACCAGCAAACCCTAATGAGGCTGACTGAGGAACTGTAAACTGTAATTTTTAGAAACTTTTTTTTTTTTTTTTTTTTTTTTACCCCCCCTATCATATTTTCAGTCAAATTGACCACGTACAATGGACTCTGGAAACGTGGTTAACATACCATTTACAGCTGGATTTCTCCTAATTTCATAGGGAAAACATAAAATTAACTGAAAAAAATTGTTTTAATGTTCTAAATTCATTTGTTGTATGAATTCATGTTGTTGGGGTAACTGTGACCCCACGCTCAATTGTTATAAAGCCATCATTTTGATCTTGGTTTTGTTGTGCTGGCTGATATTGAGGGAACTTTCTCATTCATTTTTAATTCATTTCTCAATCATTCTCATTCATTTTGCGATTGTGAAGTAAATCAATACTGGATGTAAAGGGGGAGGATGAAGGGAATCATGTTTCATTTACTGCGATATTGAGATGGTCAGTAGAAATGCCTAAAATAGCTGAGAGAAAAACTTGGCTAGTACTTTCAGTTCAATCATTTCCTGTTTGTTTTTTTTTTTTTTTTTGGGTCAAATTTACCCCAAACCAAATATGTTGGCCAGTTTGATGATTAGAGGGGGGACGGTAGCCCCTTTCTTAAATGTGTAAAAGTCAATGCTCCAGAACTGTCAGCTTTCCGTTTCCTCTAATCACCAGTGGTGATGGTAACATCAGAATAGGAATCTTTAGCATTACAGCCATCAAGCTGATGCTTCAATCCAAAGCAACTTACAGCTGATTGGGCGAGGCAGAAGCCAATCTACCAAAGGGCAAAATGGCGTTAGAGGTCTTGCTTCGGGGTTCAACAGTATGAAGTACTGTGGCTGTGGCTCGAACCCCCAACTTTCTGGGCTCAAGTGAAGCCCCTTAGTCTCTCAGCTACAGGCAGACCCAAAACTAGTTAGTCTTTAACCACCCTGAAACGAACAGACCGATTCAGTGCAGCAGACCGTGTACAGCCAGAAGACGGAATAGAGAGAACTGTCACAAAGGATGACTGTCTGCTATTGATTCAGATACTGTGGAGAGCCATCCTTGAGTCAATGCACTCATCTGGAATAATGACTCCAGAGCATAAAAAAATTCAACTTTGCTGACTGCCTGCGAGTTCACCCGTTACAATTCATTTCAAATGGACTCAGTGAATGTGCAGCCATACGCCGTGTACGAACCATGTACAGTCACGCACGCGATTTTGGAACCAGTCCATGGATTTGTGTGGAAGACCAGAATGTCAAATCCCACTTGAGTACAAGCTACAGGCTGCGATGACAAAAATCCCACCAGCGCATGTAAAGTTATATGATAACAGGAGAAGACCGAGTGATGGATGTTACTGGGTACAATTCCCATTGCCAGATGCATAAAACTACTCAATGAAAGAGTGCTTTTTCTAGGATCAGGTTTTTTGATCCATAACCTAACCTCATCCACACAAATCTGATTCCAAATCACCACTCCCACTCTAAAATCCTTCAGAAATATGGGCCACTCTGTTTCTGTGAAGAGTTAAGGAAATTGGCCATTGGTCTGAAATTCGCGAAATCTGGTTCGGTAATTCACTCTGTAGAGGTGGCGGAATCCCGACCTTAAGACACATCAGGTAACGTCATATTTCCCGTTTCGCGCTGCGACAGCTCGACCGTAACCACCAGGCACCATAGCGCATTGCTCCTAAAACTTCTCACATCGAACAAAATGGCAGCTCTGCTTTTACCACTAATTACTCTGAGCTAAATCACAGGCCGCAGGGAGCGACTGAACACCCAAAACGCCACGTAACAGAGTCAGCTGAATGCAAAGAGGGCAAACAGGGGAAAGGGAAGGAGGAAAAAAACCATGGAGGATGGAGAGAGAGCAGGAGAACAGAACAGAGGGAGAGGGAAAAAAAGAAAAGATAGGGGGAGGGAAAGGAGGGAAGGAAATACTGCATGAAGGAATGAGGAGAGAGGGTGGAGAGCAGAACTGAAGAGGAGTGAGAAAGATGGAGAGCGAAAAAGGGAGAGACTGGGAGACTGGACTCTGACCTATCTGAGGTGAAATGTTCTGGAGTCTGCATCAAGTTACTCCATCTGACACAGCCTCACATTCAAATGAGGGAGACGGCCAGGCCCCAAGGGCTCAGAGAGTTTACATAACTGCACACTCACAGTGCACTTCACCCCACAGAACACATAAAATTCACTCAGCGGGTAAACTCACAGCGTGTGTAAACTCCTGATGCACATAAAAGTCACCGTGTGGGTAAACCGTCAGTGCATGTAGAGTCCAAATGTATGTAAAACTCACCATGTGAGTAAATTTGCAGAGCATGTGAACTCCCAAAGTACGCAAAGCCTAATGTGCGAGTAAACTCTGTGTGTGTAAACTCTCAATGTTGAGTCATTCCACATGAAGTCAACCAGGCTCCCATGGGCATAGTCATGGATTTTCTTCAAACTTTGACAGAACGTTGCTTTGGGGGTCAAATGAATACTTAACAAGTTCTTGCTCAATCGACCCAATAGTTTTGATTTTCTGGGGGGTCAAAAAAGTGGGTGTGGCACCCCGGTTGGCGAAATTTGCATTTTTTTACATTTTTAACAGGCTTTAACTCTGGAAAAAACAAAGCTAACCCCATGATTTTTGGGCTGGGCCGAGCAGCGGCCAGGCCCCTATAAACGCAAATGTCGCTGAGTGAGTGAGCAAGTGAGTGACTGACTGACTGACTGCCTGAGTGATCAAGTTTAAGGACTGGCTGGCCAGTGGGGCAGAAATTCAGCGATTGGTAGGCGGATGGGAAGCACTTCAACAATTGGTTTGCCCGCGATTGGCTGGCTGGCTGTTCAGCGATTGGTTGGCCGGTGGAGAAGAAATTCAACGATTGGTTTACCGACGATTGGCTGGCTGGCTGGCCGGGCGTAGACTTCACTGGTATTTACTGGTCTGTGTATTTGCATTAGAAATACATGGGTCTCGGAATTTCAGCTTTGAGACATTGCAACAGAAACGGAATACTTTGCTGTTGTTGGATCTTGGATTTGAGAGTTTGCCGCAGAAACGGAAATTAGAAAGTGGAATTGAACGCGCCACACTCATTTATGTCTGTGATGGACTATTTACTTACAAGGTGGAAGTGGCGCCGGCACTATTATGTTTCAGTATTTTCAAGAATACCGGAAGAATTCATGAGTTGGTTCGCTTGAACAGAAGCAGTGGTGGTGGCCGCTTTCATTGTATCTATGAGAGCGACTGTAACCAACACCAATGACAACAATAAATTTAAGAAAATATTAAGTTTAAAAGATCGTGCCAAGCTGGATTGGACACCCCGTCATTGAAGTAGCTACTTCTCCACTACGTTGTTGTACCCACTACGCCAACGTAACACGACCAGAATGGCTCTGCTTGAATCCAGTCTAGCAATAGACTGAAATAATCAGGTAAATGTACTGTTAAATTAAAACACATTTTGTACATATTGAATGTTCACAATGCGCAATTTTTGACGCCAGTGAATGTTTCTTGGCGATATTGGTCGCCATTTCACAAAAATTAATGCGTATTTTCTTCTAATGGACAGCAAAAGGCTGATTAAATATTCATGTAGTGGATGCATCTGATGTGCTTGCCCTAGCTACATTCCTGGTCTTCTAAAAAGTTCCATTCGATTTTGTTGCATTACGAGCACAATCCGACCATTATTAGGCTAATCTTCTTTCACGCTAGATTGGTTCGGTTTGTTTCAGTCCTCCATGCTTGTTTTCTCTGGTACCAGTTGCGAGATTCCATAGAGAGAGGAATGTAACACATCGTACCAATCTATCGTTAAAGAATCATAACAATGGTCGGAATGTGTTTTAAATTTCCCTATTCAATCTAGCAACCGATGCGACAGTTAACAAGCACGGAGGACAATATCGGTTAAGAGGTTGAACAGGAATTAAAAACACATTCTGAACATTGTTAAGATTCTATCACGATAGATTGGCACAATATGGCGAGCCTAGTTGGGCTGAACGGCCTGTTCTCGCCATTCATGTTATGTTATGTTACATTCCTCCATCTCCCTTTTGAATTTTGTAGCCGGTACCAGAATCATTTCCTTAATCTTCCTATTGAATCTCGCAATCGATACGAGAGAAGACAGGTACAATGGGATACACTATCATAAGAGGTGTATAGTAATCGAATACATGCACGCCGTTACAGTACTTAAATAGTTTGAGGATTTATACTTGAGTTTTTTCTTTAAACCTGGACATTTACTGTACTACAAAATAAGATAAAAGGTATACTTTCAACTTTGACACTGGCCACTTTTTTTTTACTCGTTACAAATGAAAATATGAATGTAATTCATCATTTAAGGATTATCTGGATTTGGCGTGTTTGAGAAGAACAACGGTATAGCGTCTCTATGTGCAGATGTGTCCGCCAGCTTAACAGTGATGCAAATTCATGCGCCGCAGTTACAATATTCTACCACTGGAAACTCTCGGATCAGTTATTGAATGAGCAAGCTGAGTTCGAACACGGTTTAGAAAATACTTGAGTTTATCCAATCCATGTTTTTCAGGAGTTGCCTGAATAAATGAGTTGCTGTCTCTCTCAAATTGACATTCACAAAATCAATAACTGCTACCATTACCCTAGCTCTTTATCTATTCAAATGTAAAACTTGCTTTTGATATGTTTTCCCTACTCAAAACTCCCCCTACCTCCCACTCCCTCACTCACTTTCTCCCACTACCTCACTCACACTCTCTCACTCACACTCACTCTCTCACTCTCACTCTCCCATTCCCACACTCTCACACTCTCCCCACCTACTTTGTGAATAATTTATGAGCTCCAGCTCATTACTAAACTTGCACTTCATATAACTGCATGAGCTTTGCCTCATTTTGCACCCTTTTCTTGGGCCCTCATTCTCATACAGCACTTGGCGGCCCAGCCGTATACTAGGCTGCACCTAGTCTTGTTTCAGGAGTTGTTCTCTATGCACTGTACTACCGTTTATTGCTAATCAAAGTAGATTTAGTCCTTTTATAGGCTCCCAAATATACTACTTTTACAAACAGGTATCAAAACATAAACATTTAAGGGTACCATTTTCACACCCATTTGATGACACATGTGGATTTGTGGAAGTATCAGCTATTGGCAAAGGTCAAGAGCTTTCTATAGCCACCAATTAACATCCTGTAGCATTTATGGTTCTTTGCCAATATTGACCCTTACTTTACCCCCTGTGGAGGGTGACCCTTTTGCGACCTCTTTTTTCAGGATGTGGGAATCCTTCAATTTTAATGAAACCTTTATTTCTGGAAAGCTTTTGATGTGTACTGCAAGCAAAATAAACTTCATTATGGATCTATCAAGGCAAGGCAAGGCAATTTTATTTGTATAGCGCATTTCATACCAAAACAGCAGTTCAATGTGCTTTACAGAAAATTGAGGCAAAGGCCTCACCAGGGCAGTCTAATGCATCATTCATCATAATACAGTTAAGTAATATTGACAGAAGAGGAAGCAAAATTTAGATTAAAGAGAAATGGACAAAAACAAAATAATAATAAAAAATAATGATAATTATAAAAACAGATAAATAGAAGAGAGATATTAAAAACAAGGCAGGATAAAAACAAGGCAGACAGTGTGATATATATATATATATATATATATATATATATAAAACAAATGTAAAATGTAGAAAGGAGAAATTAGAATAAAACAGGGCACACTGAATAGAATAAATGAAGCAAATGTAAAACAGAGAAAGGATAGATTAAATAAAAAACGGGGCATGCTAAATAAAAACGAGAATTAACAAGCAGGTAGATAAAACAAATTAGGGAAAGGCATCAGCGAACAGTTTAGTCTTTAATTTAGATTTAAAAATGGCAACTGAGGAGGCATTTTTAATGCTATCTGGGAGCTGGTTCCAGAGATTGGCTGCATAGTAGCTAAAAGCGGCTTCACCGGTCTTTGTCCGAGTGGGGGGCTTAGTTAAAGTAAAATTTTGTCGAGACCTAAGGGTCCTTGCAGGGATGTAACGTTGGAACATGTCTCTTAAATACTTTGGTCCCATACCATTTAAGGATTTAAAAGCAAGTAGCAAGGTTTTAAAATCAATTCTGTAATGAACTGGGAGCCAGTGTAAGGACCGCAGGATCGGGGAAATGTGTTCTGTTCTTTTTGTTTTGGTGAGAACCCTGGCCGCTGCATTCTGAATCAACTGGAGCTGTTTAATGGTGATCTTGGGAAGCCCTGTAAAGAGGCCGTTGCAATAATCAAGCTTGCTACAGATAAAAGCATGAATGAGCTTTTCAAGGTCTTTCTGTAACATGAGATCACGTAATTTAGTGATGTTCTTGAGGTAATAAAATGCTGATTTTGTTACTGCTTTAATGTGGTTGTTAAAATTCAGATCACTGTCAATGATCACACCAAGGTTTCTGACTGAAACTTTAGCTTTTAGCCCCTTGGTGTCTAGAAGGTTAGCGACCTTAAGCCTTTGTTCTTTCTGACCAAATAGAATGACTTCTGTCTTGTCTGCATTCAATTGAAGGAAGTTATGAGCCATCCACTTATTAATTTGGTCAAGGCACTGAGAAAGAGATTCAACAGGAGTGAGATCATCTGGTGGCAAAGCTAAATAAATCTGGGTGTCATCTGCATAACTGTGATAACTGATTTGAGTAGTTCTTCATAATTTGTCCCAGAGGGAGCATGTAAAGGTTAAATAATAGGGGTCCTAGTATTGATCCCTGGGGAACTCCACAGGTCAGGGTTACTGGTGCTGAGGTACAGTTGCCGATAGTGACAAAAAAGCTTCTCTGCTGCAGATAGGACCTTAACCATTTGATGACCATACCGGAGAGGCCAACCCAATGTTCAAGTCGGTGTAGTAAAATATTGTGGTCAATTGTGTCGAACGCAGCACTGAGGTCTAACAGCACCAAGACTGATGTTTTGCCTGCATCTGTATTAAGGCGGATATCATTAATAACTTTAATTAAGGCAGTTTCAGTGCTGTAACTTTCTCGGAAGCCAGACTGATAGTCATCAAAACAACCGTTTTCAGTCAAGAAAGTAGTTAGTAGGTTAAAAACAATTTTTTCGATGATTTTCCCAATAAAAGGCAGTTTAGATATGGGTCTGTAATTGTTTAGAACTGAAGGATCTATCAAACCTTCATTAAAAAAATTGATGCATCTTTTCCATACATTTTCAGGGGTTTTTCTAAACAGGGTAACACGGGCGCCCCTTACTATTCCCCAGCGCCCCCTTGATTCCCGTTAATTCTGAGTAATTACGCAATCGCCGCCTGTTCATAATGTATGCGCACTTAAAAAAAACCAAAACAAAACGGAAAAAATAGGAAATCCTGGAAGATGCGGAATTTGCGCAATAACAGTGACACACCCTATCACCCCCCGCTCAACAAAATTAAAAGGACAGAAACATCACCACCCCCCCATCCCCGGTCTGCCACCACACCCCCACACTCTGTTTTTCTGAAAAGCCCCTGCATTTTCATCTTTTTTGCACTGCAAAATGAACAAATTGGTGCAATAGAAGACGACAGACAAACTAGTGAGTTGCTGTTTCTGCTGCTGTCTTTCCATAATAGATGCCAGCAGTGATTCCTCGATAGTTAAATAGGTGGCAGGACATGCTAATGAACACGTCTTGAGACAATGGCTTCCCAAGTTGGTAAAAGTACCTCTCAATCTTGCACCGTTGGAAACATCCTCAACTTAACCCCTTAACTGTCACTGGGCCGGGCCAAATGTGAGAAAATGCAGGTGATAGTTAAGGGGTTAAACGAATGTCATAAAAAGGCATATGCTAGGTAAGTATTGGGCACAGGGACTAAAAAGAATCTCTTCAAAAAAATAACATGCAGAAACATGCAGTTGACCAAAACAGACATTTTGAAGATGTTCCTAAAATTCATGGTACTAGGGATAATCATTGCTTCCTTTCTTCAGCTGATGGTTCCATCATTGTGAAACGTGTTTCTGTGGATGATAGTGGGTTTCAGTCCGTGCAGATGATGGATGCTGATCGCAAAGAACAGTCAATCCCTGAACAGTTTACTCCAGGACTTCATGTAGCCTGCCTGGATGATGGCTACTGGTGCTTGGCAGTTGTCTTGGATACATCCAAAGAATATCAGGACGTCAATGTCAAATTCATGCATTCTCACGGACCAATGAGGAAGTTTCAGTGGCCCCAGAATAAAGATGACATTTGTTATGTTCCCCAAAACCATCTCTGCACCAAGTACTGCAGGATCTGGAAGGCAGTACACTCTCTCTGATCATGACTTGACAGAATCACCAAGTGGTTTAGAAACCAGTGACTCTTGTAATAGTGCTGGTGAGAAATAAAGCAGCTTCAGGGGCCATTCACAATTTTCAACATCACGTGTGTGGAGGTGGGGTTATCTGTGTCCACTTCTGACATTTAAAACTAGAGTGCCAAGGGCCCTGAAGGTTGCCAGCAGTTACAGCTCCAACAGGAGAAAAGTAGCTAGCATCAGTCCTCGGATTCAACAGAAAGCCAACACGAATTCATGTGAAAGCAACACGTTGTCTACACGATATTGGCCTTAAAAAGCTCTAGCTCGGACATCCGCGAAAAAATTAAACCCGTTTAATTTTTTCGCGAATTTCGGCAGTGATGGCGAATGGTCCCGTACCACTGCGAATCAATTCAGTTCTTCGAATCAATTCTTCCCTGCGAAAGAAGAGAACTGTTTCATCCACACACTTCCGCGGGCAATCGCAGCTCAGTGAGAAAGGGGTTTTAGTTACCATTATCGGACAACTCGACTGAGCAGTCACACTTTTTCATGAGTGACAGACAGCAACATTTCTGCCATTTAGCAAAAATATAATCTTTAAGAAGTCTACATCATGAAATCTGATTAGATTTTTTTTCTAACCTGAACTTTCACTGTTGTCTGCTGTCAATTTGTGATGTCGCCATCTTCTCAATTCACTTCTGGTTCTTGCTCTGCTTTCAGACAATGATTTTTTTTTTTTTTACACAACACTGCCACCGAGTGGGTCTAATTAGTATTATTCTTTCTATTCCATGATGCTAATAGGAACAAACATCCAAAAATGGGTTTTGACCAGTTTTTATTGCCGCAATTGATTGTGAAAAAAAGGTCGACCATCTTGGTTACAATGCCCGTAAAAAATTTTAAATATATATAGGTTAGTGCCTAATACAAACTAATTTCTAAAGACATTATTAAACGAGGAAATAAATAGATTGATTTTGTCACATGACCTTGACCTTGAAGACCAAAGTCAAATCCAATATGGTGTGTTTGATCAGCATACATGATTTGTCATTAGTACCAAATACATACCGAAGATCTAAAGCCAACATTAAAGGACTTTTACCTGGACCTTGTTACTAAAGGTCAAATCCAATATGTCAAAAACAACCAGCATACATGATTTGCTATTAGTGCCCAATACATACCTAAGCTCTACAAACAATGTAAACAAATATGGGCCATTTTTGTCATATAACCTTGACCTTGAGGCCCAACATCAAATTTGACTGACTGCCTAAGAATGTTCAGCATACATGGTTTCCTATAGATGCCCCAAACATACCTGAGCTCTAATTGCCATATTCAGCAAGTTATAGCAATTTTTGCCATTTGATCTTGACGCCCAATGTCATATTCAACTTGCTGAGAATGTTTGGCTTACATGATTCCCTATAGGTGCCTCACACATACCTAAGCTCTAAATGCCACATTAAGCTGTTATAACACATTTTTGCCATTTGATCTTCACCTTGAGGCTCAAGGTGAAATTCGAACAACCGAGAATGTTTGGCATACATGATTCCTTTTAGGTGCCTCATACATATCTGAGCTCTAAATGTCATATTAAGCAAGTTATAGCACATTTTTGCCATTTGGCCTTGACCTTGAGGCCCAAGGTCAAATGTGACTGACTCACAATGTTCGGCATACCTGATTCCCTAGAGGTGCCTCATACATGCCTAAGCTCTAAATGCTGTATTAAGAGATAGCACATTTTTTTGCCATTTGACCTTGACCTGGAGGCCCAAAGTCAAATATGACTGACTCACAATGTTCGGCATACCTGATTCCCTATAGGTGCCTCATACATACCTAAGCTCTAAATGCTGTATTAAGAGAGTTATAGCACATTTTTGCCATTTGACCCTGATCTGGAGGCCCAAGGTCAAAAGTGACTGACTCACAATGTTCGGCATACCTGTAGGTGCCTCATACATACCTAAGCTCTAAATGCTATATTAAGAGAGTTATAGCACAAAACACCCCAAAAAATGATGAAGTCCAGACACGTTGTCCAGGTGGCGCTATGAAGGAGCGATTCAATCAAAACGCCGTTTACACCGTTGAAGCAGGTCATGATACTGATTCCATTGCTGCGATTAAAAAAAAAATCATCAGACAGTTTTTGAGAAAATTGCACCTAAGTGCCAAAAATGGCCATTTTCGACATAAAAATGGCCGCCAAGTCTAAACGAACGATTCAATCAAAAAACCTTTTGCTCGGGCATTAACTTGATGACCGATTTGATAACATCCCCAAATTAAAAAAAAAATTCAGACTGTTTTTGAGATGCGGCTTTAAACGGACGACGCCGCCGGACGCAAAGTGACGACAATAGGTTACTGGCCTACGGCCAGCAACCTAAAAAGAGGAAATATTGAGGTAAAATGAATATTTTTACTGTACATTTTTTGGGGGAGGAGGATCTGAAAAAATGTACTCTTTGTACATTTGTGAAAATGTTGAGAACTGTGAACAACCCCCCTAAAAGGGGGTTAATTTTAGGATGAAAATTTGAGAAAATGACAACATTTTTTAATGAAGGTATGCTAGTTCCATAATGAAATTTATTTTGGTGGCAGTGCACATCAAGAGCTTTCCAAAAATATAGGCTTCATTAAAATTGAAGGACACGCACATCCTGAAAAAAGGGGTCGAAAAATGGTCGCCCCGCGCAGGGGGGGGTAACATAAGGGTCAATATTACCAAAGAACTAGAAATGCTGCAGGATATTAATTGGTGGCTAGAGAAAGCTCTTGACCTTTACCAACAGCTGATATTACCAAAAGTCCACGTGTCATCAAATGGGTGTGAAAATGGTACCCTTAAATGTGTAGGTTTTGATACTAGTTTGAAAAAGTAGCATTTTTGGGACCCTATAAAACCACATTAAAAGGATGAAAACTACTTTCGCAATAAACGGTGGTACAGAACCTAGAAAAGAAGTCCTGAAAAAAATCATGGGGTTAGCTTTATTAGTTCCCGAGTTTATTAGTTTATTAGTTTATTTTCACAGCCTGTTAAAAATGGGAAAAAAATGCACATTTCGCCAACCGGGTGCCACGGCCACTTTTTTGACCCCCCAGAAAATCAAAACTAGTGGGCCGATTGAGCTAAAACCTGGTATTTCATTTGGCATCTAAAGCAACGTTCTATTAAAGTTCGAAGAAAATCCATGACTATGCCCATGGAACTTGTCTGAAAATTGGTTAATTCATTTGGAATGACCCTGCGCGCCAAACTCATAATGTGCGTTAAACTCACCCTGAGAGTAAACCCTGAGCACGTAAACTCTCAATGTCCGCAATACTTACAATGCCCGTCATGCCAATTGTGTGGGTGAACTCATCATGCAGATGATCTCACAGTGCAAGTCAAAATCACTGCATTGGCAAACTCAGAGCAAAAACACCAAAACTTGCAGGGGAGGTAACCTCACAATGCAAGTAAAACTCATGGTATGGGTGAATTCATTGCTGGTGAACTAACAGAGTATGTAAAACTCACCATGTAAGTAAAAAAAAAAAAAAAAAAAAAACTCACAGTGTGCGTAAACTCCCAAAGTACATAAAACTCACAATGCTCGTGTAAACATTTTTATCACTCTCATGAAGAGTACATTCCAGTTGATAATGGTAGAGGACTGAAACACCATTTACCAGCATACAGTGGGGGGGGAGTGCGGTTGTCCTTACCTTGTAGGCCTGGAAGAGATCAATGGCTCTGGACACGTCAAACTTACGGGCGAAGAGGAACTTGGCTGCAGTACTCTGGGATACCAGCACCACACCCGGCTGCTCCAGAGCCCTCAGCTCCTCCAGAAACTCCTCCACAGCCTGACCAAGCAAAGGTGCACATAAATAACCCAATTCTGTACAGCCTGACCCAACACAGAGCTAACAAATAGTAACCAAACTCCAGTACAACCTGCCCGCAGCAGGTAAACATAAGGGTCATTCCATCTGAAATCACCGAAGGCCTCCCAACGGACAACCACAGATTTGCTTCAAATTTACGGAATATAATGTGCTTGTATGCAGTATAGGGCTGGGCAGTATGACGGTATATACCTTGCGACGGCAGAAAAGTATCCACCGGTTACAGATTTGATAATAACGTTTATACAGAGTTGAAAACAGTTTCCACTGCCAGCGACAGATCTCTCTCTGAGTCACTGTAGTTACGCCGCCGCGACGCACGGGAGAGCCAGCACTGCAGCAGAGTGCTTGCATGACAGACTGACCACCTTCAGAAGGGTCATTCCATGCCAAATCATCCAATTTCCAGATAACTTCCCTGGTGACCATCTTGGATTTTGATGAAACTTTCACAAAATGATCCTTATGGGGTGCAATGAAAAATCCCAAAGTTTCATTGAAATATTCAAACGGTTTTTGAGTTATGGCCGTTTTAATTTTGGGTGCCACGCCCCTTTTTCACTCTGCTGAGTTGTCGTGAGCATTTGTTACCAAATTTGAGATGCAATATATCCATTTCTATAAAAGATAGAAGGTTGAAAATTGCTATCCTGGGTAATTTTCACCCATATTCATACAACTTCAATTAGTCATAACTTTTGAACTATCAATAATAGATATGTGAATTTTGCAGGATTGGTTCTTTGGTATGATATATCACAGATTACCAAAAATCAGTACCATAACTTGTTGCTTATTACTAGCCTCCCCAAAATTACTCACAAAATTTGGTTTTGCGAATGGGGCAAGGCTTAGCCATCTATATCTCTGGAATGAAGCACATTAGATCTTTCTAGTCTCAAAAATGATTAGGCCTAGACATTTCATAACAACTTGGTATTTGTGCCAAGGAAATTAGACTCTCTGGTTTACAGGCCCTTAAAAAAAAAAAAAAAAAAAAAAAAAAAAAACCACACATCTGAATCATATTTCATTTGTAAAATGTCAAGTATGACAGGGTACAACAATTACATAATTGGAACGACCATGTTTTAATTGAGAAATATAGCAAATATCAAGTTGGTATATTGATGGCAACTGTATTCCTTGGCATAAATAACAAGTTGCAATTAAAGTACCATAATATGACTAATAATTTCTGAGACTAGAAAGATCTAGTCTCTGTTTTTTAAGCTTATGGGTATCAAGCACTACAAGCAGGACCTCTCAAATTTTAAAACTGAATTACTCCTAAAGTTATTATCACACAGTAATCAATGTATTTAATGTACAGAATCTAAACTAAATGTATATGTGTAAATATTTGTGCTTTTTAAAATAATTTTTCTTTCCCCAAAACTGTTATTTTAGCATTCTCCGCTGTAACAAGAGGCTCAAACTTTCCACACATTCTCTTCCCTATCATGGCTCTAAGGTGCCAGATACCAATTATCTTAACATTTTCTGACAGATAAGAAGGTAAGTAAAACAGCCATATCCAATTTGCCATCAGTTGGTGTGCATTTAGCAATTTATAACAATTTGTAATCAGGATGTCTGTTTCTCCATTTCACATGAGGTCCAGACCCCTTGGGTCTGTTGGCCATCACCCTGACAACCAGATTATAGATAAAGACGCATGGAGTTGATAATCTGGAAGCACTTTGTCTAATCTAACTTTGTATACAATTTCATTGATAAAGATGCATATTTTCTGGGTAAACCAGGCACCTTTAGGAATCTCACAGTGCGTAATTGCCAGTCGGTTGGAGAAGGTCATTTTGCCCTACTGAGCTGCAGATGACTTTCTTCAAATCTAAAAGTAGGTTTTCTTCTATGAAAGTTATGTATTCTGAAAGCACTTTTTGAGAACTACGCTTTTATCAAAATTCTGACTTTGAAAAGTTAAATACAGCATTTTTGTAGCCTTTTTCTTTGAATCTCCTTCTCTGTAATTGTTAGGCAGTCAGAGGCTTGAGGTAGGCTGCTAGCAGGATAGGTCAACAGAACAACAGGCCTCTATTCTGCTGAACTTCAATATTTTCTCAAGAAACTTATATGGTTAGAAAGCACTTTTTGAGAGCTACATTTTGATCAAAATTGTAATGTAAAATAAGCAGATTTCTAACCTTTTTCTCGAATCTCCTTGTTTGTAATTGTTAGACCAGGGATACTCACTCTTTTCCAGAATGAGCCGCAGTGGGTGCAGGCTTTCATTCTAACCAGGCAGTTACACACCTGATTCTACTTATCAAGGGTTTATAGCAAAAGCTTTAAAGGTTGATTAGTAGAATCAGGTGTGCGATAGGTTCGATAGAGGGAAAGCTTGCACCCACTGTGGCTCATTCTGGAAAAGAGCGAGTATCGCTGTGTTAGACAGTCAGATTTGAGGCAGGCTGCTACCAACAAATGCCCTAGAGTAGAGGCAGCTTGCTGCTGTCACTTCTCATAGCCTGTTACACGTGTACCCCAAAAGCTTAAAAACAGTGAGTGTGTTTCACTTGAGACATTTAGAGGGCCAAACCTGGCCCCAAGGACAAAACCAAACTTCAAAAGTTATGACTTACAGAAGTTGGCATATTGTATAGTAACACTTGTTTTAACGCAAAATTGGGAGCCACACCCTCTTTTTGAAGTCTCAATACCTCAAAAAGTACTGATACAGGTCCAAAATTTTGCATAAATCTACTGGATACTAGAACATACTTTTCTGTAAATTTAAAGCAAATCGGAGGTGGTCAGTCTGAAACGTTTTTTGAAATCTGGTGATCTGAGATGGAATAATTACCCATAAATAACCCAACTCCTGTGTAACCTCACCCTACACAGACATACATAATTTACACAAATCCAGTGCAGTGCGACCCAACACAGAAACACGCAATTTACTCCACTTCACTACAGCCTGAGCCAGCATCGACCGACATTATTAACCCAACTCCTGAATAATCTGATCAAGCACAAATTAATTAACACATCTCCTGTACAGCCTGACTCAACATAGACATACATTATTGAGGCTTACCCAACTCCTACACAACATAACTGAGCACAAACAAACATAGCCCAACTCTATCGTCTGACCAAGCAAAGATGCACATATGTAACCCAACTCCTGCATAGCCTAAACCCACACAACTATGCATAATTTACCCAGTAAATTTGTTTCATTAACTCCAGTCAAGCGTGACCCAGTATAACTCCACAGAATTTACCAATCACCTATACAGCCAGACAGAACATGGATATAGATTATGAATCCAACACCTGAACAGTGTAACCTACCAGATACACGATTTACTTAACTGCACAACCTGACCCACACAGAGATCAATGATTTGTCCAGTTCTACCCAGCAAAACCCAGCATTCACACATGCAGAACAATAAAGCACCTTAGACCAGAATGCCCGGCTCAATTCCTGGAGATTTACTGTCCTGCATAACTTCACACCCACATCAACCCCAAACACACACACACACACACACACACACACACACACACACACACACACACACACCACACACACACACACACACACACACACACACACACACACACACACACACACACACACACTTTACCCATCAGCAAGAGTTCTCATTGAGCTGCTAATTATTGTGATCAAGCAAGTACCATGAGGGTTGAAATTAAACCCTACAGGAGGGTTTATTTCCAAAAAGGGGCTGGACAAACCTAGTCTGAAATATCACAGATTTTCCCTGCAACTGCAAAGCAGAACAGGAGCATGACCATGCAGGCAAGAGTCAGCACAAGGTCACACCATCTGACAGACAGCATGACCTCGCAGTGCCCTTTCAGTACCACAGCAGCCCATGAACCACATATACACCAGCAGCAGCAGGCATCTTTAAACTCTGTAAGGACAGCCTTATCATGGGAGAAGCCTATGAGAGACTAAAAAGACCTGAAGGGTCAAAATTCCTCAGGCCTTAAAGAGATAGTTCACCCAAAAATGAAAATTCGCTCATCTTCTACTCACCCCAAGGCTAATCGAAGGGTCCGTGAATTTTGTTCGTCCTCAAAACACTTTTGGAGTTTCAAAGAAAAACGGCATTGAAGACAAATCCAAATCAACTTTAATCATGAGTGATCAGTCTTTCAAACGTAAAAAACAACATTTAAAAAACACAAAATGCCTCCATACTGCTCGTACACTAGTCCAAGTGTCCGCAAGACCCGACATTCAAACATGACTCAAAAAGACGTCTTTTCACCATGTTTTTAGTCTAAATATCCAATGTAGCCACTTAGCTAGGAGGCCTGTTCAGGGTTTCCCGCAGCGCTTTATAGTTAGGGCGGCCGCCTTGACAACAAATGCCCCCCGCCTTGACTACGTCTCCCCAAAAAAAAAAAAAAAAAAAATTCTGCTGCATCCACGCATGCATACACAGTAAAATAAGGCCGCATCGCGATGAGGCCGAAGAGCGTCCAGCATCTGTTGGTTAAATATGTTACTGCACCATCTATCACCTGTTGCTACGTCAACATTATTTTTTTGTATTGGGAAGAAGCTAATTATCCGGATATGCAATAACCTGCCGTCGTCGTGGGAAGGACATGTGGAGGTAAGATAATTATTCATCTAAACTAAACATTTGAATAGTGTCTCTTGTCAACTGCTTGCCCACATATTCTGTTTCATTAAGATAGGCTATTCGTTTAGTTTCTTATCAAGGCTACCGATGTGTTTGCGCGTGGCTTTCTGCTATGTTTGACAATTGCACGTGGTTTTCTCTAGCGTACAGTAACGGATAGGAAAAAGCAGTCAAAAATATCAGGGTACTTTATTCAAAGAAGCCGGTGTTCTGTCAAATTTTGCTACCTATCAAAATATGCTACCTCGCAGTTCTGCGCTTGCGCAAACCTAAAATCTTGGGCTCCATTTCTTCGCTCACATCTCAAGTATCATCAAATATCATAAATTTACGTCTTTTTTCGGTGCGCCTTTCGACCTGTAAGCGTATACATATTTGCATGTACACACTGGGTTTTTCTGAAAACGCAGAGATTGGATGATAATGGCATGCGGCATACATCTTTAAACACACTTACCCAACTCATTATAACATCTGCTTATGTTATAATAAGCTAACAAATAACAAAGGTGCTACTGTAAAGTGATTCATATTGCAATATTTAGGCGAAAACAAAGACTTTACGATCGCTTTGCATTATAGTAGCATTTTTTGACAAGGCAGCACAAATTGTCACAACACCGGCCTACTTCACCATCTGCGTCGCCTCCTCCTCCACCACCATCC
This sequence comes from Gymnothorax javanicus, assembly GCA_029692085.1. Classification (NCBI taxonomy): domain Eukaryota; kingdom Metazoa; phylum Chordata; class Actinopteri; order Anguilliformes; family Muraenidae; genus Gymnothorax; species Gymnothorax javanicus. Next base: position 38,611,561 of record CM056209.1, read on the forward strand.
CGCCCCCGCCCCGCCCCCGCCCCCTGCCCCTGCCCCTGCCCCCACCCCCTCCACAGCCACAGCCCCACCCCAGTCCTCGAAGCATCGAGGTAGTGGGTGGAATCCGGAGTGGGCTGTGGACCCGAAATATTCAGGTTGGCTATATCACACAGAACCACACAGAACATGGTGAGTGTAGCATTGATCTTTTCTCAAAATCTCGTAATTACGAGATAAGGTGTATATATTTTTTTTTAATCCTGTGAATGCAATGCGCTTCCGTACATAATACCGTTCTCCTCTCCCCAAACATCACCACAACCGCAAACTATTTGGGGAATTGAAGTCAAAACAGATAACAAATACATTTTCCGTTCTTACATTAATTTTCGTTTAAGGGGAGAAAAAATCCTAAAAATTTTGTTTTTTCACAATTTTTATCAAAATTTTAATTTTGGTCTTAAAAGTTTAATCATTCATAATTAAGAGCAGGTGGATGTGTTGCGCGTTAGGGGGGCAGAGAAGGCCAACCTAGACTCTGAAAAAGCCAAAAGAAAGAGCAAATCACTTCAATCTGCTCAAGAACAGGACAATCAAAGGGAGCAGGAGGGAGAAGTTTATGCTTCAGGGGCATTTTAATGTTCTAAGTTGACTGTTACAATGATTTGTAGGTGTAATTTGACTTTAACCTGGATTTTCTCAAAACCTGATTTTTGCCCTAATCGCTATCATTTAAGGCACTATATCTCACTTATTTGCGAAGGTTTTCTCATGAAATTTTGACAGAAGTCTGTACATATCAGGAAGTCTACTGAACTAAAAGTTTTGGTTTAGCACTTTGGGTCTGTGAGTTATGGTGATTTACATTTCATATCGAGGGGGCCAAAAATGGCAAAATCCTCTTTTACCCCACTAAATCTCTAGTATTATGTGTAAATGCTTTATTCTAGTTCAGAAGAAGGTGTAAACATAACTAAATCTAATAAAAAAAAAAACCTGATTCAAATATCTTGCTTCAGTCCTGAAATATAAGGCAAAGAAATAATGGTGAAATCGGGGTGGCGGCCATCTTGAATCACATGACCTAATTATGCAAATTAGGTCAAATTCATATTTTGTGTATTTCAGGTCATATACTGTCAATACACCAAGTATGAATGATTTCTATCCAAAAATGACCATTTTTTTCCAAAAGGTTTCTCCTCCCCTTAACCCTTAGGGACGGTTGTGCGCATTTTTCATGCTTTTCAATCTTCTTTTTTTTTTGATAATTTTGCCTGTGTTCATGCATGTAGCATGAATTTTGGTAAGATTGTGTGTTTTTATTTGATCTTGTTATTTCCAGCTCAGCTCTTACAGTAAGGCTAAAATACATTGCATACAAGCAAGTGTTACACTATAAAAACTTTGTAATAAAGTTACAAGAGTGTTGATTTTGTCACTTTGTTATTGCACTTTAACTGCTTTGTTTATTTATAAAGAGTAAATAAACGCTAGCTGTTGCAACCCCCCGGTCACCACCTTGACTAACTGATTTTCTGCGGGAAACCCTGCTGTTTATTTTCACGGAAGAGGCTGACCTCACTACGGTGGCCAACAAGGGTAAATAACACTGTAACAGCCCTAAATATCTCCCATTGGAGAAATGCGCTGCAGTTCTGAATGTTTGTATTCACTGACTGAAGAGCTTATTTACCCTCATTGGCCACCGTAGTGAAGTCAACTTCTTCCATGAAAATAAACAGGGCTAAGTGACAACATTGGACATTAAGGCTAAAAACAAGGTGAAAAGACATCTTTTTGAGTCACATTTGAATGTTGGGGCTTACAGACACTTGGATTACACCGCATGGAGCAGTATGGAGGCATTTTGTATTTTTTAAATGTTGTTCTTTAACGCTTGAAAGAGTGGTCACTAATGACTTCAGTTGATTTGGATTCGTCTTCAATGCCGTTTTTCTTTGTGACTCCAAAAGTGTTTTGAGGACGAAAATAATTCACGGACCCCTCGATTAGCCTTGGAGTCAGTAGACGATGAGTGAATTTTCATTTTTGGGTGAACTATCACTTTACGGTGGGAAGCTGTACAGAAAGCAGAATGCCTTCGCTGTTCAGCTCGAAATTATTCTCAGATAAAACTGGTCCATTTAACTGGATATTATACAGTGTGGGACCAGACTGTAGTTTAACACAAGTGGTGCAGAATCCATTTGCAGATGATTCATCTAGAATTTCAAACTGCTATTAAACAGACCGGTTATTGTTTTCCGTGAGGACTATGAGGCAATGGTTCGAAACTGAAGCAAAATGCCACTAAAATTCTTAAATCCTCCGCGCAGGTCAACAAATCTAATTGTAAAATGGTATACTTGTGATGAAAACCACACGCAGTTGTATCACCACGGATCTGCGATACCCTCCAGTACCGACGGAGTGATTAACTGACCATACATGGTATGCATAAGCTAATTAAGCACTGGTGCAATGGCCAGTGGCAGGATATTGTGTGTTACATAGGCCATTAAAAAAAAGGAAAAATACGTCCGGAATCCGTTTGTGTAACATCCGGAGAACTCTGAGGCCAGGGCTGCGTCCGAATAGTCTTTTATGCCTAGGAAAGTTCCTAACTACTAAAAAATGATCCGGAAATAATAACGAAGCGGCCATGATAAGTGTATTCGAATTCTTTAAATGTTAAGGAAAGGTGTCTCAGTGCTTCCTAATTTACCCCCTTTAGCATAGGACACACAGAACCATCCTTTTTCGAAAAGAAAGGAGATCCCACAATTCAGTGCAGCAGCAATATTTAAAGCGACGACCACTGATCCAGCCAATCGCGTACAGTAACGTACATGATGGGCAGGGGACTCATGATCACGTTACCTAGCGTAAGTGCACTCGGATTCTCTAATTAGCGCGGTTGTGTTCCGAGGCTGTTAGAAATTGCCTTTACACCTCTTTATCTTATGATGTTTTCCACAAAGGTTAATGAAAAGTGGTTAGGAATTAGTGGATAGGACGTAATTTTTTGACTATTCGGACGCAGCCCATGGCGCAGCAACACACCTGATACAGGAAAAAAAAAAAAAAAACAATTATGAAGGCGTCCACTTACGACTGACTGCAGCCCAGCATTAATCGATCCATAAATTGAACGATTTCAAACGCCTTCACCCAGGAATTCGTTCGCACTACATCTAAGGCCCACACTGAAATACAGCCCGAAATACCAGTTCAGACAAATGTATTTTTCATGCAAATTCAACAGTCAGGAAAACGGTCCATAAAGCCTCCTAATTATATGCTTATAGTATAGTTCTCGATCTTGCTGGATAATGAGGTTGGACCGGGCTGGTAGAATACAATCGGAGTTAAAATGAATACGCTTTTGACATCAGTTCCTTCACAATTTGAATGACTGACCGGAAAAATAGCAAAATGCGAGACAACATGTATGTCTGTAGCCCAGCTACAGCATACAACATTTTCCTTGAAAACTAACGTTGTACTTGACTACCCACTTCCATCATACGACATTTCTACTCATTTTAGCACTGGGGGTCGGCTCTAGTTCAGAGTTGCAAGGCCAGAAAACAATGTCACTGATGAAAAATCCAATAAATTAAAGACGTTCATAATCTATGATTCTAAACATGTCACATAACAGTGCTGTCAACAAGCCAATGTCGATTAATCAAATTCGGATGTTTGCCTTCTATCCCACAGCAGCTCACGACCAGATAGATCAACCCGCACACAACTTGAATGCGGGGAGTCTTGAATCTAGCTATATCCGACAGCTGTCAAAGCATGCAAAGCTTTTTTTTTTTTTTTTTTAATAAATACTTGTTTCTTAACGCGGTCTAAGTTAACCACCGACTGCTGGCTAGTTAAAAACTTTCCATGAATATATTACCCATGTAAAAGCAGCAAACGTCTACACACAAAACATCGGACATTCACTTAATAAACGTTTGCATTTTTTATCGAAGCAACGTTGGTCAGCAGAGAAAATAACCTTTGGTTATACAGCCGACACCACGTTTAAAATTGCAAGCTCGGTTACTGCAAGTCAATGTATACAGACAAAGCAGTAAGTTTCACAGCGACATTGAGTTTTTCACGGCGAAGAGCTGACGTTAGTGCCAAGTAGAAACCAGCAAGATAGCAAATGTCAGCTCATCAGCGATCTCCAAGAATTAAGCTGCTTTCACACAGGACGCGAAACGAATTTTTCGCACGACAGATTACATTCAAAGTCAATGCAAAGACGCGACTACACGCGAACGCGTGTATTCGCGTCTTTGCATTGAATTTGAATATAATCCGTCGTGCGAAAAATTCGTTTCGCGTCCAGTGTGAAAGCGGCTTTAGCATGCGGGAAATGCCGCTAAAGTCGATCATAATACTTGTTGCAAGCGAAGGTATGAAATAGGCTCTGGCTGAAACGACGGAGTCTCATCAGGGGCCCTGAAATTTCTCTTGCATTTGTTATTTATCGCCCTTTTCCACAGTTAAACGAGTGGTCAGCTTGCGCTGCCAGAAGCAAGCATTCCACCGCTGTCCAATCAGCAAACCTGAAAATACAACTCAAGCTTAAAAAATGCAGATAGCGCTTGGACAACAAACCTGAGGAAAGTTATCTGAACAGGACGGAAATAAATAATACCGTTACTCGAACCTTACCTGCTGTTCATGGCTTGTCAGGGCTTCCGCCATCTTGAAGCCTCAGCAACAGCGTCGCTATGGTCCCGCCCATTAGGTCTCGCCGTCACGATGCGCGGCAGCTCACGGTCGCGATTTCTGTCCCCCCTGCATCCTATTCATAGTGATATTTCAACATCGATGAGACCAACTACATCTCAGCGTAGTTTATTAGGATTCGCATTAGCTGCAGGTATTCTGGGGTCCGACACACATGCATAGAATCGGACAACACAGTGTCAAGAATTGTCATTTGTTTACGAGCTCAGGATTACTTTGGTAAACCTTGTCAAAAACTACAAAACACCCAAAACTGCCAGATAAAACTTTACCGCGCAAAAAGGAAGCCCTACATGAAAGCGTCCAGAAATGCCACCAGCTTCTCTGCACATACTGGCATATGCGATGGACTATCACTCAATTGACAATAGTTCACGATTCCGTGGGCTCCGAACTGAAGAATAAAAGGACCATCCATACCGTTACCAGCAACAAGTCCAAAAACCATGTTCTGTTCTTGTAAGGGGCAGTTTGAGTGCTCTTGACAAGGGTAACTTGAACTTCTGAAGAGGCATCTTTGATGCTGAAAAGTACACTGAGGTTTTTGAACAAGGTATGCCTTCGAAATGATATCTTATCCTGGTAAAGCCATGCATATTTCAACAAGTCAAACGAAAACCTCATTCTGCACGCTTTACGAAGACATGGCTGCATAAGAAGAGGGTGGGGGTGCTGGACTGGCCCACCTGTAGTTTTGGAATTGTTTTAATTTCTCTAAAAACAGAGCGCTGTGGCAGTAGCAAAGTGTGTCCAAACTTTTGACTATTACTGTATTTGAAATTATTTTTATCCTTTCTTCTTCAAATATTTTTGTCATCCTTTTTCCAATGAATTTACGTAAGCCCAGATTAAAACGAAAATGTATATTGAACGCAGATTCTCAGAATTCAGTTGTCTATTGCTAAACTTAACCTGTGTCAGAAATTGGCCCAAAAAGTTTACAGTTAAGAAACTTATCTCTGTCATGTTCTTCTGTGGTTTGTAAGTGCTGCTTATAATACTTTTGGTCAGTTAGACACAGATAACAGCTGAATTAATGGTCATTGTGTCATGGCAGGAAACAAAATGCTGTCAGTCCAGTTTTTTCCTGCATCATGATTTATTTATCCTGCAAAAGTGCGCAAAGTACCACAAGCTATGGGTTGGGTCTCTGCGATGCTATGGAGCAGCCAAGTTGCAATTTCCATTTAATAAACCCCCCTCAGCTTTAAGGAACTGGGACAGGATCCAATTAATCACTTTGGGTTTCCTTTAATGGGATGAGTTATAGCACGCATGTGTTTTTATGCAAAATGCTTATAAGGCTGCACTCGTCCATGTTCTCTATATTTTACCAGATTGATTCCGGACATGCAGCTCTAGATGTTAGATTAACGGCATGAGGGAGTAGACCGAAAGAATTCACAAACATAAAGTAATATCATAAATGCACTCGTATTCAGTCAGCAGGAATCAGACTTAAGGCATGAGTGAGTGTGTGTGTGTGTGTGTGCATGAGTACAAACAAAGAATCTTTTTGTTTTTTGTAATACACATGACTGGCTGATGTGTGTGACCTTGTTTTATTCCCCTCCTGATGTTCACTGAAAAAGAGAAACTGAAAAACCTGAAGGAAATGCAGCTGGACCTTCTAGGCCCAATGGCAACCCATCTGCCTACACTCTCACCCTACAGAATGAAGAGGTCCAGTTTAATGTCTCTGACTATGAAAGGTAGGGGTTGCCAATCCTAGTCCTGGGGGGTTATTTTTACCATTCAGTTAATGCCCAATTAACCCAGTGGAATGAGTTAACTTTGTAATGATCTGCTTAAATTTGTTTATTCAGTCCAAAAACCTGCAGACATAGTGGCCCTCCAGGACCAGGTTTGGCAACCCCTAAACTAAGGTCTCCTCCATGATTTATTTACTCTTAAAAATCGGGTGCTTCCCATCCTTAAATGTGATCGGCTGAGCCGCGTTCCATGCCGGTATAAAATCACTGTAACCCACTGTATTCTGAGGCAGACCACAGCACAAAATATCCCTGTGCGCCTGGCCTCGCAACCAACTACTCTGCGCTCGACTGACTCGTTGGGTTACGTTTGTTTCAAGACTTTTAGCTCGCTATGTCAGTGTTAGCGAAGTTTAGCCTTTTAACCCGCTAACCAGTTGGCTATCTACCTAGCTTGCTATATCATTATAGATTTCGATATCACTTTAGCTTGCTAGCGACATTGCTAACTAGCTTGCTATTTCAGTATTAGCGATAAATTGTTTATTTTTTTTTCTTGTGTGTTTATTTAATGGGCTATGTGTAGGGTAACCACATCCACTGTAGTGAACGCTAGCTAGTTGACAAGCTGGCTAGCAAACTAATGCACAATTCAACATTTTCCTGGACACCGGCAAGTTTGGAGGACAAAAGTAAATCTTGTTCCCTACTCTCGCTGCTGGTTGTAATGATATGGCCGATAGGCGCGAATTGAGAACAAGGAAGCTCGAAAACCGAAACGAACGTAAAATTATTTAATGGGGCCTTCGGGAGACCGAAGGAGACATTCCAATTAGCCTGCTTTCATTGTATATCTACATTAACGAGCCCAAATAGCCTGATGTGACATGATAATGGCGCTAGATGAAAAAGCAATCTTAGCGTCTGTGTTACTTGCCAACCATTCTGTCCACTCGATCTTGCTTGGTGGAAGAACGAATAGTTTTCAATTTTATTGTTGCATTATTACCAATAAATTGTTGTTTTTTTTTCTTGTGTGTTTATTTAATGGGCTATATGTAGGGTAACTGTTTTATAAAAGCAATAAGCCCCTTGAAGCAGTGGGTTACAGTGATTTTTATAATGGCGGAGGGGCACTAAGGCACTCCGCAGCGCGTCTTGGTGGAAGAACGAATAGTTTTCAATTTTATTGTTGCATTATTACCAATAAATTGTTTTTTTTTCTTGTGTGTTTATTTAATGGGCTATATGAAGGGTAACCGTTTTATAAAAGCAATAAGCCCCTTGAAGCAGTGGGTTGCAGTGATTTTTTATAATGGCGGAGGGGCACTAAGGCACTCCAGAGCTGCCTTGGTGGTGGAAGCGAATAGTTTTCAATTTTATTGTTGCATTATTACCAATAAATTGTTTTTTTTTTCTTGTGTGTTTATTTAATGGGCTATATGCCGTTTTTAAAAGCAATAAGCCCCTTCAGTGGGTTGCAGTGATTTTTTTTTATAAAATCACTGTAACCCACTGCTTCTCGGGGCTTATTCCTTTATTCCTCTGTAGTCACTGACAATTGTTGATTAACCATAAAATTTTCAAGTTTTTTTCTCTCTCTCTCCCACAACTTTTTTTTCAAGAAAAAATGCTGTAACCAAGGCTGTCAACAGTAAAATGTTTACAATAAGGCACTCAAAGAGCGCATTACCTCCTCCATTTTGAAAGTTGTTGGTGGAGGAATTATCATTGAATATGAGCATTAAATGAGTCTGGACAGTGCTGTCTTTTTGGGCATAGAAATTCTTTTGGATCCTGGAACAAAAATATGGGTCAGAATCTGACCTAAATATAATCAAGTTCCTCCTTAGCGCAGTTATCTATCAACACACATAAATTCACTGACATCCATCCATAATTCTGGTGAAAACACATCACCTCCTGGCAGAGGTATAATATAAAAAGAGCCGATTAATTCTACAGCAAGAACTAAAGCTCCATTTCAACTTAAACAGAGTGTGAATAATCTTTCCCCCCTGAATCACAAATGCAAGAAATAGTGTTCTTCTTGTTCCTCTCATGACATATTGAGTCCATCGTTCGATTTGTCTGATGGAAAAAACCAGCATTAAAAAAAAGAACGAAAAAAAAAACTATTAGGCTGAATACAAACACTGATGCATTTTAAAATGGCTTTACCCATCTTCCTCCATCTGGAGCACAAAGGAAGCTGATTCATCCCAGGTTTTTATTAGTTTGACTGGAATTGAATTGCTTTTCAGTTTCTGCAGAAAAATAATTTCCTCGTAATTGCTCTCGCGCAGATCGATGACCCAACCACAGGGGAGGGATAGCGGGGTTTTCATCCTGAGTGTCGGCAATGTGAGTTAATCGCATCATCCCACTTCTACCTCCCTCTATTCCTTTCTTTTCAATAATGCCCTTTCCCTAGGCTTTCTCCCTATCTACCATTTCCCCCTTACACATTTGTGTTTTAAGATCACTGTTCTGAAAATTTCAGGCACGTTGTTTATTGACCACTTTCAATCTGAAAGAATGATGATCAAAATTGAGAAGTGAAAAAATCAGGAAAAAATTTGATTAAAAAAAAACAAACTTCCCAAAATTTAGAAATGCTAATGCTGATGCCAGAGAAGGTGATCGTGACAATGATGATTAAGAGGATGATGATGATGGTGATAATTTGATAATGTCGATGATAATGATATTAAGGTTGATGATAATGTTGATGGCGATAAAGATGAAGAGGATAATGATGATGATGAGGATCATGATAACAACGATAATAATAATGATTATGAAGATGATCGTGACAATACTTATGAAGATGATATGAGGAGTCCACTTGCAAAGCCTTCTAAGTCAAGTTGGTCCATTTTTTAGAAAAATCTGATTTTTTGGTTGGCATTGAAATTATCTTCCATAGATACCAATTTTCACTATACTGAAACTATTAGCCAGTTAAAATCTGAGAAAGCAAAAGCTGAACAGGCTATAAAAGCTCGACTGTGATTGGTTCCTTCTAGTGAACGAAAACGGAATCACGTTTCCACATTGGCTGATGACTTAGCAGAATTTGACAGAGTTTTCCTCCTTGACTTGGCGGGTTTTGACAAAGTTTCGCTTTTTCCGTTGCAATTTATAACATGATTTAGTGGGTTGTGAAAGTGGAGCTATCAGTGGGACATGCGCAGGTGCCTGAAAAAGAGGCTAAGGGAGATAACTCATTTATTTTCAAAACTTGACGTAGCAGGTTTCGCAAGTTGACTCCTCATATGTTAGCTTGGCATCAACAATGTATCTCCATCAGACAGGCACTGCTCTGGTACATGCACACGTGCATATTTGGCGAGGGTCAGGTTGGCGAGTTCCTCAGGGCAGCATGGAAAAGAAAGGCCTTGCTGTTGGTTGGTTTCCTTCCTGTGGTCCCACCACGAAACATTATATGGTGCGGTCATGTGACTGGGTTTGAAATCGAGCTGGACGAGCCAGTTAGTTTGATGTCTCAGCTTACTGACAGGAAGTACAGAGCTCCTATAGCCAGCAGTGTCATATGATCACCACTATCTGGTGCAGGCCATTATCATGTGATCTCCAGTAACTGATGGTCACCAGCATCCTCTTCTCCGTTGATGGGAAAAAAAAACCAGGGGACAGTAACAGTTTTGGTTATTTCTCCCTTGCAGCCAGCTTGCCTTCCCCAGGCTCTGTCATTTTCTAGAGCAGATGGAGCATTGCGTGCAACCATAGCCCTACGATACAAGAATAGGAGAATCACTGAGCATGAAAAAAAAAGCCCTTGAGTTTCCTACTCGTTCTTTATTTTTTAAACCAAGCACTTACGGCTTTGTACTATTCAGTGTCGCCAGAAGATCCTGTGCAGTCCAAACCAAAGTCAACGATAGTGGTGCGGTCTGTCTCTCGAGGGCGACTGGCAGCTGTCATTTATGCAAAGCCAGTTCAATCAGCCGGTGCGTCCAAAGGAGACCTACAGCCAACACACCGATGGGTGTGATACTGAGCGTTCTGGGAGGGGCAACTGAGGATTCTGGGATTACGGTGGTGTCTGAGGTACACTTACGTCCAGCGTCACCAGCTAAGGTTTATGGTGTTGAGAAAAAGAATAGAAAATGGTCTCTAATGAAAGAAATCATCGAAAACACATTTTTATACATTATCAGCACTGCTGTAAATATCACAGAGCTTGTGTTCTTAAAAAACATCACAGATTTGAATCAATACATGTCTGAAACAGTCTCAACAAAAACAGTATGCTGTGATTTTCACAAAGCTGGTATATGGCAGTGCTTCTGATTTGACCACCCCATTTATATTGAATGATAAGCACTTTTCAATACTATAGAAACACATGACATTCTAGTTGTACAAATTTCAGGGATATTATTACATGAATTCTCCAAGTTCTCAAATGAGCAGAGCTCTAGAACATCACTGCTCTCAGTCAGTGGTTGTTACATCAGCATTTTAATGTTAAATGTATACTCATTGCACATTTGTGCCAGCCTGAATCCTTCCGGGCCATATTTAAATTGTAGCTCTTGATACTTAAAGGTCCCCCATTATGTCACTAGGTGCACAGCCAATTAGTTATTACAAGCCATTTCAAAATCTTTCCCCTCTTGACATCACATGGGGAAATTACCAACCAGAGGCAAGAAGAGCTGATCAACTTCAAAAGCAGTCAATCAGATTTGATTATTCTGGGTGGTCACTCCCCCTTGTGACGTCAGGAAGGAGAGCATTTGAACTGGCTCATAATGGCTAATTAGCTGTGCACCTGATGGCATAATAGGGGACCTTTAAAAATGTTTGGTAGAGACCCCATTAGTAATCTGCAAATAAATTGGCCTTCTACCAACTGCTGCATCTCTTCTATTCCAAAAGAACACAAAGGTTTCTGATTAGGCCAGATGAATGAACTGGCGATAGGGGAGGCTCAGAACAATCCCTTAAAATTAATGATTGGCCACGACCTGTTTTCAATCATTCATTTAAATTACCATAACAGAAACTCCGAAAACTCTACATTATCAGGTGTTCCCAGTTTTCATTTATAACGCGTACCTGTCAACTCTGACGCATTTGGGTGTGAGTTTAAGTGGCATATTTACGTTCCTCTGCTGTAGTCAGCAATTATTCAATCAACGCGTATGTAAGAGTTTCTCCCGCGGAATTGAAGTCCTTGTGCACTGGAGGGGTTGGAAGCAATGGAATTGCATAAAGACATTTCAAATGATCTTGTTTCATTTAAACGATCATGAAACACATGCATTGCTTCCAATCCCTGAATAAAGAAAAGCGTGAGAAGTCCGGAGTCGTAATCGGTATGCGTTATAAATGAAAACTGGCCACATCCGATAATGTTGAGTTATCGGAGTTTCTGTAATGGTAATTTAAATGAATGATTGAGAACAGGTTGTGACCAATCATTCATTTTAACGGATTGTTTTGAGCCTCCCCTATCGCCAGTTCACCAGCCGCCACTGATCTGTATAACCCACTATGTTTCTGTAATCTTTTTGTATACTGCATAATTAACTTATCTGAGTGCAGCTATATCATTAGTGCAATAGATCTGGTAAACTGATTGGGATAAAACTAAAATGTCTACACCTGTACACTCACCCATATACTGTCTAACAATTTTACCCAATAAAAAGAAAATGCTGGAAAAAAGGAGATCAAGAAGAGTGAAACTCTTCAATGAAATTCTCCTGGAGTCAATTCATGAAAACAAATGTTTATTAGAACATCTGCAGAGCAGTCTGTCACAAGAAATAACATCAGAACATTTGCTTAATTCATTGCTCCTCTGATTTCTTTTTCAGGAAGGATACCGCACAAGAAAAAAAAAAAAAAAAATAGAAACTTGGTCGCTTATGGTTGAGGAAATCGAGGATACCAGATGCTGTTTTGCGTGTTGCATCCAGGAAAAGTGTGCATTTTAGACATCAATAGATCTTTCCGGTGCAACACTTAGGCCGGTCACCCCACAATGAGCAATGGATCTCAGTGAGGTTCAACATTTAATTTATCTTTGAAGCCACAAGTTAGATTTTTTTTGAACGTAAGACACAATCTACAGGTACCTGTGATAACACACCAAATAAGGTTTAGGTACCACTCTTTGAGAGGTGGTCCAAAGTCCACAGATAAGGATCCAATTAAATCGACCACCCCATTGAAAGGCTTTTCTATCCAGAGACTTGCGATCTGCTCATTGATGCAGTGAATTAAGTTACGTGACATGTCGCTCGCCTCTTTCATTTTGGGATATCTCACATCTAATTGCCAGTCTAACTCACAAACTGAATTGAGTTTCAAGTATACAGAGCCATCTGTCAGGAGCTCATTGTGAAATGCATCAATTGATTTATTTTACTGTGATTCTGACTGTCCTGACTGACCGGTACAGAGCGCTGGGCACCAGAAGTGTAGAAACGGCAAATCAAACTCTTGAAGACAGAGAGAGAGAACGAGTTTGGGGACCTATGACAGACCACTACAAACTAAAGAGTGGAATATGACCCATCCAAAAGCCCAGTGTATTCCCACATATCTACATTCAACTAATTCAAGAGGAAAATTCATGTGGCCTTGTATTGTATCAAACAGTACTAAAAAGAAAGGGCAGACTACAGCTGCGCTAAGTGGTTAAATTCATGTGGATGATATATGTGACAGGCTGTAGCACACAGTGTGAAACCATAATATTTTAAGCACTGCAGTTCTCCAGGAAGTGGTTCCCTCTTCGTGGCATTTCAAAAATCTAATCATTGAAGATGATGGATCTTTCCATTCGATGGAGTTCACAATGCGACATTAACACATTCAACAGCCACACTTTTTTTTTCATCTAAAGAGTGAAGTTAAAATGAAAACAATACCAGAAGTTCATACTTGTCCGTTCCTTGTTGATTCAACATTACAAACCAACAAACAGGTGGTAAGTCTGAATGAAATATATTTTTTTAGAGAATGCAGGTTTCTCCATTACAACGCAGCAATCTCATTTCAGCTAAAGACCAGCATGAGTAGGCTTGTAAATTTGGAGAGACTCAGTATGTATAACCAAGCTCAAAGCTATCAGCACCGCGTCTTTGACCTGGTATCACTGGCCATTTCTCATATTCAAAAAATCCTGCCGAAGGCCAAGTAATTACAAGCAAATAAATAAAGCAGGATATAAATGTCATAAATAATTATTACCTTACTGAAAAAAAACAATAAAAAGCCTGAATTTGACAGTTTACGGATCTCGGGTACCTGCATAGCAGTGAATGATACAAGATCCGGGCCATAAAATGACATGCTGATATACAGAGGATATAAACAGCCTACACACCGTTTTTGAAATGGCAGGCTTTTTGAAATGCAGAGACATAAGTAACAGCATAAATGCTGTCTTTTTCCAATTTTAATAACTTTAATAATTTTAATTTAGTTACCATTAAGAATTCAAAAGTTGCTTCAACATTATTAGTTGGAGGCGGCAAGTGGCTTTGTAACCAGGTTGCTGCGATTTTTGGTTTACATTTGGTTTACATTTCCAAAAAATTAATCAAAGTTTCACGTTTTGTTAGTTGGGAGGTTACATCAGAATGAAAGTCTGACATTTTTGTTGTTATTTGTGTCTTTACATTTCAAAACCTTTCAATTTCAATACGGGTGCGTAGGATCCTTAAACACACTGTACGGCCAGAACAGGTCACACGCACCATCCCCGCAGCAGTCCTGCTTTCATCCAATCTCCCTTCCCTCAGCATGTTGTACGCAAACACACTACAGAAACCTTTCACATCGGATTCTGTAGAATAATCCTCTGCTCTGACAGGTGGACGTGCGATGCGAAGCAGAGGTGTCCAACAGCACGGTTTGCAGTCTTTTCACAGTCCAGCATTCCCCCCCGCTCCAACTACCCACCATCTCTCTCTTCTTCGGTCAGACTGTTTTTGAAACAAACTGTCCCAAAGCAAAACTTGAGGGGAAAAAAAATCTAAACTCTGAGGATAATCTTTGGTGGTTTGTTTGCTCTTATGCTATCCATGTGGTCAATGCCGAATTCCGCAACCAATCAAAAAAACAAAACAAAACAAAAAAAATCAAAACTTAACGAAAATAAAACAGATCTCACTGCTTCCACCTGAGGCCAACTGTGTTCTCTCCCAGAAAACTTTCCCAAACAAACTCAGGAAAGTGTCAACACTGATTTTATTACCATCATCGTCATCATCAATGTTTTTTTTTTTTTGTTGATGAATCAGCATCGCATAAAACTCAATGTTTTTAAGGCATCAGCGTCAGCACAGACGAAGCTATGCAGTAAAATAAACCGGTTTAAAAAAAAAAAAAAAAAAAAAAAAAAAAGTATGTACACAGTCACGTCGAGTGCTACTCTTCTAGTGGTCCATTGTGTGGGGCAAGTGGGCGGGGGGAGAGGCAGGGCCAGTTGAGTAGAGGGGCGGGGCTTGTGCTGGTCAAGCCCTCTCGGCCACCTCCTCCTGGCTGAAGTAATACCTCACAGGAGGGCCAGGGAGATCCTCGTCACCGTCTGATTCGGGGGCGAAGGACACGGTCAGGTCTACGTACTTCCTGTCTGATGAGGGCTTTATAAGCTTCTGCATCCTAAGAGCATAAAGTGACAAACCAGGGTTAGGTTTCTGATTGGCGAACCAATTAAATATTCTCCAAGTGGCAAGATAGCTGGTCAGTAATTTTATCTGATTGGTAAAAAAATGGTTGATGAGTAATATTTTTTTGACTGCCAGACCAATGGATGATAAATAATACTCTTTTGCTGGGGAAGTAATGAGCAAATGCTAGGCGAAGAAATAGGAGACCAGTAATATTTTCAACTGCTATGCCATTGGCTGGCAATTCTTGTTCCCTAACTGGTGAAACAATGAGTGGAAGGAAAATATTCTCCCATGACGAAACAATGACTGGTCAGTAATGGACCTTTCCGACTTGCTCAGACCAGCTCTTAGCCCCCCTTAGTTACTGTTGCTATCGGCCTCATGCAACGCAGCTAAGTTCCGCATTGAGAGCACCGCTGCAGAAGTTTGAGCATCACCCTCTGGCACGTATTCCGAAAATATTGCAGTTTGTTTCTTACCGAATGTGTCCAATTTGTCCGGCAAACTTGTTCAGAGAGGCCTTAACTAGTTTACAGAAGGATATATCCATGAAATCAAAAGGGCCATTCTTTGAGAAGTGAACCAAAATGTCACACACATGACCAGATGTCATCAAATAAAAAAATACTTTGAAAATTAATGAAAGGTATCAAATTTATTCCTTGCTATTCTCCACACCCCAAAAACTATGAAAATTCTAGATTTTTCAACTTCACAGAGTTTTTGAAGTCAAATAGAGTTATGAAAAACCTGTTTCGTGTGAAGTCAAGTCTTGTTCACCTCTGACCTTAAGTAGTTAAAGTTAATGTAACAAATAAATTTTTACTTGATAGACAGTACTCTTATACAATCCACAATCATGAACCTCCAATGCTTTTGTAATTGGAGGAGATTTTTTCTACTATTTGTTACAAACACAGGAGAATGGCCCAAAATTTTTTACGGAATGGGTGGAGTCACACTGAAGTGCTGGCAATCGAAGCAGAAAAGCTTAACACCCCAAAAACGGCACATAGAGACCAAACCGGCAAAACAGAGGAATCGTACTGTGCATGCAAAGCAGGGTAACTAGTTTTCATACGTTTGTTGCCATCACTGAGCTAAAAATAACACTGGATCCAGTATGCTGTCTAACGTCAGTTGGCCATGAGTCAGACAATACGCTAGTGAGACTTTGTAATGAATCATATTATGCAATGCAGCAAACCCTTAAACTAGCTACATTAGACATAATCGAGTAATTAATCTAACGTTCGTTATATCGGCATTTTCCTCCAAACCAATTTCTATGACAAACTAACTTTACTCATTTCGGTTAAGCGATTTACATTCTGTATCCATTTGTTGCTAGTTTGCTGGCTAGTACCGAGCCAACTAAAGTTTCTAAGCAGATTACATCATGCCATTACAAAATTCTTCACCATATGGCGAAATGTTTTATATTATCTAGTGTTGTGAATGCCTGTGCTGGGTGGCATGAAGGAGTCATGTTCTCAGCAGAATAGCTACTGGTTTGTAGCTGCGTCTGGTACTGCGTGCAGAAGTCTACCAGGGAAAAACAATACTATGTTAACGTATACATCAATGATGCCATTGGTGTAATTCTGTCTTCTCAGCAAAACATATGCATAGATTTTTGGTAGCAAATTAACAAGTGAGGGCGAAATGTCAAAAATTTCATTCGCTTACCCTCGAGCAAACACGCCTTAATCCATTGCAAACACTTTTCCAACTGCTTTTTTGGCCTTGGAAAAAGGATTAATTGAGCTCCCTGTTGCCAAGCAGGGTATCTTTCGTCAGTATTACATGTTCCCCAAGCGCATCCAAGAACCATTTTCGATGAAGTCAAACACCTCTCCTAATAAACACAGCTAATGACTGCATTGAATGTGGGACAATATGGTGGTGCTGTCGGAGTAGGCGGGACTTCATTAAGCTAAGGCCATCTGATTGGTAGTTATTCTACACTTGATTGACAGGTCGGAAAGGTCCATTGTCTCTGACTGCTGCCTGACCAATAATATGGCTCAATAATCACTGATGAACCAATGGTCTGGCAGATATTCAAATGAAGGCAGAGAAGTGGTTATAGCTCACGTCAGTTTGAGCCTTTTGCAGTGCCCAGGCATCACAGGAACATACAGCATCTTCACTCCATGGACAACCATAGTGGGCTCAATGCCATACTTCTCCTGCAAGAGACGAGAGTGGAACATTCACATGGCAATACATTAAAGGTCCCCCATCATGTCACCGGGTGCAATACCAATTGGTCATTACAAGCAATTCCAAAATCTGTTCCCTTTTGACATCATAAGGGGAAGTGACTGCTCAGAGGCAGAAAGGACCGATAAACTTCAGCCAACCAGTTAATCAGTTCCTCATTATTCTGGGTGCCATTTCCCTCTTGTGATATCACAAAGGACAAATTTTGAAATACCTTTTTATGGCTAATTGGCTGAGCACCAGGTGACATGACAGGACCATTTAAAGCAGTGGTGGAAAATCTAAAACCAGTAAGCTAAAGTATTCCCAGTATTCCGTCACCATCAACTGATTCTGCTAATTAGCACACAATTGTTCAGCCTAGAGGTGGAACATAGAGAAATTAGCTGGTTTAGTTCATGGATGGAAGACAAACATGGCAGGACTTCAACATTCAGACCCCAAAATCTATTTCTACACTACAGTTATTGAACTGATGCCTTCATCAAAACAAATATCCAACAACTACCCAAAGCAGGGGTCAAACCCCTTAAACACTGAGGGGTTGAGGGTCTGGTCCAAGGGCCCAATAGCTGTAATTGTTTACTGATCTTACTGCAGCTACCATAGACTGTATGAAAAGATGGACGCACCACCAGGGTCTGAAAAGTGAGGCCAATGTGGAAATCTCTAAAAATTGCATCCTATTTAATGGCCAGCAGATGGCAATGTTGGTGGTTGCAGAAAGAAGTTCAATGCTATAGAAGTCTATGAGAAAATGACCAAACTTTCCCACCCGATTTATTATTTCAAAAATGATTTTCCACATTATTTCATGGTATCTATCGCAAATTTCAAGTCTCGTTCGATATATAATGATGTTCATTTTTGTAAATGATGGTCCCAAATAGACTAGAATAAAGGATAAAGCCAGAATATGCTTTGGGGGCGTGGCTATCCTCTGGTTCTCGTCAGATACGGTCAGATCCACCTGTAGATCCACCCCTCGGTCCTCCCTGGATCTTCAATTCACGCTCTTGTCCAATAGGAATCACATCCGGTTTCAAAATTACAAAATGGCGCTGTTCAAATTGCCAAAATCGAGGCTTCCTAAATGCTGAAACCAACGGGTGACGTCACGGTTGCTTCGTACATCTTTTTATACAGTCTATGGTGGCTAAACTAAGGCAACAAATACCAACCTGATAAGACTCACTCATGCACCTCAGCCACATGGCTGTAAGTCATCCATCTGACCACTGCTACCTGCACAAATAGAGTAATAGAAGGGGCATGAATTACCCTAACAGCGTTCATGAAGTCAGAGAGGGTGAAGTCTTCGTGACCATGGATGGTCCAGCGGTCCCAAATGGAGAAGGAGATGTTTTCTCTGTAGGATAAATGGAGAGGTAAGTGCCTGGATCATCTCTAATTGACCTCAAACATCCTATTCATTCAAAGTGCCTGGATTATCTCATCAAACATCCATCATAGTTATATGGTTGTCAGGGGCCTACATAAGTGACAGCATAACAAACCTGTTAAAGTAAATTTACCCATTAACTTCCATTCTGCGTTCATGCAGAACACCACAGTGAAAGTACCACCTGAGGTCTAAATTGAAAACAAAACATAAGGGAGATACTGTAGACCACACAGCATAACCTTTGTCCATACATCCATACATTATCCAACTAGCTTATTCCTGGTCATGACATGTACCTACAGCCACAAACACAGATTAAGCCAAGTCTTAGACTAAAATCCATTGTAAATGGAGGTTCATCCAACAATGCTTGCCTTAATCCAGGTCTACGATTAATCGGTGTCACTAAAACCAGCCCTTGGCTCCTGAAAGGACCACTCTAGGGTATGCGGAAGGTCTTACCTGATCTGGGTCCTCTTGACTTGGGCAGTTTCTGTGAGCACCATCACTGGAATGGCCAGGTTAAAGAAGCAGTTCTTGAAGGACTCAAACTCGTAGCCCCCCACTACTTTGATGGCTTCCAGTGCCACCTAGAGGCAAGGATGGGAAGTATTTTTAATGAGCTACTTGCCGTATCTGAAGCAGCAGTCTACGCCATCCATCGTTTATCAAACCCGCTTATTCCTAGACATCTCGCGGAAAGCAGGAGCCTATTGTATTTTCCAATTTAGAGTCTCCAACAATCCATTTATGTAGTTGGGACATTTACAGCAGTTGGAACAATTGTAGCATTTTGAGATTACACATCTTGCTCAAGGGAAGAACTAGACAGTCCGGTCGCCCATAACCGCATGGGTGTAGCCCCCGAAAGCCCGCTTCTCCAGCCTGTAGTGCGTCCACAAGGAAATCTCTATGTTTCAGCATAAATTTGCACATTATTTCAGCCAATACTTTCGCCACGGCTACCAAAATCAATAGGTGTCATGACTTAA
Source organism: Gymnothorax javanicus (assembly GCA_029692085.1). Taxonomy (NCBI): domain Eukaryota; kingdom Metazoa; phylum Chordata; class Actinopteri; order Anguilliformes; family Muraenidae; genus Gymnothorax; species Gymnothorax javanicus. The sequence continues at coordinate 38,631,299 of CM056209.1, forward strand.
ATATAACATATGTCCATACCAAATATGAAATTAAGCGGTCAAAAATTACAGCCAGTACAGTGTCCACAAGGAAGTGTCTATGGACGCGGATGCGGCGGCGGGTCCACAAGCGCGAATCCATACATAGTAGCCGCTCGACTTCGTCCGGGGGCCACAACTACAATAACACAGCTGCAATTACAGCCTACGATGTCAGGGTTTCAGGCCCTGTTCCCCATCACTTATGCTACAGTGGCGTTCAAATAAGCAGGACCCACTAGAGTAAGAAAGAGCAGCCCTTCATAGCATAATTCAGCAGAGTAGAACCGAACATAGTACACAGCAGCCAATCCGAGTCTGGACTTCAGCAAGAAACTATTCCTACATGTCCATTGAATTTTGATATGGAAGGAGTTCACTCATCTACAAAACACCTCCTGTTTATGCTTTCCCCCCCCCAGAACCCTCACCAGGCCAGCTACGGCAGCGGTCGCCGTGGCGATGGCGGGAATGATTTTCCCTGCGATGCGTTTGGTCTTGAGCCGGTCGGCCGCCTTGATCCCGTACATGCAGGCGCGCAGCGACGACGCGGACGCCACGAAGTCCATGTGACCGTTGGAGTCGTCGTCCTTCTCAAAGAGAACCGGGAACATGCGCAAACGCTCTGTGAGGCAGAGGAGAGGAGAACGAAGCACAGTTCAGCAAATAATGTAAACATTATAATCCCAGGAATGGCTTGAAGTGAGTGGTGATGGTACACAAACAAACAAGGGAACCAAAGAAATACAAGAAGCATGAATCAACACAAACATGACAAACATGCAGAGACGAGGCAAAAAACTGCTGTAAAATGGAAAATATACTACACACTGCATCCAGTGAGAACTTATGGCACGTCATCATCAAAAGCATCCATTTTATTTACTGCCGGAGACACAACAGCAAAAAATTGTGGTTATAGTGGGGAGCGGTGGGAGGAGATGTGTGAGAGTTTGAGAATACTTCCAGTAGCAGGATTAGTTGGGGGTGAGTGTTTGGCATTACTCCGGGTAACAGGGTTAGTTAACATAACATAACATGAATGGCGAGAACAGGCCGTTCAGCCCAACTAGGCTCGCCAGTTTCTTTATACTTTTTTGAATATATCACTTCAGATACTCAATGACTCAATGGTATCTAGCTTTAAGTCAAGCCTGCTCTTGAAAACTCCCAAGGTCTCTGCCTCAACAATATGGTCAGGCAAGCTATTCCACATCGAAATTACTCTTTGGGTGAAGAAATATTTCCGAATATCAGTGCTAAATTTACCTTTGGTCAACTTCCATTTGTGACCCCGAGTTCTACTAACAACACTTGGTCGAACGAATCCTACATAATTCACTTTGTTAATCCCTTTAACATATTTAAGGACCTCAATCAGATCACCCCTAAGTCTCCTTTTCCTAAGACTAAAGAGATAACGGATCTTCAGCCTCTTCTCATAGCTTTCATCTTTTATACCTGGAATTAGCTTAGTGGCTCTTCTCTGAACTTTTTCTACAGCCTCTATATCTTTCTTTAAGTATGGTCCCCAGAACTGTACACAATACTCCAGATGTGGTCTGACGAGTGTGTTGCACAAAAGAAGCATCACCTCCTTGGATTTGTACTCAATACTTTTGGCAATGTATCCCAGCATCCGATTGGCTTTTTTTAACTGCTACGGCACAATGGCTAGAGCCTGTGAGGGTTTGGTCAACAATCACTCCCAGATCTTTTTCGTGTGGAGCACATTCCAGTTTTAAACCTCCCATGAAGTAATCCCGTCTAATGTTTTTATTACCTACATGTACAACTTTACATTTCACTACATTAAATTTCATTTGCCACATTTCTGCCCAATTCTGGATTCTATCCAAATCATCCTGAATCACTTTAGTGGACTCTAAACTATTTGCCAAACCTCCCAATTTAGTATCATCTGCAAATTAAACTAATTTGCTCTCAACATTCCTATCAAGGTCATTAATGTAGATGAGGAACAGCAGGGGTCCCAACACCGATCCCTGGGGGACGCCACTGCCCACCATACCTAGCTCAGATGAGATACCACTGACCACCACTCTTTGTGTTCTGTCCTGTAGCCAGTTTTGAATCCACTTCAGAATACCTCCTGTAACTCCAATGGAGCTCATTTTAAAAATTAGTCTCTTATGCGGTACTGTAGCAAATGCTTTCTGAAAATCCAAGTATATGATGTCATAAGCCCTACTCTGATCATAAGTCTTGGTGGCCTCTTCAAAGAATTCCAGAAGGTTTGTCAGGCATGACCTTCCCTTACGGAAACCATGTTGGCTATCCCTCAAGATATTATTATGTTCAAGAAATAAGTCCAGCTCATCTTTTATGATAGATTCCAGTATTTTGCACGCAATGCAAGTTAAACTGACTGGCCTGTAATTTCCTGGCTCAGTACGGTCCCCTTTCTTATATATTGGTATTATATTGCCCTGTTTCCAATCATTTGGTATTTCTCCAGTTTCTAAAGACCATCTGAAGATGGCGGATAGCGGCTTAAAGATGATCTCACTAACTTCCCTGAGCACTCTAGGATATAAGCCATCAGGACTCGCCGCCTTATCTGCCTTTAGTTTATGCAACTTGTCTAACACTTCGTTATCCCTAACCTCAATTTCCGCTAAATAATCTTGAGCATTGGACATGCCCTCTGGCCGAATAAAACCCGCTCGGAGGTGAAATTCTCAACAAAGTAACTGTTTAAGGTATCCGCAATATCTTTGTTATCATATAGCAGCGATCCATATTTATTCTTTATGCACTTAACCTCCTCTTTGGCTTTCCTTTTTCTGCTACCGTACTGAAAGAAGCGCTTAGGGTTAGTTTTTGCCCCCTCTGCAATTTTTCTTTCATACTGTCTTCTAGCATTCCTCAGCTCTTTTTTGACCACAGCCCGCATTTTAGAGTATTCTAAAGCCTTAGTGTTCTCATTGTTATCCTTTATTTACATCTTATAAAGATTCCTCTTTTCCCTCAAACTCCTACAAATAGCTGTGGTCATCCACTGAGGATTCTGCTTTTTCAGCTTACTTTTGGACACCTTTGGAATGAATTTGGATTGTGAATCAAGTAAAACCCCCTTAAATCTTTCCCACATCTCATTTACAGACTCACAGTCCAGGAGCGTCTCCCATTTTATTTCACTTAGATATGAGCGCATCCTGTCAAAGTTTGCTTGCCTGAAATTGAACATTTTTGTTTTTGAAGACACCTTTTTAACTTCCCATGAAACATCAAAATTAACAGTAGAGTGATCACTTGTCCCAAGTGGCTCCAGTACCTCAACATTGCTAATTCTATCTGGGTCATTACAGAGCAATAAGTCTAAAATTGCCTTCTCTCTTGTAGGTTCATTAACATACTGCACCAAAAAATTATCATTTATAACATCTAGAAATTCTTCCTCCCCCCTGTCCTTCCACCATTTCCCAATCGATACCAGGATAATTTAAGTCTCCCATAATAATAGTCCCTCCTCCTCTACAAGCTTGCGTAATCCTATTAAAGAGCATTTCATTGACAATACTGTCCAAAGCTGGCGGTCGATAGCATACTCCTATGTTTAAACCAGTCTCGTGTTTGCCAATGAGCCTGACCCAGATATCTTCACAGAGCAAGGAATGTTCAATTTCAGGAATTTCCTGCACATTTATGTTTTCGTTCACATAGAGTGCTACACCCCCTCCTCGCCTATTGCATCTATCCTTCCTAAAGAGCTTATAACCTTCGATATTATATTAATTTCCATCCTCTTCACTAAGCCATGTCTCTGTAATCCCAACTATGTCATAGCCCTTCACTAATCCTTCGGCCTCAAGTTCTGGAAATGGCCTCAAGTTCTGGAAATTTATTTTTTATGCTTCTTGCATTTAGATAAAAACATTTCAGGTTATCACTTAACGCTCTTCCCCTTCGATTTCCCATGTGCCCGCTGCTCCAAGCCCCTCACTACGCTTTGTTGCTTTAAAAATATATCATCAATAGTGCATGTAAGGCTGTCAGCTTCCATCAGGGCAGTCGGCATTTCCCTCTGTATAACACTCTCTAAACTCCCTGCCCCACAAGTCCCTAGTTTAAATAACTCTGTGCTACCCTCAACATATGCTGACCCAGTGCAAAGGTACCCCTCCAGTTCAGGTGTAGCCCATCCGGCTTGAACAGGTCACCCCTGTCCCAGAAGTAGTTCCAGTGCCCCATAAACCTATACCCCCCTTTCCTACACCAGGTTCGTAGCCACGTGTTAAACCTCCAGATAAAATTCTGCTTCCTTCTGCTTGCACGTGGTACCGGTAGAATTTTGGAGAAAACTACCGTGGAGGATCTGCACCTAAGCTTTTCAGCTAATTCCACAAATTTGCCTTGCAGAACCTCAAACCTACCCTGACCTATGTCATTCGTCCCAACATGGATCATGACAACTGGATCCCTCCCCGCTCTGGCCAGGAGCTTGTCTGCACGCTCCAGGAGGTCTCCTATCTGGGCACCAGGCAGGCAACACACCGAGACTGAGACTCCTTGTCGCTTGAACAGACTAAACTGTCTATTCCTCTAAGTATTGAGTCCCCCACTATCACTAACTCTCTTTTCTGAGGGGTAGAGGCCAACAGGGTGCCCTGATGCTCATCACACCCCCCACTCTCAGGGTCAGGGGCCAATTCGAGTTCCTGCAAGGGCCGGAATCGGTTGGACACCTCAACCACTGGAGGAGCTGTCATTTGGGGGTGTTGAGTGTTCGACGATACTCTGACTGTACCTGGGGTGACGGCGTTAGCAGCGATAGCCTCCTCCAGTTGGCTGATTGCTTCCCTCTCCTCCTCGCTGCTGACGGAGAGCTTGGTGTGGTCTGGCTTCTTGGCCGTCTCGTCTGTCTCAATGCGCTGCGAAACACCCAGAGGACAGGAAGTTGGTCACAGTGCCAAACCAGCAAGAGTCAGAGAGCTGATGCGTCAGGTTTGCATTACAGGGCTTTAAATAGGCAGTAAAATTCAATGATCTCATTATATTCCTGTTAAAGGGATGAGGTACACAGGCACACTCAGACAGGGGTACCTTCTCTGCAGGTGTGTATTCTGGGATCTTTACGTCACAGAGGATTTTGGCCACGGCGTCCTGCGACAGGTCCTGCGGAAAAGATCAGATTAACACACAGACATGCACACAGACACCAACAAGCACAGACAGACAAAAGGACATGAACACACATAGTTGCACAGACAGACAGACAAACATGAACAAAAACATGTGCACCTCCAGACACAGAGATGGACAAGAACACACTTGTGCACAGATGGGCACAAACACACACATATGCATACAGACAGAAGAACAGACAGACATGAACACTCACACACACACACACACACTCGTGCACAGACAGACATACACACAGACATACCCCAACACACCCGAGAGCAAAACCTTTCCAGTTACCAAGCTGGATACGCTCCAGAACAGAACACTATTCTCAAAGTACTTCTGGAAAGCAAAGGGAAACAGTGGGGAGTCACTGATGTTAAGGCCTACCTTCTCGGAGTAGGGGATGTTGTAAATGACAGCAAATAGCCTGGCAGTGCTTACAATGAAGGTGAAGTGCCTTAGGGAGAGAGAAAGTGACTTTAAGAGTGTTGATCAGGAGCGAGAGGAAATACCACCATGACTTCACACAGATTTTATCATGCCTGCTCTTTTCATACTCACAAATGATCATTCAAGTCAAACTCTATAGGGGTAGGGGGTCGCTTTGGGGATTGCCAAAACAAACCTGTGGAGAAAAGAAAATCTCCATTCAGGTAAATGTATTCAAATGGCCAGTGATTTTTTTTTTTTTTTTTTTTAAACACACCTGAGTTATTACTCCTACCAAAAACCAAAATAATTCATAATGGGCTACCAGTTTTCTTCCAAAACACAGTTACATGTAGAACTAATTAATTGGCATTATATGTTGTATGTATGGTGAGTAGCTGTTTCTCATCATTGAACATATGTAATCCTTTCATCAAATTGCACAACCCTCAAAAAATTCTAAACAAATGAAACCAAACAGGAAATTAAAATAATTATGTTATCAATGCAAAGATCTCGGCTTTTACAAGCACATATGAATTTCACCTCTAACTTGGAACTCCAGCAGCTATTTTGGGTAAAAAGTTAATCCTTAAAGTAGCCCTTCCAGTATTAAAGCTGGCCCTTAAAGCAGTGGCTCTCACACCTCTCCTGCAGGACCTCTTGTCCTACATGTTTTAGATCTCTCCCTGCTCCAGCACAGGTGATTCAAATGATCAGGCCATTATGAACCCCCGAAAGTTGATTAATAATGAGCTGATCATTTGAATCACCTGTGCTGGAGCAGGAAGAGATCTGAAACATTCAAGACAGCTGATCCTCCGGAAGAGGTTTAGAAGCACTGCCATAAAGTAGCCTTTACAGGTTAAATGCTAGCCCTTAAAGTAGCCCTTCCAGGTTAAAAGCTAGCCCTTCAAGTAGCCCTTCCAGGTTAAAAGCTAGCCTTTAAAGTAGCCCTTCCATGTTAAAAGCTAGCCCCACAAGTAGCCCTTCCAGGTTAAAAGCTAGCCCTTCAAGTAGCCCTTCCAGGTTAAAAGCTAGCCCTTAAAGTAACCCCTCCAGTTTAAAATCTAGCTCTTAAAGCAGCCCTTCCAGGTTAAATGCTAGCCCTTAAAGCAGCCCTTCCAGGTTAAATGCTAGCCCTTAAAGTAACCCTTCCAGGTTAAATGCTAGCCCTTAAAGTAGCCCATCTAGGTTAAAAGCTAGCCCTTAAAGCAGCCCTTCCAAGTTTGAAGGTAGCCCTGAAAGTGGTCATTCAAGGTTAGAAGTTGGCCCTTAATGAAGCCCTTCCAGGTCAAAAATTAGCCCGTGAAGTTGCCCTTCCAAGTTAAGTTAGCCTTTAAAGTAACCCTTTCGGGTTAAAATGCAGGCCAGAGAGAGTGTTAAGTGCTTACTTCCGTCCTTCAGCGTGGTGTCCAGTGGAAATGAGTGCAAGAGCTGCAGTGCCTAAAGAGGGCAGAGGAAGAGTTATGAGCTTACAGGGAACTTCCACAGAAAACACTGCAATGCTATGCAGCTCCCCATCCAGGGCTCTGCATTGACAACTTAACTAGTGCCAAAATGTCTGCTCTTTGACGGAGTTCAAACATTGTACTGGCACCTGGGGGGCTGCAAAAATTAAAACCCCCAGGGAACCAGCTGTCCAATGTCTTACCAGGTCCAGCACTGCGTACCTTTCTCTTGAAATACTTGTCAAATTTTAGGCGCGCCAGGGCGACACACTGATCCCACTGCGTGGGCCTCCGGCTCAGAAGCTTAATGACCTGGAATGACCCCTCCAGACTCTCCCTCGCCTTCATCCTCTGCCAAACAGACACATCACTCATCAGTTTGCACTCATTCATTTTCACAAGCAGCAGTTTACACTCACATCCATCAGCTTACACTCATCAATTTTCATCTGTAATGCAACCACTCTGAAGTAAGTGGCTAACCATCATGCCCTTGACTTCATCTCGACTTCCTGAAGCAGCATAGAATTCTGTGCACAAGTATAATATGAAGAAAATAGCCCCGCAAAGCGGGCGTTACCCCTCAACCCCTGGATTGTTTGGAATGAATATAAAATTACGAAAGCATTTTCAAGTTATCCTGCGGAAAACAAAATTCAAGATGGTGGCTGTGGCGGCCATACTGGATATCCGAGTGCCATCAATTTCGATAGGCTTCTGCAAGTACACAAGACCAAGCAACAGAGCAAAAATGGTGTAGATTGACAAAGACATTTTCAAGGTTATGCTGCAGAATACAAAATTCAAGATGGCGGCTGTGGCAGCCAAACTGAACATCCAAGCCCTGTCAAAATCAATAGGCTTCTGAAGGTACACAAGGCTAAGCAACACAGCAAAAATGGCATTGACTGATGAAGGCATTTTCAAATTATCGTACGGAATACAAAAGTTTACGGGACAGATGGACGGACAGACAGATGGACATCACACGTGGCGATACTAGGTGTGTAAATCACCCTGATCAGGGCTTCACACCACATATATACAAACCCCAAATCCAATGAAGTTGGGACGTTGTGGAAAACGTGCATAAAAACAGAATACAATGATTTGGAAATCTAATAAACCCACATTTTATTCACAATAGAACATAGACAACATATCAGATGTTGAAAGTGAGACATTTCACCCTTTCGTGAAAAATATTAGCTCATATTGAATTTGATGGCGGCAACACACCTCAAAAAAGTTGGGGCAGGGCTGTGTTTACCATTGTGTAGGATCCCCTCTTCTTTTAACAACAGTCTGTAAATGTCTGGGAAGTAAGGAGACCAATTTCTGGAGTTTTGGGAGAGCGATGTTGTCCCACTCTTGTCTGATGAAGGATTCTAGCTGCTGGGTCTGGGGTCTTCTATGCCAGATTTTTTGTTTTATGATGCGCCAAATGTTTTCTTTTGGTGACAGGTTTGGACTGCAGGCAGGCCAGTTCAGCACCCGAACTCTTCTACTGCAAACCTATGCTGTTGTGATGTATGCAGTATGTGGTTTAGCATTGTCTTGCTGCAATATGCAAGGCCTGTCCTGAAAGAGACATTGTCTGGATGGGAGCATATGTTGTTGTAAAACCTCAATTTACTTTTCAGCATTGACAGTGCCTTTCCAGATCTGTAAGCTGCCCATGCCATAGGCACTAATGCAACCCAATACCATCACAGATGCAGGCTTTTGAACTGAGTGCTGATAACAAGCTGGATGGTCTCTCTCCTCTTTAGTCGGTACGACACGGCTTCCGTGGTTACCAAAGAGAATTTCAAATTTTGATTCACCTGACCGCAGAACAGAATTTCATTTTGCCTCAGTCCATTTTAAATGGGCTTTGGCCCAAAGAAGACTGAGGCATTTCTGAATTGCGTTCACATATGCCTTCTTTGCATGATACGGCTTTAACTTGCATTTGTAAATTGCTTGGCCACCTTTGTTCAGAGACAATGATTTCTGGAAGTGTTCCTGAGCCCTTGCAGTGAATTCCAGTGCAGAATCAGGCCTGTTTTTCATGCAGTGCCGCCTGAGGGCCCGAAGATCACGAGCATCCCACATTGACCTTCGGCCTAGTCCCTTGAGCGCAGACATTTCCCCAGATTCTCAAAGTCTTTTGATGATATTATGTACTGTAGATAGTGGGATATTCAAAGTCTTCACAATTTTACATCGAAGAACATTTTTCTGAAATTGTTCCCCAAATTATAGATGCAGTTTTTCGGAGATTGGTGAACCTCTGTCTATCTTTACCTCTGAGAGACTCTGCGTTTCCAAAATGCTCTTTTTACACCCAGTCATGTTACTGACCTGTTGCAAATTAACCTAATTAGTTGCATCATGCTTCCTCAGTTATTTTTTATGAGTACCACTTACTTTTGCAGCCTTTTGTTTCCCCGTCCCAACTTTTTTGAGATGCTTTGCGGCCATCAATTTCAAAATGAGCCAATATTTTTCATGAAATGGTAAAATGTCTCACTTTCAACATCTGATATGTTGTCTATGTCCACTGTGAATAAAATGTGGGTATAATCATTGCATTTTATTTTTATTCACGTTTTACACAACATCCCAACTTCATTGGAATTGGGGTTTGTAAAATGGCGCCATGTCAGAGACTGCACGGTAATCCTCGCCATCCTGAGGATGGCCCTGTGCAGCCCAGGATGCAGGTCCCCTAAAACCGCAGGGCGAAGGAAGTTTTAGTTTTTAAGGGGTTAAACCACCTTCTCTCATGGCTCTCACCTGTAGCACCTCCTCCGTGGAGGAGTACGCCTGCCAGAATATGTTGTAGATGGAGGGCTTGTGGGTAAACGAGCTCTCAAACTGAGGGAGAGAAACAAAAGTAAATAATTCTCAAAAAAGATACCAACCTTGTGACTTTCCTGGAGGCTAACTAGCTCATTATGTCACAAGTTCTGAGAACTCAGATCAAAGATTCCTGACAAACTGAGCAATATTCTTTGCATGCATCATTTTACAACTTGCTACATGTGGTTAGACAGGTTGAATCACCCATAATGGCAAGCAACAGGCATTCAACATTCTCAGACGAGTACTTCACACCACCACAACTTCTCTCCCCAACAGCGTGATATATCCTCATGGTATCATGAAGTCTGAAACTGGGCTGTAAATAGCAGCAGTCGTACCATCTGACACTGTGCTGATGCACACAAACCAAGACGAGTCCAGACTCGCCCTTTCACAGCTTGAACGAGATATTTGCCCGGAAATTCCAGTCGGAGGCAGCACAAATTGGCCAGTGGGTCTGAACACTGTACCCGAATGCAATGAGAAAATGCTGCCCAAAATAGTGTACAGATTTAGAGCTGTATCCAATGACAGAAGTTCATGTTGTCCTGAAAGAATGAGCAAGTCGACCAAACAGGAAGAGTCAAACAAAAAAAAATCTCACAGTCCCCAAAATCCACGTATATGCAAACCCAAAAATGTGGAGGGGGGAAAAAAGGGAGGAAACCCTTTCATATCAAAGCTAAAAAAAACAGGAGATGTTTCAGTCTAATGGACAAGGCTTTCACCTGCTCGGGCCAAACAAAGACAGCTAGTATCGATCTGGATAATTCTATTAGTGCTGACTGGCGGCTGGTGTAGAGGGTGTGTGTGTGTGTGTGTGTGTGTTTGTGTGTGTGCGCGTGTGCGTGCGCAGGATACCTTATCTCTCGCCCACTGTATGGTGTGCTCTATGACAGCAGGAAATGACTTCAAAGTGCAGAACGGAATCTCCTCCTCGGGAGGGTCCCTCTGCAGAATTAACCAAAGACGGCACATCAGTGAGAAACTTTAACATTAAGACTACACCACGTCACAGAGCATTACTTCTAACAGCCAAATCCACAATGAAAGACAGGCTTATGCATTTATGTCCATGCAAAATACACCCAGGAAGCAGAGCTTAAAATGAGAACTGCACGTAATTACCCATCTGAGTGCTGTCAGATGAAGTATTAAAGCCTTATGCAATGTTTCCACAATATTAACTGTGCATATTGGGAAAGATTAAATATCCCCTCTGTGGTCAACTAAACAGAATAACGCAATAGCTTAACACTTTTTTTAAAGAGAAATTTTGCCACCGTTTAGAGCACAATGAAGATAATGGCATTCCAAAAACTAGGCCTCCGCTGTCGGCGGCCGACAGCAAGGGGTATATCACCAAAATTCCCCAATCCTCAAAGCCCCCTTTATTAGATTCCCCTTTACTACACCTACAATATGAGGCATATTTGAGGTCTGTGTAAGTAATATGGTTAAAAAACTGATTTTTTCAATATATAGCGCCACCTGGTGGCAAACCTAGGAGTGCATACTTGCCCAAAATCTAATCAGTTCATCCTCTCTACCATATCTACCCATATGCTAAAAATGAGAGGCCAATGTAAAGTATTTTGTGAGTTATCGTGCTAACGGCTAAAATCTGCGGACGCAGCGACTGCGGCGGGTGAGGGGAAAACCATGATATCCCCGAAACTGGTATTTCGGGGATATAATGATACCGGATGTGTACACTTGTATGCCTTCATGATTCTTGTACATTTCCCCAATATACACTGAAGAGAATGCTTGCTATGGTCACTGTAAGCCATTTTTCTTGTCTTTTGTCAAGTACAGGTTAACCCCTTTGCACAGAATGCAAAATAATGCCAATTTTTCCTGTTACGCATGGGCCTATTTAGGCTTTATAACTTGTGTCACAGAGACTTCGGAAAATTATTTCAGTGAAGTAAGACATTTGGAAATTCAATTACAGAATTGTTAAGGTATAAAATTTTGGAATTTATGGATGCTGGCGTCTATATCTGCGCAAAGGGGTTAAACACCAGCTCTGATGTCCGTTCTCTAAAGCTCCAGTAAGGATAAGATGCGAACACTCACATGGCTGTTGTAGGACTCGGTCAGGTTTGGCACGATGATTTCTGTGTGACCCTTTGTCCCCATGGTCCCAGAGTCTAAGAGAGGCTTCTGATTGGACACGCTGCGGCTGCAGTAACACACAGAGAGATGACTTTCACCAATGCAGCTCCCGAGCAATCATTTCACACACGCCAGTCATGTAATTAACACTCCAGTCATCTAACTGACACATATTTACATCAGTCACTTCACCAACGCACCAGTCATTTCACGAACACGCCAACCATGTGCCTAATACACATTTACGCCATTTACTTCCCAAACATACCAGTCACTTCACCTACACACCAGTCATTTCACTACCACACCAGTCATGAACGAACACATATTTACACCAATCACTTCACCAACACACCATTCATTTCATTAGCACACCGGTCATGTAACTAACAAACGTTTGCACCGTTCGCTTTACTAACACACTCGTTGTTTTACTAGTATGCAAGTAATTTACCTATCACACCTTCACAACAGTCATGTAATGTGCTTTTTGAGAGCAAATCCCCACATTAATAGGGAATAGGTCTTAAAACTAAAGTCCTGTTCACATGCATGCAGTTTATCGCCAGCTGAAATGACTGGTGGGGCTTTCCCAAAATGAGCCTGGTAACGTTTACGCTTAACGGCTCCTAAACTGTGCCTGGTGGGGAAATAAACAGTTAGCATGATACTACACGAAACCAAATAAGATCAAATAAAAATGCAGGTAATATTAAATCGTAAGAGTGTGTCCTCTGCAATATGCATTGACTACATGCTAGCATTCACTAAGCCATACAGCTAACAGATGGTCAGCCATTTTATACACCATTCCAGGCAGTTACTGTACTAATAAAAACTAGAGAAAGTAATTTTTTGCCATGCAAAGAAAAGAGGTCGCTCGAACTGGTTGTATTTATCCTCTGACCTTTGACCCGGGTGAACCTAACATGGTGGATGCACAACTAGACCCTGGAATGAACATGTCGTTAAGTATAAAGTCCTTGTTCATCCGCACAAAATAAACAACATTTTAATGTTTAGTAATTTTGACCTTTGACCCAGGTGAACCTAACATGGTGGATGCACAAATAGACATTAGTCTAAACACGTGCCGAAAGTATGAAGCCATTACACCAAGCGGTTGCTAAGATCCTATAAGCACAAGAAAACGTAACACAAACGCCGACGCCAAAATCAACGCAGGCAGGAAACCAGAGTAAACCATATTGGTGCACCCTTCGGGTGACCTAATCACCAGGAATCCCTACAGCTATAGACAAAGATTTCCACTCGTTGTTCTTCTGGAACATGACCTTGGGCACACAGAGACAAGTCATACAGCACGGGGAGGTTAGAGATCACCACAAGGAGGCTCACCATAACTCCAGTTGTGCTGGAAAAGTACAGGAGTAAAGAAAAAAATTGCTCATTTCACAGTGGGATAAAAATATCTTGGTGCTCACTCTGCTTCACTCCTATTGGTAGTCAACCACGCTAATTCACTCCTCATGTGCATTAAGTTAAGCTTCACTAAACTTTTTAGGGTCACTGACTCCGCCCACTTTCATCGCTAACCATTAATGCCTCCCATTGCCATGATATACTCAACTGGTGGCATGTTGAAAGAAGCACATCGCTTTAGTCGCTGCAATGAGAATGCCCCTTAACAAGCCCGTAATCCTGAACACTCAATTAACGACCCTTAAATATCACCCAAAACCTTTGCAATAGATATCCACAATATTAAAATAAAAATGGAATCACTGTAATTAAAAATATAAAATTAAACAAAGCTATAGGGACCACAAGGCCATTTCAATGGTTCTTCATCAGTCTGTGGACCAGCCAAGCCCATCCCCTGAGTACATACCACACATCACAGGACCCATTATTCCACTGGTTCTCCTCACCCATCCCAATGACCCAACAGGAGGACCAGGGCTCCACAGTCTCCCAAAAGCTGGCAAACCCTAGTGGTTACCGCAGGTACTGCAGCTGACAATGCCTCTGATGCAAAAAATCACATATCCCAATTGTAGCCCATTCAAAACCATAACTCTACCCAGGCAAATATTCCACATTTGATTGTACTTCTAAATTCTAGAATTTCTTTGGACTTAACTTATTCCTCTTCAGGGACCAATTTTTCCTGAATCAGACTAAAGAAGTTTCCAATCAAGTCCAGTGTTTCCCACATAATTTTTGGAGACTATGGGGGCACATGTGTGGTGGCAGACTGATGTCTGGAGGGGGTCATTTTCATTCTATTGAGCGGGGGGTGGGTGGGTGGGTGGGTGGTGGTGGTATTATTCTCATTTTGTTGAGGGGGGCGGGGGATTGCGTAAATTCCGCGTCTTCCGGCATCTTTCCTATTTTTCCGTTTTTTTTTTTAAATGTGCGCATGTAATCTCAACACGCGGCAACTGCGCATATTGAGACTATGGCGGGGTAAATTTGACATAGTCTCGTCAATGTATGGGAAACACTGAAGTCTTCTTTACCATTCTCTGTCCATATGGGCATTTATCGTGCATGAACCAGGGCTGAAAATGCTCTACTATTATGCTCTAATGCAAAAAAGCCCCCATTGAGAAACATGGCAGCCTCCGTAAATCGTTTTCTTCTAGCATCACTGATTGCCTCCCATAGAAAGCAGGAAACTATTTCGTGATTTTTACATAATCTTAACGAGCCCGACTGAGACCCTCCTCACCTGTCTACGTATCTGCGGGCCTCCACGTTGTCGAGCGCGGTGACCACCAGGTGAAGACGCGAGTAGAACTGGTCGCTGTAGATGGCCTCGGTGGCGGGGGCTACTTTGTGTAGCTGGGCCTCGATCTGCAGCTGGGGGTTAATCTCCAGCGTGGCGGCTGCTGCAGTGGTGCTTTTGGGTTTCTGAGAGCCAGTGTGAGGAAGAGAAGGAAATAAAAGATGGACACGGTCAGCCTGTGGAGTTGACTAGTCAACCAGTTTACCAGCTTTGATGGGCTTTGTCTGGCTATGACTGGCTAGAGATGTGCTTTGACCAGCCACAAACCAACCATAACCATTTCTGAAACAGTCAGGGACCACATTGGAATAGTTCTATTCATTGCTCTCAGAGATAATTATCAGTGCAGTGTTCAAAATGGGTCGTGTGTGGAAGATACACCCGTAACAGTCAAAATCTAAACTCTGTTTTCCCTCAATTTTGTTGATTTTTAATTACCAGCTGTTCCATGGAGACGACAAAATCGTGAAACTTGTGCATTTTTCACATCAAAGCTGGCTTCCTATCACATCCTGGAAAACCAATTTAATTTTTAAGAGGATGTCATCGAAGACCGGCAAGGACGGTGTAGATGAAATACTACTGTAATTTATCCATTCACCTCCAATTAACGTGCTTTTACATGCATGTGTTGATCCGTTGCAGTAATTCATCATATCGCTGAATTCTGGTCTACTCCTGCTTCTTTTTCACGATGTCTTCAAGCATTTCAACACAATCCTTAACCCTTGGAGCACTGAATACATTTTCAAGAAATTAAAAATGTATTTATCCTGAGCTGTTGAAAATCTATCATGTGGCAACTTGTTAAAAAAAAAAAAAACAAGTCGCCACATCATAGGTTTTCAATAGCACTTGATTTTGGTATCTTACATCACTTGGCAACTATAGTTGCCTATAGCGCTCTAAAGCTGGATTTATGGTTCTGCGTCGAATCGACGCCGTCGCTACGCAGAGCCTCTGCGGCGACGTGAACCCCCATCGCAGAGCCTCTGCATTGCCTGCTGTGCACCTCGAAAATTTTCTAACTGCACGTCAAAGCCACGCAGACCGCAAGGGCACTGATTGGTCCACTCTACTCGAGTCTCACGTGATTTCATGACAGGTCCTTCGGAAACCTGACGCCAACTAGCGGTTTGTCGTTGAATTGCTTCGCGGCACAGCACGATGCAAACGACCTCAACGCAGACCTTCGAAAGGTTCACGACGGTGTCGAGGCGACGGCGTGCCCTTTGCGTGGAGTCGACGCAGAACCATAAATCCAGCTTAAGGGTTAATAAAAAGGACTTTAGAGCTGGAGTTGCACCTGGCTAACAAAGTTACCTGGTTTCTTCTCCCTAAGAAATAAACCCCTTAGACAGTATGTTCTAAAGGTCTGACTCATCCTTCCTCAGGTTGCAGGAGGTGAAAACACTTACCTGTATGTGATGAGGTCTGAAGAGAAACTGCCGGTTCAGGTTGGACTTTTCAATCAGATCTGGGTCTGTGATGCATATCTACCCAACAGAGGGAGAAAATCATCAAAACCCAAAGAAAATAATTCAAAACAGAAATAAAAAAAAAAAAAGCATGGCATTTTTTCAGTAGCACCAGCTCATTTTTTCATCAATGAACAGAGCAATTGATTTTTCTCTAAATTCTTCAGTAAACTAGTTTGAAGAGGACATTTTTCAAATGTTTCTTCAATATTCTAAATCAGTGCTCCAGATCTCATTTAGTTTGAGTTACCAGTAGTGATGTTAACATCAGCTTTTGAATGTTCCCCTAAGAATGTTCTCATCTCATAAAGCGAGCACCCAAAATTCAATGGACAGTGATGCATATTTTTTTTCATTTGGCCTCTGTGCACTAGCACTTCGCGCTGGAAAAAGATATAATGACAATGAGGCTGAAGTTCAGACTGTCAGCTTCAATTTGAGGGCGTTTTCACCCATATCGGATGAACCATCTAAAAATGGCCGCGCCTTTTGTACATGATCCCCTCCATTTTCAAATGCATCAAGAAATACTAGAAAGTACAACATATGCAGAATCAAGTAATAGCCTGCTTTTCAAAATTTGATCACGTACCCTTTGCATACTCAAATTTTTAATGCGTTCTCAAGTGGAGATCCGGGGACTGTCCAACAGAGCCAAAATAACAAACAATGTGAATTATGGCCAGTGCTCGCAAAATCGCCTGCCCGACGTCTCGGGGCAACAATTAATTTCAATCTGGCAACTGCAAGTTTCTCTTCTTATGTCCTGGCGAGCAAACACTTTCTATCGATGATCACGCAGGACTGGGGTTTGCGACCATAGGGGATCCGGGCTGGGTCTATATCATTGAGTGTATACGGGAAGTAGAGGCTGTCGGAGCGATTTGCAGAGACCAATGTGGCGTCCCTCGTACTTCTGTTATGTCAGTACGTTATCCTTGCTAGTTAAATGGGTGCCTGACAGGGAAATCCTTAGTTACGACGTCTCAGTCGCCTGGTATGAGGATCACAACGCGAATGCATTGTTTTGGTCATTCAATATAGCTAATGCGTAGCGATGTGTGTGGCTAGCTATGTATTCCCTTGTTATGTACCCATTTTGTTGACAAATGAAAATATATTGTTTAGTCCAGCTTATCTACAGCTGGCTCGTTGCAAACCAATCACCGAAAGCGAAGTAGCTTTCCATTTTACTGGTAGTTTCTCTCGGTTAGTTTCGGTTCCAGTTACATTTTTATGGAAGATTAATTTGAAATATAACGTGTTCAAAACAGGGAGATGGATTGCTAACCACCAAAGTTACGGCACTGAAATTGTGCAAATGCTAACGATAACTTCTATTTTCTGTTTGGTTGCTCGCTAGCTATTTTCCGGAGTTCACGTTACGGCATGATACCTGAATTCGCTAGCTTTGCTCTTAGGCGAGCTTTGAACAATTGAAAGAAACGGAAAGAAACTGACTTCGTAAATTACGACTATCCATAACTTAGAAAAGTAACCGGGGGTATATTTCTCAAAAGCACTATTTCTAACTTCTATAGCTGGAACCTACAGTCTATGGTTCCAACTATGCAGCTAATTCGCCGACACGGTAAGCGACTCCGCTTCAGGGAAACGTTCACTACTGACATAATGTGCGCACCCAATAGGCCTTTTGCAGCGAGCGATCACGTGACAACTTCCCGCATAACAACAAGTCTCTGGTGGGCGAGCTAACCAGACATTCCTTGACAACACTAAGTATTTGAGTGAGCAGGAGTTCAATACCAACAATATATAGTCTGTTTCTGTAATTTGTATTTTAGTTGACGGCTTGGTTTTCCAGATATAGTTAAAGTAAGTTTAGATAAATTGTTCTAGCTGGATTTTTAGAAGAAAACAACCAGCGGAGACCAATTATCAAGGTCGATTGCTTTGCGCTGGACGAGATGTTTTCAGGTATGTTTTCAACAGTTTTAACACTCGTATTTATACTGCCGATCACCCCAGATTTTGTAAAACTTCTGAATTTGACTTCGTAGAGTATCCAGGCACTCAACTTTCACGGATAAAAATAATTGGTTCTTTACGATCAGGCCGTTTTGCATCCGAATAAGCTTATGTGCTAAGCAGTGGCGGCTCGTGAACTGGCAACAGAGGAGGCTCAAACAATCCCTTAGAAAGAATGATTGGTCACGACCTGTTTTCAATCATTCATTTAAATTGCAAATACAGAAACTCTGAAAACTCAACATTATCAGGTGTGGCCAGTTTTCATTTTCATTCAAGGAATGTCTGGTTAGCTTTCCCACCAGAGACTTGTTGCTATTCGGAAAGTTGTCACGTGATCGCTTGCTGCAAAAGGCCTATTCCCAACTTAACAAGTGAAAAAGTAAGCAAAACTTACTAATACCCCCGACGTCCCCAATCATGCTTTTTCCGTTGGTGATTATAGAAAATTTCACGTTCCGAAAATCAATTTTGACAAAAATAACAACACATCTATGACACTTAGCACTGCACCTCTCCATATGTTAGAAACTATGTGTGGCAAATTTGAAAAGAATCCATGCAATAATATTTGAGAAACACAAACACAAAACGAATTTTTCCCACGACAGATTACATTTAAAGTCAATGCAAAGACGCGAATGCACGCGAAACGCGTAAACCTTATTTGTTAAGGTTTTTTTCGCTTATTGTCGTGCAACCAGCACATGGCAGCTTCGCAATAACAACCCATGGCCTTACAGACAACAATTCAGGTAGACAAGAGAAACGACAAACGATATAAACACAAAAATCAAGCCAAGAAAAAGTATCGGACGCACAGAGAATTAATACAGCTTCCACGTTCGGTATCATATGGCGTGACTGCAACATGAGGGCTTTTTTTTTTTTTTTTTTTGTATTGACAATTGCTCAAATTGCAATTGCACTCCTGAATGGTTTAGACTGATATAGAGATTAACAGTAATATACTACCAGATTTCGCAATGTTAAACACAAGTTCTATTCGCAATAAATGCATCATATTTATCATAATTATGCATCATATCTCCAGAGGAGAAGTATCAGCTGGGCAGTTGGGTGCGATAAGAACACAGAGTACAGTACGTGACAAAACCGGCCAAATCCAGCCAGGGTGCACGAGTCTGTCTGCCACACTGGAGTCCTCTCACAGATGATGTACGAGGCGGCCATTTCCCGCTAGAGCTAATCAATACAAATGGAATTAGAGCACGCAGACGTTCTGTTTGCCAGCATACCTCTCCGGAACTGGCCGCTAGACCCACTCCCAGCAGGGCGAAGTTCTTCAGCATCTCACAGCCGATGGCACCACAGCCCACCTGACGGGGGAAAAGTACAAGTTAGCAAAGAGCAGAGCTGCTCACACAACATGCATTAGTCTGCACAAACCAGAGTAACTCAAGGAAGCATGCATTTCTCAGCAAGTTCAAAGGCAAATTGGATAACATGCAGTGAACATAATGTGCTGTTATACAACTCATCAGGTCATGAATATGCGATTGGAATATTCTCAAGTGAACATTCCAGTGCCGATGTAACAATCAGTACCACTAAAAAAAAAAGCAATAAAGTTCTTGAACACAAACTAAAAATTCCAAAAACTCCGCCCAACTCCTCAAAGGCCTGAACTATCTATCTTAAATAGCTCTTGTCCAAAGGAAGAGAGGGACATTTCCCACCAGAATGTGATCCAACAAGCCTCCTGTTACAAGTCCAGTTCCTTATCTACAATGACTCCCATGTAACAGCCTCTGCTCAAGAATAGATGGTAAATGTCATGAAATGGGAGCTGCAGCATTAGTTTTTTCCAGTACAAACTCTGTAACTGAGCCCATCATGATTCACTCAAAAGCTGAAGACGACCTACCATCAGCCGCTCAGACCCAGCACCAATTTCCCCTGACCTCATGCACGCAAGTTCCTTACCATGAACACCCGAAGCTGGTGCAGTTTCTGACACATCGAGTCCCCAATGCAGGCCCTGAGAGCGTCATACCGATCACCTCTGAGGACAGGAGAGGAGGTGAGGAAAGACGAGAAGGAAGTCAGGAGAGGAGGCAAGGAGAGGAGACCAGGAGAAGAGAGGAGGGAAGGAAAGGAGATGAGGAGAAGAGTGGATGTGATGAGAGGGGAGGACGCGAGGAGAGACAGTGAGGACGCAACACATGACAGCACTGTTACATCACATCATAGCTATTCAGAAGATGATTTCAGCAAAACCACCTTGCATCTGATTGTGCAAGGATGGGGCCTATGCCTCGCAAAGCATGTAATGTTAAGGGCCCCGATCAACCCTTTGGCATTCAAGCATGTTGTTTTACATAGCGGTACCTTAAGAATTCAAGCATGTTTTAGGTAATTTTGCGATTTTATGCACCTCATTTTTGAAGCCCTTTTGCTCCGAAACCATAAGTCCAATCACCTTACAGCAATTGAGAAGTTTGTAGGGAATTGTCTATAGTATCAGATGCTACCCACCGTTTTGGGGTAAAAAGCAGGAAAATGTATACAAAACGCAACAGAACCCTCAACATCAGAACCCTCCGACCGATCGCCAGAATCATCGTTATTTTCATTTTCAATCGTCATTCGGTTCAGAGCCGAAATCTTCATCCCTTGAGTCATCTTCATCAGTGGCGGAGCTAGAACTGGGAATTGGGGGGGCACAGACACTTCCCTTTATTACAATAATTAGTCCTGACTAGTTTTCAATCAGTTTACTTTATTGACACGTTTTCCAATTATCGTAATTGGCAACTGAAGACACGGTTTCTCTCCATATGCGATCTAACAGCGATGAAATCATGGGCTAAATTCAGTACAGAAAAATAATTTAGTTATTAATAGGCCAATGCTTCCCGTTGATTGGACTGGTACGCGTTCCAATGAAATATCGCCTTTCAGTCTTGGTATTGCGTGGGTTGAACAAAAAAAAAAAAGTGGCACTCAGCAGTTAAATAGGCTATAAAAAGTGTGCGGCTCAAGCTATTTGCATGACAGTCGACAGGTATGCAATTTTGAATAACGTTGATTTAAAGGAGGATTATCACGCTTACCTGTTTCGACTTATATTGACTGCACTGAAGTTCAACAGCACCCGCTTCAAGTATTTCCGCAAGATAATTAGTCCTTTCCATGTAATTGGCGATAATTGCCCGTAATTTCCATGATAAAATCCAAAACGGAGGCCGCCATTGTTTTGAACTCAAGCTTCGCGAGACAGAGTTTCAGCCCGTGAAAGCCATAATCGTGGACGTGAATCGCGCGCTGAGCGTGTAAACAAAGCATCTCTGAACAGTGATATGCATTGTTCCATTGTGCGAGTTTATAACCCAATGGCGAATTAAATCCCTGTCCTTTGGGAACGTGTGCATTGTCACACTGGCCATCTTCTGTTTAGTGTCGCTGACACAATCGTATGCCTGACAATGCAGCATTTTCAAAGCGATTTCGGATCTGTTCACGGACGAGAAAATCTCATTAAATCGAATGCATGGCAGCGCCAGACCTCCGTGCTGACGTCATGATCTCGCGCCCCAGAATCAGATGCGACAGGTGCTACGGAAAACAATGGCGCTGCCCAATGGGCTCAATTAAATTCGATTTTTTTGTCAATTAGCCAACTGAGCTATATGAATGCAGTTTAACTAACAGGAGATTAACAAATTGAAATAACAGGAGGGCAGAAATTTTTTGATGATAGTCCTCCTTTAAATACAGCAAATACGCGTCCAGATGAATGATTGTCGTCTTACCTAATTGGGGAGAACAAGCAGCACCTGTTAAGTGTGGAGGGCTCTCGGAGTGAACCTTTTGTTAATTATGAAAATGACTGAGAACAGGGCAGGACTAATAATTGTTTTAAACAGATGTTTTGTGCACCCCAATTCTCAGCTCTGGCTCCGCCACTGTATTGAATTTAGCCCATGATTTCATTGCTGTTAGATCGCATATGGAGAGAAACCATGTCTTCAGTTGCCAATTATGATAATTGGAAAACGCGTCAATAAAGGAAAATGATTGAGAACTAGCCAGGACTAATTGTTGTCATAAAGGAATGTGTCTGTGACCCCCCAATTCCCAGTTCTAGCTCCGCCACTGGTCCTCATCGGCAAATAATTCGCCAAGTGCTTGGTCCACATTCATCCTGAATTCACAAAAAATTGGCACTTTTCAAGCGAAAATTGCGCAGTAAATTTCTATTGGAACACCATATGTATTTGGTACCAAACGATTTCTCTGAGCGCCGTCTATCATTAGGAAGCAAGCGAAGGCTTTGCATGCCGCAGGCATAGAGGAATCGCGGAATGTCAATGCATTAGTATTGTCTCGACCCAGGGTCGAGACCGAATTCTGGAGGTAGCATTTCCTGAATGGTGCAGTTCTTGTCTCGACCTAGGGTCGAGACTGACCGTCTGAGGGTTAATGGTTAATGGGCCCCAACACCAGCTCTGATCTCCTCTCATCTCATCTCATTATGGCCACACTGGGGCTTGCGCCAACCTTCCAAGTCCCAGGAGCATTAGCCAATTAGGAGATAAACCTACAGTTTTTTTCGAACACGAGGTATTTATCGTCGGATGGATCCCTGGAAATTCAAATTTACATTTACAAATGTAAATTTCCAGGTATCTAGCCTACGATAAATACCGAGTGCTCGAAAAAAACTGTAGGTTTATCTCCACTCTACCATGACTCGTGTTCTCTAAAGTTCCGAAGTCGAAGTTTGAAGTGGGAATGTCAGACGCCATAGCGGTCGCCTTTTTTGGACACGGAAATTAATAGCCTACGTTTTCTATTGAAGCCGCTCGATAATCAAGCGAGAGCTCTTCACGCAGCGCGAGGTCTTGACCCAGTGCGAGGTAGTTTACCGGTGACTAGATACCTGGTGTTCACCAATCAAAATGCAGAATTCGCTGGAATGAATGGTAGAATAAGGTATAAGCCACCATTTTGTGCATGAAGTGTTCTGTGCAGGTGTGTGAGTGTTACATGAGAGGGGTGAGCGAGTGATCGATAGAGAGGGACAGGGCCTCGTTCGACAGAAGGGCTTACTTTGGGGTAAATTCCTCAGCCGGGAAAGACTGAAGGGGCTTCACTACCTCCATGGTGTCCAGGTAAAACTGCACACAGGAAGGAGGCATTATTAACTTCATATACAACCAAATATGCTAATCTCAAAGAGCATTTTAGTCCTTTTCCATCACCTATAATCTTCCATTTATAGTACAAAATATGTTAATCTCAATTAGAATTTTAGTCCTTTATCAACACCTATAATCTTTCATTCATAGTAACTCAAGTACTTATCGGCAAAATGGGACAGAAATGTTGCCCAGGAGGTGATATCAATAAAATGTATAACAATGAAAAGGAGCATAACAGACAAGCCTCTCACTGTAAGTCAATGACACCAATATAGTCAAATTATTTTAATTTTTCCCCGGAACAAACGCTGGCCTCCCACAGTTTAAGCCGCTTTTTTACAAGCCCAGTGAAAGCCAATGGGTGACATTACAGTCACTCAGGCCATATTTTTTTTCCATAAATCCATATGATACTAGACCCCTCCTCCTCCCCCAGAGGCCACACCCACCCACTGCTGCAGGGGGCCGAATTTCCCCGTCAGTGCCTTCAAGACCTCCTGGCTGGCGATGCCCCCGGCGGCGGCGGCGAGGGGTGACAGGAGCCCCCGGGCAGTGCGGGACACACAGCGAACCAGATCCTGGTTTACGGGGACCTGACAAACACACAGCCAAGCATTACCATCATTCCTCTAATTTAATTGGAGCTTTTCTCCAAACTGACTTACAGTTGATTTGACAAAGCAGGGCCCAATACCCCAAAGAGCAATGTGGAGTTAACAGCCCTTGCTCAACAGCCCCATAGCTGCACTGATGGCTACACTAAATCCCTAACTGTCCGAGTCCCAGCTTTGTTACCTGGCTATGAGCAGAACCAAAGTAGAACAATGGGGGATGTTTGAGACTGGGTCACTTCCTGTCTAGAGCTCCAAATGACACATAGAAATTAGACAACTTCCTGTCACACACCAGCCAGCACACTCACCCTGTCCTTCAGTGTCTCTGTAACCTCTTCAGTTAGCTTCACCAAAACCTCAGCATCTTGTAGGCACCTAAAACACACGATTCACACACACACATTGCACCAGGAAACCCACTACACTGCTATTCCTGAAATACAGAGGGAAGGAAAACACTGCTATCTCAAAGAGAAAAGTATTAAGAGAGGTAGCTCCTCAAAATTTAGGCCTATTGGTCCGAATAATTATGTGACCACGAACTGGGATGTATTACTGAACTCCTCAATTTTCCAAATTAGCAACATGAGAGATCTGAAATAACCTAAGCGTTTAGTCCTAAATGCAACTTGCATTCGACACAACACTACATTACAGCTCTAATAAAATGATCTGGTATTAACACTGGCTTTGAATCGTGAGAAGGTTGACTGTTTAATACGTTGTAATCAACAAAGCTGGTAGATGGCCACCTTTAGATGGTCTCTCTGGGGAGAAAGAGGTTACCACTCAAGTTCAACGGGGAGACAAACCATTTTTTCATTTCATTAGACAGGGGAATTCTAATGGAGAGCAAATAAACTTAGCCAATGAAAATATTATACATTCTAATGCATTACCAAGAATTCTTCTCCCACACAGACCTCAACTTGTCTACTTTCTGTCTAAACACTGCACAGTAC
The DNA here is from genome assembly GCA_029692085.1 of Gymnothorax javanicus. Lineage (NCBI taxonomy): Eukaryota > Metazoa > Chordata > Actinopteri > Anguilliformes > Muraenidae > Gymnothorax > Gymnothorax javanicus. The sequence continues at coordinate 38,656,285 of CM056209.1, forward strand.
TTCAGTCCTCTCTTGGGGACCCATCTAACGACAAACCTCATGGAGTCAATCAGGAAACTCAAACAGAGCAAGGTAGCAGGACAGGGGCATGAAATGAAAGGGAGAGTGCGTAAGAGTGTGTTACACGAAAAGAAACAGAGAGCGTATGAGGGAGAAACTGCAAGAGTTACCCAACATTGGGCAGTCTGTGGTGCCGCTCTTGGAAGGCATCAAGGGCGAGGAGGGTAGCGTGGATCTGCAGGGGAGCCTATGAGAGTGAAATATACATACAGTCAAGCACAATCCCTCACAGCTGATTGGCTGAGACAGAGTGGGCGGGCAAATGCAGTGAGGCCCTACCTCTGGTTTGCTGAAATCAGGGGTGACAACCTGCGGCTGCAGTAACTGCTCCTCCATCCTTTGCTGAAACACAGACAGACAGAAAAACACAGGTCACAGCAGGTCATTAACAACCACTGTGATCGCAAAATGTGGCACTTAGAAGCCACCCTTTATTTGAGCAGGAAAACCATAATTTTTCGCTGGGAATACTTTTGTATGAAATTACATCACACTTAATACAAGAGAAACTAAGATCAAAGGCTAATCCAGAATTCAGCAGAACAGAGCTCTCATCATTTCTATGCAAATACACAAACCAAATTTAAACACTATACACATTACATTAGTACAAATGTGAATCTAACTGCTGTCTCAGTGATGAATCTGGCTACATCAGGCAAGCTCTGACAGATTTACTGTGTGTCTATACCAACTGCAGGACGGAGTGCAGGATCTGTACTTACAAAGCTGAAGGTCTTAGGGGTCTTCACTAGGAGGAAGATCCCCCCGTGAGCGTAAGGCTGCAGAGTGGATGTGTCACCTATGGAGAAGCTATAGGGGGACAACACTGCCAGAAGGAGGGAGGGAGGGAAGGATACACCGACACAACAGAGAGAAGGGGAAGAGCAAACACACAGCCAAGAGAGAGAAGTACACAAACAGAAATACAAGGACATAGGAAAGTGAGTATAATCACAACAACCAAGCCACCCAAGAAGCAAGTAAGTGTACAAACTGCATGCTTAAGGGATGAGTACAAACATTTTAATAACACTTCCTACTGCGTAAATGTTAGTTATACGTCTGAACATATTTTTTTCCACATTGCGCCAAATGAAAATTAATATAAGGAAAATAGATTAACACCACAGTAATTTTCAAAGGACCTGCATGACACACGTGTCCTATGAGCTAAGCTAATAATGTGCCCATTCCAGGGCTGACAAACTCCAGTTTTGGAGGACCGCCCTGTCTGCAGGCTTTTGTGGTCTCCTTCCAGTTAGCAAATAATTAGTGCCTTGAGACCAAGGTAAGCAAACTTTTGGTCAATTTGTGACTTCCAGTAATTACTAGAGCAGAAACACCGCAAAAGCTAGCAGGCAATGCAGCTCTCCAAGACGAGAATAGGACACTCCTAGCCTAATCTATTAGCAAATCAATCTACCAATCATTGGGCTTTCACTCAGAAGCTAATTTTGCAAGCCTGAATATGCCAATTAGCATTGGAACAACTCTTCAAACTGCTGAATTTGAGGACTGGAGAGAGGCCCAGCAGGAGGGTAGATCTCCAGTAACAGGGTTAATCATGACCACGTTTGCCGGCCCTACCGGTGATCTGTCGGGTGGTTCCATTGAGCTCGGTCATGCCGTGAACCTCGCGAAACACGACATACTGCCCCGTCTGCAGCCCGTGGTTCCGGCTGTCCATGCAGGTCACCACCCCGGGGTTTTCCTGCAGGAGATTGTGGAAGATATGGAGCCCACCAACCATTAACTAATGAGCAGGACAGGACTTAATATGGTACTGCAGATTCTTAGAACTCAAAATCACTCTGCACAGCTCTGCAATGTCAGCCTCCCTATGATAATATTCATATTCATGCACAAGCTGAAGTACTCTCAAAATCTTAAAGCAGTCTGAGATGGAAAAAAGAAATGTAAATACAAATTGTATTACAATGATTACGATCAAAATCTGAGTAAAAAAAAAAAAAAAAAAAAAAAAACCTTGCCAGCTTCTGCCATACTAACTGCAGAGCAGATTCAAGGCATTTTTTTCAAGAAGGAAAGTTACATGGTTCTATGGGTTCAGACCCAACACTAATGTGGATGTTCCCACAGATGTGCTGAATGTGAACTGCTTGTTCAGACGGCCTCAAACTAACTTGATTTCACTTCTCATGTAGGATAATGGATCTGACAAGTTTACCAATCTATTTTGCCAGACGTTGCTTTTTGAAAATCCAAAATGTAGGCCATATCCTGCGAAATAAAATGACAGTCTTGACTTCTACTATTTACATATCACTCTGTGCCATTTTTGGTTATTTACAAAGTTTACTGCTCACATTCTACTGAAAACATGAGCAAAAATAAACAAATAATACAGATTCTTTGACAGGTAGAATACAAGAAATGGAAACATTTTAATTAAGATGCATCGTGCACATGTGCATATGTAAATGTCGGGGTTATTTCAGAATGAGAGAAAAAGACAGGCTTCATATGGGACCATACCACATACCCTCATTTGATCGTGTGTACTAGTACATGTAAAAGGCACAGCATGTCTGAAAAAAATACCCCTCAACCCCCAGTCCAAACCGAAAAGCACCTGTGTGATGTTCTGCACAAAGACCTCCTTCGGCTCCTCTCCGGTGACGTCCGACACCTCGAATGTGTCCCCGAAGTCACAGAACACGCGAGCGCAGATCCCGTACGTGTCGCTGCCAATGAACTGCCAAGAGACGTGTGACATCATCATGTATTACATACAACACCAATACAGACACAGAATACCCTCATAGATGTGGATATTACTCAGGGCAACATATCATAAATATAGACCCTACTTTGGATTGTGATCATAGCTGTAAAACTTGATTTGCATGGCAACCATATACAGTATGCAAAACTTATGGTTCATGGCAACCATAGATGCAAAACCTACTCTGGACTGTAACCATAGATATAGTCTACTCTGGTTTGCTACCATAAATACAGCACTTACCTTTATTGAAGGCTGTTGCGAGTGGCAGAAATCATTGACTTTTTTCTGCAGTTTGAGCCTGGCTTCAGTTAGAATTACACACTGAAAAAAATCAGAATGTATATCACAAACATAAATAACATTTCCATATTATATAAAATTGTTATCCAAAGATAGACTTCTAAGCCAACACTCTATGACTTTCAGTTTTGATCAGTTTTTCATGAGGTAACTTCTGAAACTGCACATTTAACAGAGAACAGTGCTATCACAAGGGGACAAGAAAGCACTAGGAAGCATTCACTTGCTAATGTACCCTCTGTTGATAAATAAATTGCTGTTCATGCTGCTGAGCGCTACAGTAATGAGAGGTATAGGCATAAGGCAGTGGCTCTTAAACTCAGCCCTGTGGTGCACTGGGGCATGCTGATATTTGTTCAAATCACAAAGGGCAATGCCAGAATTTTAGCAAGACGTCAAGATGTTTTTTTCAAAACTAGGAGCTTAAATATGCAATTATCTCTTAAATCACAACCTATCAGAAATCGCTATGCATGCCAAGAAGAATACAATTTCTGTGGGCATATGGTGCTCATTTGTCTACATAGCAAATAATACACATTTTAATCAGCATAAACTTTGAAAACAAATGGTAAATTATCAATAACTGTTATAAAAAGACAGATTTATTAGCAAATTCAAAACAAACAAATCCCACTCATGCTGAGAAATACACTGACCAGACATGCAATCATTCCGAAGGAGCATAGGCGCAGGCTCAGAATTCACTCACCTGGTAGTTCTTCAGAAAGCTGAGGTCAGTGTTGTCGTCCAGAGGGGCACTGGAAATGTTCACTTGGACATAGGGATTGAGTGCTGCCACATGTGAGATCACTGCCTCCACTCTGTGGAAGATAGCAGTATGAAATTTCATACTGCTAAAGTCCCAACTCTCTCTTATTCCAAACAACCAATCACACCAAGAGTGAACTCACACCTTCATTTATTATTGACTCCATAACATTACAGTTATTTAGCTTTTTGTTAAAAGTGACTTGCAGTTGATTAGACTAAACAGGGTCCAGTACCCTCTGAAGCAATGAGAGGCATAATCACCCAGCTACAATATCCAGCAGCTGCACTGATCTTGTTATGGCTACACTGGGGTTTATAGCACCAACCCTCTGAATGCCAGTCAAATGTGCAGACCATAAGGCAATAGGTCTCTCATCTGACTCAGTAAAAGCTATCATAGATGTCTTGCATTTTACTGTGTCAGTATTGTGTCTGAATTTAACTATCGGAAATTTGCAATAGCCGCAATCATGCGCGTGCACGCATCCATTCATGAGTTATTAAAGGGGGCATGGCTAACTTATACAGGGCGGGGCTAATCCAAATCACTAATAAAGGAACCTCTGATGAGTCTAATGATGCCTCCTATATCAGTCTATGACAAAAAGTTCATGTGTTATGAATCAGGGTGTGGCTAAAGTATAGGGGGCAGGACTAACACACACACGCCATTGAAACAGGAACTCTCTGCAGAGACAAATGATGCCAGCAAGTGTCTATGAAAAATGGTCCATGAGTCATGAGAGGACGTGGCTGAAGTATGGGGGGGCAGCGTTAACCAGCACCAATGAAAAAGGAACTCTGCTGAGTGCAATGATGCTTTCCACTAGAGCCTATGACAACAAGTGCATGAGTTATGTAAGGGGATGCAGCAAAATGGTGTGTGTGTGTTCATGTAGGTTTCTCAATGTGTGTGTGTGTGTGTGTGTGTGCATGTCTGTCAGACAGTCCACAAAGTTAGGCCATGTGACCGATATCCATTAAAATGTTACGCACTTTTTTGTCACAGGCCCCTCCCACTGCCGCACCCCCTTCATGCCTATAGGGGGGCCTAGTCTAGTTTGTCACAAAGTCACCTGGGTAAAAATGATTGGCTAATACTTCACCGCTGGAAACAGGCTGTACTGGTTGTAAAGGCAGCTGAACAGAGAAAACTCTTTCAAACACATGCTGGAAAATAACTATAAAACCGAAAGACAATATTTGTTTTCCCCAATACTTGCTGATCACTGGTTGGTGACCTCTGTTCATGAATGGCTCACGTTTGTAAGAATAACGTAACGAAGGCAGGATTAAAGCCAAATCCCTAAATTTCCAGTGCAGGATAACAGCAAAAAAGACTGCTTTGCTGCATTGCAGTTAGAGGATGTCCTCAAAAGGCAGAAATCTTGCCTTCAAAAAGTGGTCACGCGAGACTCAAGACTTGCTATTCGACCTAATTGGCATGAACCATGGACTATATATACAGTCCATGGCATGAACAGTCAGTTGGCTGTCCTTTGGCATATGACTACCCTTTACACAAAATCTAGTGTAATTGTGAATCGATCTAGAAGTTACGCGCATTTCTGTAATAAGTCATTCCCCCGTTTAGCTAACTGACACAAACACAAACCTTCACACAAACACACACACGCACGCACGCAAATGCACACACGCACACTTGAACTCCAAGCCAAAGTTCGACCAACACAGTGAGTTACAGAGCTGGTAGGCGCACCTAAGAACACAATGTGAATGTAAAATCTTTCGTTCATGATAGCTGCTCCTGTAAGAGGGAGAATTGGGCAATATGCACAGAGTGGGATGCATTTCTCACAGGGAAAACCATCAACAAAAGCAACATCCATACATCACACATTTACCATTAAACTCGGATAACAGACTCCGACTCTGCGTTCAATCAATGGGTAATGTGAAGTTGTAGACAATAAGTAACAACAGGTAAATTTTCAAATGTAAGTAACCATTTCAGATCAACTCTGTGCATTAAGTACAAAGAGTCAAAAGGGTAAATTCCACCGGGTATGGCTGTGTCACGTTCTGGCCGAAACATGGCCACCAGAGCTGGTCGTGGGGACTCATTAATGCCTGCAATTCCATCAGATATGCTGCAGCGTGTTTCAGAAGCATCCCAGAAGCAGCTCTCCACTCTGCTGAAAATATGCGCCTAGTATATTTTTTACGGAAGCCACGTACTGACCGCGTCAAGCTGCACCAGGCAGATAAATGGGGCAGGAAGTCTGACACAAAACTGGCCAAGAGAATCTGCTCCATTTTCAAAATAAAAGCCCTCCGGCAGGCTCTGGATTGTACTTCACAACACTACATCAACCCTTTGTCATAAGGCCAGAAATCTTTGATCCATATAATTCACTGGACTGTTCGTTTTGGCTGACGGCTACAGCACAATAAAGCAGGAGAGAACACCAATAAAGAATTCAAAACAAACAAAAAAGAAGCCATTTAACAACACAGCCAAATAAGCTATGGTGAAAGGACAGGATCACAGGAAAATGACCAAATATAAAAGATCTGAGCAAGTAAATCAACTCGGGCAGGCAAACGCTCCACTCCTGAAACCCTCCTGCTAGGGTATGACGCGGTCTGGAGTACGGGACACAGACACTATGCCACAGACATGCACCCAGTGGAATTTTGGGGTCAGAGTTGACACAGAAGACATCAAGCCGTTAGGAACGAGCACAAAGGAACTTAAACAGGGACAGGCAGCTTCAGTCCTGAAGGGCCACAGTGTCTGCAGGCGTCTCCAATCTCCTTTACAACAGCAGCCAATTAATGCTTCGAGAGCAACTCATTTGCTAATCTGGTTGCCCCAAACACCTCACTCTCAAGGTATTCACTGCTAAAAACCACAAACCCCAGGAGACACTGCATCCTTCAGGACCAGATTTATCTCCTCCTGAATTAAAAAAAGGGGGTGGGGGCACCATTCCCGCCTCTGACCTTTTCCTCTGCTTCAGGACGTCCTCCTCACGAACGAAGAAGTTGGTGCCCAGATCCCACATCTCACATTGCTTTGTGTCATGGAGCGTCACTGCCTGCAGTTAGACCACCAACACCACCATCATCATCATTGTCGTCAACAGGAGCACTACTACCGACATCAATGCTTAAATATCAGAAAGTACTTCACCACCACCTCAACTAACTGACCAACAGCCCACCATCAGACCCCCTAACTCCCAGTCCTAAAAACACAAAGACAAATAAAAGTTTGAACTTTAGAAATGTGCCATACTATACCTTCACTCCTGCCAGAACTATGTTTTTTGCTGTAAAAAAATAAAGGAAGAATTTATCAAAAGGAAATTATGAAAACTTCATTAATGTTCCAGCACTTCTGGAAAGGCTCTTTCAGATAAATATTGATGGTAAACTCCCGATGCTAGATCACAGTTCAATTTTAAGACAGACACAAGACTACGGATGCCTTCCATACTCACCGATCTCAACTCCCAGTCCTCCCAGTCCACTAAGGAACACACAGGACTGGGCCATCTGCTGCATGGCACTGTCACCCAGTACATACCGCTGTCGGCTGCAGGATGAGGAGGAAGAGGAATCTGCCTGATCGTCTCACATCAATCCATCAATCAATCAGTCTTTATTTTTGCAACATGTTTAATACAGCCAAGTGCAACACATAGTTTGTTTCGATAAATTAACAGACCAAATAAATCAAAGGGATACAGAAGCATTGAAAATATTAAAAGACAGACAAAAAAGTGCAAGCAGGTGATAATAAAATAGCGAGCATCTCTCGTACAAAACACACGGGTCTCTCACACAGAACAGAAACTATGCCAATCTACAGTCCTAATTCATCTTGCATCATATGATTCAAAGGCTGTTGCAAAACCAATAGAAAGGATAAATATGCACCAGATGACTGTTGATATTTCTTGATAACTGTTAACCAAATGCTTTTACCCATCGACTCAACAGACCGATATATAAGGAAAAGAAGTGAGCAGTTAGTAATTATCGAATCGAATACTGACACTTATTTGTAAAAGTCACCAGGATAAAGCTGCTGGTTAGCCATTTGCTACAGACTTCCACACACATAGAGGAGCAAACAGCCCCTCCAGCAAAGCCTGTTGACTGTTGGGAGTCCCTAGATCATACATATTCCCAAGTTAGGCCTTATTCACATGATACTCCAAAATAACCCCAGTACCTGTACAGCGAGTCATCAATCTCCATAGGGTCAGCTGCCATTCTAGGGGGGAAGGGGGGAGTCTGAATCTTTATTCCACAAAGAATCTAAAAACAGAAAGAGTAAAAAGTATTATCTCAATCAGCTGACAGGGACTGAACATCCAAGGACTTCAAAACATAATTCATCATCAGCCATAGCGTCAGTAGGTAGCGGAGACTAAGAGCAGGTAGCGAGAGTATCAATTGTAATTTAACCACACCACTCTAAATGTCGGCAATTATGGACACTTGGCCATAGTGACTGGACTGATAAAATGTCAAATGAAAATAATTTACTAGTTTAGACTAACCAAACTGGTTCCACATGCATGTGCAATAATGTTTAAACACCAGTTGATGATAGTTCATTGGATAAATTTCCCCCATATTAACAGCAATATCTCAAGTAAACAGCAAACCCAACGCTTGCTCTTTTTAATTAAAACAAAATATAGCTGAGCTTATTTTACAGAAGCAAATCAGCACATTTCTGCAAGTCACGGGTGGGGGGTAGGGGCACTTATGAGTAAAACCTGCGACACTCTGGCAACAACTTAAATTCATCTTCTAGTAACCGATTAAAAAAGACGAAATACGTAAAAATGCAACTGCATAATCCTAACACTCTGACGTAGATCGGTCTTCCGTAAAACCAATTTGATGAGGGACCATGAAATGTCATATATACAGGCAATAGTCTTTTCGCGAATGTTCCAGCATGCACCAAATATTCCATTCAGCAGAGGCCACTGAATAAACCTGTACATTATTCTGAGAAGAATGGTCACAAATTGAGATTAACAACGCAGCATGCGTGTAATGCTGAACTAGTAAAACCAGAAATTGCTGTCATTCTGTGACAGTTACCCAAATAGCTAGCACTCGATCATCAAATACGAGGACTAACAAGCTGGTTAGACACTCCAGAGCCAATGCATCTTATAGAGATCACCAAATCACCAACATAACAACTTGGCAATTCAAGGTCGTTAACATAGAAACTGAAACAAAGCTGTCAGTTTTGTTCAACAAGCCAGCGTACCAAGCTCACTGTGAATGAGCTACCGCTGCCAAGCTAAGCAAGCTAGCAAGCTAGCTAAATAGATTATTCTGATAATATATTATTACCAATGAGCAATCTCGGTACGTTACAATTTGTACTGCAGCTAACTTACAGTATTACATCAACATTGCTAAACGGCCAGTACCGTTCGTTATCAAGTGAACGGTTTTGATGCTTTGATGCATGGACTTTTAGCTAAGTCCACATTTTGTCAGAGTGCTTACTCACTCATCTCAACGGGCCTGCACACTACCAGTTCAGCTAGCAAGGCAGGCAGCTTGTCAGCTAACTAACCTAACTAAAGTCAGCTAACCATTATTAACGTAGGACGATAATGAGATCATAGTCACAATTTGAACATGTGCCTTGACTGCGGTCATATATGGAACTGTCAGGTATAGTCCATAATGTGCATCACACAAAAGACAAGTTTTGGGGAGATAAGAAATGCTGTTACCTGTCAGTATGGCGAGGACCAGCGAGCAGCAGCAAATGAATGACAAGAAAAAGCGACTTGTTCCGGGTTACGAATCACACGGTCACGTGATCACGTTTTATTAACCCATCACTTATAAATATCTCTCGTTGAATTAAAAAATACGCAGTGTCTAGAGACACGGCAGTTTTTATTGGTACGGCAGTCGATTTCAAGGGATTAGGATAAAGATTCGGGATTATGGTTAGGGGAAGGGTTAGAGGTTGGGGTTAGGGTTGGGGTTAGGGTTAGGGTTAGGGGGTTAGGTTAGGGCAGGGCTTGAAATGGGGCTGCCGTACCTCTCCACTACGGTACTCCACATTGAAATGCATTGAAAAACTTCCGTACCCGTAGCAACTGCCTAAAAAATATTGTACAGGTTGTCAATATACATGGTGAAGTCCATACGTTTATACGTCTTGATGAATTTTCAGAACTGAAGCAGCTGGAAATATCGAAAGATGCAGTAATATGGTACAATACACGATTTTAATGATGACTATTTATTAATTCACATCGTAATTCGTCAGGTTGGTGTGAAATCATTATGCGTTCATGACCTCGCCCTTCATCACTTTGTTGAATTAGTATAGCGCTTAACTTATACGCATAGTGTGCCAAAAATGTCCCCTTTTTTGGTTGAAAATTGCTTTCAATTAAAACCATTATCTTTTTTGAATCGAACGAAAACAGATCATCCTCATGAAGAAAACACAAGTTAAAGCAAAATTTCAAATTTTCCATTTTCAAAAGTTAAATTTGCAAAAAATCAATAAACAAAGGAAGAAATAACAAAAGAAATGACTGAAACAACCCAACATCACAGCACTCAATCACAGAAAATAAAACTGCATCTGGATATGCTGCTAAATTAAACCAACGGCCAAAACTTGAAGTAATTCAACAATAATGGAATCAATCACAAAATTACAAATAATTCCTAAATTCATACATTTAAAAAAAAAGCCGTAAAAGGTCCACAGAATGCTGGGGCATGTGCCCGGATAGGCTATAGTGCTCTTCAGGTGTCGGGGGGCTATATGATTACCTCTTTCCGATGGTTCACCCCCAAGTTCTCTTGAGCCAGATGTTTGCTTTTCATAGAGTCCATTAGTGCAATATACTCCTTCGTGTACACTGCTTTATACTCTACTCCACATGGTGACAAGGCGCACCGTTGTTTTTTGACAGACCTTGGTGCTCCGTAAGAGCTTATCACTTGTTTTCCCCATTGCTTGTTTCCCTTCCTCCCCCACTTCCACTTCTGTGTACTAGGAGGTAATGTGGGGGAAGTCAGGAAAGAAGAGGAGAAAAGAAAGTTACAGAGGGAAGCAGAGGTAAACAGAATAGAAGCAGTTGTTTCCATACATTGTCATCCTTACAGACGAAGTGGGCCGATCACAAACATCAGTGCAGTGGTCAGGGTGTGGCATTCAAAAGATACTTACTGATTGCGACCTCCTTTCCGCACTCAGTTTCCAAGAAGAACAATCTGAAGCAGCTTAATTCGTTTCCTACAGTATTAGGCAGCAAGAAACTTGATGACATCAAAATCAGCTTCTGGGTGAGAAAGTAAAGGAGGAGGTTGTGAAAGAAAGTAGGAGGCATTTTTAGGGCAATAGGACACACCCCTGGTCTCCCACATGACTTGGTTTACAGTGTTGATCATCCTCCAGTCATGTTGGCTTTTGATGGACTTGCAGACCTGTGGTGCCCAGCTACCATCCAACAATTTGCAAGCAGAAGAAATGGAATGACTCTCTGTGGAAACAATGGTAATATCAATCCATGTACGCCATCATCTTTATCCGCTCACTACCGGACGCAGGAAGTGGGTAGCTGTGCCAGTCCCTGTATGACCCTAATGACCTGCAGAAATGGTTTTAGGAAGATGACATACTGGAGGGATGCTAAAGAGCATCCCTTCCTGATACCAGATCTGATGGCAAACAGGTCAGAGGGCTACTAGTTTCCAACCACCCCGCCCATTATGCCTGTAAGACAAACTTTTACCCAGCATGGGAGGGGGTCAGGGATGTTAATCCTTTCTAGTACCCACTCAAAGTCCATATGACTTATTCAATCAAAACCATTCTCTTGATCTAAACTGAGAAGACCCCAGGAGAACTGTATTCTCCAGAGTGGATTACCGAATTTCTAATGAGGAACAGGGTGTCATTAAGGGACCCCCATGCACACTGCATGTCTGCTTCGCTACGACTACTGATAGAATCAGGTCTTGGAATCTCCTCATCAGCGCCGTCGTGATCTTGTAGTTGACTGAGAGGAATTTGATTGGCTGCCAGTATTGGAGGTCCCTCAGATCTTCTTTGGGACATGGGCTACTCAGCTCCGTCTGAGCGATGCGCCCAACTGTCCTCTCATCATGCCGCTCTGAATACCTCCAACATGTTTCCCTTCAAGAAATCCCAGAAGGTCTGTTAAAACTCAGCTGGGATTCAAAGGGGCAAGGAGCTTCTTGAAGGTGAAGGGAACACATGGCCCAGGTGAATGCCTCGGTGCTCAACTCAAATTCAATGTGCTCATTACCCGGACATCTATCCAGTCAGTCAAGGAGGGTGTCCATGAGAGCCGTATCAGAGGGCTTTTGGCTATAAAGGCCCTTGTAGATCTCAGTGGCCACGTCCTAGACCTCGGTGTCTTCAGATACCACCACACCTCTCTTGTTTGCCAAAAGTTGTCAGAATTGAGGATTTGCTCAGATTTAAAAAGTGAGAGCATGTACGTAATGGTAATGCACTCAACTACTGTTCTAAACAGGCAAAGGTTATCACCGCAGTCAAACATTAACAAGCACAAGCCTCAGAACAGAAGTAACCCATCAGCTCAAAAAAACATTGACTGATCAATACAGAGATCTCTTGAATCTATGGTTGGCTGTGCACTCCAGAAATTTTAGGTTTAACCTCTATGAAGCTCCAATCAGCTCAAAAAGGCTTGCTACAAGGTAACAGATTCATTTAGCTTGTTCAAACTTTGGGTAAATTTACCAGTTCAAACCAATGGGAAATTGAGAAAATGAAATTAATCAAATTAACTTAAACCTATGATTTAAAAAATTCTGTTAATTTGTATTACAGCGAAGTTCATGCTTTGCTACTTCAATTATTTCAATGCAGAATCCCAACTTGATTGAATAACTTTCATAAGCCTTGCATGTCTTGGATGCTAGTTGTATAATTCTCTCTCTATAATGGGTGTTTGCTGTTTAGCCAGTGTTTTTGCATCATCTTTTGCAGTGAAAAATTAAATTAGCTACCAAATAAGTTGCAGAGTCAAATGGTCAAACCCAAGAATCAATGAGTTTGATGAACCTGAGTGCTCATGAATCACACAAAGGAACACAGCAGTTTTCTCCCTCCCACTGCCCACATTGGCCAAGCCGCAATACACCATCCCTCCCTCCAGGAGTAAACTCAACTGCCAGTTTGACGTTGACATCGGGAGTAGACACAAGTTCCGAAGTCCTCGTGCAACCGCAACACCTTGTTTTCTAGGTCGCGTCTGTAGCTTGTCTTCTCTGCAATGTGGTGTAGCCGAGTGTCACTTCAGAGGCTCCAACGCATCGTCGTCGCTCCGCTCAACACGTCGAGTCCACTGATCTCCATGCAGAGAGCGAAGTCCACTTTGCCCCGGGTATATGTTTCCCGCAAAATCCCTCCAGAGGGGCTGAGGATTCTCAATGAATCTGGCCAGTAAGTTTGTGATCAAAATGATAACTGCAATAATGACTGAATTTAATAAAAACAATGCAGCTGGCATTTTTTCAAGATGTCAAAAGGCTCAGTTTTGAAACTTAAAATTTAAGTGACTGTCTGAAGTTATTAAACGTAAAAAATTTAAATGAAGGCATTGGTAATATTGAGCATGCTAACTGTGTTGTATATGATTGTATTTAATCAATACTGACTGCCCATTGATCAAAGAATGGATCAAAGAAGGATGGAATACAGTTGCCAGAACCCTTTCATGAGAAACGGCAGAGCACAACATCTGTGAACCAGTACTTTCTGCATTGACTTTAATAATTTACTCAGAGTTCGCTCAGAGGGTAGCTTGTGTTTGTTCTCAGTTGAAAGATCACCTGCTATGCAGTGACTGTTTGTACTCCTGTCGTGCTCGTCAAACTGTATTGCATTCTTGGGAGCTATGAGAAGTTGCGTATTGGTGGAAATTGATTTTACCGTCATCTTCAGCTGTCACACATCTGTCTATTTTTCTCCCTCCACTGTTTCTCCACCTCTTCATCACCAACGTGACCCAGAGTTCAGTATGAGCTGTGGGACTCAGATGACCCCGTCCCGCGCCAGGAGCTTTTGAAGAAAGTGAAAGGGGTGGACGGCTTGGTCTGTGTGTTGACAGAGAAGATTGATGCCGAGGTGCTGGATGCTGCAGGTAGCTGCTCAGTTTTAAGGCTGTCACTGTGAAATATATTTACCTTGCATTACAATTATTTAGCTGACACCATAATAGTGATTAGCCTAAAAGAGCATAAGATGAAACTTTGGGGTGGAGGTTGGGTGCACTATTACTTACCCATGGGCAATGCAGTTCACATAATCTGTTTAGGTGCGAATATAAACCTGGTATGTTGCTCTGCATAACTTCTGCACTTCACTCTCAAACAAATTTTATTTTGCTCATCTCCATGTCCAGTTAATGGTAGGTAACTCAAAAGGTGTGATGGATATTGGCAGATCCTTTTTAACTGTGTAAATGTAGAGTATAATGCATATGCATATGGCAGGTCCCAATCTCAAAGTGCTGAGCACCATGTCCGTGGGGTACGACCACCTGTCCCTAGAGGAGCTGAAGAAGAGGTATGTAGCCCTGTGCCTGTGTCTGAAATTAGCCTGTGCTACTGTGTAGCTTCCTTTCGTGATGAATGCTTGTGACCACAGGGGGATCCGAGTGGGCTACACTCCTGATGTCTTGACTGACGCAGTCGCCGAGCTGACCGTGGCATTGCTGCTGACCACCTCTCGACGGCTAATTGAGGCCACGCACGAGGCTAAAACGTGAGCCTTAGCATAGCAAGATAGCCCTAGCAAATGCTCCCGTCTCTCTGTGTTTGAGCGTTTGTAGCTGTGAGTCATGGTTTTTAGAGCTGCTGTGTCCCTCTCATTGTATGCTGTCCATTTCCAGCTGGACCCACCTTACTGCGGTTTACTTGTGATTCTTCTTAGATGTTTGCGGATGCAATTTCCTGTGTGTTTGTGTGTGTGTGAGGGTTTGTCTAGTTACACTTGTTTGAACCATCTCTTGAGAAACCACATATTTTGCGGGGACATTTGGGGTTGTCAGGACATTTTGGGTGGTCCTCTTGGAGGATTATGGAGAATTACGGTTAATTGGTTAAAGTTTGAGTTACAGTTATGGCATAATATGGTCATGGTTAGCATTTGAGACAGGCTGTATGGAATGAATGTAAGCCAATACAATGTCTTCATAAGTATAGCCTCACAAGCGTGTGTGTGTGTGTGTGTGTGTGTGTTTTAGTGTGCATCTGTGTGTTATCTTCTCTTACGGGCACTTTGAGACCCAGAGGGTTCACTAGAGATTAATAGATGAGCTTGTACAAAGGGCGGGTCCAGTCTGGCACACTCTTTGGAAATTATAGATGATTTACCTTGTAATGTACATTATTTGGGGGACTAAAGACCAGTTTAGAAAGGCTACAGCCTCCACTATAATAGGCCTAATGACAGCCTGGTCTTGACCCAGCCTGGTCTTGGTTTTTTGCCCATTTATATCTAGGGGAGGCTGGGGCACCTGGAGAACCATGTGGCTGTGTGGATATGAACTGGCCAACAGCACAGTGGGGATTCTGGGCTTGGGGCGCATCGGTAAGGGCCTCTCCATACGGCACACAGCTCACCTTAATGTGGGGTGACCTCATTGTGCTTCACTAATAAGCAAGCCAAGCAAACCCTACTGAGTAGAGCACTACCTGACCATTGCAGCAGGCTATAACTGAGAGGTTAGACTCAGAAGAACAGTA
This sequence comes from Gymnothorax javanicus, assembly GCA_029692085.1. Taxonomy (NCBI): domain Eukaryota; kingdom Metazoa; phylum Chordata; class Actinopteri; order Anguilliformes; family Muraenidae; genus Gymnothorax; species Gymnothorax javanicus. The sequence continues at coordinate 38,671,955 of CM056209.1, forward strand.
TTTAATTCTGCAGGACTGCTGCAAAAAGATAAATGCAGCTGTTGGGCCATGAGCAAGTCCCTTAACCCCACATTACCCTAGGTGAGACTGTTACTTTTGATTAAAGTGCCAGCTAAACGTAGATCACATTCAGTAGCAGGGAATCCCATGTCAAGACCCAACGTTGTAAAGCAGTAAATCCAAATCTATGGAGAGATTTTGTTTGCTTAAACTGTAATTGAAAGTATGAAATTATATAAATTGGATATTTGACAGAAATTGTAAACAGGGAGAAACCCCTCCATCTTTTAACATACCATAGCACAGCACGTCTCATTCACTAACTGGAACTCTCATTTGTACTGTTACTTAGTCTAATCTGATACGTTAAATTGTGTATATCTATCTGTGTTTTGGGTGCCAGGCGTGGCCATCGCTGAGCGACTGAAGCCCTTCAAGGTCAAGAAGTTTATCTACACGGATGTCGCGCTCAGACCAGAGTTGGCCAGTAGAATACAGGCTGAATATGGTGAGTCAAATAGAATAAGGGCTTACCAAAATCTGTTTGGTGAATACACTCTCAGTTTTGATTGTGTGGCTCATTTTTAGGCGATAACGTCACAGACAGGGCCACTCAACCCCATTCCCGGAGATCTAATGTCCAGTGGATAGTCATTCCCACCATAACAAAGCACAGCTCGCTCAACAGATAGAGATCACATTTTAACTGTTCATGTGAGTAATCTGGTGCACCAAGCTAACCATCAGGACTGCAGATCTCCAAGCACGAGGCTGGGCAGCCCTGCTTTACCAATAAACCGACAGGAAATGGTCTGTTGACAGTAGTGGGGTTATATGGTTGTAGTGGAGTGTAGGACTTTCAGCTTGGTGATTGCCTGTGTTACCACTGACCTGCCTGCATCTGTTGTACTTATCAGCTGGATGATTACGGTATCCATCTCTGTGCAGTGTCGATGGAGGAGCTAGCGAAACAGTCCGACTTCCTGGCTATATGCTGTGCGCTCACCCCAGAGACTCAGGGCATCTGCAATAAGAAGCTGTTCTCACAGATGAAGAACACTGCGGTCTTCATCAACACCAGCAGGTATGGGGGCAAGAAGTAGGGAGGTGGGGTTTTGGAGCCATAATAGCCCTTTCCCAAACTGCTGGTTTCGCCATTAGCACTTCATGATCGAGTGCTCCACATTTTAACTCTCAGTCCCAGCCACGGAGGACACTCCTCATTAAGGGGAAAGGTATAAACACCTGTGTGAACTCTGGAACACTTTTTTCTCTATTCATCTGGAAACAGGAGAGGCTGTCACTGGGGCATGTGTGAAACGTGTTTCATTGTATATGAGGTCTATTCCATTATTCTGCTTCCTGGTTGTGGAGAGCGATGGTGTACAGTCAGCATCAATGGAGACTCGTAATTGGAGGCTTTTGAGGTACAATTCCACTTGGTGCTGATTCGATAAGTACAGACTTCACCATGGTGGTTCCTCTAAGTTGAATGACCACGCAATTGGAGGGGGAGCATGTGGGATGAGGTAGTAAGTGGGTGATTTAGGGTTGAGCCAATGCGTCACTTGATGCAGCCTGGACTGCGTCTTGAACAGCTCTCCTGTGATCTGGAAAAACCTAGTACGTTTGTCACTTTTGGTGGAAACTGAGTTTGACCCTCATTTGCTGTAATCTAGAGTAGTGAAAAACTTATAACACTTGCTATTTGTGTCATTTGAACTGTCAAAATCAAGTTTCTTTTATTTTTTTCTTTTAGGGAAAGTCCAAAATCTAAAGATTTTTGTTCAGTTATGAGACCCTTGCCACTGATAAACTCACTAGGTTTTTCCAGATCACAGGAGAGCTGCTTGCCAACTAATACGCGTTAAAATTGAATACACTGGATGAGAAAATTGTTCAGTGAGTGAAATATTCTCTGAATTTAGTACACTTAAAATCCCCTGTTTTTACTGTCCAACCAGAGGAGGTGTGGTGAACCAGGAGGACCTGTACGAGGCTCTGTCTACCGGTCAGATCGCGGCGGCCGGCCTGGACGTCACCACACCGGAGCCTCTGCCAACCAGCCACCCCCTATTCACCCTGAAGAACTGCGGTAAGTGCAACTACACACTCCAGAGTCTGAAGATCTTGGAATACGACTATATGGCAGCTCATGCAATGTCATGTCTGTATGAAGATTCAATGGTCCCATATCTCTTGTTTCATATGGGGAAACTGGTTTTAGAAGCTCTGGGTACCTATCTCTTCGCCTGACGACTAAAGTCCATTACATAGTGTACACTCAATAATCATATATGCGAATGCAAGCACGCAACCTGCGCAAACTGTTTGCTTATATAGTACACGCACGTAGATCGACGCCCCTAGGTCCAGTCCAAGATTACGCATATTTCTTCAGTGTAGGGGATGCATATAAAGGCAAAATGTTGACCACAGCATTCACCACAGAAAACGACTTCGTTGATACATGCACATTACCTGAAATTTTAATTCAGTGCCCCAACCTGAAAGACATGACATTTCAGCAGATACGTTTGTGTCGCCTTGCATTTTTTTGGGCTGTGTTTTTGGTATGCAAGAAAAAGAATAGCCCTTGCGCGTCTTTCTCTGTGTTTGCGCATGTATTCCTTGAATGGACTACATAACAAATCTTAGCGTGTGGTTGTTTTTCCTTTGCACACTAATTTTTGCACACTTGATTTTGTTATTTAACTCTTTGGCTGCTGAATTAGGAGTGTTTTAATAGGGTTGAACTGAAAACTGACTTGATGATAGATCTCCCAGAGTAGGGTTGTGCAGCCTTTACCATGATTTTCCTCTCCTCTGTTCTTAATTCTGTCCGGGTATGTCGGCAAAAATCATCAAATTTAATCATCCCACAGTGTGTATGGCTGGCTGAGCTTGACTGTCTGTCAGCCTGGGCCAGAGATATGCCATTTTGAACAGACCATAATGTACATAGCAAGGTACACAGCAAACTGTGTTAAAAAAGTATCCCTTTGTAATATAATAGATTATAAAGTGTAGTTGAGGCAAGAGTCCCTAAATGGAGAGAATCGCAACAACTCAAGAATAGGATCCCATTTAGTTTCCATCGTGCCAAACCCGACCCATTGCACACACATTGTTGGATTTTTTTCGTTCTTCTCTCAGAAGGGACACTTATTAATTTTACGGGGAAAACTAGACCTGCTAGCCATGATACTGATAAGCATAATAGCTGAAAATGTTTGGACATGAGACAAAAAATGGGAAAATAACTCATTTACTTTCGGATAGGACTCGATCACGTGATGGAAACAAAATGTCTCCATGACCAGATTTTGTGGAATCGTCATGTCACAACTCTCTCTACCTAGGAGATTTAACTGAGGCACACCTACAGCAGGAGTAAATGAAGGTGTGTAGTAGGTAATTGCAGTGTATTTGCAGAGGAGCACTCACACGCATATGTGTGCATTTTTCTACGTTTCTGCAGTGATCCTGCCCCATATTGCAAGTGCGTCCTATTCCACTCGCAATGCCATGTCTGCTCTGGCCGCCAATAATCTGTTGGCAGGACTGAGGGGAGAGCCCATGCCAAAGGAACTGAAGTTGTAGCGCCTCTGTGCGACGCAACACGTGAGATGCAGAACGAGGCGCCCTCTACTGTCTATATGTTTGAACTGCCTCCATGTGTCATTCTCAGGCTGCCTCCTCCTGGCAGTGCAATGTCCATCAAAGCATGTAGACTGGATTATGTTACTGTTCTCAGAAATTGAGGACCCTGGTAAAAAGTACTTAAGTCAAACAATGTCTCTTTTTAGAAAAAAGGGTCTGAATAGATACATAAAATCTGCTAATTGAAGACCCATGTGCTAAAAGTGCTATAGTCTCAAAATTACCATTTTGAGAAAAACTGAGAAAATTGACTAAGAGAAGATCAACATAAGAGATGTTTTCCCATCCGTACCTCACAGTGTGTGAAAATGTGACTTAAATAGTTTTTTCTTTAGGCTTCACAATTCAAATTAGGCAGTTTATTATGTGGAAATGAATGCTGGGCTACATTTTGTATTGTTTGTGGAAAATATATTTTCTGATCTATCCTCGGTGGAAGCTCTGGTTTAAGCTAGCTTATGATGGTTATACTGTCCCAAAATCTGTTCTGTATTGTTATAGCTGGTTTTGTTTGGTTGATCAACAGTTCGCCAGCTGAGCATTAAATAGCTGGCTTGAACACAAGTTTTTCTCCCTGGTTATGCCACTAGTTCTACCTGGCACAGGCCAGCTGAGACCAGCAGCCAATTAACTGTATATATGACCAGGTAGAAGTGGCAACAAACATAACTGATTTATTTGTTAGAACCACAGAGCTGTTCTTTTTTCATGTTAGAAATTGCCATACCCATGCGCCGTAGAAAATACTGTAAAGGTACTTGTATTTTAAATTATTCAACCACATTTTCTTTATTGTTGTGGAAAAATTCTAAATTCATCAGAATTCTGAAATAATAAAGATGGTCATATCATTATGAGACCAGGTTGACTCATATTAAGGCCACCAGTGAAATGTAACTGAAACAGAAGGAAAGGTGTGCCACTGCAATTACATACATGTATCTGTTCTACTGTGGTTATGACGTGGGTGAAACGTTCACTTCCAACCCCGAGGCACTGCCCTCTGTCAAGTTGCTATTTTAATAAAATGACCCACAGGACAATAAATATCTCAGCTTATATCTATTTCTTGCCTGCAGGATGCACTAACATCTTAGACTACATATTGTTCAATAAGCCTGACATAGAACTTCCAAAATCTGCAATTAACCTCTAGATTTTATTATTCGATTTTACTGCATTTGTATCATGTCTCTATGCCTCGTAGTAATCAAAGATTAATGTACCATGTCGTAAATGGCCTTGCTGAGCACGTGGAGGAAAACGGTATTGGCGTGTTGCTGAAGATACTGCATACACAGTGCCGTGGACGTTGTATTTCAAGTGCCAGCCAAACTGTACTGCGCACTGCGAACTTTGGGTGGCGCGCGTGCGCTTCCGCTACGCAACCCGAGACCGAACGGCACGCCTGCGCACTAATGTTCTTCATCTGGACTCGTGAAGGTGAATTTCAGCCTTATCTCAACTTTTTATATCCTTACCCTTATGGATTGTGATCATGCATTCTAACCGATGCCTCATATTTTTTACTCATAGTTTAGAAAACAATGATGCAGGGCGCGCGACAGCTCATGAAGGTGTACTTGACAAGAAGAATTCCACCAGAGGGAATGAAGGTGCTCACTGAGGCTGGAGTGTAAGACGTGTTGGTAACTTTATGCCGAACAAATAATGTAGAAATGTTAATTCCCAGTCCCGGCCGATGACTAGTTGATACGGTATAATTGTCTGCATATTCGTGTGGGGAAGTGTCTTCAGTGCATCTCGGTTAGCGACTTCGTTCACTTGCCCGAGAATCTCAGCGAATTTGCATGCAGGAACAACCTTGTTCGATTGATTGAAGTTGTTTGCATCCAAGCAACTAATTGTTTTCGTACACGTGTTATGAGTACAACACGCTCTTAATGTTGCACCCTGCTTAAGTGGCTTTAAATTTGGACTCGATGATTTAGATTTAGATCGGGAAATGCATTGTTAGGTTTTGGTGTATTAACTGTAACGGTGTCAATAGTCATTTTGGTCTCATGGGGCAAAAACATGAAGCTAACTTCAGATTAGCGCTTACACCCTTGATACTGAAGCCACGACACGTGTGTCATTAAAGAAACACAGTTTGATTCGAAGAAGTGTAGACAAAGATTGTGGAGCCTTACTAACAAGATGGAGCGAAACTGAAAAATGAATGGGATTTTTTTGGTTGTAGTTCCGGTCTCCAAAAGTGGGCGTTCTCCCAAACTGAATTCACCCAATCAATTTGTTCCTATGAACACATCTCCTTCATTATCTCTGGCTAAACAAGACTAGCCATCTTGGTCAAAATATAGCTGGTACATGCGTTGACTGCTTCTATTATCGCGATTGTGATGATATGTTCTGTTAGCCCCTTGATGGCAATTCCCTCTATGTGTTAGCATTGCTAATTTCCATGAGCGGCTTAATGGCAATTCCCAATATGTGCCAGCATTGAGCTAACTCAATCACTGTGCTACTCTGTTTGTAAGAGCAACAATTTCTTAATTCACAGCCAATCGAGTCGATGGCTCACTAAAAACATTCAGTTGCCACTCTTTACATAAAAGTATCAATGTGGCTAGCTTAGGCTGCAAATTGGTTATTGGGACACCGAAAGGAATAAGAACCATTCTGTAAACAAAATCTGAGCACGAACACATAATTGTTAAATTGGTAAACATTCATTTTATTTTTTATCTATAGTATCCACAGTTTTCTCGTTGAGCTTGCCAGCACGCTAATGATGGCTCACCTGGGACAGGAAGAGGGTAGTCGTGATTGTTTACCCATTGTTACCTTGCAACGCCAGAAGGACAACCTGCAGAGACCTCAATAAAGGTTATTTAGTGTGGCGTAAAAATAATCGGAAGACCTTTGGCTAACTGAAAATTGTATAGATTGGTTGCCATATGATGTGGGGGGAAAATATAAATGAGATATTTTTCTCTGTCTCCGCAGTTTACCATTGACCTTAATTCGCTCCGTGCACAATATGGCATCTGTTGACATCCGGAATGTTAGTGTGTGGTCGAGTACTACTGGTCAAAACTTCCGGGCATTTGACAGCTAGAGTGGGAGATAGCCAGCAGAAAGATTCGCTTTGCAATTTCGCGTTAAAATTAGTGTTTATGGAATTCAGGAGAGGCGACTTGCATTTCAAAGGGTGAGAGCATCAGCATTACATTGTTGTGTGCCGTTATTCACAAATTCGTCGCAATATAATAATGAGATAAGCTTTCATGTCTTCCCCGTTGACACTGTGCTAAGGGCTGAATAGAAGCAGGAGATCAGGCGCGAGAATTTCAACCCGACCATAAACACCAAGGGTATAATATCAGCTCTTACCTCACGCTGACAAATATATCCATCATGGACAGGCCTATGCTTAAACTTGTGCTCCAAGGAATGGGAGCAGCTAGAACCAGTTTCTAGGGTGTCCACGTGAGCTTAATTTAGGTTTAAGCCAGCTAACTAGAGTTAAGATTTATGATCATTATTCTACATCCACATCACCTGCTATAGCCACATATAGCCACATAAATACCCCAGAATCTGACTTGAACTTGAACTGGTTAAACACAATGTCCCTCCTACTCTGAGGTCATGAGGCTTTTCATGCTTCCTCATAGACCTGTAGCATATTGCCCTGACAGTCACTCTCCCTGCTGGGTTTTTGTTTGACACTGTGGATATTGAACATCATTCAGGTTATGTTATACAAAACAAATGGTACAACACTCTAAAGTCGATCAAACAGCCTAATAAATTACCAAGGCTGGTAAATACTGCGTGCTTTCTTGAGCGTTATCGTCATCGGTACACGGCGACACGTGTTTGTTTTGGTTATAGTGCTATTCGCCTCAACTGGTTGTCGCATGTGGTATAAAATGTCTCTTTTTTATACCTATAGTGGAATCGTTTTCAACGTAAATATCGCTAGATAGTTGTATAGATTAATTGTTCTAATGAAAATTAGAAGTGAGCAATTGCCAGGCGTTCCCATAATCATATTAGCTGGAATCTATGGATTCTAGCTACTGCAATACCATAATGTGTTTTGCGATTTCTGACTTGCCTTCAAAATTGTCAATAAAACTGGAGATATACATTTTGTAGCCCATCTCCCGTTTGCTCCTGGGAGTAGCGCTGCCAATTTGGACCAATCGATGAACATCTGTGATCGAAATTCGCGGAAGATCTAGGAGGCATCTTGTGTAAAAGGTCGCCATCTTGCCAGAAGTGGTCAAGCGCACACTCGAGGGAGCGGAAATAGAACGGAAGTAGAGCTCTGCACCGAGCGAATACATTGAAACAGCTGCCTGTGCCCCTAAATGTTTTTTTTTTGTCGCTAGAGGTCATTAAGTCTCCGACCAAGGAATGGTGTTTGCTCCATCTTGTATTCAGGCTACAGTATCTTTGTTGTAGATTCTTGTTGCCAGAGACACGTGATCAATGACGTCCAATTTTCATTCGGTGCCCAGTCACGTGACTGCTCCAGTATCTGATTCAAAAACCACAAACTTGAATTCAGGCTGCCCTGTGGTCTATTGAGAAAACTGCAGTGTTGAGTTGTCAGACGCAGTGAGTGCTTTTTGAGTGTTAAAGAAAATTGAACTAGAAAAGAAATGAGGATGGTCTAAGGTTGGGGATCATTTTGTAAATTGCGTTCCCCCATTTGGCACAAGCTCATTAGCTAAACATTCTTATATGCACAACCCATGCAATGTTCAGAATCACTTTACTCACCCTGATGAATGATCCGGCAACAGTGCATATTAGCTGTTCGTAAATACTTTCATTGCCAACTTCATACACTTCCAAGTTGTAGTTTACTCTGTAATTTATCCTAGTTGTTCTCTCTCACCTCTAAATTAACTGCCATACAGCATATTCACCCTCACACGTCAGCAATATGTAATGAAACGAGTCACGAGTTGTCGACGTGAATAGAATGGAACTGGTACATACCATTTCCCCTCATGACGAGAATGTATTTATTCTGCGCAGTCACATTGCATTTTTTGCTAAGCAGATGCCTGTGTACAGTGTGTCATCTGAAGCTTCATTTTATCATTGCTACTTAAAATTATGTCTCCAATTTTGAAGTGTTTTGTTTTGTTCCCAAAATGAGGGAAAGCAATCGAAAATCATTGCCATCTCCCAACCTTTCATTGTCCTCTCTGGACACCTTGGTTCCAGGTGCAAGGTGTCCTTGTGGGACTCTGATGAGCCTGTGCCAAGGGAGGAGCTGTTGAAGGGCGTGTCCGGAGCCAGCGGGCTGCTGTGTATGCTGTCGGATCGCATTGACACAGAGGTGCTGGACGCAGCTGGTAGGTCTTGTCCTCCTCGGCATCAGAACTGCCTGGAGTTAAAGGAACTGTTCACCCAAAAATGCTAATTTTGTCTTGATGTGCTCACCTCTATGCCTGTTGAAGTGCAGGTGAAGTTTGTTCATCCACGCAACAAATTTGGAGTATACCAGCGCAAATCGTTTACATCTATGCGTAACTCCGTTAACAAATAAATGCCTGGGAGTTCTCGTCAGGCAGAGAGTGAATGAGTGAAGGCAGGGCGGTTGCATGCTGTTGGAAACTTTTTTGTATATAATGGCTGTCATACAAATTCAGTCAAAAGAATGGTGTAATACAGGTCTTTTCCAGTCACAGTCTGATTGTTTGGCGTCAAGAGGCTTGGATGGTGCGGAGCGGTATGCAGTAATTTCATCGCCATTTTTTGGTGGCTTTTTGGACTCTAAAGAACGGTAATAACCAAGTCCCCATTAACTTCAGTTGTTTTAGAGTAGGCTGCTATCGAATTTCGCTGATGTACTCCAAAATTGTTGTATGGATTAACAAACTTTACTCATGTATCATCTGGCATTGGGGTGAGTTGATAAGGAAAAAAATGTAATTTTTGGGTGAAATGTTTCTTTGAAGGGTGCTGCACGATGGGCATTTAGCCATTGATTTATATTTACCATGGTTGTAAGTGTGTATTGCAAGTGATAGCTATTAATAGCATATTGCAAATGATAGCCATCAATAATAATTAAGAGTATTACATTTCATTCTCCAAATTTTTGTTCTTCAGGGCCTAACTTGAAGGTGATCAGCACGTTATCTGTGGGCTTTGATCACCTTGCCATCAACGAAATCAAGAAGCGGTGAGCATTGGTGTCGGCATTGTTTACGTCATGATCCAGTTAATTTCGAAAGCTAATGCTTTCAAACATGTGAGAGTCACCTTCATTGAGATGAGTAAAGAAACAGCTGGGGTCATTATTTGTGCACATTAATTTCAATGAAAATGAAAAAACATCATAGTTCAAGCCCAAAATCACCCTCATCCGGAATAATAATTGCATGAATTAGAGTATGAAAAAAGGTATGCTAGTTTAAAAATATAAATACATTTTGTAAGGAATACAAATGAACAGTAGACATGTACAAGCGTACATCTCATATGAACCTTATTTTGTTTGTTTTTGTTCGAGTTGCTCATCCTTCTCTGTGATCTACCATCGATCCTGTCTCCCTCTGCAGTGGGGTGCGAGTGGGTTACACCCCGGATGTGCTCACCGATGCCACAGCTGAGCTGACCGTTGCCCTTCTGCTGGCCACTTCACGGCGGCTGCCAGAGGCAACGCAGGAGGTGAAGAGGTCAGCTCCATTGAGCCCTCTCCGCACTGCAGCGAAAATGCCCTCTCTACCCAGAGATATAATACCATCCATCAAGGGTGCCACTAGCATTTCTAGCCGGGCTTTCTTCACAGGAGCTGGCTTGACAAACCTTAAACTCGCAATCAATGATGCCATAGGTTACAAAGGCCTGGTTAAACGAGAGCCACCTATGTGCAATGAAAACCCTGGCTTTAGGCTTAGTATACCTCACTAACCCACTTATCTTGCTTCACAGTACACTCTTCTGCTCAGCCGTGTTGTTGATATTGAATGATTTAGATCTGGCCAAAGCTGTCTTTTCCATCCCTCCCAATGGAGTTTCAGAATCTGTACTTACCTAAACAAACCACGCCTGGACTTATTTCAGCGCATAACAGCATTGTAATGTTGAAATGGGCAAAGGCTCTGGCCCAAGCTTTTTATTTTGTGCTGCTGCTACATAATGGAGTAAAGAGACCAAGACCCCAGTCATAAGACATGGCTCTCAAGACCAAGGAGTGTCCATCTATGGTTTTCCATGCAGTAAAACTTGTGAACTTCTCCGTAGTGGTGGCTGGAGCTCCTGGAAGCCCTTGTGGATGTGCGGCCATGGTTTGTCTGGCAGTACGGTCGGCGTCATCGGCCTCGGTCGGATAGGTAATGTAATGATGTCGCAATATGGAGAGCTAAATATCTGCAGCAGTTGCTCTGCTGATGTACACAGCATAAAGGATATGCTGAGGCTGAAGGTAGTTTATTTTGATTCCAGTTGACTGAGACCATATTGAGGGCATGTTTTTTTATTGTAATCAAATCCCAGGGCGACGAATCGGGGCTACTGTATATCAGAGATTGTTACACCGTGTCTGCCACCACGTCCATAGAGATTTCATATGAGCGCTGTAAAGGTCACTGTTCTTAATGGATTCGTTTCATATTTGGACCTTGTGTGTGGTAAGGTCACACAGCCTATCGATTCTGGAAGTGATTGATTTAGGGCATCGGGATACATGTTGACCTGTGTCGAGTAAAATACTGACTTTATGTATGTTGTTTTGTACTATTGTTATTATGTTATGAGACTTAGATTGACACCGTGTTTCATTCAATCCATTATTTAACCAGATAAAACTAATTGAGACCAAAGTCTCTTTTTCAATGGTGATCTGGCAAACTGTTTATCCTTTAGCATTCAATACAAGAATATTAGACAACCTCTAAGTGTAGCATGATAACATTTCTCGCATTACTTGCATGTAAGCCCTTTAAGCACATTGACTGCTGATGCAGTCAATGTTTAAGCCCCACAGGGCAGGGGAATACGAGTACAACATATCAGATTGTGAGTTTTGGTCAAGTGTCTGATTGGACAAGATGCTTTCTAGGAGTGGCGAAATCAAGTATAACATCTTTTTGAATTTTTACTTTGTGTATCACTCCACAAGTCTGTGTTTGCCACAAAAAATTCAAATGAATTGGAACATATTCTATGCTGTATGCTGAAGGCTTCTTTTATAGTATGGTACTCTGCTGGGAAGTTAACATCGTCAGAGGGCATGGCAAACAATACATTTTTCATGAATGTAACTTCTGACCTAAAATATGACAAACTCTGTCCCTGTTGCCAAATTCATATTTCGCTGACCTTGCAAATAAATACCGGCCGGCTGGCCATTATTAACTTCATGGGCTGTTAGTGTGTCAGAGCGTTTTGTAGAAGGAGCCATTACTCAGTCCAGCTGGTCTTATCGAGAACTGTATTCTCATTCAGAGCAAAAACCAAAATATTTTGTCTTACTTTGTCTGAAATTTTAGTTTTTTGTTATATTTTTTAAAAATGTGTTGTAAATCGAACTGTGGAATAATAGCAATGGCACACGATAGTGCTTGTATTTCATATAATCACAGTTTTGAATATCTGCAGCACTTTGCCTCCAAACTCACTCCTACCACCGAATCCCAGTCATGACTGTACTTGGTGTAACAGCGCTCTCCCTCCTGTGATGTTGCTTGATTGATGGTGCTGGTTCTTCACTCTATGCAGGTCTGGCCATCGCCCGTCGTCTGAAGCCTTTTGGGGTGAAGAGACTGCTGTACTCAGGACGCTCTGCCAAACCCCAGGCTGCAGAGGTGGAGGGAGAGTTCGGTAAGAGAGTATGGGGGGGGGTTGCGGGTTTTGGGTTGGGATGGTCGGAATGAACAGTATTTGTCCAAATGTGAACAAACTGCAGTGCTACCCATGGATGGAAAGTCAGTCCAGTGGTCAGTCTTGTCTTGTGTGTTGTTCACTTGTGAATTCCAGCCAGACTGATTTCTGTGATTAATTCTACAAACGTTTGTACAAAACCCAATTGAAATTCAGAATGAGTGAATATTTCCCAAAAAAAACTATGAAGTTTATCAGCTTGAACATTAAATATCTTGTCTTTGTAGTAACTCAATTGAATATAGGTCGAAAAGGATTTGCAAATCATTGTATTCTGTTTTTATTCACGTTTTACTCAACGTCCCAACTTCATTGGAATTCAGATTTGTATCTCAAGCATGCTAGTTTTACCTCCAAACTTAAAATCTGTGATAATATGCGAATTCTGGTGATTGGATCAAATTTGTGAGGGAAAAGTTGGACTTTCTAAATCTGTATATTCCGCCTCTGTCTCTGGTGTGTGTGTGTGTGTGTGTGTGTGTGTGTGTGTGGACAGTGGCTCTGGACACTCTGTTGTCTGAGAGCGACTTCGTTGTGGTGTCGTGCTCTCTTACCCCTGACACCCAGGGGCTGTGCGACAAGGCCTTCTTCAGCAAGATGAAGAGCACCGCAGTCTTTGTAAACACCAGCAGGTACATGCGCTGTTGCACAAGTCACACTTGTTTATTTGATTTATTTTGAGTAAAAGAAAACAGGTTCTACTCAAGGGATAAATTGGCAACACTTAGTTCCTCTACCAACCTACGAAGTTGGGCGGACGTAATATACTCGCCTATCTCTGTTTGTTTGTTTGTCCAGACAACATCTCTCAAACTTCTTAGTCAATTTTGATGATATTTTATACAAGTGTGGACCGTGGGCTAAGGAACTGTTGATTACATTTTGAGATGGCCGTATTTCTTCAGATCTTGGTGACATATGGGTTGGGGTGGAGGATGTACTCCCTGAGTGCTTTCTGGTTTAGAAAGTATCCTGCTGCAGGTCTTTATTTTTGCTTCCTTCTCCTACTTTCTAATCTTTGAAGGACAAGTGCTTTCCCATTTACAGGCATGCGTCTTGACTGATGACAAAAGCTGATATTTTTTCATGTTCATCTAAGGTTGTCAGTCTGTTGCTCTTTCATGCTCGAGTTCCTGTATTCACTTTTTCTAGAGGCAGTGTAGTGAACCAGGAGGCCCTGTACGAGGCTCTGTCCAGCGGTCAGATCGCCGCGGCTGGGCTGGATGTGACCACACCTGAGCCTCTGCCCACCGACCATCCTCTACTGACCCTCAAGAACTGTGGTGAGTCTTTCACAATTCCTCGACTTCCTGTTTCCCTTTATTTACTCCTGCATTCAACAACCTTGGTTCAGGACATCTCCTGTCCTTTGAGTTTTCAGTGCAGCTGTAATTTGGCACACTCAATCATTACCCGTCCAGATCTGCACTGGTGCCCCTTTATGGAGTGCAGGCTGATCTCAGGGTTGGGGCTGATCAATTTAATTTACTTGAGAGGCGTTTGGAAAATGCAAAGGGTTCACTTAACTCTTTTACTATTTAGTATGAATTGACAGTTAAAATGGATCCCTGCCTGTTGAATTTGGTACTGTTTGCTTGGGTTGAAAGAGTGAAAACTGACAGGGTGGATGATTTGCAGGGGCTGGATTGTGCAGATCTGATTGATTTACACCTGGGATCATGAAATGTGGTCTTCTATGTCGGGGAACTGCTGGTTTTAACATGACGTAACATACCATAACATGAGTGGCGAGAACAGGTCGTTCAGCCCAACTAGGCTCGCCAGTTTTTTTTTTTTTTTTTACTATAATGAATCTATCACTACTTCAGATACTCAATTACTTAATGGTATCTAAGATAAGATAAGATACACTTTATTGAACCCCGTGGGGTGATTTGTCCTCTGCATTTGACCCATCCTATTGTTAGGAGCAGTGGGCAGCCACAGAGCAGCGCCCGGGGACCAACTCTAGTTCTAAAGCCAGTTCCTTGGTCAGGGGTACTGGTTGGAGTGTTCCTATGACGCATGTTTTTGTGGGTGGGGGAAATCGGAGTACCCGGAGGAAACCCACGCGAACACGGGGAGAACATGCAAACTCCAAACTCCAGCTTTAAGTCAAGCCTGCTCTTGAAAATTCCCAAGGTTTCTGCCTCAACAATATGGTCTGGCAAGCTATTCCACGTTGAGATTACTCCCTGGGTGAAAAATTTTTTTCTAATATCCAAGCTAAATTTACCCTTGGCCAACTTCCATTTGTGACCTTGAGTTCTACTAACAAAATTTGGCCTAAGCAATCCCACATAATTTGCTTTGTTAATACCTTTAACATATTTAAAGACCTCAGTCAGATCACCCCTAAGTCTCCTTTTCCTAAGACTAAAGAGATTAAGGATCTTCAGCCGCTTCTCATAGCTTTCATCATTACCTCCGCCAAGGAGGTTATGTGTTCGGTGCCGTTTGCTTGTCTGTTTGTTTGTGAACAAGATAACTCAAAAAGAAATGAACGGATATTTCTGAAATTTTGTAGGTGGGTCGCTATTACATCAGGGATGGACCCTATTGATTTTCATTGCGATCAGTCAAACAATATGGCTGCCATGGCAGCCATGTTGAAATCCTATGACACGCAATAACTGAATGTTGCTTCCACTCAGCAAGATTTGGACTGTGCTGCCTTGGCGGAGGTTTGCACTCTAGGAGTGCCTCTAGTTTATACCTGGAATTAAGTTTGTGGCTCTTCTCTGAACTTTTTCTGGAGCCTCTATATTTTTCTGAAAGTATGGTCCCCAGAACTGCACACAATACTCCAGGTGTGGTCTGATAAATGTGTTCTACAGGATAAGTATGACCTCCTTGGATTTATACTCAGTACTTTTGGTGATATATCCCAGCATCCTGTTGGCCTTTTGAACTGCTACAGCACAATAACTAGAACCTGTAATGGTCTGGTCAACAATCACTCCCAAATCTTTTTCATGTGGAGCACATTCCAGTTTTAAACCTCCCATGAAGTAATCCTGTCTAATGTTTTTATTACCTACATGTAGAACTTTACATTTAGCTACATTAAATTTCATTTGTCACATTTCTGCCCAATTTTGAATTCTATCTAAATCATTCTGAATCACTTTAGTGAACTCTAAACTGTTTGCCAAACCTCCAAATTTAGTATCATCTGAAAATTAACTAATTTGCTTTCAATATTCTATCAAGGTCATTAATGTAGATGAGGAAGAGCAGGGCTCGCAACACTGATCCCTGAGGGACTCCACTCCCCACCATACCTAGCTCAGATGAGATTCCACTGACCACCACTCTTTGTGTTCTGTCCTGTAACCAGTTTTGAATCCACCCCAGAATACCTCCTGTATTTCCAACAGAGCTCATTATAAAAATTATTCTATCATGCGGTACTGTATCAAATGCTTTTTAAAAATCCACGTATATGATGTCATATGATCAGAGCAGGGCTTAAGTCTTGGTGGCCTCTTCAAAGAATTCCAGGTTTGTCAGGCATGACCTTCCCTTACGGAAACTATGTTGGCAATCTTAAGATATTATTACGTTCAAGAAATAATTCTAAGTTAACCGCCCACATTTTACCTGCGAGTCATATGTAAAGGCGGTCTGTCCAATCGATAGCACTAATAATTCAGTTACTTGGCTTATTTGCTGGGATGAAAATGAACCAAACTGGATTTGGATTTTAGGCCAGATTAGTGATTCCCGATTTACACTGTACCAATCATTGATTTTTGTTCATTGTCTCCCCTTAGTGATCCTTCCCCACATTGGCAGCGCCACCTACTCCACCCGAGGTACCATGGGAGTACTGGCAGCCAACAACCTGCTGGCAGGAGTGAATGGAACAGCCATGCCAAGCGAGCTTATGCTCTAGAGCCTCTTGTGTAAATTGACTGCACTAATAATATTCCTCACAGAAGTTCATGGGAATTGTAGTTTTGAGGAACTCATGCGCAAGGTTTCACTGTGGAAATAGCACTTCTTTGCCTTTCGATCATTGGACTTAGCAGAGCCAGTAGAGTTCATTTCCATTCTTGGGGTATTTTGGGGCTAAAAGATGTTGACTGACAACTTTGTAACTTGTAGATTCTTAAAGAGCATATTTAAATATTAGGGGGCCATACTTGAGTCCTATGTGTTT
Organism: Gymnothorax javanicus; assembly: GCA_029692085.1. Taxonomy (NCBI): domain Eukaryota; kingdom Metazoa; phylum Chordata; class Actinopteri; order Anguilliformes; family Muraenidae; genus Gymnothorax; species Gymnothorax javanicus. Next base: position 38,688,660 of record CM056209.1, read on the forward strand.
AAAATGCTGTCCAATATCATGGAGAACTTACAATGGCACGTGTACCCATGACCTATATCCTCTGAGGATTAAGGAAAGTGGTTCTTTGATGTCTTTTGTGGTCCCTGAGCAATATACAACCCCAACACCTGCTGGAGAAGAATGTTGCCTTGCTGATGTAGGATGAAGTCCGTCCGAGCAGCAAGTCAGAGTCTCCTGATGGCTTTCCAGCAGAGGATTCTGAATAAATTTAAAATGTGCATGTCTTTAGAGAACTGTCGCATTGAGTCTCAAAAAAATTAGCATTTCCTCTAAGGATAAACAAAGTTCCTCATTGTTAGTGCAATATTAGTGCCGCTATACAGCAGTGTTAATTCATTCAGCTTGTCGCTCCAAAATTTTGCTGTTGTGTATAGTATTACCATCACTGGGAGGCTAAGCAGCTGTTGCCATGGAGAAAAAGTTAATTTGTCTTCATATGTCAACCAGTAGTTATGGCCATATTATGGTATGGTGCTGTCTTTCCTCCATAAAGTTTTCATATAAATGCAGTTCCTGGAGTTTTCTGTCCAAATTAAAGTTGTATAATCATACATGGGTGAATGTGTGCTTGTGCGTTATTGAGAACTTTGTTTTTAGCAAGAGATATTCCCCTTTCCAATATCACCCATGTAAATGCTACTGGTCCTAGACTTCCTAAACTTTATGGATTCTTGGATGATCTGATGAAATTCAAATTTGCTGTGTGCTGTGGGTTGGTAGAGGAAGGTTCCTATCGAAAATTTCCGCACTTTAAGTATGGCTGCCACAGTCTGGTTGCATTGATTTGAAGGAGAACAGATTATTTGATCGAATTCAAATTAGCTGTGTGCATTGTTGGTGGCCAGAGAAAGGTTCCTTTCAAAAATGGGTCTGCTGGAATTTTCAATATGGCCATCATGGCAGCCATCTTGAATTTGGTTTTTGTTGATCTCAAAAAGAGCGGATGATTTGATCTAATTTAAATTTGTTGTGTATGCTGGGGGTGGGTAGAGAAAGGTTTCTTTCAAATATGGATGCACTGTGATTTGTCCCTGTCGGCATGACTTATTTCTCAAAGTGTGCCATTGATGTGTAATATTTCCCAGTCAAACGTGATGCCACGTGATCTCATAAAATTTCAAGATGGCGATTTTCAGCATTTGAATGAGGAATATTACACAGCAGGAATATACCTTTTAAAATACAGTCGGCTCTAAAATTACTGACAATGCACAAATAATACTGTAAAAAATTCTGAAAAAAATATATAGAGAAACTCTAAATACCACCATGAGAGAAATACTGTACAATATTAATGTTCCAGTGGAAACAACTAGTTATTTACTGATTTAATAAAATTTCAATTTCCTCCAAATCAAGGTTTCACAATTAATGGCACCCTAAAGATTATTGTAAATAACATCTACCAAAATTAAACCAGGCATTAAATTCTACTTCTTTAAATTTCATCTAAGTGTTAAGGAACCATATTGAGCCATTACATCACTTCCTGTTTCACGAGGGTATAAAAATGACGCTTGCTAACGTCAGATGATACATTATAGCTAATGCCGTGGCGTTAGCATAGACTGTATAGAACAGTCTATGGGTCGAAGTCCAGATTTCCTATACTGTGCATGCACATATGGAAGCTCGTAAGAATAGCAAATTAGAGTAAGATTACGACTGGCGTAAAAATAGCCACTGCCAAAAATAAAAAATGTGTTCGGTCAGTTGATTGATGAAAAAAAACTTCTTTTTTTTTTTCCCAACCAGCGCACCCAACCTCCACTCTAAAGTTTCATCTTATATTCATTTAGGCTAATCACTGCTTTTGTGTCAGTTAATAATTGTAATGTAAGGTACATATATTTCACAGCGACAGTCTTGGAACTGAGCAGCATCCAGCACCTCAGCATCAATCTTCTCTGTCAACACACAGACCAGGCCGTCCACCCCTTTCACTTTCTTCAGCAGCTCCTGGGGCAGGACGGGGTCATCCGAGTCCCACAGCTCATACTGAACTCTGGGTCACGTTGGTGATGGAGAGGTGGAGAAACAGTGGAGGAAGAAAAATAGACAGATGTGTGACAGCTGGAGATGACTGTTAAATCAATTTCTACCAATACACAACTTCTCATAGCTCCTAAGAATGCAATACAGTTTGACGAGCACGACGGGAGTACAAAAAGTCAGTGCATAGCAGGTGATCTTTCAACTGAGAATAAAAACAAGCTACCCTCTGAATGTGAACTCAGAGTAAATTATTAAAGTCAATGCAGAAAGTACTGGTTCACAGATTTTGTGCTCTGCTTATGAAAGGGTTCAGGCTATTGCATTCCATCCTTCTTTGATCCATTCTTTGATCAGTGGGCAGTCAGTATTGATTAAATACAATCATACAGAACACAGCTAGCATGCTCAATATTACCAATGCCTTCATTTAAATTTTCTTCTTTTAATAATTCCAGACTGTCAGTTAAATTTTGTTTCGAAACGGAGCATTTTGGCATCTTGAAAAGCTGCATTGTTTTTATTAAATTCAGTCATTAATGCAGTTATCATTTTGATCACAAACTTACTGGCCAGATTCATTGAGAATCCTCAGCCCCTCTGGAGGGATTTTGCGGGAAACATATACCCGCGGCAAAGTGGACTTCGCTCTCTGCATGGAGATCAGTGGACTCGACGTGTTGAGCAGAGCGACGACGAGGCGTTGGAGCCTCCGAAGTGACACTCGGCTACACCACATTGCAGAGAAGACAAGCTACAGACGCGACCCAGAAAATAAGGCGTTGCAGTTGCACGAGAACTTGTCTCTGTTCCCGGTGTCAACGTGAAACTAGCAGTTAAGTTTACTCCTGGAGGGAGGGACCGTGTATCGCGGCTTGGCCAATGTGGGCGGTGAGGAGGGAGAAGACTGCTATGTTCCTTTATGTCATTCATGTGCACTCAGGTTCATCAAACTCATTGATTCTTGGGTTTGAACATTTGACTCTGGAACTTATCTGGTTGCTAATTTAATTTTTCACTGTAAAAGATGATGCGAAAACATTGGCTAAAAAGCAAACACCCATTATAAAGAGAGAATTATAGAATCCAAGACATGCATGACCAATGATAGCTCAAAAATAAAGTAAGGGTTCTGCATTGCAATAATTAAAGTAGCATTGCATTAATGCAATTCACATTATTATTATAGGTGAAAATTAATTTGATGAATTTCAATCAATTAATTTCCCGTTGGTTTGAATCTGTAAATCTACCCTAGGGCTGAACAAGCTAAATGAGTCAGTTACTTTGTAGCAAGCCTGTTTTTGCTGATTGGAGTTTCATAGCATTCAGTCCCAAAAATTTCTGGAGTGCACAGCCAAACATGGATTCAAGAGATCTCTGTATTGATCAGTCCATGTTTTTTGAGCTGATGGGTTACTTCTGTTCTGAGGCTTGTGCTTGTTAATGTTTGACTGCGGTGATAACCTTTGCCTGTTTAGAACAGTAGTTGAGTGCATTACCATTACGTACATGCTCTCACTTTTTAAATCTGAGCTCATCTTTAATTCTGACAACTTTTGGCAAACAAGAGAGGTGTGGTGGTATCTAAAGACACGGAGGTCTGGGACGTGGCCACTGAGATCTACAAGGGCCTTTACAGCAATGGCAACATAGACGTGACAAATTTAAAAAAAAAAACCCTAAACTAAGGACCATTGGAAAATAGGATCACACCAGCTATGGCCCCCCACCAGTTACCCCCCAAGCCATACACCAATGACCCCCAGCCTACCAAATTTAATTGATTTCCAGTGCATCGTGCAGAAGTTATCAAACAAGCAGACAGGCAGATAGACAGACACTTTGACACTCAGGACGACATGTAACATTGATTTCAGAATCTTTCCAGGGTAAAACTACTGAAATCAGGATGCTTGACTCACTCCCCCATTTACTCCCCAAGCCATATTCCTACATCCCCCATTTCCAATCCCAAGCTAGATATTCACTCAAGCCATATACAGTTGCAATCAAAATTATTCAACCCCCATTGCAAATTTGGTTTAATAGCAAAATGTACAAACTTTCAGCTGTTTGTGATAAACAGATTAAACAAGAATATTTTAAACAGCTCAACACAACTAATATTACAAGTGGTTTCTCCAAATTTAACACAAAATGCCATTTTTAATGACTGCTGCAGTCTCAAAATTATTCAACCCCCCGAATAGAATCCCTCTTAAGATATTTGCAAATCAGGTGTTGTCTCAAGCACACCTAATGCAGCTAATCAAGAGCTTAATTAGTTGCATCAGGTTTGCTTGAGATAGAACACATCAAATACTTGCACTCGATAGGGGTTTGTTGACAGTGACATTTGATTGCATATTAGAAATATGGCTGTCAAAATAATTTGTCCAAAAAGCTAATAAAGGAGATCATTGCCTAGCACAAACAAGGAAAAGGATACAAAAAGGTAGCACAGGCACTGAATTTTCATAGAGATAAAGTTGGAAGCATAGTTCACAAGTTCAGAGTTAAAGGAAGAGTCGCTGCAGCACCAGGATGTGGCAGAAAGAGGAAGCTAACAATGGCTGTCACCAGATTCCTGAGGAGACGAGTGGTCAAAAACCCTCGAGTGACTGCAGGAGACCCGCAGCAAGACTTGGAGGCAGGAGGCACTGAGGTTTCAGTTTGCACAGTAGGATGCATACTAAATGTTGAAGGTCTCCAAGACATGCACCACAACTGATCCAAAAGTACAAGCTCCAATATGCACAAAACCAGATAAGCCACAGAAGTTTGGGGATATTGCTCTGTGGAGTGATGAAACAAAACTGGAATATTTTGGGCTTATGAATCAGTGGTATGTCTGCAGGAGGAATAAAGAAGCACATGCTGAAAAGTACACCCTGCCTACAATGAAGAATTGTGGGGGCTTTTTGATGTTCTGCGGCTGCCTTGCTTCCTCTGGCACTGGAAATCTGCAAAGTGTGGAGGGCAAGATGGATTCAGTCAAATACCAGGATATCCAAGGAGAAAATGTCATACTGTCTATAGGGAAGCTGACGCTTGGGCATCATTGGACCTTCCAAAAGGACAATGATCCTAAGGGTACCTCAACATCCACCAAGGCTTGGTTTCAGAAGAAGTCTGGGAAGATTCTAGAGTGCCCATCACAGTCGCCTCACTTGAACCCCATAAAAAATCTCTGGTAGGATTTGAAGAACACAGTAGCAGCACGCAAACCCTAGAATATTAGTGAACTGGAGGCCATTGTCCATGAGGACTGGGCTAAGATTCCTTAGGAATACTGCCAAAAGCTGGCATCTGCCTATGCATCACATTTCCAGCAGGTAATAGTGGCAAAATGGTTTTCTACTTTAAAGATACTTGTCATGAAGGGGTTGAATAATTTTGAGCTCGTAGTAGTCATTAAAAGTGGCATTTTGTGTTGAGTTTTGATAAGCCACTTCTAATATTGTTGTATTGAGCCATTTAAATTGTTCTTGTTTGATTTGTTCATTGCAAACAGCTGAAAGTTTGTAAATTTTGCCAGTAAACCTAATTTGCAAAGGGGGTTGAATAATTTTGATTGCAACTGTACCTATGAAGTTTCATCAATGTCCAGTGTAGCGTTCATAAGTTATCAACCGGACAGACAGACAGACAGACAGACACTTGGTATGATATTCAGGATGACCTGATTAATTTTGGCATCTTTCCACTACAAAACAACTCAAATCTAGATGCTCACACACACACAAACACACACACACACACACACACACAAAACTGAAAACAATACCAGCCTTTGGTTTGCGGCTGGTAATGGACTAACCATTGTGTGGACTAATACAACTGGAGATGATTCTGCTCATTTTTCCTGGCATGGTGTGGGTCCAGTTGTCCTTTTAAAGGCAGGAGAAAGGTGACTGCAGAGTTTTTCTATGCAATGGCCTTCACATCCTATAATAAAGCATTCTAACCATGATGGAAGTGGTTTCTTTGAGGTTGGCAATGGCCTTAGCCCAACAAGGGTCACTGAACGATTTCATGAGTATGAAAGTGCTCCTCAGCATATGCCGTCACCGTCACCAGACCTCAAACCAACTGAACTCATATGAGAGATATTGGAACGAGGTATTCGACGGCGCTTGCCGTCACCATAATCAAAACACCAAATGAGGATCGGCTCTTGGATAAAAGCTGTTGTTCAAAAATTGCAAAGCTTTTAACTGCCTGACATTGTTTTAATTAAACTGTACAACAGTTTCTCTCAAAGTATACATTTAAGGTAAAACATGGTATGTCTGATACATGAATATACAGTAGTTTGGCTCAAAGTACCAACATCATGTTTTGTGTGTATACTAATTCAAACATGTTTGTTACAGTGGTATGATTGTTCCTCGGATAGACTGTGTCATACTTGGAAAATATGCGCTTGCAATGAAGGCGTGAAATCACTTTTTGTTTCTTTTTCAATGCCACATAAATTGGAAATTTTGACTTCACTCAGGCTTGCACCAAGTCACTAAGAAAGTACTGTAAAATGAGTATTATATGTAAAAATGTAACAGATCTGATGTGGTTCAGTGTGAAGATATAGTGGGCTCCAAAGCAGTGAAGAATGTTCTAACTCAATTTCCAGCAAGCCTTAACTTTGCAAATACGCGACTGTGGGCCAACAATTTTTGAAGTTAAAGACATCTATTTGTGCAGAACTACTGTCGTCCCGTTTCAAACTTCCCTTTCCTGTCTAAGGTATTAGAGCATGTTGTGGCAGCCCAACTCCAAACTCATCTAGAATCAAACAATCCCTTTGAAACTTTTCAGTCTGGCTTTCAACCAAAACACAGTGCAGCAACTGCCCTTGTCAAGATTACCAACAACCTCCTTTGTGCAGCAGACTCTGGACTTCTCACGATTCTCATCCTTCTCAATCTCAGTGCTGCTTTTGACACCATTTCTCACACACTTCTTCTCAACTGCCTCGCCTTCCTGGGGGTTACGGCACAGTAATAGCCTGGTTAACATCTTACCTGACAAAAAGACAACAGTTTGTCAAACTAAAACATCACAGGTCCAGGTTGGGTCCAATTAACCATGGTGTCCCCCAGGGGTCAGTGGTTGGTCCGTTACTTTTTATCATTTACCTCCTTCCCCTAGCCGTATTTATGCGTCACCATCACATCAACTTTCACTGTTATGCAGACGACATGCAACTTTACATCTCAACCAGGCCCTCTGTCCCCTTGCCTCCCCAGCTGCTCCTCAGCTGTCTTAATGACATTAAAAACTGGATGACCACTAACCTCCTACAACTTAATACTAATAAAACTGAAATTATGCTCATCGGTTCAAAAACAACACTGACCAAAACACACAGCTTCCTCACAACCGTTGGTGGTTTTCCAGTTCCTCTGTCAAAGCAAGTTAAAAGCCTCGGTGTTATTCTTGACAATACGCTGTCCTTTGAACCCCACATAAAAAACATCTCAAGGACTGCATTTTTCCACCTGCGCAATATCTCCCAACTCCGCCCCTCACTCTCCTTCATGAGTGCTGAAATATTAACCCATGCCTTTGTCACCTCCCGGCTTGATTATTGCAACGCCCTTCCCTCTGGACTTCCCACTGAACTCACTAACAAACTCCAAATCATCCAAAACTCTGCTGCCCGAATCCTTACCCTCTCAAAGTCTTATGACCACATATCTCCTGTCCTTTGTCAGCTGCATTGGCTACCGGTCAAACAACGCATTGAATACAAAATCCTCCTCCTCACATATAAGGCTATGCACACTTTTGCACCCCACTATATTTCTGAACTTCTTCATGAATACACCCCAACTCGCACTCGCCATTCCTCCTCAGCTGGTCTTCTAGTCATCCCCACCACACGATTATCTACAATGGGTGATCGAGCTTTCAGCTCTGCAGCACCCAGGCTCTGGAATTCTCTACCGGCACACATCCGCCATGCAGATTTACTAACATCTTTCAAAAAGCTACTCAAAATCCATCTGTTCCCTTTTGCATACCCTGTACTGTCCTACCTTCCTACAATAGGTCTGTTGTATTATTAAAAATTTTAACCACGTATATTTTGTGTCATGTTTTTATTTATTATCTATTATCTGTAATCATGTACTGATTTTGCTCTGTATGGTGACCTTGAGTGTCCAAAAGGCGTCATTCAAATAAAATGCTTTATTTTTACAAACCCCAATTCCAATGAAGATGGGACGTTGTGTAAAACATGAATAAAAACAGAATACAATGATTAGCAAATTCTTGTTGACCTATATTCAATTGAGTACACAACAAAGACAAGATATTTAATGTTCAAACTGATAAACTTTATTGTTTTTTTTGGAAATATTCGCTCATTTCAAATTTGATGCCTGCAACAAGTTCCAAAAAAGCTGGGACAGGGGCATGTTTACCACTTTGTTAGATCATCTTACCTTTTAACAATACTCAATAAGCATTTGGGAACTGGAACACTAACTGTAGAACAGGGGTCACCAACCCTGTTCCTGGAGGGCTACCATCCTGTAGGTTTCTGCTCTATCTCCAATTCGGCACACCTGACTCAACTAATTAGCTGCTTAATTGCCCAGCTCCTGATCTTGTTAAGTAGCTAATTAGTTGAATCAGGTGTGCTGAATAGGAGGTAGATCAGAAACCTACAAGATGGTAGCCCTCCAGGAACAGGGTTGGTGACCCCTGCTGTAGAAGCTTTGTCGGTGGAATTCTTTCCCATTCTTGCTTGATGTATGACTTCAGTTGCTCAACAGTCTGGGGTCTCCATTGTCGTATTTGCACTTCATAATGTGCCACACGTTTTCACTGAAGACAGGTCTGGACTACAGGCAGGCCAGACTATTACCCGCACTCTTTTACTACGAAGCCACGCTGTTGTAACCCATGCAGAATGTGGCTTGGCATTGTCCTGCTGAAATTAGCAGGGAAGTCCCTGAAAAAGACGTCGCTTGGATGGCAGCATATGTTGCTCCCAAGCCTGTATGTACTGTGGTACCCCAAGGGCAGTGACACAGTGAGCGGTACAAAGTACACAACATAAGAGGCTTAATGGAGACCAGCGCTGCCTTTTTTTAATGACAATCAGAACATAACACGAAAATAGCCACCAACATAAGCAATGGGGGAAAATCACTCAAATAAGAGCAAAAGAACAGAGGGGTAACGGTGACTCCTCTGGGCTTGGTCAGGGGCCTTGGCTTGCTTAGAGCTTTAAGAGGCAGTGGCCAAACGTCTCTCAGATTAGCTGGAATTTGTAATGAAACAGAACAAAAACAGCATTTAGGTTGCAGCCCAGAGAGGAGAAATGCAGTCTTCCTGGGCCAATTATCCAAGAGTAGTCGCAGCTGGGGAGATTAGTTATGGCCTTCAGGTGTGCGTTCAGGCTCACACAGCCAGTGCTGCTCTCTGGGGTCCTGATCTGGCTGCATGCCCGTCACTGTCCATGGTGCTGATGCTGCTTCTTCAGAGGTTTAGGCGATTTTATTAGGGCAGGATGCAGAGTGTCGGTGAGGCCGCCCCTCAACCTGCCACAGTACCTTTCAGCATTAATGGTGCCTTCACAGATGTGCAAGTTACCCATGCCATGGGCACTAACACATCCCCATACCATCACAGGTGCTGGCTTTTGAAATTTGCGCTGGTAACAATCTAGATGGTTCTTTTCCTCTTTAGCCCGGAGGACACAACGTCCATGATTTCCAAAAACAATTTGAAATGTGGACTCCTCCGACCACAGCACACTTTTCCACTTTGCGTCAGTCCATCTCAGATAAGCTCGGACCCAGAGAAGCCGGCTGCGTTTCTGGGTGTTGTTGATATATGGCTTTCACTTTGCATGGTAGAGGTTTAACTTGCATTTGTAGATGTAGCGACGAACTGTGTTAACTGGCAATGGTTTTCTGAAGTGTTCCTGAGCCCACATGGTAATAACCTTTACAGAATGATGTCAGTTTTTAATGCAGTGCCGCCTGAGGTGCCGACGGTCACGGGCATTCAATGTTGGTTTTCGTCCTTGCCGCTTATGTGTAGAGATTTCTCCGGATTCTCTGAATCTGTTGATGATATTATGGACTGTAGATGATGAAATCCCTAAATTCCTTGCAATTGCAGGTTGAGAAACATTGTTCTTAAACTGTTGAACTATTTGCTCACTCTGTTGTTCACAATGTGGTGAACCTCGCCCCATCCTTGCTTGTGAACAACTGAGCCTTTCGGGGATGCTCCTTTTATATCTAGTCATGACACTCACCTGTTTCCAATTAACCTGTTCACCTGTGGAATGCTCCAAACCCGGTGTTTTTCGAGCATTCCTCAACTTCCCCAGTCTTTTGATACCCCTGTCCCAGCTTTTTTGGAACATGTTGCAGGCATCAAATTCAAAAGGAGTGAATATTTCCTAAAAAAAAAACAATAAAGTTTATCAGTTTGAACATTAAATATCTTGTCTTGTGGTGTACTCAAATGAATATAGGTGGAAAAGGATTTGCAGATCATGAAATTCTGTTTTTATTCACGTTTTACACAGCGTCCCAACTTCATTGGAACTGGGGTTTGTAATTTCAGCTACAAATTTTCCATGGTTGATGGCTAACATAATAATAACCAAATATTTGTGGACAGAACTATAACTTCATTTGCATTGGAATATTTTCATGTCAGTCATCGAAAGAACCACTCCTTCTGTTCTGCATACAAAATCCTGATGCATTGCGAGATGGCCCCTAATAGTGCTCCAAAGCGGTATCAGGATACGTGTTCATAAAGTGTGTATTAAGTGCACCTTAGCTTGGGCATTTTCAGAAATGGGCAGTCTTCCACACTTATTCAGTGATGCTTGAATACATATTCATGATCTCAAAATTGCAAGTGTGGATTTTGGGACATATTAACCACAGGTTGGCTGGCTAATGCGTATTAGCTAACCTTAGCCAGGCGCGCGGGAAGATGTTTGAATTAGGGGGGGGGGGGGGCTGCCAGCCGAAAGTAGAAGAGTGACGTAATTTAAAAAAAAAAAAAAAATATATATATATATATATATATTTATATTTTTTTTTAAATAGCGCTGCATGAGGGCGTTATGACAATGTTGGTCTTTGCAACAGCGGTCATAGCAACTAAGGGTGCAAACGAGTACAGGAATAAAAGAATACTCGTCATATAAATCATGACCGATTACAAAAAATTATAATTTATAATCGTTTTGTTGTCCTGGGGCCTGAATTTTTTCTACGTTTTATCCCATTAAGTTCCTTTGTTTTGTACGCATGTGTCATTTAAAAAGCTATCATGCTTTTGTTGCCTTATTTGTTTCATTCTCTTCAACCCCAACTCTTGGTAATACTGCCGGGATTTGCCTGTCTCACACATGATGGCTCACAACCCCTTCCAGTTTGATATCGCATGATTCACAATCAAACAATTTATTATTTGAATCAACAAGACCAATACATAATCGCATAATGATTAAGAAATTATTAATGAGGAAATGACCAAGAAACCACCGACAGGCTACATTGAAAACGCGCACGTAATTGTAGGGATGACAAGTAGCCTACCCCACCTTCTCACAAATAAAACCCTCCAAAATATAAAGGCGAGCCCCCTTTTAAAATTGTTCTGGGAAATAAACTTTTTTAAGCTTTTTAGGTTGGATACGGAGTTATTTCCTTTTCTCTGAATTCCATCTCCCGTTTCAGCATTTTTTATATTTAGAACAGAAACACCTTCCTGTCGCGCCCTATAAAACATTGGCGCAGAAGGACTTCACTTAGTAAGCCTATTATGTGCCGTTTTATAAGCTACAGGAGGTCGTCAGCCCCAAAAATAAATAAATAATCCCCGGGCAAAATCCACCATTGGAATAAAGTGATTCATCGCATTAGTAATTTTTAATTCAATCAACTATCCTTAATGAATGTAGCTTGTCAGTTTCGCCAACATCCAGGCAGCAGACTAATCCCATAAAAGGCGAAAATAATCGTGCCCTTTGGGATCATAATCAGCATTCTTAAAATTCTCCCAAACTGCCAATTTTTTTTTTTTTTTTTTTTTTTTTTTATTTTTACAGCGGGTAAGTTAAAGTCATTCTCGAGTTTTCCGTAAAAAGTGCATTCTGTCACAGAAGCTGCTGCGGTACGTGTCGCGATGATGGTGCCCTCTGAGCGGTATTCCTTCATGGTCCAGGAATTTAGTCGATCTGAATAAATGTTACAACACTGTCCTTGCAGAATGTTGATTCCAAGCTGCAAACTCCCAGAATATAGCACTGACTGGAGTTACTCAAAGCATCGCTAACACACGTAATGAATCAGAGTGTAGGTCTGACAACTCATTCTGACCAAGGTCTTACTTTTGCCTTTTCCCAGTCGCTAAATCCCCCTTTAGCAAAAGAATTGTCACTTAGGTTGTGCAGATAAAACAAAGAATGACGTCGATTTCTTTAACACAATGCAATCATCGCCATTTTCAAACAAACCTCATTGAAACGATATGTCAAATCACACCGTGCCGAATTCGCTTCCAGGAAATACGATGTTCGCTAGAAAGATCCCGAGTGCGCGGCAACGCTTAAGTGAGTGATCCGCTACTGATGCTCTCACCTGGAGCGACAAGCTAGCTAGTTCTGGGTAACAACTATTGCGATGATAGTAGTGTTGCTTCCATCATTTGTACTGTTCTTTCATCACTCTCCACGAGTAATGTAAGTGTTTGTATCACTTACTTTAGTTTTGTCTGAAATATTGTTTTGAGGAAAAAAAAAATCAGATATCCTCTCTGCTTGCTGTTCGCCAAGGTTTTGCTTGCCAATGCGTTTGTGTCCGCGCTTCCGCTTTTTTTGAGAAAGCGTTTCCTCAATACATAAATGAATAATTTGAAAATATTTCAACCCAAATTTTTTAAACACAGGAATTTGACACAGACTGTACAAAAGGGTTTTAAGCCAATTGATGCGTTTATTTTTCTGTTTTAATTTTTACTGTTAAAATTACTGTGACATCCAAGACGAGCCTGCAGCCGACATCAGGAGGGGCTGCAAAAGGGGGGGGGGGGGGCCTGCAAACGGGAGGAGGGGCGGCTGCAACCCCGGCAGCCCCCCACTTCCCGCGCTAGTGACCTTAGCGCTTGTTCTAGTGGGCCTCTGCCAAACCAGCTTAAAGTCAGTTAAAGGTTAGCTTTTACCCAGCCCGCTTCTATGTGAAAAAGCAGCAGAGAAGTGCCATGAAAAGGTATTTGCCCCCTTCCTGATTTCTTATTTTTTTGTATATTTGTCACACTTAAATGTTTCAGATCATCAAACAAATTTTAGTGTAAGACAAAGATAACCCGAGTAAATACAAAATGCAGTTTTTAAATGATGATCCAAACCTACTTGGCCCTATGTGAAAAAGTAATTGCCCCCTAAACCCTAATAACTGGTTGTCCCACCCTCAGTGACAACAACTGCAATCAAGCGTTTGCGATAACGGGCAAAGAGTCTTTCACATCGCTGTGGAGGAATTTTGGCCCATTCTTCTTAACAGAATTGTTTTAATTCAGGCACATTGGAGGTTTTTCGAGCATGAACGGCCTGTTTAAGGTCATGCCACAGCATCTCAATCAGATTTAAGTCTGGACTTTGATTATGCCACTCCAAAACTTTCATTTTGTTTTTTTAAGCCATTCAGAAGTGGATTTGCTGGTGTGTTTTGGATCATCGTCCTGCTGAATAACCCAAGTGCCCTTGAGCTTGAGGTCGCAAACTGATGGTCAGACATTCTCCTTCAGGATTTTCTGGTAGAGAGCAGAATTCATGGTTCCATCAATCACGGCAAGTCGTCCAGGTCCTGAAGCAGCAAAGCAGCCCCAGACCATCACACTACCACCACCATGTTTGACTGTTGGTATCGTGTTCTTTTTATGAAATGCTGTGTTATTTTCCGCCAGATGTAACAGGACTTACACCTTCCAAAAAGTTCAACTTCTGCCTCGTCAGTCCACAGAATATTTTCCCAGAAGTCTTGGGGATCATCAAGATGTTATTTGGAAAATGTGAGACGAGCTTTTGTGTTCTTTTTGGTCAGCAGTGGTTTTCGCCTTGGAACTCTCCCATGGATGCCATTTTTGCCCAGTCTCTGTCTTATTGTTGAATCATGAACACTGACTTTAACTGAGACAAGTGAGGCCTGCAGTTCTTTAGATGTTGTTCTGGGTTTTTTTGTGACCTCCTGAATGAATCATCGACGCGCTCTTGGAGTACAACCCCAATTTCGAAATGCTTGGGACGAAGTGTAAATTGTGAATAAAATCAAAACGCAATGACTTTCAGATCACATGAGCCAATATGTTATTTACAATAGAACATAACATTTCAAATGTTGAAACTGAGACATTTTACATTTTTATCCGCAAAGTGAGCTTATTTCAAATTTTCTGGCAGCAACAGGACTCAAAAAAGTTGGGACACAGGCAAAAATGGGCTGAAAAAGCAATTAATATATAAGAGAATCAGCTGAAAAAACATTTTGGGAAGGTTCACCGCTGCTCCAAGTTTTCTCCATTTGTGGATAATGGCTCTCACCGTGGTTCGCTGGAGTCTCAAAGCTTTAGAAATGGCTTTGTAACCCTTTCCAGACTGATAGATGTCAATAACTTTGTTTCTCATCTGTCTTGAATTTTTTTAGATCGCGACATGATGTGTTGCTCTTTGAGATTTTTTTACCTACTTCACTTTGTCAGACAGGTTCCATTTAAGCGATTTCTTGATTCAACAGGTCTGGCAGTAATCAGGCCTGGGTGTGGCTCGTGAAATTGGATTAAAAAAATGTGGTTAATCACACTTAATTCATGATTTAACTGGGGGGGCAATTACTTTATTTATTATCAATTTCACATAGGGCCAGGTAGGTTTGGATAGCTTTTTTCCCTTGATAAATGAAATCATTATTTAAAAATTGCATTTTGTATTTACTCAGGTTATCGTTGTCTAATATTAAAATTTTTTTGATGATCTGAAACATTTAAGTGTGACAAATATGCAAAAAATAAGACATCAGGAAGAGGCAAATACTTTTTCTCAGCTTAGAGTTCCTCATGAACCCTTGGAAGTCATTGCTGTAAAAGCAGCTGCGTTCATTCTGGAGCTTTCAGTGGGTATGCAAATTATATGCAAATCATGCTCTCCGTCCGCCCTCTCCTCAAACCCCCAAACCCCCATGGCAATATGATGACAGAAAGTTGAATCTGAAAACTAATGATTGAAAAAACTTACTGTAAAAAAGTGTAGTCCAAAAAAAGATCTACATGAAGAAATATCAGAGGGTAGTCATTGAAAAACAAGCTGAAATGCAAAAAAAAAAATCTAAATTCTATAAAAATATTTTTAATGCCTGTATTTTGTTTTTTAATTAAACTTTTTACAGTGCCAATACTTGCTTCAGAACCAATTTAACTCCTTACAATGCATATGTTTCAATGCCAATGATGAACTTTTATCAGTTCAGGGATTATTATCAATGCCAAAACTTATTTTTGATGCCAAATTTGAAGTCACTGATCTGGCACCGTATATGAAACCTGTTGTAACAACTTAGTAGTGTAACGCCACACGTCCAATGTCCTCATCGGCCTGTTAAGACCCGGCCTGCATTCCACGCTCCACTGCATCTGTCCCTTATTGTGTCTCATTGCCAATAAGCCATTACTTGCTCTATATAAGCGAGAGCTCCGCACTTATTCAGTGCGAAGTTTCTTACGCCTTTTGTAAAACTCTTGTCTTGTGTGGACATTATTACCGTGTATTCACGTACCTGTAAAGCTCTATTTAATTTGGTATTGATAAGCGTATTCAATATTTCGAAACGTTATAGTGCGTTGAGGTTTCTTTGTATATGGTTGACCAGGGACCTCAAAGTTGGTGACTTTATGATCTGAGATAGAAAGCAATAGGCCAGTGAGATGGATGGGTGTTGGGCTGGTGGAGCAAACTAGGTCAAGTGTGTGGCCTTTGTCATGAGAGGGAAAGGTTAAGTGTTGCTTAATCTTGAGGCAGTCCAGTAGTGATAGGAAATCAGTGACAAAGGTGGACTGGGAAAAGTTAATGTGAATATTAAAATCACCTAAGATGAGGACATTAGGAGACATGGTGCAGACTGTGGTCAAAAATTCACACAACCCAGAGCAAAATGCAGGAGAAGGTTCTGGTGGGTGAAAGATAGACACAATGATTAATGGACAAGAACCAGGCAGTTTAAGAACAACACGCTCAAAAGAAGTACACCAAGCCAGAGTTACTGAGGTGATCTTGAGAGTAGAGCAGTGCAAAAACTCTGCAACCCCCCATGGCCCCTCAGGCGAGGCTGATCCATGTAGGAGAATCCAGCCAGAGTGGCCTGATCGAGATGTAAATACTCCTGGGGCTGCTGCCAGGTCTTAGTCAGACATAAAATGTTGAAATTATTATCCAAAATGAGATCCGAAATTAGCGGGTCTTTGTGACTGACGGAACATTAAACAGAGCGCGCGTCAGTGTATAACGTGGATTAAACTTTGTTTGAGTAACTGGATGTAAAACAGGATTGATACACGTGTGCTTAGTTTTAGCAGTGGCTGACAGAGGGGGCTGATATGAGGACCAGATAGAGGGAATACAGCCAGTCTTATTGTAAGAGAAGTTCCGTTGAGAACCTCAGTGCATGTATCTGGGGCGATCATAGAGAATGTCTGTGTGGGCGAGCATAAATGGGGGACACGGGTATCGGAATGAGCAAAGACGTAGTAATTCCGAGGCAGAATAGAACCTGAACGCAAGGCTATCCTTACAAAAAGAAGTATATTTGAGTATACTGCTAGTATACTTCTTTTTAAACTAAAAATAGGAGATTAAACTTTGAATTTACTTTTTATGAACAAAGAAAAGATATACTTAACAAAACTGTACTAAAGTGTACTTGGTATAAACTGAAAAGTATATAGCTACCCTTACAAAAATGAAGTATACTTCCGGTTAATTATTTCAAGTAAACTTACGTAAACATCAAGCATATTTTCCGAGTATACTTTTTGTAGCAAATGTATACTAGTAGTTTACATGTAAGTGTACTAATTAAATACTTCTTGGGACTAAATTGGCCCACTTTAAGTTTATTCAAGTATGCTTTTAAGTATACTTCAAGTTTAAGCAAAGTTAACTTAAGGTACACATCCAGTTTACATCTAAGTTTTATTTTGTACTGCAAGTACACTACAAGTGAACTTTTAAGTATACTGTGACTTAATGAGGTATATACTTCTGGCATACTTTTCAGTGTACAAAATTATACATTGAAGTATATTGCAAGTAAACTTACAGATATACTGCTTGTTGTATTAGTTATATACTTCTAGTAAACTTTTCAATTCATGAAAGTATACTGTGAAGTATGCTGCTAGTAAACTTATAGATGAACTATTAGTTCACTAGTTATATACTTCTAGCACAATTTGTGGTTTATAAAAGTATACTTTTAGGTATACTGCAAGTAAATTCAGATATACTACAACTTTACAAGTTATATACTTCAAGTCAACTTTTTAGTTTATGAAAGTATACTTTGAAGTATACTGCAAGTAAACCTATAGGTCTACAACTAGTCCACTAGCTCTATACTTCAAGCCCTTTATAGTTTAAATTTAGTTTCAAACTTTCAGGCAGCTAAAAGTTTTTAGTTTTTAAACAGCAAGTATACTTCAAAGTCTTCTTTAAGTTAACTTAACATCATACTCACAGCTTATGATTATTGCACTCTAAAATACATTATTGTTGCTATTCAGATATTATTTAACGTAGACTAGAGGTTAACTCATGTACTCTACTAGTAGACAACGCTTAAGTGTATTCTGCTTTAATTTACAGAAAAAAGGTACTTATAAGAATTCTCAATGAAACGCATACTCAGTATTGAGATTTTTCAAACACAATGTGTATTGGATGGCAAAGTATAAGAACACAGCAATGGCAACTCCTATCGAAATCCCATTTCAAAACAAAAAAGCTGCCTCTTTCTCTCATATGGAACAAGAAATATATATAAAATATGAATTAGCAATGCCTTCAGCCTGACCAGTAGGCCGAGAACTCAAGCAAAGGCTGATTAAATATTCCAAATGAGTACATTGATGAGCGGCAACACAGCCTTCGCGAAAAACACAGCCTCCACAGTCGCAAGCCAGCATCAGTGAGAACTCGTTTACTTTCAGAGAGGCAGGAAAATACAAATGCTGGGGCAGCCAAGACACAGCGGGTAGGTGAAGCACGCCTGTTCGAAGGAGCAGGCCGGAGCTGGGAGATCTGTGTCCACACGAACTGAAACTACAACCAGATCCAGACAGGGTGCAGCCTTGCCCAATTTGGCTGCTCGTTGTGTATACAGTGACAGTTCTCGGGAGCAAGGTGCAGCCACTGTGTTCCAGTGCGTTCCAGGGACTTTTGAGCGAGTTGCCAGTCGCTCGTTACCAGTTGCCAGCTCGTAAAACACTGTTCGGAGAAGGAGCAGGGAGATGTGTGATCACACACACTGATACTGCCGCTGCATACAAGCGAGATGCAGCCGGTGAGCTGCACGGACTTTCCAGCGCGTTGTCAGTCGCCAGTGATTAATTGTCGGTTCGTAAGATACGCATAGTTCATAGAATAAGGCACCAGAAAATAAAATAATGTAGTTAAAACTGATAAAAAGACAAGATAGTATGATAATCCAATGATCAATCGATCGAACGATGTGCAGCGCAGCAGCAGAATTGCCAGCGGTCCCGCTCCCCGTCCGACTTCGAACTTCCAAAATCTGCAATCAACCTCTGGACTTCATTACTCGATTTTACTGCATTGGTATCTTGTCTCTATGCCTCATAGTAATCTAAGGTTAATGCACCATGTCGTTTGTAGACTAAATGAAAACGGGGGAAACGCTACTGTCTTGTTGCTTAAGATACTGTATGTAGGCCTACTGTGGACGTTGTATTTTAATTTTCGCAGTGTCTAGAGACACGGCAGTTTTTATTGGTACGGCAGTCGATTTCAAGGGATTAGGATAAGGATTCGGGATTATGGTTAGGGGAAGGGTTAGGTTAAGGCCGGGCTTGAAATGGGGACTGCCGTACCTCTCCACATTGAAACGGCCGTACCCATAGCAACTGCCTTTAATTTTTGGGTACCAGCCAAAGTGTATTGCGTCCGGCGCTTCCGCTACGCAACCCGAGACCGAATGGCACGCTTGCGCACTAATGTGCTTCATCTGGACTTGTCGAGGTGAATTTTAGCCTTTAATATCTGAACTTTTTATGTCTCTCTTATCGATTGTGCTCATGCATGATAACAGATACCTTGTATTTTTACTCGCAGTCCAGAAAACAATGATGCAGGGCGCGCGACAGCTCATGAAGGTGTACTTGACAAGAAGAATTCCATCAGAGGGAATGAAGGTGCTCACTGATGCTGGAGAGTAAGACGTGTTGGTAACTTTATGCCGAACAAATAATTTAGAAATGTTCATTCCCAGTCCCGGCTGGTGACGAGTTGATACGGTATAATTACCAGCATATTCGTGTGGGGAAGTTTCTCTAGTGCATCTCGGTTATCAGCTTCGTTTACTTGCCCGAGAATCTCAGGGAATTTCCGTGCAGGAACATCTGTGTTCAGTAGCTTTAAGTTGTTTGCATCTAAGCAACTAATTGTTTTCGTGCACGCTTTATGAGTACAACACGCTCTTAATGTTGCACCCTGCTTAAGTGGCTTTAAATTTGGAGTAGGTGATTTAGCGGGACAAATGCATTGTTAGGTTTTGGTGTATTAACTGTAACAGTGTCAAAGGTCATTTTGGTCTCATGGGGCAAAAACATCGAGTTAATTTAAGATTAGCGCTGGCACCCTTGATACTGAAGCCACGACACGTGTGTCATCAAAGAAACACAGTTTGGTTCGAAGAAGTGTGACAAAGATACTGGAGCCTTACTAACAAGATGGGGAAAAACTGAAAAATGAATGTGATTTTTTTAGTTGTGGTTCTGTTCTCCCAAAGTGGGCGTTGCCCTCAGCGCATGTTCCCGAGCGATGGCAAATTTGAAGCTTCGACACGTTTCAAAACAAACCATTGTTTCGAAATATTTTGAAACATTTCAGAACTTGCTTGCGCAACATTGGCATCCACTGTCAGAAGTTGTCATTGTAGCCATTACTATTGTTGCTACAATTATTGTTGGTGTTGATACGTTGAAGCCCCCCCTTTTCACAAATCCAAAAATATTAATCGGTTTGACACGGGCACAATCATTCAGTTATTTAGTTTTTGTACGACATGACTATTTCTTATTGTATGGCACTGTTTGTTTACTCTGCCATTAAATGCTCTCATTCATTAATTCATTGAGAATGATTGTGTCGAGTCGGCCTTTTATATATAAATGGACTTGACAATTACAATTATTCCGATTCTGCCTAGATGGTATTGCACCTCATTGTGATTGTACACATCAATTAAATGCGGTATAAAGATTTAGATTCAGAAACATTTTGTTCAAAGATTTTTATTCAGAAATAATATTTGTTGCCCATGTTTTTGATTCAGCTGGCTTCTCTGCTTGTCTATCATCTGAAATCAAATTAAAAGTTTATTTAAACAAAAAACAAACAAAAAAAACAAACAAACATGCTTTAACTCATTGGCACATTGGAAAGAGTACCTGGCAAGCTTTAGAAAAGCCTAACTATCTATCTATCTATCTATCTATCCATCTGTGGTGGCTGGTAAACTGGCGATAGGGGAGGCTCAAACCCATCCCTTAAAAATAATGATTGGTCATGACCTGCTTTCAATCATTCATTTAAATTACCATTACAGAAACTCCAAAAACTCTCAACATTATCAGGTGTGGTCAGTTTTTTATTAATAGCGAATTGAATATCTGTCTGTCAACTTTCACCACTATTGGCAGGCTTTTGAGTTTTGATTGTTTAAATTGTTTAAATGAATAAGATAATTTAAATGGCTTTTTCCCAATTCCATTGCTTCCAATGATCTTATTTCATTTAAACAATTTAAATGATAAACACATGCATTGCTTCCAATTGAGTAAACAAAAAAAATTGAGCATGGAGTCATCATCAGTTTCAATTACTAGTGGTGAAATCCACACGTAACGCATAACTGGAAACTGATAAACCTCCATGCTCAGGCTTTTGACTTCAACTCAGGGGGTTGAGAATCAATGCATGTCTTTGATTGAATAATTGTTTGACTACAGCAAGATAATTTAAAAATGCTTTAAAACTCATTGCTTCAATGCTTGAGAGTTGAACAATTTATCGTTATTAATGAAAACTGACCACACCTGATAATGTTGAGAGTTTTCAGAGTTTCTGTAATGGTAATTTAAATTAATGTTAAATTAATGATTGAAAACAGGTCATGACCAATCATTATTTTTAAGGGATGATTTGAACTTCCCCTATCGCCAGTTCACCAGCCGCCACTGCTATCTATCTATCTGTCTATCTATCTATCTATACTGAACAACTGTAGCAAAATCCTCACAAAATCTCTCAACACAACTCAATGCAACAAAACACCTCAAACCTATATTTTCCTTTGGCTTTTTAAAACCTCTGGCTGTGGTTTGATAGCAATCACGTGACGTTTTGAAACATCTCTGGAATAGCGTGTCGGAACCGGAGGTGAGAAAATGTTTTGAAACCCTTCAAACTTCGGTGTCGAAATGGCCATCTCTAATGCTCTCTGTGCCCAGTATTTTCAGCAGCCAGTTTGGCAGGTGGTTGCACGTGAGATGGTTAGACGGTGAGACCAAAAGATGGAAGTTAGGTTTTCTGTCTTTGCAGTCAAGTCTGAAAATGCGGATGACTGGAGAAGTAGCTAGCTAGCTATTAAACTACTCAACGAGTATGGAAAAGTTACATCTACTAGCGAAGCAAGGACGGCGGCTACATTCTTAAAGAAATTTGACAGGCATTCACACATTTGAAATTCAGTCTTTAACATTAAAATTGATTCGTGACTAGCATCTGAATGGTAGCAACCGTTAGCTAGCTAACATTCAGTTTATTGGAATGGCAGCACTATTCTCCCAAACTGAATTCACCCAATCAGTTTGTTCCTATCAACATATCTCCTTCATTATCTCTAGCTAAACAAGACTAGCCAGCTTGGTCAAAATCTGGCTGATACATGGGTCGACTGTTGCTATTATCGCGATCGCGATGCTAAGTTCCGTTAGTGCCTTGATGGCAATTCCCACTATGTGTTAGCATTGCTAATTTCCTTTAGCACCTTAATGGAGATTCCCATTATGTGCTAGCATTGAGATAAATCAATCACTGTGCTACTCAATCATTTAGGCATGGCCATTCTGTTTGTAAGAGCAACAGTGTCTTAATTCACAGTCAGTGGAGTTTCTAGCTCTCTAAAAACATTCAGTTGCCAATTTTATAAAAAAGTAGCAGTGTGGCTAGCTTAGCCTGCTAGCTAAATAGCTGCAAATTGGTTATCAGGACACAGAAAGGAATAAGAACTATTCTGCAAACAAAATCTGAACAAAACACATAATTGTTAGATTAGTAAAGGTTAATTTTAGTTTTTATCTATAGTATCCACAGTTTTCTCGTTGAGCTTGCCAGCACGCCAATAATGGCTCACTTGGGACAGGAAGAGGTTAGTCGTGATTGTTTACCCATTGCTACCTTGCAACGCCAGAAGGACAACCTGCAGAGACCTCAATAAAGGTTATTTTTTTTAATAAAAAATGTTAATCATGGTCACTTCAAGTGTGGCGTAAAAATAATCTGAAGACCTTTGGCTAACTGAAAATCGTATCGATTGGTGCCATATGATGTAGAGGAAACGTATAAATGAGATATTTTGCTCTGTCTCGTCAGTCTACCATTGACCTCAATACATTAAAACAGCTGCCTGTGCTCCTAAATGTTTTTGCTGCCACTAGAGGTCATTAATTCTCAGACCAGGAAGGAGTCTCTGTTGCTCCATCTTGTATTCAGGCTGCAATATCTTTGTTGTAGATTCTTGTTGCCAGAGACACGCGATCAATGACGTTCAATTTTCATTGGTGCCCAATCACATGATTGCTCCAGCATCTGATTCAGAAACAACAAACTTGAATTCGGGCTGCCCTGTGGTCTGTTGAGAAAATTGCAATGTTGAGTTGTCAGTGACAGTGAGTGCTTGAGAAAATTGTACTAGAAAAGAAATGAGGATTTTCCGAGGTTGGGGATCATTTGCAAATTGTGTTCCTCCAACACAAGCTCAGTACCATTCTTATAAGCACACCCCATGCAAAGTTCAATCACTTTATTCACCCTGGTGAATGATCCGGCAACTGTGCATATTAGCTGTTTGTAAATACTGTCATTGCCAACTTTATACATTGTTTACTCTGTAACTTATCCCAGTTGTTCTCTCTCGCCCCTATTTAAATGCCATGCAGCATATTCACCCTCACACTTCAGCAATTTGAAATGAAACAGGTCACGAGTTGTCGACATGAATAGAATGGAACTGGTACATACCATTTCCCCTCATGACAATCAAATGTATTTATTCTGTCTAGTCACATTACATTTTTATCCCCCAGGCAGATCATTTGGTGGATATAGTCATCAGTATGTCCTTCCGTCCATCTGCAATCATTTCATTTCCAACACAGAGCTGAAATACCTTTCATTATTTTTAAATGAAACTTGCTGTGCCTATTTATCAGGTCCGAGACAGGTGCCTTTAAATGTACTGCTCACAAAAAGTAGGGGATATTCAAATTAGACTAACTATGGAAAACACTTGAATTTAGATGGTTGTGAGATTTTTGACTATGTTTGTGGTTGGCAATTGGCGCATACAGTACATTTCCCATAAACCGCTAGGTTTCGAAGTTTGCAGAAACAGGGCGCCCAAACGCACCGGGGGGTGCATGTGAAAAGTAGCATCATGTCTTCAGGGTGCAAATGCTGTCATATGCGTTATGTGCACATATGGGTATAAAAGCAGGTCTAGAACCTCATTCATCATTTCACCGCTTTTGACGATGAGAAGACTCCGGGAAGGAGAAAGATTGCACGCCATAGGGATACTCCAGGCCGAATGAACCCAGGCTTACACAGCTAGACAACTGTATGTCTCGCAGTCCGTCATCAGCTGATTGTATGGACACTATGTTGCCACCGGTAGAGTCCAGAAAAGACCTCAAAGAGAGTGTCCAAGATGTACAACCAGGCGAGATGACCACCAGATCGTCAATATAGCCCCACAGTACGTGATAGGCGACTGAATGCGACACCGCTGCAACAAGGGCGTCTACAGGCTACAGGAAACCTCATCTCAACGCAGACCACATGAAACCGTCTGCATGCTGCCAACCTCTGAGCCAGGCAGCCATACATCCTGTTGCCCCTCTCAGATCGTCATCGGCAGACAAGGAGACAGTGGTGTTGACGATGGAGCAATGTCCAATGGTCACGTGTAATGTTCAGCGATGAGTCACAGTTCAATTTAGACTTCAGTGATGGTCGTTCTCATCAGCAAGCTGCTATGATTCCACATGATTAGCATGGGAGAGGGTCAGTAATGCTGTGGGGTGGAGTCACTATGACGGGCAGGACTGACCTCCTCATCTGCCAAGGGAGAGTCACAGGGGTGCACTACTGTGACAACATCATCACTCCACATGTGCTTCCATTTGCACGCCGTCATAGAGCTGGATTCATCTACCAGGATGATAATGCCAGAGCTTATCGTGCACGCGTCGTCCTTGACCATCTTCAAAGGCGCCAAATACAAGCCTTGCCCTGGCCTGCTATGTCCCCTGAGCTCTCCCCCATAGAACACATATGGGATATGCTGGGACGACATGTGCAATGGCAGCACCCGCCCTGTCAAGACTTGGTACAGCTGGGTGCGGCACCCCAGGAGGAGTGGCAGAAAATTCCTCAAGCTGACATTGGTCATCTCATTAGGAGCATGTGGCGTCGACGTGATGCTTGTTTGGACGTCAATGGCTGACCAACTCATTACTGTACACTATGTGACTTTTGGGGTACCACCCCATGTGACATTTTGTACCTCCAGAAAAAATTCTCAATAACTTAAGTGATGATTAAGTCTCATGAACTTCATCTTGAATTGCTCGCCAATTAAATAACTTGATTTCAAAATTCAAAATACATATATAAACCAATACAGATATAAACCACAATTTTCTATTTTAGGCAAGCAAAGTTTGGCAGGATGCACTCATATCTAAGCAAAATAAAATGGGAGACACTCCTTGATTGTAATTTTGTAAATGAGATATGGGATAGATTCAAGGGGGTTTTACTTGATTCACAATGTAAATTCATTCCAAAGGTGTCCAAAAGAAAGTTGAAAAAGAATAATCCTCAATGAATCACCACAGCTATTCGTAGGAGTCTGAGGAAAAAAAGGAATCTTTATAAGATATACATAAAGGACAGCAATGAGAATACTAAGGCCAAATACTGTAAAATGCGGGCTGTGGTCAAAAAAGAGGTGAGGAATGCTAGAAGACTGTATGAAAGGCAAATTGCAGAAGGGGCAAAAACTAATCCGAAGCATTTTTTTTTTCAGTACTATAGTTGAAAAGTCAAAGAGGAGGTTAAGTTTATAAAGAATAAAGATGGATTGCTGCTGTTTGAGAATAAGGATATTGCTGATACCTTAAGTAGTTACTTTGTTGAGAATTTTACCTCAGAGCGGATTTGTATTTGGCCAGAGGGCATATCCAATGCTCAAGATTGTTTAGCAGGAATTGACGTTGGTATAATGAAGTATTAGACAAGGTGCATAAACTTATGACAGATAAGGCGGTGGGTCCTGATGGCTTATATCCTAGAGTCCTCAGGGAAGTTAGTGAGATCATCTCTAAACAGCTCTCGGCTATCTTCAGACGGTCTTTAGAAACTGGAGAAATACCAAATGATTGGAAGCAGAGCAATATAATGCCAATATATAAGAAAGGGGACCGTACTGAGCCAGGAAATTACAGGCCAGTCAGTTTAACTTGCATTGCATGCAAAATACTGGTATTTATCATAAAAGATGAGCTGGAATTATTTCTTGAACGTAACATTTTCTTGAGGGATAGCCAACATGGTTTCCGTAAGGGAAGGTCATGCCTGACAAACCTTCTGGAATTCTTTGAAGAGGCCACCAAGACTTATGACCAGAGCAGGGCTTATGACATCATATACTTGGATTTTCAGAAAGCACTTGATACAGTACTGCATGAGAGACAAATTTTTAAAATGAGCTCCGTTGTAGTTACAGGAGGTATTCTGCAATGGCTTCAAATGTAAATGGTTCCTCAATGTGAAATTGCAAAGACTTTGAATCTAGAGTATAAATATCATCAAAAGATTTAGAGAATCTGGAGAAATCTCTGTGCGCAACGGACAAGTCCGAAGGTCAATATTGAATGCTCGTGATCTTCGGGCCCTCAGGCGGCACTGCATTAAAAACAGGCATGATTCTGCACTGGTATACACTGCAAGGGCTCAGGAACACCTCCAGAAATCATTGTCTGTGAACACAGTTTGCTGTGCAATCTACAAATTCAAGCCAAAACTGTATCATGCATCAAAACTGTATCAAGAAGAAGCCATATGTGAACACGGTCCAGAAACGCCGCTGACTTCTCTGGGCCATAGTTCATTTGAAATGGACTGACGCAGAATTGAAAACTGTTTGGTGGTCAGATGAATCAAACTTTGAAATTTTTTTTGGAAACCACAGACTTCGTGTCGTGCAGTCTGAAGAGGAGAGGGACCATCCAGCTTGTTATCAGCGCTCAGTTCAAAAACCTACATCTCTGATGGTATTGGGATGCATTAGTGCCTATGGCGTAGGGAACTTACACATCTGGAGAGCCTTTATCAATGCTGAAAAGTACATAGAGTTTTTACAACAACATTAGTTCCCATCCAGACAATGTCTCTTTCAGGGGAGGCCTTGCATATTTCAGCAAAACAATGCCAAACCACATACTGCATCCATCACAACAGCATGGCTTTGCAGTAGAAGAGTCTGAGTGCTGAACTGGCCTACCTTCCAGTCCAGACCACTCACTAATAGAACATTGGTGCATCATGCCACAAAAATCCAGCAAAGAAGACCCAGGGCTGTTGAGCAGTTAGAATCCTACATCTGACAAGAGTGGGACAACATCGCTCTCCCAAAACTTCAGCAATTGGTCTCCTCACTTTCCAGACGTTTACAGACTGTTGTTAAAAGAAGAGGGGATATGAAACAATGGCAAACATCGCCCTATCCCAACTTTTTTGAGATGTGTTGCTGCCATCAAATTCAAAATGAGCTAATATTTTTCAGGAAATGGTAAAATGTCTCACTTTCAACAACTGATATATTGTCTATGTTCTTTTGTAAATAAAATGTAAGTCTATGAGATTTTCAAATCATTGCATTCTGTTCTTATTTACATTTTTCACAGCATCCCAACTTTTTTGGAATTGGGGTTGTAAGAAACTGGTGAGCCTAGTTGGGCTGAACGGCCTGTTCTCCCTTCTGATGTTATGTTATGTTTTGTTATGTTATATTTTCAGTTATTTCTTTTTTCTTGTCATTATCCTCTACTTTTTGTGATCAGTTTATTTTGGGATTTCTGAGATTGCGGGGGCCAGGGGAATGTGCCATCTTCTGATGACTCTTGTTTGCCCAGCAGATGTCTGTGTACAGTGCATCATGTGAAGCTTTGAGTTGAGAAACAATTTTGACACAATTTGCCCTAAATGCTTTGGAATACTTTATTTTGCCATTGCTACTTTAAATAATGCCTACGCTTGTGGAGCGTTTCATTTCGTTCCCGAAATGAGGGAAAGCAATCGAAAATCATTGCCATCTCCCAACCTCTCATTGTCTTCTCTGGACACCTTGGTTCCAGGTGCAAGGTGTCCATGTGGGACTCTGATGAGCCTGTGCCAAGGGAGGAGCTGTTGAAGGGCGTGTCCGGAGCCAGCGGGCTGCTGTGTATGCTGTCGGATCACATTGACACAGAGGTGCTGGACGCAGCTGGTAGGCCTTGTCCTCCTCGGCATCAGAACTGCCTGGAGTTCAGAACTGCCTGAACTGTTCACCCAAAAATGCTAATTCTGTCATAGAATACACCGAGGTTTACTGAAGATTTGAGGCCAACTCGGTAAACTTCGGAAAAATTTTACCGAGGTATCCCGAAGTCTGTCCGGTTTACGTAGGTTTGGACAACACCTCGATGTTCACTTTCTCTCAAGGTTCCCACTTTGAAAAATTACACTGTGTATCTGTTTTGTTTGTAAATTGGTGCTTTTGCAGATTGAATATATTCTGAATACTGAACATGTCTTTTTGTTGTTCTTAATATAGTGGTGGTGGTCTGCCCTTTGCCAGTTAATGTATGCAGCACAGACACAGCAGGCTGAACTACAGTACTGACCATTCCAAAGTTCCCACGAAATTCGGAGAATATTCATGTTTTTTCATACATCTGAAAATTTTTCGGTCTACATCGGTAAAATTTTTCTCAGGTTAACTGAATTGGCCTCAAATCTTCAGTAAACCTTGGTGTATTCTAAGTTTTTGTAGGAATTTCTCGGAAAAAGGTGCACTTTCTTGGTTTTTAAGTGTTACTAGTGTTAACGAAACTCTGCATACTTTCTACTCAGGTCCTGCAGTTGTGCCTTTTGGTATGTGCCTGTCCGTCTGTCCGTCCGGTGGGTTAGGCAGGGAAGGGGGGCCAGGGGAGAGACGTATGTTTTTACGAGTAAAAACACATTCTAGTCGTGTTAACAAACTTTACTCATGAATTAACAAACTTTACTCATGTATCATCTCGCATTAAGGCGAGAAAATAATGAAAGAATTTTAATTTTTGGGTGAACGGTTCCTTTAAAAGTGTGCTGCACGATGGGCATTTAGACATTGATTTATATTTACTGTGGTCATAAGTGCGTATTGCAAATGATAACTATTAATAATAATTGAGAGTATTACATTTTATTCTCCAAATTTTTGTTATTAAGGGCCAAACTTGAAGGTGATCAGCACGTTATCTGTGGGCTTTGATCACCTAGAAATCAAGGAAATCAAGAAGCGGTGAGCATTGGTGTTGGCATTGTTTATGTCATGATTTGTTTAATTACGAAAGCTAATGTCTTCATACTGTATATGTTAGTCACCCTCACTGAGATGAGTAAAGAAACAGCTGGGGTCATTATTTGTGCACATTAATCTTAATGAAAGTGGAAAAAAAAACATCAAATTTCAAGCCCAGAACGACCATTATCCAGAATAATAATTGCATGAATTAAAGTATGAAAAAAGGTATAGTAGTTTAAAACCATGAATACATTTTGTAAGGAATACAAATGACCAGTAGACATGTACAAGCGCACATCTCATATGAACCTTATTTTGTATGTTTTTGTTCGAGTTTTGTTTATCCTTCTTTGTGATCTACCATCGATCCCGTCTCCCTCTGCAGTGGGGTGCGAGTGGGTTACACCCCGGATGTGCTCACCGATGCCACAGCTGAGCTGAGCGTCGCCCTTCTGCTGGCCGTGTCGCGGCGGCTGCCAGAGGCAATGCATGCGGTGAAGAGGTCAGCCCCACTGAGCTCCCACAGTCTCCATACTGCAGCGAATCGGTCCTCTTCTCCCAGAGCCCTTTATAGAGATATAGTACCATCCATCAGGGGTGTCGGAAGCACTTCTAGCCAGGCTTTTTTCACATGAGTTGGATCGACAAACCCTAAACTCACAATCAGTGATACCATAAGTTACGATGGCCTGGTTAAAAGAGAGCCACCCTCATGCTATGAAAACCCTGGCTTTAGGCTCGAAATACCTTGATAACCCACTATTCTCGCTTCACAGTAGACTCCTGTGTTCAACCATGGTATTGAGATTGAGTGATTAGGTCTGGCCCAAAGCTGTCTTTTCCATCCCTCCCAATGGAGTTTCAGACTCTGTGCTTACCTAAACAAACCAGGCATGGACTTTTTTCAGTGCATAGCAGCATTGTAATGTTGAAATGGGGAAAGACTTTGCCCCAAGCTTTTTTGGACTTTTATTCTGTGGTATTGCTTAATGGAGTGAAGAGACCTAGCCCCAGTCATAAGATATGGCCCTGAAGACTAAGGAGTGTCCATCTACGTTTCTCCCTCTAACACTATCTTGTTCTCCTGTATCTCTCCATAGTGGTGGCTGGCGCCCCTGGAAGCGCTCGTGGATGTGTGGCTACGGTTTGTCTGGCAGTACGGTCGGTGTCATCGGCCTCGGACGGATAGGTAGTTTAAGGACGTCAGAATATGGAGAGCTGAATATCTGCAGCAGCTGCTCTGCTGACGTACACAGTATAAAGGATATGCTGAGGCTGAAGATGGTGGTTTATTTCGATTCCAGTTGACTGAGACCATATTTAGGCCATGTTTTTTGATTGTAATTGTATCCTTTGGCGGCAAATCAGGGATACTGTAGATCAGAGATTGTTACACTGCGTCCGCCGCTACGTCCATAGAGATTTCATATGAGCGCTCTAAAGGTCACTGTTCTTAATGGATTCATTTCATATTTGGACCTTGTGTGTGGTAAGGCCACAAAACAATCGATTTTGGGAGTGATTGCTTTTGGGCGTAAGGGAATACACGTCGACCTGCGTCGAGTAACATACTGACTTTACGTATGTTGTTTTATGCTATTGTTATTAGACTTAGATTGACACCATGTTTACCCTTTAGCATTCAGTACAAGAATATTAGACAACATCTAAGGGTAGCATGATAACTGTTCTACCATTACTTGCATGTAAGCCCTTTAAGCCCATTGACTGTGTGTACAGTCAAAGTTTAAGCCCCACAGGGCAGGGGAATATGAGTACAACCTATCAGATTGCACACCAGTGAGTTTTGGTCAAGTGTCTGACTGGGCAAGATGCTTTCTAGGAGTGGCGAAATCAAATATAACATCTCTCTGACTTTTTTACTTTATGTATCACTCTGTCTGTGTTTGCCACATAAAATTCAAATGAATTGGAACATATTCTGTGTATTATGCTGAAGGCTACTTTTATAGTATGGTACTCTGCTGGGAAGTTAATATCATCAGAGGACACAGCAAACAATGCATTTTTCATGAATGTAACTTTTGACCTCAAATTTGACAATCTCTGTCCCTGTCACCAAATTCATATTTCACCTAACTTGCAAATAAATGCTGGCCGGCTGGCCATTATTAACTTGATATGGGCTGTTAGTGTGCTGCATGGGGCATTTTGTTGAAGGAGCCACTACTCAGTCCAGCTTGTCTTATTTAGAACAGTTGTCTTATTCAGACCAAAAAACAAGATATTTTATCTTACTGTGTCTGAAATTTTCGTTGTTATTTTTTAAAATGTGGTGCTAATTGAACTGTTGAATAATGGCAATATCACTTGATAGTGCTGTTGCATTAAATGTCATCATGGTTTTGATTACCAACAGCACTTGGACACCAGCCTCATGCTTACTTCTGAATCTCAGTCATGACCATATTTGGTATAACAGCACTCTTCTTCCTGTGATATTGCTTGATTGATGGTGCTGGATCATCACCCTATGCAGGTCTGGCCATCGCCTGTCGTCTGAAGCCTTTTGGGGTGAAGAGACTGCTGTACTCGGGACGCTCTGCCAAACCCCAGGCCGCAGAGGTGGAGGGAGAGTTCGGTAAGAGAGTATGGGGGGGGGGTCATGGGTTTTGGGTTGGGACGGTCGGAATGAACAGTATTTGTCCACATGTGAACAAACTGCAGTGCTACCCATGGATGGAAAGTCAGTCCAGTGGTCAGTCTTGTCTTGTGTGTTGTTCACTTGTGAATTCCAGCCAGACTGATTTTCGTGATTCATTCTGTCTCAAGCATGCTAGTTTTGCCTCCAAATGGAAAATCTGTGCTAATTTGCGAACTCAGGTGATTGAATCAAATTTGTTACGGAAAAGTTGGACTTTCTAAACCTGTATATTCCGCCTCTGTCTCTGGTGTGTGTGTGTGTGTGTGTGTGTGTGGGTGTGGACAGTGGCTCTGGACACTCTGTTGTCTGAGAGCGACTTCGTTGTGGTGTCGTGCTCCCTTACCCCTGACACCCAGGGGCTGTGCGACAAGGCCTTCTTCAGCAAGATGAAGAGCACCGCAGTCTTTGTAAACACCAGCAGGTACGTGCACTGTTGCACAAGTCACACTTGTTCGTTTGATTTATTTTGTGTAAAATAAAACATGTTCCACTCAAGGGATAAATTCGCTTTACTTTTTTCCTCTACCAACCAACGAATTTGGGTGGACTTTATGTACTCACCCATGTCTGTGTGTTTGTTTGTCCAGAGAATATCTCTCAAATTTCCAAGTCAATTTTGATGATATTTTGTACAAGTGTGGGCCGTGGGCCAAGGAACAGTTGATTATATTTTGGGGTGGCGGTTTTTGTTCAGATCTTGTCGACATATGTTTTGGGGTGGAGGATGTACTCCCTGAGTGCTTTCTGGTTTAGAATGTGTCCTGCTGTTGGTCTTTATTTTTGTTTCCTTCTCCAGCTTTCAAATCTTTGAAGGACCAGTGCTTTCCCATTCACAGGCATGCATCTTGACTGATGAAAAAAGGGTCATTCTGTGTCAACTCAGCGAGATTAGGGGAGACCAGTCGCTTGACCATCTCAGAATCTCTTGAAACTTTGAAGGAATGATCTTTGGCATCTGAAACTGACATCTGCCAATTTTGAAGCTGAAATTCGAACATTTTCATAATGTTCCTCCCAATGGAAATTTTCAATAAATCACTTGCGAGTTGGAAATTGAATGAGATGCCAGTTTCAGATGTCCATATCTCTTGAAGCATTTGTCCTAGAATCTTCAGATTTTCGGGAGATATTCAGAAGTTTCTGATGAATGGAGAAAACGTGGCGAATTCTGGCAATCAAGCCTCAGTTTTTTGCTTCAGACCTCTCAAATTCAGGATTTGTTCAAAAATTGAAAATTAAGTGAATTTTCAAAAAATTAGGAAAAATATATCTGTAATATATAGGATCTATTTTATTGTGAGAATATTACCAATGCTTAGAAAGGTTTCGTATTTTCGTAGAAATTGGAGTTATGGCCAATCAAAGTTGACACAGGTAAAAAAAGTAATTAATTTCCAAATGGCCAGATGGGCACCTTGAATCATGGATAGGCTGATGAAATTTAGGATTGTGAGAGATGGAAGTATCATCTACATGTCCTCCAAGTTTCAATATCCTTCCATAATGCCTTTATGCTAAAATAATTCTGCTCCTGACCCTACACACGCGTATATTCATTGTTGGAGTATGAACGAGATGACTCACTAAAAATTTTTTATACTCACGTTAATTACTTAATTTATTGATGTGATTAATGTATGCATGGATTACACGGTTGACGTGAGTGCTGTCTCATACATATATGTATCATTTTCAGTGATTAGTATGAACATAGATTGGGCTGATGTCAGCCAACTTGCTGCAATTTGCTTGCCACATGCAAGTTGTTTTGCTTGGATTCATGCCTGGGCTTGTTCTGCTGACCCTTGCATTTTCATTGCTAGGGAAAGTACATAAAAGCCAGGATCAAAGCTTGGTGCTCCATTCATTGTGTTTCACTCACCATGGCTACACTGCCACCTTGCTCTGTTGGTGGGATTTTGTCAAGTGGAGAGCAGTAACGCAAAACAATTCACTGTTATACCTGTAAACTGACTCACCTACAAGATCTGAGACCAGAGGACACAGACCTCCTTAAACACAGGTTTCTCATTGATCTTTTGCCAGAGGATACAATTTGCACTCATCATCAGAAGGTTTGGCTTGACTGATTTGAGAGCCTTCAGGTTTGCTGTTGTAATCCCTTCAAGAAGCACAATAAATCTGTTAAGAAATGCCTTTCAGCAATCAGACATGAAACTGCAACTTTTCTGTGTAAAAAGACAGAGGAGAGGTTTGTTCAAGGCATGAAATTGTGCCGAAGATGCATGGGTCAAGTGAAGAGCATGATGGAAGAGGAGACTGAAATAGAAGACACTGAGGAGCAGTGGGAAGGTGCGGCTCAAGACGTCGTCAGCTCTGGACTGCGAGCTCTCCACTGAAAGCAGCTACATTAGAAAGATCCAAAAGAATGGCCTATGCACGGAACTAGCTGGACCGAACCAAGTCACAGTTCCAGTCTTCATTTGCATCAGCAGTTGGTTTACCAGCGTCTGCATTAGATAAGGGTGCTGATCAAAAAGCTGAGTGCCAAGACTGCCTGGACTTCCACTGCTTGATTGTTGATTAGAAAGAGAAGTTCACAGTGTCAACTAAAGCTGAAGAGATGCAAATCCTCACCCTTTTGCCGAAATCTTGAAGGCAAGAACAAGCAGCTTCAACCTTTGGGGTCACCCGACACTCAGGCCTTCAAACTGAGGGATGTGGTGTGATGGCTAAGTCTGAACAGAAAATGGGGAAAAGCCTGCTCAACAGCACAAAAGATGCCGTCATCTCCTTTTATCAGGATGATGAAGTTAGTTGACTTTGCCCAGAAGCAAAGGACTTTGTCTCAGTGAAAGGCGTCCGCCACCAAAAGCACCTTCTCTGCAACCCAAAAGAGTTGCATGCCAATTTCAAGGAGAAAACTGGCATTCAGATTGGGTTTTCCACCTTTTGTAACCTGAGACCCAAAAGATGCATCACAGTGGGATCCAGTGGCACTCACTGTGTCTGCGTGTGGTCCATTCATGCCAAGCCCATGGCAGCAGCTATCGACACAAAGCTCAGCATTCAGGACTTCAAGAGTAAGTTGGTGCACAATCTTAACAGTCAGGACTGCATGCGCACTGCTGCCCTCAGTGCCCTGGGAAAATTGCTCTGCAGGCATTCATAGAGAAGGAAATTGACCTGCAAGTGGAATGTGTGGACCTGATCACTTTCAAGCAGTGGGTGAGCACAGACAGAACGGCTGTAGTCACAAATCAGATGGCGATGGACGAATTTGCGCAAGTCTTTTGTGATAAACTGGAGACTGACCTCACATGAGTACACTGCAAAGCACCAGGCCACTTATCTGCGAGAATTGAAGGCGTCACTTCCATGCAATGAGGCTGTTATTCTGATGGATTTTGTGGAGAATTACTCCGTAGTTATCCAGGATGCCATCCAGGGGTTTTATTGGGACAATAGCCAGGCGACATTTCATCCCTTCTCCGTTTACACCAAGTCTTGGAGTGGAGACCTGCAACATGAGTTATTGCATCATCAGTGATTGCCTCACTCATGCTACAAACATTTTTGATTGCATTCCAGTCGATGAGTATCACTGAGAATAAAAAAATGAAGTAGATGAAATGCTGTACATGTGTACTCGCGAATGCTTCCCATTTTCCCCACAGGTTCTGGTTGAATACCTCAAGACAAGCCACACTTTGTCATTGCTGCACTACTTCAGCGATGGTGCAGTTGCCCAGTACAAGAACTAGAATGTGTTTTTACTTGTAAAAACATACGTCTTACCCCCGGCCCCCTTCCCTGCCTAACCCACCGGACTGACAGACAGATGGACAGACAGACAGGCAGATACCAGAAGGCACCAGTGCAGGACCTGAGTAGTAAGTATACAAAGTTTCGTTAAGATCATGCAAACGGTTTTGGAGTTGTGCTTCGGAAACGAAGTGGGAACACCGACACAAATGCGAACGCGAACCGAGCTTAAAACAATATGTCTCCCCTCTCTCTCTGGGGGGGGAGACATAATTACAAAAATTTCTGCAACCTCCTTCACCATGAGAGTGATTTCAAGTTGAAAGCAAGGTGGAACTTCTTTGCAACAAGCCATGGAAAAAGCGCGTGCAATGGGATTGACAGCACCGTGAAAAGGCTGGCAGCTAGGGCTAGCTTGCAGAGTCCCATTGCAAATCAGATATTAACCCCACTGCAACTATTCAATTGGTGTCAGAAAAACATTGAGAATATCACCTTCTTCTGTGTTTCCGAGGAAGATGTTGCAAAGAATACAAAAATGTTGGAAGTGCGATACTAGCATGCACGGAGAATCCTAGGCACAAGAGACGACCACTCTTTCAACCCAGATGGAGGATTGTTGAAGATCAGCAGAGTGTCTGGGCTAGCTGATGAATTCTTCTCCTCAAGTGCAGTGGAAGCCTCTGCGCCAAAGGTGCATCCAGGCCAGTACGTAGCCTACATTTACGATGGGAAGTGGTGGCTAGGGTTGGCGCCTGAATCTGATCAGGAGCATGAAGACATAAAAATGAAGTTCATGCATCCTAGTGGTCCATCTCCATCATTCAAGTGGCCTGATCCTGATGACATTTGTTGGTTCCAGTTGTTCATGTCCTGTGCTGCATCGAACCACCCAGAACAATTTGCACAGGTTGGCCGTACAGACTGGATCCTGCAAAGACTAAAGCCATTCATGAGTCAAATGAAAAATTCCTGCCTAGTAACAAATGAACTTGCCTCTTTTTCATCTGTTTTTAGCTTATTGTATACATGAGTTAATAAATACCATTGTGTGATTTTCTAATCTTTGTCAATAAAGAAGGCCTCAAGTTGCTTTGTCTTCAATCAATTGAAGTTGAATTATTTGGTTAAATAGTTGAAATATTAAAGCATGAAGACAACATGGAAGGGTATTGAAACTTTGCACGCAAGTAGATGATACTTCCATCTCTTACTATCCCAAATTTCATCAACCTACTCATGATTCTAGATGCCCATCTGGCTGTTTTGAAATTAATTACTTTTTTCACATGTGTCAACTTTGACTGGCCATAACTCCCATTTCTACTTACACATGAAAGCTTTCTAAGCATTGGTAATGTCATTCAGATATTATTCTCACAATGAAATTGATGAAATAAATCCTATGTGTAACAGATATATTTTCCCTAATTTTTGGAAAATCCACTTTATTTGCTATTTTTGAACAAATCCTGAATTTGAGAGGTCTGAAGCAAAAAATCGAGCCTTGTTTGCCTGAGTTTGCCATATTTCTCCATTCATCAGAAACTTCTGAACATCTTCTGAAAATATGAAGACTCTTGGACAAATACTTCAAGAGATATGGACATCTGAAACTGGCATCTCATTCAATTTCCAACTTGAAAGTGATTTATTAGAATTTCTATTGGGTAAAAACTTATGAAAATGATTGCATTTCAGCTAAAAAATTGGAAGATGTCAGTTTCAGATGCCAAAGATCATTCCTACAAAGTTTCAACAGATTCTGAGATGGTCAAGCAACCGACCTTTGCTGAGTTGACAAAGAATGACCCAAAAGCTGATATTTTCCTCATGTTCATGTAAGGTTGTTGGTCTGTTGCTCGTTCATGCTCGTGTTTCTGTCTTCACTTTTTCTAGAGGCAGTGTGGTCAACCAGGAGGCCCTGTACGAGGCTCTGTCCAGCGGTCAGATCGCTGCGGCTGGGCTGGACGTCACCACACCAGAACCTCTGCCCACCGACCATCCTCTACTGACCCTCAAGAACTGTGGTGAGTCTTTCACAATTCCTCTACTTCCTGTTTCCGTTTATTTACCCCCGGATTGAACAACCCTGGTTCTGGACATCTCCTGTCCTTTGAGTTTTCATTTCAGCTGTAATTTGGCTCACTCAATCATTACCCTTCCAGATGTGTGCTGGTGCCCCTTTATGGAGTGCAGGCTGATGTCAGGGTTGGGGCTGATCAATTTAATTTACTTGTGAGGCTTTTGGAAAATGCGAAGAGTTCACTTAAAGGTGCTCTAAGCACGGTTGGGTGACGTCACCGCTGAAGACGTTTGAAGTATTATCAAACAAAACAGAGAGCTAGCTTGTCTCTCCCTCCTGCTCTCCCTCTCCCCCTCCCTCTCCCCCTCCCGTGCTTCCTGAAACTGTCAAAAAAAATAAAAAAAAACCCCAAACCCCACCCCCCCATCCCTCTTGTCGGTGATTGGCTGGATGGTCCAGGCTGGACCAGGTTGTTTTCGTTGCAGTTTTTGGAGCCTGGGCTGTCCAGAGGGACTGCATTTTTTTTACAGCGTATTCAGGGGACCGGCAGCTAGCGGATCGTGAGGAGATGTTTGCTGTATGTGACAAAAAAAAGTTCTAGTTTAGAAACCGTGTGACAAGACTTGGAGCACCTTTAACTCTTTTACTATTAGTATGAATTGACAGTTAAAATGGATCCCTGCCTGTTGAAGTTGGTACCGTTCGTTTGGGTTGAAAGAGTGAAAACTTACAGAGTGGATGATCTGCAGGGGCTGGATTGCGCAGATCTGATTGGTTTATACCTTGCATCATGAAATGTGGTCCCCCATGTCTGAAAACTGCTGCTGTCCCACCCTCCCTTTATCTGAGAGTCAGATGTAAAGGAAATCTGACCAATAGCACTAATTGTTCAGTTAATTGGTTTAGGGACACTTGCAGTTTAGCAGACGCACAGTCATCATTTTGTAATTTGTCTCGCAACGTTCCTAAATACCAAAGATTAAGGAACCTAATCCTAACCCTTAACCCTAACCCCAACTCCTAACCCTAACCCCTAACCCCTAACTGCACACAACAATGGCACACTGCTGTGAGCTTGGAAGCCCATCTGCCAAAATGGAAGTGAACATCAGTTTATTACTTGGGACAAAAGAGAACCAGGATTGGATTGGATTTGGATTTGAGGCCAGATTTAGTGATTCCTGATTTACACTGTACCTCTCATTGATTTTTGTCCATTGTCTCCCCCTAGTGATCCTTCCCCACATTGGCAGCGCCACCTACTCCACCCGAGGAACCATGGGAGCACTGGCAGCCAACAACCTGCTGGCGGGAGTGAATGGAACAGCCATGCCAAGCGAGCTTATGCTCTAGAGCCTCTTGTGTAAATTGACTACACTAATAATATTCCTCACTGAGGTTCATGGGATTTGTAGTTTTGAGGAACTGGTGCTCAAGGTTTCACTGTGGAAATAGCACTTCTTTGCCTGTAGATCATTGGACTTAACCCTAACCTTAACTTTCAAAATCAAGGTTTTACAATCAATGGCACTCAAAAAATTATTGCAATATAACATCTACCAAGATTATCCTAGGTATTAAATTCCACTTATTCAAGTTTTATTTAAGCGTTAAGGAACTATATTGAGCCGTCACTTCCTGTTTCACTCGGGAAATGGGATGATGCACATGCAATATCCCTTTGTCATCCCACACCATGAAGAAAACAAAGCAACTGTCAGTTCTAAAGAGGCAGATGGTCATAGGTCTTCATAAATCTGGTAATTGCTACAAGAAGATTCACAAATGATTGAATATGCCACTGAGCACTGTCAGGGCAATTATTAAAAAATTCCAAAGATATGGAACTGTTGAAAACCTCAAAGGTAGAGGATGCGACAGCATTTTTGCCTTGGTGACA
The DNA here is from genome assembly GCA_029692085.1 of Gymnothorax javanicus. NCBI lineage: Eukaryota > Metazoa > Chordata > Actinopteri > Anguilliformes > Muraenidae > Gymnothorax > Gymnothorax javanicus. The sequence goes on from CM056209.1 coordinate 38,728,160, forward strand.
TCTTGGGGTCACGAGGTTTCAAAAAACACCATCATTCGCCACCTCCACAACTACAGGCTCTTTGGAAGGGCTGCCAATAGAAAGCCTTTTCTGAACAGAAGACATAAGGAAGCGCTTGGAGTTTGCCAAATGTCATTTAAATTATGATTGAACAAGGTGCTTTGGTCAGAGGAGACCAAAGTTGCATGTTTCGGTCAGATATAGCATCGGCATGTTTGGTGTCAAAACATGCATACAAGAGAAACACCTCATTCCCTCAGTGAAATATGATGGTGGGTCAGTAATATCATGGGACTGTTTTAATTCAAGAGGTCCAGGAGCACTGGTTCAGATTAATGGCATAAAGAACTCCTCCAAGTATCAGAATATTTCTGCTGACAGTCTAGTTTCCTCAGCCAGATGGCTGGGACTTTGCTGTAGGTGGACTTTTTAACAAGACAATGACCCAAAGCATACCTCAAAATCCTCACAGAAATGTTTCTGTGACTGCAAAAGCAACATTCTGCAATGGTCATCTTCGTCCCTAGACCTCAATCCAAATGAAAAATTGCGGGCTGAGTTAAAGAGGGCAGTGAATAAACACAAACTCAAGAATGGGAAGGACCTTGAAAGGACCTGCTCAGAGGAATGGTCCAAAATTCCCCCAAATGTGTGCCTTAACCTTGTCAAAAATTACAGGAAAAGACTCCATGCTTTTATCCTTGCTAGCGGTGGTTGCATTAAGTCCTAAATGAAGGGTGCCAATAATTATAAAACCTTGATTTTGTTGAATGGGTTTTGTATTCAGTGATTATTATGACTTTGGCTGTTTCCATCAAAACATTAATAAAGTATTTCACATGTTGGTATATTTTGTAGTGCTAATTATATTGCGTAAATATTTTTATTTTGTTTGTGCATTGCTAGTCAGGGGTGCCAGTAATTCTGGAGCCCACTGTCAGCAGTGCCTATGGGAGCACAAATAGTTTTTCTTTATGATTGGATTGGATTTTAGGGGCCAAGGCAGCTAAACAAAGTGCTCGCACTATGTACAATGTCAGTTGTTGGTGAATTCTGAAATCCCTTGTTTTTTTGCTTCACCAGAATCATGTCGCCTAGTCAGTCCAGGCAAGATGATTATCAGGTCTATCAAGATACCAGTCACTTAATTGTTTTTACTGACAATGTGTCTGATGATGGGCGTATTTTTTGTTTACTTAAGCTATTGTTTAAAGTTTATTTTTGACTGCATGTGCCTTAATTTTGTAAGATCTTAAGCAAAGAAATATGCAGTATGTTCTGTTAAAACAATGAGGTGAAGCATAACGTGATGTTCTCCCTCCAACTGAATATCCAGGGCTGACTGCAATAAACAGTTACGTCCAAAATATAACATCTGAGAAAAATGAATTTTAAAGTTTAGAATGTAATATGTGTAAAATCAATATACGGTGTATCACAAACATTCTTTTTTTGTATTGGCGGCTCCTCGGTGTGCAAAATTACATCCCCAAGACCTTTAATTGTATGATGATCCTAGTTGGGCTAAAATTGTCAAAATGGACATCAATGTTTTTTGCGATAAACGAGATTGCCAATAAATGCATAATGTGGACACAATATTTTGGTTGTGTTGTTATTTCTAATAAAATTCACTCTCTAAAATCTACATGTTGCATTAATTAATAAACAGGTATGTTTAATATAATGTCAGTGATGTCCTCTCAATGTGTCTGACATACTAAACATTAAACTGTTTTTCTTTCAATTCACTCTGCAATAGTTCGTTCACACTGTTCAACCAGCGATAATGGCTGTGCCTCCTTTAGTTCATTTTTTGATTTGCACAAGACAAACGTAAATTCATTAATGAGTAATGCTAATTCACATGGCAGTTGCACTGACTTTCTGTAATGTATCCCTTTACATTGCTGCACTAAACTGAAAATAATCATAAAGTGTCAAGAGAAACCAAGCCAGTACAGGTGCAAAGTGCTGATGAGAACAGCATTCTGATCATAGATTTTAAGCTCAGAGTTAAACTTCGATGATCAGCAAATTGTTGCTATGGTTTGAAATCTCAATTATAGCCCCTTAGACATGAGCTGGCAGGTTTACCCATGTCTCCTCACAATTCCATTGATGTCTAGTGACTGTTTGTATCTCTCTTACTCATCATCAGTCCCGGAGTCGTCCACACCCGGTTTGGGAAGCTGGTCTTGTGCTGCGTTAGACGTTGGGAGGGCTTGGTACCACGGATGAACCTCCTCTGGTATTGCCAGTTGTCTGCACAGTTTCAGCAGATCATTTTCCTTTGCCTGACTTATCTGAATCCTGCGGCTGTAGGCCTTAGGTAGTGGATGAGGAAGCAGAGGTGGTCGACCGCGTCCAAATACACTGATGGTCTTGAACTCATAAGTGTAGTTGTAACGGTACATGATCACTCCTGGCTGTGCTTTGACGTATCGGAAGCTCTTCAGGAGAAGCCAGTTGATAAGGTTTCCCTCTTTGTCCCGATGGTTGTTCCTAATGATGAGACTGGCAAGCTCTTGAAAATTGTAGATGTCAGCGTGATGGAAGTGTGTGATCTTTAATGGGTTTTGACGTCTTGCGCGACGAAATAATGACACCCAGTCTAACATAGTGTATACGTCTGTGTACTGGTTTTTCATGTTCGATTGCCGAATGCATGCTATCGCATTCTATGTGTAAGTGCCCACTTTCCAGAAAGTTGTGTGTGATGATATTTATGGGGAGTTCCTGCACTGCATAAAGGAACATGGCTGCTACGTTCTGGTTTCTATTTTGTCCTCCACATGTGTTGGAGTACAGAGAGACTTCCTCTGTGGATGGTGGCAGCTGACGAAGCCAGGCGTATAGACACGTTCCAATTTCAGGTGCTGCTTCATAAACCTCTGATAGGTTGTAAACACAGATTTTCCTGCTTGTAAAATACATGGGTTGTAAAAGCAGCACTGTTATGGTAGTTGCAAAACACTCTGCAGATCGAAAGATGCGGACAACAAACTCTTTTTCTGCAGTTGCTCCTGCCTTGTCAGCAGCCTTTGCCCCTCGTGCTTCATCTTTTCGCCTCAGGTGCGCCTCATATTCTGCTTGGAATTCCGCCTTACCCTGTTCATCGAGCATTTGGTACTTCGTACAAGTGGTACACTGGTCCTTTTTCGGGCGAAAGAATGAATAGTTGTACTCATTGCAGAATAGTCGTCTGTATGTCTTCTCGTTCACTGGTGCCGTTGGTTGAGCATCATTTTCGCACTTTTCAACATACAACCGCATACATGCCAACTCTACCGCTCTTGGCGGTAGACTACTGCTTTTGAGGTGTTTTTTTTTTTTCAGAATGAGACGCCCCAAAAGCGGTTGTCTACCGCCAAAAGCTGTAGAGTTGGCATGTATGCAACTGGTACATTTTTGAGATTGAGAGAATTTGATTGAGATAAAACCTGCGAGTGTCCCTGCGTGTATAGTGAGGTTCTATTCTCGGGAAGCTTTCTATGTGCTTTTATAGCTGCTCGAGCCTCTTCACTCATTTTATTGGCTGGGGCCTTCCCTCCTCGCGGTCTTCACTGGTAAGCTACTCTGTTAAGCTGAAAAACCGGTTTTCAGTTAACGACTCTAGAGGCCTACAAGACATCATCAGTTACAAGAGGCCATCCCCCACTGCTGAGGCTAGCAATGGCCTTGCTGACGACCTTAACACCTTCTATTGTCGTTTTGAGAAGGAAGCACTCACACCCCTCCCCCATCCCAGACCAACTGCAGCCCCCACCACTCACCTGGCTAGCCCCCCCCCCCGACACTCAATCCACATTCACCATATGTGAACAGGATGTCTGCCGCCTCTTTCAAAGGCAAAACGTCCGCAAAGCTCCGGGCCCTGATGGGGTAACACCTTCCTGTCTGGGGCCTGTGCTATCCAACTGGCTCCAATCTTTACACAAATATTCAACAGATCACTGGAGCTGCGTGAAGTCCCCTCATGCTTCAAAAGCTCCACCATCATCCCAGTCCCCAAGAAACCCTCTATAATTGGACTGAATGATTACAGACCTGTAGCCTTGACTTCAGTCGCCATGAAGTTCTTTGAATGCCTGGTGCTGACCCACCTCAAAAACATCACAGGTCACCAGCTGGATCCCCTGCAGTTTGCTTACAGGGCAAACAGGTCAGTGGATGATGCAGTGAACATGGGCCTGCACTTCATTCTGCAACACCTCGACCAGCCGGGGACCTATGCAAGGATCCTGTTTGTGGACTTCAGCTCAGCATTCAACACCATCATACCTGAGATCCTTACAGCCAAACTCTCCCAGCTCACTGTTTCTCCTGCCATCTGTCAGTGGATCTCCAGCTTCCTGACTGACCAGAGTCAGCATGTGCGGCTGGGAGATGTCACATCTGGAACACGGACAACCAGCACTGGTGCACCACAGGGGTGTGTCCTCTCCCCACTGCTTTTCTCCCTCTACACAAATGACTGTACCTCCACAGACCCAGCTGTCAAGCTCCTAAAATTTGCAGACAACACCACTGTCATTGGGCTCATCCAGCATGGTGACGAGTCTGCATATCGACAGGACGTTGACAAGTTGGTGCTCTGGTGCAGTCAACACAACCTAGAGCTCAACACTCTAAAGACTGTGGAGATGGCGGTGGATTTTAGGAAGCGCCCCACAGTGCTGCTCCCCCTCACAATATCCAACAGCCCAGTGGCAAATGTGGACTCATTCAAGTTCCTGGGATCCATCATTTCCCAGGATCTGAAGTGGGAGTCCAACATCAACGCCATCCTCAAGAAAGCCCAGCAGAGGATGTACTTCCTAGGACAACTGCGGAAACATGGCCTACCACAAGAGCTGCTAGCCATCTTCTACACTGCTGTCATTGAATCTATCCTCTGCTCATCCATTACTGTTTGGTTTGGAGCAGCCACAAAACAGGACAAACACAGATTACAACGCACAATTCGGACAGCGGAAAAAATCATTGGGGCCCCCCTGCCCTCCCTCCAGGAGTTGTACACTGGAAGGACCAGGAAGTGGGCAGAGAACATCATTAAAGACCCCACACATCCTGCACACACTCTCTTCACCCTCCTTCCCTCTGGCAAGCGTTACAGATCCCTGGGCACAAGAACAACCAGACACTTGAACAGTTTCTTTCCCACTGCCATCTCTCTCCTGAACTGCTGACAAGTTGGGGTCAACTTCAGATTACCGACTTCTCCATCACTTACATTCTTATCCCTCCAATGCATATTGCATATTTTTATTTACACATTACATACCTTATCATTTCAACATATATCTTGCACATTACATTTGCACTATACTTTGCACTTTACATCAACTCACAGTCCATGTGCACTTTGTTCTTGAATATAATGTCTTATTTGTTTATTATGTAGATAAGTGCTTATATGTATATTTAGTCTATTTTGTACAGTATGTGTCTATATTCTTCTATTTTATCTATTGAATGTATGTTACTACATGTCTATATGTTGAATGTATGGAGAGTTAACACCTACCAAAGGCAAATTCCTTGTGTATATAAGTACACAATAAACCAATAAACTTGATTCTGATTCTGATTCTAAATGTTCTGCCCTCCCCTGCATTGTCAAGTGCAGTATCAACGGAGCTCAAGCTAACGCCAAGCGTCTTTGCAAAGAATTTCTTGCAAACCCGAACTTCCTTTGAATTGACCACGAATGAATAGGTAACAGTCCTCTCTCTGGTGCGCTTTCTCTCCGCTCTTGAGCGTTCCCTCTAAACACTAGAACACTTTGTTCCTGACAAAATTATTGTCAATGATCTGCCTTTCGTAATCGCCCAACTCCCAGTACTCTGAACAAAGTGAGCTCCTCTCTGCTTCAGTTATATTATCAGTACACTTGAATCTGCAGTTCCCGCAGTTGCACCGTTTCGGGGCCTTTGCTGCCTTTTTGACGTGAGTTGATATGGGCAAGTCCTCTGGAATTTGTATTTTTTCGTACATTCCTCTTCCAAGAAGCTGGGTCTGATCGCCGTTTTCTTGTACCTCTTTGAACCTCGTCATTCTGTTCCATTGCTTCGTGCTCAACGTCTAACTGAGCAGCCATGGGCAATGGCTGTTCATTCCTACCTTGCTGCTCCTCCCTTTGTGGAACATCGAAATTGTCCGTGTCTGTTTGCTGTGCTGCTCCTTGTTCACGTGCTGCAACTTGGTCACTTGAACCTGGAACTATCCCCCGAGGGAGTTCCTGGTCACTTGGTCCTGGCTGTACTGTCTGCTGTGCTGCAACCTTGTCGCTGTGTCCTGGCTGTTCTGTTACTGACGCGTCGATGGTTGCTGGTACTTCAATGTGTGCTTAGTCTGCCAGCAGTGGCTCTTTATCGACTGTCTTCTTTTTACGCTGGGTATTTCGTGTGGTATTTCGCTGACTGATCGTACGTCGCTTTTTCTTTGGGGTACTGGCTTTACATCTGTGGATAACTTCATCTTCACAAGATTCACCGTCGCTGCTGCTTTTGCAGTCTGGATCATTATCGGTGTCATCGAACTCGCTTTCAAGCTCATCCGGCAATTCAAGGGCACCAGATGTGCTACAAGAAAGAGATGTGTGCATATAAATAAAAGAGTGGCATTGCATGACAAGAATATGCTGCATGCCCCCCTTCCCATTCATTATTTTTCACACTATTCACAATACGATGGGGCCGAAAAATTTTGGTGGATGCCCTAGAAAGCACATAGACCTAGGTGTGTGTAGTCTATATGGTTAAACTTCCTTAGTCTTGATGGCAAGATTGTACATTGCTCCCCACCCCCTCGCCAACAGGCCTATCCGTTTCAGATGTGAAGCCCAGCTCCAATGGTACCGGTACGACATTCCCACATAACGCTCAAGACTCTCATGCTCAATGAGGCCAACACTATAACCGCTGTAGCCACTGGATGATTTTTAACATACATGTGGGCCTGCACATTACTTGCATTCCAGCTAGGCCATTGAAACGAATACACCTAAATCTACTTTTTATCGGTTTCTGGTAGGATGTTATCCTACTGCGAAATGTGAAATACTTACCCACATCTTCTTTAGTTCTTTTTGTTGCCATTGTTGTGCTTAATCTTGCTTACAGCAACGGAAATTTCAGCTTCTTACGAAATAGGCATGAAACATTATCAGTAAAACAAAGAAACATGTTGGACATAACCTTGTGACATACTTACACTGTAAAATGTGATAAGTTGACTTTACTAAAAAAAGTCTTGATGTACCTCAGTTAGGTTAAATTTGAAAAAATCATTTATTGTCCTAGTGTCCTTTGGGCGTTCTTTTAGACATGAGCAGATCTGCCTCATCTACTAGAACAGGGGTAGGGAACCTTCTCCAGAAAGAGCCACTGTGGGTGCAGGCTTTCATACCAACCAAGCTGCTATACACCTGATTCTACAAATCAAGGCCCTTAACAAACATTCCAGAGGTTTTCTTTTTTCCAACCCCAAATTACTACTGACTTATTTAAAAGTAGTGTTCATAACAGGTTGATAAAAACTGAGTTTGTTTCACTTATTATTTCTAATTAATTTGAATGTTAGCATTTACAGTGTACTGGAGTAGATTATCTCGGCTGCAAGAAAAAGTTATCTGGGACATAACTACTTCTTGCTGGAAACTTTAATTGAATTATGGACATATCTGTTTGTTGAACTCCAGATGGCCTATCTGTAGCAGGGTCTAGACATAACTGTTCCTTGCATACATTCTATGTCAAATACTAAGCCCATTGGTGGACTTAACTCATTTTCCCCAAAATTGGACAGAACTCATTTTTGCAGTCAGCCCTCGATATATTCCCTGGCATGGGGATTATTAATTTTTAAAAAATCACTTTTCTCTCTATTCCAATGTGCAATCACAATTAAACGTAGTATCCAATCTTGACAAGTCCACATCCTTCTCATATAGTGAGAACTTATAATTACAGTCATGCAAACTACTTTGCAGTAGTCACTTAGACCTTGAACGCATTCAAAACCTTTTGGAATGTGCTAAAGCAAAAATATGATTAGTACACGTTTTGCGCCAGTACCGTTAAGCATATGATAAAGGTACTAGTAAATCAGGATCATAGGCGGGGCACAAGATTTGTTGACTGCTGGGGTCTTATAACTTGCATGTTGTGGAAAGTCGAGAGCAAATGACTTGTTTTCATTTATAATGTGACGTTCGCACGTCCAAAATTGTGCTTTGAAAATTGCCATGTAAGAAGTACAAGTCATCTCCATCTTACCAGTACTCCAGAATGATTGCTTAGGCCGCAGAATTTTAGTAAAACTAACGTTTCTAGTCTGAAACTTTGAAGCATGTATCGGCATTAAATTGCGACATTAAACACGACTTTTTTCACTTAGTATTTCCAACTTACATTATACTGCGCCATGGTAAGACATGGTTGAATTCATGTTTTCCATTATACGTAGGCATTGAAGAACAGCAATTGCATGGTGCAATTTGAATACACTCCACACTACATTCCCCTAGTCGTTGGGTGGCGCGCTTGCGTCATATTTTGTACGCAGCGGGGAAAGTGAAATGGCAGTGTCTGGCGCCTGCGCACGACCATCTGATCTGTTCACAGAGCGGTCTGCAAAAATGAACTTTTGCTGTAATCCATCATGGCTGAAACTCTGAAAAATCAACCTCCGACGCTGACAGTTGCGATGGAACCTCCTTTCAGCTCGAAACTCCTTCTCGGAAACTGGCAAGATCTACCAGCCCGAGTTCGCCGACATAAACCATAGATGTACATTGAACTGCAGATTCAATTCCTGCATATAGAACATACAGTACATCTATGACATAAACTCTCCAGACATCCAGCAATATGGCTGCGCCCCGAGCAAACTGTGAGCAGAATTATCATTTCATCACATTTATAAGCTATTGTATGAGAAGTTTGTGCTGTGAAACTGTGAAGCCAGATAAGTGACTTTAATTTTTTGGCATACCAAACGAAATTCGCATTGAAAACAAACCCTAAACTGACAGGGATTCATTGACATTGAAACGCGTGCACTGTTAAAAGTTGCATTAGCACTGAAGCGCGCAACCTTGTCGGTCTTATGATATATATTCTCACTGAACAACAAAATTCAAGCATTAAACATATTTTGCCATTTTGATTTGATTTGCAGTTTTTCTCTTTTTTCAATGACTATCTTCACATTCTTTTTTTTTCCCGATGACTTTTTTCATTTTTTTTTTTTCAATGACAGGTTTTTCATGATGACTGGTTTTTGGTTTCAACTTTCACTATTACACCTTGCGAAGAGCATCTTTGGTAGTTATGACCGAGCAGTACTATTAGCCCGTCCAGTGTCCAAGTTACTGAAATAGCAAATGAACTTGCGCCAAACTGAGCGCCCATGGGCATGCGGGTCTGAACATGAGGTGTGGACAGGCACATTGACCAGTTGCATTCTTGAGGGAGAAGAAAGCGATTGCGCTATTTAAGTAAGAAAAACCTGGTCTAAAGTCTACTGTCTTTTTTTTTTTTTTTTGAACTGCTATTTTGAGGACACATTATCAAGATGGTATCACGTGCCTTCGTGGACGAGTGCACATACAGGCGCACACTCTGCTTGTTACTCGCACAGGGACGAGCAGCAGTGCACACATGCAAATGATTAAAAATAAGAATATTACAATGTGAAAGACAATAATTGTGTAAAACAAGGTATTTAAAAAATGTGTCATTATCGTGAGTGCGATCGATTACACGCCCGTGCAGCTATGTGCCGCATCATAGGATGCTCTGCTGTGTTTGAGACGTAAGGAAGGGAACCTATTCCGTCAACATGCAGATGATCTGTAGGACATGCAGGTGTTGGAAATTTATTCTGGATAAAGCCACAACTCCTCTTTACTGGGGAACTCTGTTACTCCTGAATTTTGTCGGTAATGCCCCCATGTGACTTTTTGTTCAATCTAATACTGCGAGAATTTTTGTTCAGTCGACATGAAAATCCTTACTGTAGTAGGGAGAATGTTTTGAATGCGTTTGAATTTTTTTTTAGAAAAGATAGATCAGAGTCCTGCAAAGTCAGGTGAACCTGTTTCTTGCAATTATCTCAAAATCAACTAGCCTATGAATCCGACCTGACCTGCAAGCCGTCCATCCCACTTCTATTATCAAATACACAACTCTGCATTTCGTTCGAATAGTATTATAATTTACACTTTGGCTTACATATGAAGCAGCCTTAAAATGAGAAACTTTTAAAAAGCAGCAACACACGGATGGCATTGTTGTCACAGTCTCTAATTAATTTGAGTGTCTTCCGTACATCCAACTTGGCCTTAATTCAAGGATGAAATGTTGACAATCTGATATTCACCAGCAGTTGTTTTTGTTCTTATGTCATCCATGTTGATCTGTTTCTCCCTGAGCATCAGTCAAGCCGAAAGTAAGCAAATTAATTTCACTCCTGCCGGATATTATTCAAGGGGCTATAATAGCGTAATAAAAATAACATTATTTTCATTTCTTTCTCCCTGGCTATTTTTCCTCATTCATTTTAATTTCTCTCAGCCGTGCCCCGCCCGCACATAATAGCTTTTTAGCTGCAACCCTGAATTAAAACTTCTTACTTTTCATTTGCTCATTTTATACACGCGTTCAAATGCATCCCGGGGATTAACGGTGTAAGATGATTTTTACATCTGGATATGATCGAAACAGATTTGAACAACATTTTAAAAAAACTAGATTTTTGGACATTACTGTGATCAGGTTTCCATACTTGCAGCAATGGTTTGCTTGTGCGTTTTTTACTTCATCTGCATCAGCAGACCCGTTTCCGCTGCAGAGAAGTGTTTTTTCCTGCCGCATGGCAAATCTGGCATCATAACAGCAATTAGCCAAGGTGCAGTCGCACCTGGCTTTTATAGGGAATGGGAGATGACAATTATTGCTTTATTTCATGCAACGCTCAAAACACGCCCATGATTAATTGAGAGATTAAGAACAACCCCTTTGAACCACGGTCCACGTTGCTCACAGCTGAGCATCCAATCGTCCAAATACTTTTGGTCTGTAAATTACGGTGGACCTCTTGAAAAATGCTGTAATTCCTACACTGTCTACCCAATTTCTGATGTGTCAACCCTCCGACTGAGGCAGAATGTCCTCACTTGGAACTCATATTTATCATATAATTTCTACTACAAATTTTCCATGGTTGACGGCTAATATAAAAATAGCCAAAAATTTGCGGACCTGTCTGTAACTTCATTTGCGTTGGAATATTTTCATGCCAGTCATCGAAATAACCACTCCCTCTGTTTAGCATACAAAATCCTGATGCATTGCGAGATGGCCCCTAATAGTGCTCCAAAGTGGTATCAGGATACGTGTTCATCAAGTGTGGATTAAGTGCATCTTAGCTTGGGCATTTTCAGAAATGGGCAGACTTCCAAACCTCTTTGGTGATGCTTGAACACATATTCAAGATCACATGATCGCTAGTGTGGATATTGGGACACATTAACCACAAGTTAGCTGACTAACACGTATTAGCTAACATTAGTGCTTGTTCTCGTGGGCCTCTGCCAAACCAGCTTAAAGTTAGTTGAAGGTTAGCTTTTACCCAGCCCAGTTCTGTGTAAAAAAGCAGCAGAGAAAAACAGACTTATGTGTGCTTTTAGAGTTCCTCATGAACCCTTGGAAGTCATTGCTGTAAAAGTAGCTACGTTCATGCCGGAGCTTTCGGTGGGTATGCAGATCATATGCAAATCATGCTGTCCGTGCGCCCTCTCCTCAAACCCCCAAACCTCCATGGCAATATAATGACAGAAAGTTGAAACCGAAAACCAATTATTGTAAAAAAAACTTATTGTAAAAAAAAAATTTAATCAAAGAAAGATGTACATGAAGAGAAATTCAGAGGATAGTCATTGAAAACTGTGTTGGAATGCAAAAAAAAAAATCAAAATTGTATAAAAACATTTTATCCTTGTATTTTGTTTTTTATTTAAACTTTTTACAGTGCCAATACTTGCTTCAGAGCCAATATAACTTTTTACAATGCACGTTTCAATGCCAATGGTGAACCATTTACAGTTCAGGGATTATTTTCAATGCCAAAACTTATTTTGATGCCAAAATTTGAAGTCACTGTTCTGATACTATGAATGAAATGTGTTGTATCAACTAGTATTTATCATTGTTAATTTCGTGTTAATGAGTTGTACTTGGTAGATGTCTTTTGAAGCAGTCCTTGAGTGTTCCGCCATTCAGTCATAAATCAGGATTGAAACTCTGCTTTTGGTGAATAGATAAAAGATGAAATGATAGAATAATTTGTTTAGTCCAATTATCACTAATGGTGCTGTGCTAGTTTGTAAAGTGCCCCAGTAGATTATTGTAGAGCTCAGAGACTTGCAAAATAAACATGAGTTTTCAGCGGGCATTCATTTATTTCCCCGAGCAGCTCGGACATATTTAGATCGAACGTTGGAAATACTAACTCGTAACAGTCAACTTCCGACCGCTTCCATTGTTTAGCAGATTGCAGTGCTTGACCAGACTTTTTGAGACGAAAATGGCCACACATTATTCATGGACTGCAACTAATACTAATTAATTTTGTTTTTTATTTTATTTTTTTTTACCAGTAATAACGCAGGGTGTGCAACAGCTGATGAAGGTTTTTGTGACAAGAAGAATTCCAGAAGGAATTAAGGTGCTCACAGGGGCTGGAATGTAAGCATGTTTTCAGTTTAAGATACTTTTTGTCCAGTAATTTACAGGAGAATTTAAAACTGGCTCATCTGTCTTCCGAAAACTGGACTAAGTATCATTAAAAGCACTGGGTCGCTCAGAGTCAAATCTACAGGTCTCCCGAATGACCATCTTGGATTTGCTTCATACTTTATGTAAACAATGTCATTGTACCCACCTACTATTGTGCAAAGCTTTTGGCTTATATCTTCTTTAGTTTCTGAGAAATGGCAGCTTTAAAAAAGGGGTTGTGGCCCTTAGAAATGAGTGTTGCTAAAAAAATTGCAAAGTTCCATAAGTCATTACTTTTGAAGTATTCATGTTACATTTTTTAAATTTTCAGGGATTGTTCTGCTCAGTTAGATGTCTTTGATTTCTAAAATTGTTGGCCTACAGTTGCATTTTTCCGAGTTAAGGCTTGCTCAAAATTGACTTAAAATTCTTCACTGCTTTGGAACCTGCTATATCTTCTCACTGAACCACTTCAGATCTTTATAATTTTTATAATCATTTTGTAATACTCATTTTACCGTACTTTCTTAGCAACTTGGTGCAAGCCTGAGTGGAGTCAAAATTTCTAATTAATGTGGCATTAAAAAAGAAACAAAAAGTGATTTCACACCTATATTGCAAGTGCATATTTTCCACATATGACAAAGTCTACTCTTGAAACAGTCATACCACTAAGAAGATCGTGTTTGAATTAGATTATGCACAGAGCATGATGTTGGTACCTTGAAGCAAACTACTGTATATTAAGGTATCAAACATACCATGATTTTCCTCAAATGTATATTTTGCAAAAAAAAAAAAACTGTTTCAATTTAAACAATGTCAGGAAATTAAAAGCTTTGCAATTTATGAAGAACGCTCATTTGTTTTGGCCACAACCCATTTTTAAAGCCTCCCTATTTCAGAAACTAAAGCTACTTGCCAAAAATGTTGTACTCGTAAAAGTACATTATTTGCATCAAGTATGAAGAAAATCCAAGATGGTCAATCAAGGAAATTTTCTAAAATCAGTTGATTTGACGTGGAATTTCCCTACTGTGAGTTGATCAACTCGATTGTTTTTGGTAAAATATGTGTTTATTACATTTTCTGTTTTTGCATAAAACTGCCATTTCACCAACAGGATAGTTTTTTGGGATCTACAATATCAATTACCAAAATCTGAAACTTTGGACACATTCAAAACAGTCATTCTAAGTGCTGCGTTTTGCGTAAGTTAACGTTACTTGTTTTCTACTGATATTATTACGTACTAAAGATCATCTGGGATCGCACTAGCCGCGATAGCGAAGTGGGCATTGCTGACAGTAAGTCTTAGAACATGCCCATCCACGAAATCAGCTTTCCTTTTTATCACAACTATTCACCTGTGAACTTCTAAGATTGCATCTTAAAAGGTTGCGATGCTACGGTGTTCGCAACAATTGTCCACAAATAGACAAACAGACAGACAGAGAGAAAATACTGACACAAGTGCAAAATGCTCTAAGCAGCTGTCCTGGTAGTTTTATAGTAGCTTCAGGGTAATTTCACTGTGGTTTGGCCTGATGACACACAGACACACAGATCAACTGAAAACAATACCAGCTTCACTGTAGCAGCTGGTAATAATTATTGCTGCATGTACTGGAGCTTGTCTGGCAGCAATTTCCTCTGAAACCTAGATGCGATTTTGGAGGAGTTTATCCACGCCTTTTTGCAAAACTGGGGTGTAACTTGCATGAGAAAAGGAGAGCTCAAATTAACCTGCCATTTCCCTGCTTCGCATTGTCATTTCTGGGCTTCTGGTTCCAGGTGTAAGGTGTCAAAGTGGGACTCTGATGAGCCTGTGCCGAGGGAGGAGCTTTTGAAGGGCGTGTCTGGAGCCTATGGGCTGCTGTGTATGTTTTCGGATCAAATCGACACTGAATTGCTGGATGCAGCAGGTATGACTGAACACCGATGAACAATAATGAGCTAAAGACGGTTGACAAATTAACGGAAAAAATCAACATGAACAGTTTTAGTGAGGTATTGGGCCTCCTCAAGTTGCCAGATTAGCTTCAACTTGCCTTGGCATTGAATCTGAGACAGTAAAAGTTAACTAGAATTATGGAGCACCTTTCTCCCCAGAGCTGTTCCTCATTTGGTGTTTCGATAATGGTGACAGAGTGCGCCGTCTCATACCTGTTCCGGTATCTCCCATATGATTACAATTGGTTTGAGATTTTGCAACGGTGATGGTGGCATATGCTGAGGAGCACTTTCATACTCATAAAATCATTCAGTCACCCTTGTGGGGCTAGGTCCATTGTCAACCTCAAAGAAACCACTTCCATCATGGTTAGTATGCTTCATTATAGGATGTGAAGGCCGTCACATAGAATAACTCTGCAGTCACCTTTCTCCTGCCTTTAAGAGGACAAGTGGACCCACACCGTGCATGGAAAAATGAGCAGAATCATTTCCAGTTGTATTTGTCCACGGATCACCAGCCACGAACCAATGGCTGGTATTGTTTTCAGTTTTGTGTATGTGTGTGTGTGTGTGTTTGAGCATCCAGATTTGAGTTGTTTTGCACTAGAAACATACTGAAATTAATGTCACATGTCATCCTGAGTGTCATACCGAATGCTTGTCTGTCTGTGTGTCTGTCTGTCTGTTTTATAACTTTTGAACGATACACTGGAAATCGTTCAAACTTCGTAGATATATGGCTTTAGTGAATATCTAGCTTGGGATTGAAAATAGGGGACGTAGGTATATGGCTTTGGGGGTAAATGGGGGAGTGAGTCAAGCATCCAGATTTCAGTGGTTTTACTCTGGAAAGATTCTGAAATCAATGTTACATGTCACCCTGAGTATCTACCTGTTTGTCAGTCTGTCTGTCTGACTGTCTTCTTGTTTGATAACTTTTGCATGATACACTGGAAATCGATGAAAGCTTGACATGAGTGAATATACAGTACAGCTTAGGATAAAAAATGAGTGGTCATAGGTGTATGGCTGGGGCTTAACTGGTGGGTGGGTGTGGCTGGTTTGATCCCATTTTCAAATGGTCTTTAGTTTAATTTGTCACCCGTCTTTGTTGCCGTAGGACTGTCAGGAGAAGATAGGCCTGCCAGTTAACCACTGATTGATTGATTTATTTAGGTCCAAACTTGAAGGTGATTTCCACTTACTCCGTGGGCTTTGACCACCTAGCCATCGATGAAATCAAGAAACGGTGAGCATTGCAACTTCCTCTTGATTTGGAGCCGAAATCAAACAAGAAATGATCCAGTGGTTACTAGGGTCATGGTGGGCTGTTAATAGAAGTGGGTGAATGCAGCTGAGGGGAGTGTTAGTGTCATGAGCTGAGTGAGCGCAGGCCTGCATACCTTGTGTTATGCTAATGATGATGCTCTGTGTTTTTGTGGAGACACATTGAGCAACATAATTCGCTGGACTGTGACACATTTTGTTATTTTGGTTCTGCTGGACTTGTCAATCTCTTGGTCTGAATACAACTGAACATGCATTTTACATCCTGAAGAGAAGACTGAAGGCAAAAAATTCTCTAAACAAACAAGAACTGAAGATAGCTGCTGTACAGGCCTGGCAGAGCATTACTGAGGAGGACCCAGTATTTGCAGATGTATATGCATTGCAGACTTCAAGCAGTCGTTGCTTGTCAAGGATATGCGACAAAATGTTATACTTTTATGATTATGTCATTCTACATTTAGGGAACTATGTACAAAATTTGCTAGCATTTATGAAGGGTTCGTCCGATATGGATGAAAACTCCTCAAACTAGAGGGTACTCGATAGACCGCGTACCTCTGCCACGCCATATATCTGTTCTTTTGGTTATAGAAATTTTCCCAATCACTTCCAAAATTAAATCAACTCCTCTTTGGACTACCACCTATCATCCTGCCAAATTTCTAAAAGTTCATAACTTTTTGAGTTATCTGATCAGAAATATCACACAAACCCCTTTTAGATAGATATACAGAGCTTAACAATTTATTAGACCACCTGTCATAAAAAAATTAGAAAGCACGAATATTTAAGAAATTTGTCAAAAACTTATTTAAAGCTAAAAATTATTTTGTTATTTCTTTGCCAAAAGACGAACTGAAACCACTAAATAGTCCTTATTCACCCATAAAAAAAAAAAAAAAAAAAAACCTATATTTTGTATGGCCTCTTTTTGCCTTGATAACAGCTTGCATTCTTGCATCCAACCACTAAAACTAATTTTTATGTTCAGGAATGCAAGAAAATAACTGTTATTTGGCATCTTAATCAAAAAATAATAATGTGCTTAACTGTTTTTCTGCTTTTTAGTAAAATGATAAATTAGAAAATTCATGGATAACAAAAATAATGATATTTTAGTATTACAAATATAATTTCAGTTAAAGAGCTTGCGCATACTGGTGGATTAACCATTACAGAAACTTCAAAATTATTTTGGTAATTGCCAACACTGTTCCTTTAGGGCGGCTGTGGCATAAACCTTACATTGGGTGGTGGTCTAATAAATTTGTTACGCACTGTATTTTAATTCTTCCAGATCCAGAATATTTTCTAGATCACTTCCAAAATTGAATCAACTCATCCATGGACTGCGTCCTATTATACTACCAAATTTTGGGCCAAATTGTCCATAACTTTTTGAGTATCCTGTTAAGTGACAGACAGACGGACTGACAGACAAACAAACAAACAAACAGGGGTGAAAACATAACCTCCTTGGCGGAGGTAATTAAATCTGACTGTTTGTACATCAACCTCATCGTCAATGTATCCTTTCGAGCTCAAGTTGCTTGAGTATAGAACCAAAATACAGATGAAAAAAATTTGTCACTGTCTAATAAATTGTGGAGGCTCTCTCTTTGTCGCTCCAATAGTTTTGGAAAAATACAAATGAAAGTGGCACAATCAACCTGGTTACCAAAAACAAAGATGTTTCTAGTGGTTTCTCCAAACCTGTGTGTTCCCCTCATTACCCATCCTCAGCTGTCAGAACATCTCTCCCTCTGCAGTGGGGTGCGAGTGGGGTACACCGCAGATGTGCTCACCCACGCCACCGCTGAGCTGAGCGTCGCCCTCCTGCTCGCCACTGCGCGGCGGCTGCCAGAAGCGCTACACATGGTGAAGAGGTCAGTGCTATGTACTCCCATAGTCTCAGTGCTGCATGCTGTAAGACAAGGATTGCCAAATTTTGCCCTTGAATCCAAATCCAGCTCAGGTCTTTTCTTCAAGGCAGTTAACTGATTCACTGAAGAATTAGTGCTTCTGATTGGCCAGACTGTCTTTACACCTGACTCCCAGGTAAAGGGAGGGTGGAAAACCAGCAGTTCTTGACCCTTGAGTAGCGTGAAATAATTATCCCTGCTGTAAGATTTCTCCACCTGCGTTTCTTATCTGGGATAAGGTCAAGTCCATAAATGATTGGCCATTGACAAAGCATAGTGGAGTGTTAGTTAAACAATAAATGAGCCCCTAAGAACCATACCGGGCCATCCCGCACTTTTGGCGAAATTGAGTTGAGGTAGTCAGCATGTGCAGAAAACTGAGATCTACATTTCCTAAATGAGCCAACCCAATCTACCCACATGGATTGTTCATACAAGCAAACGTCCTCTCTGCCACTGTACATATGCACTGCACTGCCTTAGCCATAGTGGACCATCCCACAACTTTTCCATAATTCAATGTAAACATGGTGGCTGGGTATCTCACTGATGAGGAACTGCTTGCTATGATTGATGATGATGGTGAAGTGGAAGATAACGGAGACCCAGAGTTTGACCCAAATGAATCAGAAGATGATGGTTCCGCTTCAGAAGGAGGTACCTTTCACTTTAAATGAAACAGAAGGGCATCCAAAGCCTACATGAGAAGTGCATCACGTAAGTCTACATATCTTGAGTTTTTAACATAAGCAGTGTTTCTAGTTCCCAGATACTCTAGATGACACAGGAGGCTGGCAACTTTGAGTCCCATTTTCTCAAAAGTTCCCCAACATGGGTTGGCCCAGTATGGCTCTTAGGGGCTCAAATATGACCTGAAAGCGGTGACTTTCAACTTATCTTTGAGGATATTGACCTAAAGTAAATGGTCAATTAGCTTCTCAGCTTACCCAATTGCCAAGTATGTGCAGTTCTCTCACTATTCACATTACAAGTGAGTAGATAAAAGGTGTAGAGATGATTTTAAGTGTGGCTGTTGATTGAGCTCAGGAACACGACAGAAGACTGCAGATTGCAACTTTGCTGAGTGACGGGAGAATTCTTTCCCTGGTAAAGGAAAAACCCATCGCAATGGTTGACCAGATCAAGAACGCTCCTCAGGGGGTTGGTGTATCTGTTGCAAAGTCCACAATAAAGAGATCACTTAACTACAGGAAATGCAGTGTCTACCATAATTTTTAAACCATCGGTATACCTCAAACAGAGAAAGCATGTCTTCTGGAGTAACATCCTGTAGACTTGAAAGTTTACCCCTCAAACAGTTTTTTTTTTTTTTTTCATTTTAATCCATTGTGGCAGTGTGCAGATCCAAAACTATTACAATTATGTCATTGTCCAAATACTTGTGGACCTGACTGTACAATACTGTACCAATCACCAGGGGTCTAGCGAGCACTTCTGGGCCCCCCAAAAGAATATTTCCCATTCCATCCCTTTAATTTTTTTTTGTCCCAATAGCTGTGGGCCCCTAGAATCTCCTCAACTTTTGGCCCACTGGTGATAGCTGCCATTCACCTATAAATGGAGAATACACAGCCACAAATTAGATTGGTATGTACCAGCTCAATGCCACTCCCCACAAGCTCAGGGCCCTTGGCTAAGGTACGGTACCAGGCATTCACCTTCTTCAGATACATAACATGCAGCTACTAATTAGGGCTCGGCAAGTGCGGTGAATCATGCATGTAATGTGATGGTACTGTATTTGATGGGATTATACTGGTGTAATTCCTCCCTCGACAGAAATCGTCTGTGTGTGAATCGGTTACTCTAGCTGCTGTTTAGAATGAACCGTGCCATGCCTATTTGCTGAATATACATTATTGTGCAACAGTTTTAGGCACATTTAAATCAATTCAGTGGGGCGAAAAAGCATGAAAAGAGGTTTTTGTTTTGAAAAATGTACTATTTAGATCTGTGAACTGTTAAATCAAATCAATATTTGGCATGACTGCCCATTGCCTTTAAATTAACCCTTTTGGCGCTGTTTATTATTTTTTTACGTCATTTACAGCACTAAATATTAATTGCCTGCGGGCTTGAAACGTCAGCAATTATTCAATCAACATGTATGTAAAAGTCTCAGGGGTTGGAAGCAATGCATGTGTTTGATGATCATTTAAATTGTTAAAATGGAATAAGATCATTTGAAACGTCTTTATGCAATTCCATTGCTTCCAACCACTGAGTGAAGAAAAGTGTGAGAAGTCCAGAGTCATAATTGGTTTTCATATTACTAGTGGTGAAATCCACCGTAACCCACGTGAAACTGATAAACCTCAATTCTGCTCGACTCTCTCATACATATGCGTTGATTGAATAATTCCAGACTACAGAAGGGGAACGTAAATATGCCTCTAAAATTCACGCCGAATGCGTGAGAGTTGACAGGTATGCGTTATTAATGAAAACTGGCCACATCTGATGATGTTGAGAGTTTTCAGAGTTTCTGTAACGGTAATTTACGTAAATGAATGATTGGAAACAGGTCAAGAATTAGGCTATTTGTGTTCATTTTAACTTAACAAGGAGTGCTGGCAACACCTGATGGTCCTTAGGATATCTGGGGTAAAGTAAAGTCAATTTTATTAAGACTGGAATGGAGTTACCCACCGGTGTTCCAACTTCAGATTACCCCCCCATCACCATACCCCCCGGTAATCTGAAGTTAACTTCAAATTACGCTCTGGTACGTTGAAGTTGGGTTAGGGTTACCCCCCGGTAATCTAAAGTTAACTTCAAATTACCCCCCAGTGCGTTGAAGTTGGGTTAGGGGTTAGGGTTAGGGTTAGGGTTAGGGGTTAGGGTTAGGGTTTTAGGTTGAAGGAGATAGAGGGGGGCTACTTTGAAACTGGGGGGGTAATTTGAAGTTATCTTCAGATTACCGGGGGGTAACTTGAATGGGGGGGTAATCTGAAACTGTTACACCGGGAGGTACTGCCATCAGCCGAATGAAAACGAAAGCTTAAAAATGTCGGCTAGAGTCGCCAATCGCGCTCCACCAGGGAGTCCACTATAGTCGCCAACTGCGCTAAAAGGGTTAAGAACGTGGTCCTGCAGGTTGATAGTTTTATAATTGGCTGTTTGACTGTTCCAAGCCTATTGGAGAACTTGCAACAGCTCCGTTTTAGGTTAGTGTCTCTTGAATCTGTTTCTCGGGGTAATCTTAGTCAGCTGTAATGATGATGTTATCAGGACTCTGTCAAGACTGTATTATCTGTATCAACAGTCTTTTGTGAAATACAAACATTTTTAAAAGATTTTTTAAAATTAATATTTGGTATCTCAAATGTGCTTTTTATCTGAATAATTTTTATGTGCTTTTTAACTGAAGCATTAATGAGGGAAACAAAAATAAACATTGAAGGCCAAATTTATATTTAAAAAATATAGGGTGCCTAAAACATTTGCTCTGTACTATAAACTGAGAGTACGTAAGGAATTATACTTTGCTTTATTTTGTTTAGCTAACTTTGTAAAACACATCAGTTGTGCTCATTGGATGCTTTTGTATTTCTAACACTGTCTCATTCTCTTGTATCACTCAATAGTGGTGGCTGGGGTGCTTGGAAGCCCCTTTGGATGTGTGGTCACGGTTTGGCTGGCAGTACGGTTGGTATCTTTGGCCTTGGACGCATAGGTAACGTAATGATGTCACAGTCTCCAGAGTGAAAATCCTGCTTAAACAGCACTGCTGGAGTATCGCTCCATTCCCTTCTACTGTTGAATGTAAATAAGTGCCTATTGGATGGCTAACTTAAAGAGTACTGCATCTAATGGTACATATCACATCGACTGTGGGTGCTCCTGACCTGACCCTCACAGGTCTGGGCATTGCCCGTTGTCTGAAGCCTTTCGGGGTGAAGAGACTGCTGTACTCCGGACGCTCTGTCAAGCCCCAGGCCGCTGAGGTGGAGGGAGAGTTTGGTAAGAGAGAGTCGGGGGGAAGGATGGCTGTTTTTGGGATGGGACGGTCAGAATGAACAGCATTTTTCTGTATGTGAACAAACTGTTGGTTATCAGCGCTAACTGGAGGTTGAAAGTATGTCCTGGGGTCAGTCTTGTTTTGTGTGTTGTCCACTCGGCTGATTTCAGCGATCAATTCGATCTCAAGCTAGCTCGTTTTACTGACGAGCTGAAAATTTGTGCTAATTTGCAAATTCAGATGATTGGATCAAATTTGTGAAGGATAAGTTAGACTTTCTGAACCTGCATATTCCTCATCCGATGCTTACTCCTCTTTGGTCTCTGGTGTGGGTCCGGATAGTGCCCCTAGATACTCTGTTGTCCGAGAGCGACTTCGTTGTGGTGTCGTGCTCCCTCACCCCTGGTACTGAGGGGCTGTGCGACAAGGCCTTCTTCAGCAAGATGAAGAGCACCGCAATCTTCATCAACACTGGCAGGTAATGTGCCATGATTCACGCTTCTCTCCTTAAGTGATTGATTTTTATTTTGGGTTAAAGATTAAGTTTCATATGTAGTAGGATGCAGGTTGTTCCTGGAGGATGTCACATGACATATGCAAGGCTTATCTCAGTTGGTCCTCCTCTATATTGAATTTGTTCCTTTGTGGTCGAGACCTGGAACATGCGTGGTACAAGCCCCAGTGTCGCCACAATAAAATCAACTCTTCCATTGGCCCCTCGTGTAAGACCCTTAATCCATCATTTCTCTGAGGGGGAATTGACCTCTGATTATCCTATTCATCTGTTGATCACTTTGGACAGAGGTAAATAAATCACATTGTCAATGTAATGTCTTGCTTCCACATCCCATTTTAAATCCTTGTAGACAAAAGCTATCCTGATTTGATTTTTTGTCTGTCTTCAAGAAGTGATCTTCATCATTTCTTGAAGTCACCTTAAGTTGTATGCATTGGTGTGCATTGATAGACAGACTGACTGGGATTAAGGTGACAATGTCCACTGTTTGTAGAGGCAGTGTCGTGAACCTGGAGGCCCTGTACGAGGCTCTGTCCAGTGGTCGGATCGCCGCGGCTGGGCTGGACGTCACCACCCCTGAGCCTCTGCCCACCGACCATCCTCTGCTGACCCTCAAGAACTGCGGTGAGTCTTTCTCAATTCCCCTACTTCCTGTTTCACTTTTAGGGTTTTAAGGATTGCCTTACCCGAATCTTGGAGGTATGCTGTCCTGTAGATCTTGACTTCAATCCTGATTTGGCACAACTGATCATAAATCTGTGCTGATGCTTTATTATGGGGTGCTGGCTGATGTTAGTGGTCAGGCTAATAATTTTCATGACCTCAGGACTTTTGAGACTTTCAGCAAATACTAGAATTTCCCCAGTTTTCTGCAATTAATACCACTTTACATCCTAAGAGGATTGGTACCTTTTACATTGTGCACGTTTTTTGGGTAGAAAGGGTGAAAACCTGCAAGATGGCTCATCTTCGGGGACAAGATATGGCAACTGCTATTTGCAGTCCCATACTCAAAAACATAGACTGTGTATAAAGATGGACAAAGTGTCTCCACTTCCCAACGCTGCACAATAATGGAGCCAAAATATCCCTCATAGGGATGCTGCCATATTGCACATTTGGAGCTGTAATGCGCTGTAATGATCTTGGGTTTGAGCCGCAGTATCAATGTGCAGCCCATACGTTCACCCAGCTTGGCGCAGGCAGATAGACTTGAGAGCGCTTCAGCTACGACTGCAGGCTTGTTAAAGGGTTAGCGTGTTTGGATTTGTTTTTCCCCAAGTACAGTTGTATTGTGCTAAAATATGTTTGCTGCTTTCCTTGTCTTTAGCAGTTTATTGCTTCGCTCCCACGCCAATATCCAGTGCTAGCCAGCTAGGTAGCTAATACATTGACAATGGGTAAGTAGCTAGCTACCTCATACAACCCTCCAAGCTCCCTCCAATATAAGGTGAATACAGTGTAAGGGTAAATAGAATCCCCACTATCATACTTTTTAACGTTAGTTCTCAATACCTAGCTAGCTTGCTAGCTAACGCGAGTGACGCGACTGAATCTCCATTTTCTAGTTCGCTTGCTAGCTGACAGTTGTTAGCTGGATAGCAATATTCAGAAATTGGTGACTTTCACTCGCAACGAAAATTGACGGGACAAAGCCCTTTGTTCTGCACATAGCATCACTGCTAACAGTACATTCTGCTGTATTCAAAATAGAGAGCTTTTTACCGTCGATTTCCATTGCTAATGAATGTGACCTTCTGTAAAATCTTGCTAAACTAGCTGGCTAGCTAGCTTTCCTCAGTTATTTTAGCATCTCTGCTAACAGTACATGATGCTATATTCAGAGAAAAGACCTTTTTTGCTGTCAGTCTTTGTTGGACTTTCAAAATTACTGTGGATTATATGATGGTCGCACTCTGCTCAGGACAATACCCGAAAATAAGTCAGCAGGCGACTTCTGCACTTAGAGATGCTGTTTATTACGGCTGTCAGTCATGATTTTACACCCTTTTTATAGTATCAAATAATTAAATTTAATCAAACTAATCAGAAAAAATTAACTCTTGAACATACATCAGCATGGTAAAAACTACTTAAAATGACAGAAACCATCCTCGGAAAAAAATTATCTGACACTTCACTTAAATTTTTTTGTGAGGCTCATGTCCCATCCACAGGGTTTATAACCTGTACTGCAGCCAGTCACTAGAGGGCGATCAAGGTGTTTTGGCCTCAGCTTTGGGGAACCGTCAGGTCGTCGATCTTTACATACAGTCAATGCTCAAAACTTGTCAAAAAATATTTTGTCTATTGTCTTCCCCTACTAATCACTCCCCACATTGGCAGTGCCACCTACTCCACCCGGGCAGCCATGGCAGTGATGGCGGCTAACAACCTGCTGGCGGGGCTGAATGGAACAGCCATGCCGCGTGAGCTTACACTCTAGAGCCACTGTGGGGGAAGGAAGCATTCCTGACCGCCTCTCGCCCTCCCTTTCATACCTGTCTTCCCCCGCTACCCACTTCCACTTTTATCAATTGAATTTCACTCCAAAACCACCTGTAGGTCATTCATTGGTTTTCCCCTCCATTTATATTTCTGTATCCAATGAATATGGACTCCATTGAAAATAACAGCCCACTTTGTTCTGGTTTATATTTGTAAGTGCCCACTCTGGGCTCTCTTTTCTGGTACGAGGGAGGCCATAGACATCCATCCGTTGTGTTTTTGTTTGTAGTGGCTGCTAGATTATTTTGTTGCAATTTGACTACCATAATGAATTTGATAAAAGACTCGGCTTTATCATTTGGCTCCACAACACCCGCTAGTGTATGACTGACAGCTTTAGCAACGTTTCCCATAGTATTTTCCCTGCCCTGCTGAGAGAGACATGAAACATGAAGTTCTACCAAAAGAAATCTTGTCTCCCTCCTGTGGGGGATTCAGTGGCTCCTCCAAGGCGCGATTGTGGACTTTTACAAGAACAAGACCTTCCCCCAAGAGAAATGTGGTAGTGGACCTGTGGGAAGCATTCGAATCGTACTTGTTTTTGTTCAGTGGTCTTGATTTCCTTTACATATATTTTACTTTTTGGTTTCTGTGCATGTTCAATTTCAACCATTTTTATCTTATGTTTTATTTATTGTTTTCAAGTTATGGTACTTTTGTCCCTGATGGGGGTCTCTGTGCCCGACTGTTAGACGGATGTTAAGATGTTACATGTTGGTCAATGAAATTGGGAAAAATAATTACGCTGATGTTTTAACGGGATATGTTTCTCTGCATTGAAATATCTTAAATTAGGAAAAAGACACACTTAATAGAACACAGTAAAAAACTATGATAACTGTCATACTTGTGAACTGTAATGTGATTCATTTTTTCCTTTTATTCACTATTCATTTGCGCAGTACTATCAAGCTTCAGTGCATTAATATGAATTAATATGAAAACCTGTCCCATCTGTTGTACTCAATTTTGCTAGAAAGTGAATCAAGGAAAATCCAATTCTCTTGGCAGAAAGGCTGGCAGTATTATGTCTGCTTAGTTAGCGGCAACAATGCAAAATGTGTGAATATCTCGTTAAAGAAATTATTATTTTTGGGAGGTTGAAGTAATTGCTTCATTTAATTAACAATGATGTTGAAATGAATGTTAAAAAAGTCAGTCCTTTTTCATCATATTTAGCGTGCTAACATTTTTTGACATATTTTTGTTCATTTGGACTTTTGCATTCCAAATAATCCTGCTGGCAAAGTGAAATGCTTGCCAATTCCATCTCAACAACACACCGCCTTGAGGACAGATGGCAATATGAATGAGACGGGTGGGTCCTGCTCCAGCAACAATAAGCTGAAACTAAATGAATTTGGGCTTGGTCAATATTTTAGAGGCCTGGGCTCGTTAAAATTGTTTATTGTAGCGTATGAAAAAAAATATTAGACGCTTATGTGATGAGAAAGTTTCCAAGAAAATGTAAAGCTGGTGCTCTTGGAAAAGAGAATAAACCAAAAATGTAGTTAAGCACGGTGCATGGGCAGAGTTAGATTCACAGGTTTTGCAATGGACGGTCTGGATGCTCCTTTACTGAAGCTGCCTTGAGGAAAATTTAATTCCTTCCACTCATTTATTGAATTGGAGTCCCTTTACTGATGTTGTGCCCTCATCGATTTCCCAGTCAGGAGCAAGGAGGGACAAGGGTGAAAAATGAGCACTTGGAACGACCCCGCGGGAGGACAAAGTTACTGCTGGAGGTGGTTTTGATATGCTGGTGTAGTGACGGGGACACTGGGCTGTAGGAGGCACTTTCAGATAAGGCGTAAAACCAAGGTCCTGACTCCTTTTGACTTGACGCCCATCAAAAAGGGGAGCTCCCCCGGCTAAATTCCTGACTTGGCACTCGCTGATTTATTTGCCACTTAATTACCCTGATATGATTGGCCACTCCGCCTCCACCTCGGCTGATGTGCGATTAGTGTCTGGCACAAAATGGCTGCTGCAGGTCACCCACGCCTGTGCTGCACGTTGGCAGTGGTTGAGTGGAGTGCCTGAGTTTTGCCCTTACCTCTGTGAAGCACTTTTCGTCACTGGCCATATATTTACAGTATGTATTCTTATTAAATTTGATATTTTACTTCATAGTCCAGACCTCCCCTACCATGTTACTCGAACTTTTGATAGAGCCTTTTGTATGCTCACATAATGCTGGAACAGCAGCCATTTTAGTTGCATTCTCAGGCTGAACTCACTCAAGTTAAGCTGCCTGTTTTGAAGCTGCCAGCCTGACCCTGTGTAATTTTGTAGATGTATGAGAATTAGATTGTAAAACAAAAAGCTGTGTGTTACAAAACTGTTTCACCTTTAAACAAATTTAAAGAACCCAGTGGCACAGCTGTTTAAATTTTGTATTCATGCTTCCATACATTTTCTTTTCTTTTCACTTGGTAGATTCCTTTATTTGGGCGGTGTACACAAAATGTCTACCATCTTGCCTACATGAAGTGTCAGTGTAGACTCAAAAAGCAAAAAAGATTTTTTTTCTTTTCCCCAATTGAGAATAATAATTCTCATTCCAAAATGACAAGTGCACTTAATGGGAGGATATAAAGAACAGCTTCATATGTTTGCTTTAAGGGATGAACATTCATATTTGAACATTACTCTGACACGGCCCAGCAGGTCTGCTGGCATATCTGCTTTCAAACTAAGACAAAGAAGCGGTAGTCAAATAATGTGAAACACTGTCATAAATGGCTGTGTTGTGAAGCTCTCAAAGTAGTGGTTCATATACTGAGAATATTTCAGTTCTGTGGTGATTTTTTAGGGCTGTATGTCCTCTCGTGTTGGAAACCTCTGACTTGCATAATCAGTTCTTCTTTGCTGTTGGTGTTCTTTGCCGGTTGGTCTACGTTGTCATAGTTTTTGACACTGTTACCCTTGCCTCTTTAAATTATTTCATCTTTTTCTGTGACTAATGTACCTGCAATGCAGACACCGACCATTTAGCCCCTTTATGAATGGTATTAGTTTCCTCATCTTACTTTAGAGGGTAACCTAGCAAAGTGCTGCTGGCTAGACCTCTTTTAAGCAGGTACGTGATGCAACTAATTAGCATTCAAATTAAAAAAGTGATGTATGTTTAGATATTTTTGTAATTTTGGCTTAGATATTTTTAAAGCCATTTATTAAGGATGCCAAGGATGATATCATGCTAAGGATGATATTTTTTCAGCCACCGTATCTGTGCCATAAACATTGCATTGCATCAGATAAACGGTTACCATTTTATATATACACATGTACAGTGTACATACCCTGCTATCAGAATTATGATGATACAAATAGGCAATACTTGGAAATATTTGAGAGACAGGGAATATCGATTTCACTTTGTGCTTCCCGAAAAATGTCAGCCATCTCCAATATCCAATTCCTGCGGTATTTTTCATTGCAGTTTTACCAAATCAGAGCCATTGGCCTGTGTTAGATGGAGAGTACAGTCAGTCATTTGGGAGTGACGGAGACGTGGTGAATTTTAAACATCATCCATGTCAGAATCACAACTGCACTTACCGACAAAAATAATCCTTGGTTCCTTATTGAACGCGCACTGAAAGTTTGCACTTAATGGTAGTAGTGTAGTACATCTGTCCGATAACATCAGCTATTGATTTTTAATACGGGCCAGTTATGAGTTCATCTTGAAGGTATTAATGCAACAATTTTAATATTCAGAGGAATAGAAATGCTGAGGTTTGGTTTCTAATTCTGTCCAAACTTTTAATAGTATCAGTCAATGGCAGTGCTGTGCGAGAGCTGTCCCATCTAACAGCCCACCGGGGAAACAGGATATTGCAGTGTTGCAAAAGCTGTGGTTTTGATTCATGCATTTAGTGGAAGCAAGAGAGAGAAACTGTGATACATGTCAGTTAAGTCAAAATTTGATTCCACGACAACCGCTCATAACCAGATAAAGCAATTGCCCTCTGAGGTAAAATTGAGGTATAGTGCGAAAAAAAAATTTCAGGCTGTTCTGGATAAACTTCACAATTTTCCGCATTTATCGTTCTCTGAAGAAAAATTATGCAAAAAAAGGCTATTTTCCACGTTTTCACACTAAGATGATTGAACTTCCATTTGTTTCTGAAAGGAGATTTCGGAGATAGAGCCCCTTCACTCCAAATAAACTTAGTCGTAGAGCTAGCTTTTTAACTGATATGCACATCTAACCTAAGAGGGAAGTTTCCTGCACGAAAGAAATGCATATAGGTGTGGAACACATTGGCAAAAAATATAGACAACAACAATAATGAAGTAAACGAACCACCACATGCTTTGGTCTGAGTGCATGTACAAATACATAAGTCAAAGACATCTCTGGTTTTATTCTGATAAATTCGTGTTTATCCATTCACAACAAGAGCTGATAAAAATGTACCACTGTGGCATGATATCAAACATCTGCTTTTTGGCCTCAAAATTTTCTTGAATCGTTCAACATCTCCAACTCAGTGTGTTTCTACGGCTGAATATGAGAAAAAAAAATAATTATATGAATATATATGTCACATATCCACTCACAAGAGGGAGTTTTACATCAGTGTTGCACTTTTCAGTTCGGAGTGCAATCATTCACACAACTCAAATATCTTTGCATATGCAACTCTCTTCAAGGAAATAACTTGACCAAAAGGCAAACGTCTTATTTTTTTTGTTCCTTGTGATATTCTTCCCACCATGCAACATATTATAATACATATCAATTTACAGGAAAGGCTTGGCAGGCTATTCGAGATAAATGTCTTCTGTTGGGCAGGTGTATTCCACGCATTCCTTATAGAACAGCTGGAACGCCCTCCTGTTTACAGTGGAGAAAAATTAGGTTAGACCTGCTGGGACAAAACCTTTAAATGTCATTTAGGTAATTCTACTTGATAAGTATTTCATTATATTAATATCAGTCGAAATGTGCGCATTAATAAGTAATGAAATAAACTTGACTGCAATTACTACAATGCCCTATACTAGTACTGGCACCCGTGGTGAATTGTAGCTAAAAGAAGGGCTATGTAAAATGTGTTTGTTGTCAATCCTCCTGATCTTTTGTTCAAAATATTAAAAATCTAACCTCTAAAAAAGTCTAATCTTGTACTTGAAGAAAATGATTGAAGGAAAAAATATTTTTTCCCAAAAACTGCAGCATAACTAATAGCAGCCCCAGAAAATCTTCTAAGGAAAGTCTGGTTGAAGTATATTCCTGTTCATATTATACTGTCTTAAATTTACCGTACTAATTAAGAAAATGTAAATGATCACTCATGTCTTTGTTTTCCTGGGGTATAAATAGAAGATGGTGCACAGGACAATTTCCCTCAATCACCCACCATGTGGCCCCTCCTCGGTTAAGTCAAAAGAATACAGCAATGATGAATACTATACTGTTTTTGAACTTCAGACATGAGGAAATGGCTGTAAGGAAATATCTAAAGTTTTAAATACCCACTTTCAATTTAAGGGATATGGAATGGTTAAAAATCTGCCTAGAGGATTGCATGAACTTGAGGAGGATGCTGCAAGTGGTAAATATAGCGCACTGGTGGCCCCAGAAGCTCCCGCCATTAAGAAAAACAAAATGTTGAAGTTTTTGTTGAGGGACGCACGCATGGATGGACGCACGCACGGATGGAGCCCGATACCATAGCTCCCGTGCCACTCGAGTGGCGGGAGCTAATTAGGAGTCTGTAACTGAAAATGTTGATAAAATAAAGCAAATTGTCAAAGTTTTTGGTGATATTTTTAGGCCAGTGACCTTGAAAAAATAGGCCAAGGTCACCTTTAAGCATGTCATTTTTTAGGACTTTATGAGATGCATGTCCAGTAAAAATTAGGAGCCTGTAACTGAAATAGTTGATAAGATAAAGAAAAATGTTGAAATTTTTGGTGATATGTTTGGGCCAGTGACCTTTAAAAAGTAGGCCAAGATCACCTTTAGGCACGTCATTTGTAGGCCTTTATGAGATGCATGTCCAGTAAAAACTAGGAGCCTGTAACTGAAATACTTGATGAGATAAAGCAAAATGTCGAAGTTTTTGGTGATATCTTGAGGCCAGTGACCTTGAAAAAATAGGCCAAGGTCACCTTTAGGCATGTCATTTGTAGGCCTTTATGAGATGCATGTCCAGTAAAAATTAGGAGCCTGTAACTGAAATCGTTGATGAGATAAAGCAAAATGTGTTGACGGACGCACGCACGGAGGGAGCCCGATACCTTAGCTCCCGCACCGCGAGCGGCGGGAGCTAAAAAAGAATCCAAGGTTCATAGTTGGAGATTTGCACACATTAGTGATGTATTGGGGTTAGAAATTCTCCAAAGGTAAGATTAGACACCATATACACAACTGCAAGAAGTTTGGAAGGGTTGCAATCATAACAAGTGGTGCCGGGCACAACAAACCCCGCCCCTCGCACATACTTTGACCTACTTTTCCTAAATTTAATAGGCATCTATTCTGGGTCAGTGGAAAACCCTAAACCCAATTTGGGGTTAATCTGGCCATTAGTTTTGCTGCTAAAGTGTTAACAAACAAACAAAGAAACAGACACACAAACAAACCGAACCAAAAACAATACCCCTTGCCCTCCCCCTTCGGGCGGGGCGGGGTAATTATGGATCAATAATTGTTTTCAAGACAAGTTCTATGCCTACCCGATTTTCAGTTGTAGCTACGCCAAAGGTCGCAAGAAGAAAAGCCTCAGCAGTATATTAAGAAAAAACCACTTCCACTTTTCCAAACTATACTGGAAATTCCAATGGGACTGAGCTCTGTGGTCAGATGGCACCAAAATTGTGCCCTTTGGCAATAAACACCAGAGATGAGTTAGGCACAAAAACACACATAGCCATTTAGTGAAGAAAGCCATCCCCATTGTTAAGTATGGTGGGGAGTCTTTAATGTTGTGGGGCTGTTTTTCTTCTAAAGGCCCCAAACAACTTGTTAGGGTGTTTAGTATCATGGATTCCATCGAGCACCAGCAGATACATGAAAACCTGATTAGCAAACACTGGGCGGTGGTTGGATCCTCCAACCGGACAATGTACCAAAGCATGCAGTGAAATCAGCACAAAAATGATCCAGTGACCTCAGAATAAATGTTTGGTCATGACCTTTCCAGTCCCCTGACCTAAACCCCTCACAATATCTGTGGTACCAGCTGAGGAGGAGATTTTGTAAACATGAGCTTAGGATTTTGAAGCATCTGGAGAAATTCTGTATGTAGGAATGGTGTCAGATCCTTGGCCATGTTTTCTCCAACCTTATCATACACTACAGGAGAATACTCCTTGACAACGGGAGGCTCCACGATATATAGAATGTAGGGGATCCAGTGATTTTGAGAAAAGTATTTTCCTCCAATCATTGTATTTAAATTAAGGGTTACATTTTTCTTTACATTTTGAATTAAATATCAAAAGTACAAATAATAAAGACATTCATTCAAAACCAGTTTTGTATATATCTACCAAGGGTGCCAATATTAGTGGAGGACACTGCATGAAAGCACATCATTAACGTGATATTATAAAAGAATTTTATTTGAAGTGTGTGTGATATAAAATCTGCCCTGAGTGATCAAATGTTAAATATCCATGTGTGAATATATCTACTTTGCCCCACAGTAAAATGGTCAGCATTACATTCCAACAGAGTTAATATGGGTCCACTGTAACCCAGGTTTTACAGCATACATGCAGGAGGCTCGTGGCTCCACATTGCACAGTTTCTCTGGACTGTGTGACCACAGGTGAGATGAACATTGCAATCTATAACATGTACTTACCCGACAGATTCTGCTAGAGGCTTAGTTGAGTCTTCTGACACAAATACATGGCAAGCAAACCTCTGATCTGCTGGATGTTTTGTAATGAAACCAAAATACCTGAAACAAATGAGATACATGCTAGCGTTACAGCACTTCAAAGTAAGTACATCGCAGCCAATACTTGCTGTCTATAGAAGACCTTGAAAAACACCAGCAATGTAATTTAATGCACTGAATGAGCAAGCAAAAGTTTTCTTTTCCTTGATCGTCCTAAATTCCTGAGGTCTAGATGAGGACACAATAAAAAAAACCAAAACAAAAGACGCCGAGAAGAAATATTTTATGAGACTTCGGAGTCGACTTACTTGTTATTCCTGGGATGATAACCACAGAAAGAGATGTTCTTCAGCTGAAAGAAGTGACTGCATGTGCTTCCCTAGGGAACACAGAGGTATGGATCAGCCAAACTGAAAGTTTTCTAACACAAGCATCCTTGAGTGCCAGGTGTGCTAAAATGCAATTATGCAAGCGGTCCTTTCAACCAATCAGCAGCCATAAAATAAGAATTTTAGGAGGCTTGGCATGACAAAATCTCTCTTTCTGTATGCTTTGTTGGATCCTGCACAATGCAGGCCCAGTAGATTCTTCTGGAAGAAATGCAGGCCCAGTAGATTCTCCGGGAAGAAATATCACTACTATATAATGATAACTTTAAAATGATTTAAAAAAAAAACATGACAACCTAAATTATTTAAATGAGTGAATAAAACTGATTTCTGCTGTCTATTCCACTATCAGTGTTGTTTATAGTTTATACAACATGTAGATCCGACCGAGCAATCTGATTGGTCAATTAGACGTTTAGAATGTTCTCAAATGAGCAAGACAGTATGGGTAGCCTGTGCTCAAATGAAAAATACCTCATCACTGAAAATATTACTCCGACTATCTTAGTTGCCAAGGCCATTTATTTAATTAATTTGTCAATTTGTTTGCAATTGTACATTGAGATGAACGTTTAATAAATTAACAGATCTGTGAAAACTGCCGTCTTTATTTCGGAGGTAAATTGATAATAGCCTGAAAAGGTGATTAGCGAAAGCCCCTGAAAGGTTCTATATACACTCATTGGGTTGGAATTATGTAACTCTGTTTAGCCTTAATGTTACTGGTTACTTTTGCTGCTTGCCACATTAATCGGAGCTAACGTTAAATTGGAGTGACACACCCCCAGCTGAAATGAAACATCTGCTGGTGAGTTTATTTAAAGACAGATTTTTGTTCTGGCGCCGACATTGGAAAGCCGTTGCCTGTATTTAAATATGACCGTTAATATAAGTTCGTTGAGCCCATTCTCATTCCGACGCGTCATATATTGACGCTACCTGACCAAGCGTCGATATACGAGGCAAAAGGTCAGTATCAGCGTCCTTTATCGACGCCAGTGTAAAACGAACCCTACCCCCTAACCCCTAATCCCTACCCCCTAACCCCTAACCCTTAACCCGAAACCTAACCCTAACCCTCAAATAATGACGCCAAAAGCTTCCTTCTGCCTCGTATATCGACATTTGGGCAGGTAGCGTCAAGATATGACGAGTCCGGGATGAGAATGTGTCGGTTCGTTCGATGAAGATCAGCTGAGTCGTTGTCACGGCACCTGTTAGCTTAAAAATGACTGAGATGTCGGCAGAAGTATAACTATTAGTCCATGAAAAAAAAATTTTTTGTCCAGCGGATATTCTAGTTACAACATGATTGAGCTAGCAAAGCAGTTTTGTGTTGCTATGTGCGGTATTTATTCAGTTTTGGGAAATCACGATGTCTAGAAAACGTACGCCCAAATTGGCTGGCTGACAAGGACTAGTTAACGTCAGATCTCATGTATTTCCACGGAAACGGAGAGAATACTAGCAAAAAACTTTTATATTTTGAGAGCGAAATGCCCACAGTATGAATAAATTTTGATTATACATTTTATTTTGTTGGTAATAGTTGTATATTCGCATTATTACACTCGAGGGTGTGCTTGACCGTCATTCCTGTCACTTCAGTGATGCTAACGGAACTCGTTCCTGGCTGCATCACTGTCGTGACAAGAATGACGGTCAAGGACACCCTCGCGTGTAATAATGCTTAATACGGCCATAGGGGGGCCCCAGCATAAGCAAGTCAAAAAAGGGAACCTATTATGCTTTTCCATATTTTGTGACTTTATAGTGGTGTTACAATGAACGATGTTAATTTTTGAAACTTTGGCCAAATTAAATATTGATTAAATGAGCGCAGGACTAATCCTACAGTACTGAACACTCCATTTCGAACAGCTTTTTTCTACTGTGGATACAGCGTGACGTCATCATGTGAAAGATATCTTTATATGGTCATAGCTTCTGGGTCAGGATTAAGCCTCTGAAATAGGCTGACTTATAGTCTGAGAAAAATACTAAGGGCTCTCTCATCGATTGCATAGACTAACATAAAATTAAATATCTACTGCCAGCATCAGAAGATGCAAAGAAGCAGTACCTTAAATTTATTTTCAAGGAGAATCACTCGCTAACTAGGTAAGTATTTCCGATTTCTGTTAATATTTAAACTGAATTCTAGGTGTAACGTTAGTTAAACTTGTATGGCTTGGTTGTCTATGTTGCTAGCTAAGTTCCACTCTCAAAATAGCACAGCATATAAGCAATATCTTTGCATAATCATTAAAAACCATTGATAGTTCAGCTATAAGTGATGTTTGAGACACGTTGATATGAACAGATAGAACGGGGGATCGTTTTAATGGAATTGAGCTGCACAAGAATAGTGCAGCCATTCACAATAAATGGAATTTTAGCTGATGGTTGCCATGGACCATTCTGAAAGTAGAAGACTGAATTCCAAGTGTACTTTCATGGTGACTACATGACACTCTTGTTCCAGAATGAAGCTTCCATCCTCAGAGTTGCTCAGCATGCGGATATTGGCTTTCCATGCATATTGTGCAAATTTAGTAACCGTCTACGAAATCAGTCATTTGTATTCAGAGATTGTTGCCAGTAGCCGGGGGATTCCCTTTCCATTGATAGATGGGGCCGCTGGCTCTCTTCACTGGCCAATCAGAGCAAAGCACATTTCACAGAGGGGAGGCCCACTCAGAACAGCCTGTTTAGGGTTAAGAATGACAGGAAACAAATCGCCCAGAAATCATAGATTTTTAATTTTTTTTTTCCCTAAAGAGCTTATAAACCCCTTTTTGGATATCCAAAAAATCATAACTTGGAAAAGAAAAAAAAAAAAACAGCATAATAGGTCCCTTTAGTGTGCCACAGATCTGTTCGACAGGGCAGTAAAAAGAATCTTTACTTAAAAAGTGACATGATCTGAAAGACTAATTTCTTAAATTTATGTATTCATATTTATGATTTTTGCGAAGAACTTAGATTTTTGGCCACAGACATTAGGCAAAATAACTAATATCTGGACTACTAGACAGTAGTGGTGAAATTAGATTGGTATGGAAGCTACATCAATGTAATCAAGTCTTTATAAACTTAGGAGGAACTTCTTACCATGCTAAAACTCCTGTAGTCATCCTGAACTATTTTAATCCCTTTCATACTGATCTCCAGTATGCAGAAGGATGGAGGGTTGTACTGCACTGTCATTCTTCTATTTGTTGCAATCTGAAAGGATGAAACACTTTTTCAAAAACAAGAATAAATTACAGACATTTTTCAGTGCGAGTCGCCCCATTATAATTGAAGACTTTGTGAACACACACACACACACACACACACAAACAATTCCTGTCCCTATTGCTCATGTCTCCACTTCACTCATCTTGCAGATATCTCCCTCACACCATTTTGTTATTCTCTCTCTCTTTTCTTACATGTTATCTTTCTCTCTCTTCGATTCTTTTGTGTTACTCTATACTTTCCCTGGCAGCCATTTTCAGGAGCAGATTGGGTATCACATAAACCCATTTTGTCCCCACCTTTTGCATAGCTGCGCAGAGAACATCGTTCCCTTTGTGATACGGCACTGGAACAGAGCCCAGATATTTCACCCGGAATATGTCCATCCAGCCTGAGCTCTTCTCTGCAGAGGCAATGCAACACAGCTCAATTCAGGAAACACAAAAACCGTCCAATGAACTAAGCCCACAGCTAATATTACAGCATCTGAACATGAACAAAATTTGACACGCTACATTGCAAAGCGCTATATTTGCCAAAGTTCATCTTAAACTCTCCGTGCATATGTAGATGCCGGCATCCACAAAATACTGAAATTTAATTGCTAAATAATTCCATAATTGAAATTCCAAATGAGACAAGCATTTTGCTTCTTTGAAATAATTTTTCTGTCCTCTGTGACACAAATCCTGAGTTATAAAGCCTTAAATAAGGTCATGCACAACAAGCAAGGATTAGCATCTGCAACAAGGGAAACAGTAAATAATGGTATGACATTTTCATCATTGATGCAGGGCTATCTATCTAGCTCTCAGCTATCCACAGTGTTAAGAGCACTTTAGATATAGAAAAATAGCCAGCCGTACTGGGCTAAACGGCCTTGCTCTCATCACTGCAATGTACTAACATCATCTTAATGACAATGCAAAAACATGGACAGAGAACGGTTTACTCTGGACTTGGAGATGATGAAGAATGCAAATCTACGCAGTGAAAAAAAAATGAAAAGAGAGGTTAAAATATCCCAGTAGGAATGGGCTGTACCGTTGTATTGCTCGGGCTCCTTGGCGACCTCCATGGCGTAGTAGGCGGGGAATATCCCATAGGCGCCGGTGCGCATGTTGTAACCCTCGTACCAGTAGTCCTCGGCCTGTATCTCCACGAGCAGGGGGTCGTCCACATCAAGCTCCAGCTCATCGTCATGGCGAGGGACAAATCTGAGACCACAAGGAACACACAGTTAAGCAGGGGCTCTACTCAATCTTCGGCTGATGAGGGCTGGTGTGAGTCAATCTTTAGTACCATGCCTGGAGTTACACACCTGATTCTTCCAATCAGCCCGTAGAGCTTTTGATAAAGACCTTGATTAGTAGAATCAGCTGTATAGCTACATGGATAAAATGAAAGCCTGCACTCACTCAGGTCCATTCTAGAAAAGGTTGAGAACCCCTCTCCTATGATCTGGAAAAACCTAGTACATATGTCTCTTTTGGGAGAAACTGAGTTTGAACCTCATTTGCAGTAATTAAGAGAGGTGAGAATCTTAAAACACAAGCTATTAGACTTATTTGAACTGTCAAAATCAAGTTTTTATTATTTTAACCATCGGGAAAAGTCCAGAATCTAAAGGTTTTTGTTCAGTTGCAAGAATACTTGCCACTGATAAATTCACTAGGTTTTTCCAGATCACAGGAGACCTGCTTGTAAGCATTGGAGAAAGGTACTGAATCATTGATGAAAAGACTTCACTAATCCACCAAAAAACAGCAGCCATTCAGCCAAGTATAATGTGCTTATTTCTGTGAGCTCCTTTTTGCATGGATTTAAGCCATAGAAGGCGAAGTAACCTATGGACATAATGTAATAAATATGAGAGTAATTAACATGTATTGTCCCAGGAAAAGGGAGGAATAATCCCAAAAGACAAACAATGCCAACATCAGAGCATATAGCGCCCTATAGTATGTTAACACAATCAGACGATAAGTTTATTGACATGAAATTGCTAAACGCTTTCATGTGCAGTGATTTGGCTGATGAAATGGTAATTAGTGAAAAAAGCGCCTCAAGATCTGCTGGTGAGTGTTGTCCATGGTGGCGGCAACTGTGGCTGGCAGTCCCAATGAGCCAATGCATATTTTATCAGTTTTATCATCACCCTGAATGAAGGCATTTATCAGCCATATATGCTTTGTCTCAGGTCTAAGGAGTACCAGTGATTGCATTGTGGACATTGTACAGACCTCTGGTTCTATAGCTACACAGACACAATGCAACGATGAGCGATTCTGCATGTTAGCATTAAACTGACCAGTGATGGAATAGAATAGAATGGAAGTTTTGGAGTAATAAAATGTTTGTAACATTATTTCACATCCGGTCTAGCTCTTCTGAATCCACAGAACTGGTCTCCAGGTGGACGGTACAGTTGTGCAGCGATTAGTGCTGTCACCTTGTTACAAGAAGGCCAAGGGGTGGAATACACTCCAGCTTAATTTTCTATAATGGATAAATGCATGGATGGATGGATGAATGGATGGACAGAGGTATGGATAGACTCTTCAGGGAGGAGTGTTACCTGTACACAGCTCGATGGCTCTGGTCTCGCTCCTCTCCATTGATGACACAGGAGAACAGGCCGAAGGACTCAGCGCCTGAAGAAGAGATGAGTGAACGTTAGCTCCTGAACTCCAGCCCTGTCTCATTGACACATTAGGCCATATTGAAAAAATTAGTTGGTGATCATCTGCTCCCCACTGGCAAAAACGGTGCTGTCCCAATTAAAAAAAAAAAAAAAAACCTTTTTTTCCCATTGAAAAAATGCATAGAATCGCGTAAAAACGTGACAAAAA
The DNA here is from genome assembly GCA_029692085.1 of Gymnothorax javanicus. Lineage (NCBI taxonomy): Eukaryota > Metazoa > Chordata > Actinopteri > Anguilliformes > Muraenidae > Gymnothorax > Gymnothorax javanicus. The sequence goes on from CM056209.1 coordinate 38,767,472, forward strand.
AACGGTGCGTCAGTGATTCAAACTTCGCGGTATTTTGATTCAACAGGGATGACTGACCGGCCCTCCAGCGAGCGTTTGTTGAACCACGCCGCGCATGCGCAAATATCTAAACAGTCTTCAGTCAAAATGCGTTTCCACCAGTTTCAGTCTTAAAAAATAAATAAACCTCACCCACTCCTCACTTTTTTATGCCCAAAAGGATGATCACCAACTTTTTTTTATATGGCCATACACCTCGGCCCCTCTAAAGTGGGGATAACACACTGACACACTTTCCTACATAAATGGCATCCAGTCTCTTTCTATACCATATCAGCAAGATACTGAGAAAGAGTTGTCTGGCCTTTACTGAGAAAGAATTTTCTCTAACTTGTGGGTTTCTACCCATGTATTGGTCTTTAATATTTAAATTATTAAATATTAGCAGCTAATACACAATATTTGCCCAAATCTTGGCAAGGTCTGAGTTTTTTGTTGAACAGGTTTTGAAGTTCACTTCACTTACAAACACCTCCAGCAGAGTAGAGCCTATTACGGCTTGTGCAGACAGAGTGTGCAACCCAATTATATTTTCAGATTCAAAATTCAGTAGGGACTTGCGGCAGGCAGTTAAAAACAAACAAGCAGAAGAGGACTCATGTTTTCAATTTATCACTGTATTTAACATAAGTCTAAAAATACAAAATCTAACACAATATAAATTAGGAGAGATGATGAGTAACAGGCCATTTAGGCCAACAAGGCAAAGCCATTTCCATTATTAGCAATGACAACAGCTTCAGTTGTACAGCACCTCTCAAGTACAGCACAGCAACAAAAGCAAATAACACAAAAATGAAATGGAGCCATTCCAGCTCAAATGGACCAGGGGGTGACACCACCCCGTCACAGATTTAGTTGATTTTTGCTCCAATAGTTGCTATATGTACATGGACAAAAATCCCAAAATTTTGGCTGCCAACTCCAACTGGTTACAGAATGGCAGCCATTTTAAAAATCGCCTTTTACGTGCATCGCAACATGCCCTCCCACTTTTTTCAAACCCTTTTTTCGCAATAAATCAAAACTATAGCACCTATTGGCACCAAAATTGGCGCTCTTGTGTAATTTTTCAAGCTGATTCTGAATATGCAGTCAAATAAGTGATGGCTCCTATGGTTTGGAAACTATTGGATGAAAACCCTTTTTGGGGGTACCAAACTTTGGCCCCCCTTATCTCAATGCTGCCACCTGATATCAAAATGGAACCTATTTTATGCTCATCATCATCACTTCAACTCTATAATATCAAAAAAATTAGAGAGGTGTTCTGCTTTGTATTGATGGAATCCTCCAAAATGTAAAATAGATATTTTGTGAAAACAATGTCGCCATGTAACACACATGTACAAAGTATATATATTAGTATCTACAGGGATATTGCAAAACTATGGCAAAAGGTCAGCAGTTTGAAGCCTAGTAATCTAGCATGGATTTGATCTGCATAATCTGTACCCAGGTACCTTGCTGACTCTGTAAGAGGTCACATAAATAGCACTTGTCTACTGCCTTGAAACAAAAACATTGCATCAGTTGAAGTGGGCTCTCTCATTCATTAAGCCTGTGGTCTTCAACGTCGTTCCTGGGGACCCACTGCGTATGCTGGTTTTTGTTCCAACGGCAATTGCAATCTAATTGTAGCCTGATGAAGGTCTTCGACCGAAACGTTGCTTTCGCTTTCTAAGAATTAAAATATTTTTTGCAAGTAAGACGGTGTGCGGGAGTTTGTGTTTTGTTTTTAGATTCAAATCAAATAAAATTTTAAAAATGAATAAAATTATGTGCAAAAAAAAAAAGGGAAAAAAAAAAAATCAACCTGAATAAACCATATAATTAGCCCCCCCCCCCCCCCCCCCATATCTTTATACTCAGCCTGCACCTACACATCCCCTCCCCATATAAGCCTATTTTTGCTTAAAATATAAATGAAAATGCATGATGGGCTATTTTACATTGAATTCCACAGGGTTCCCTCAAGGTGACTCTGTCACAGAAAGATTGATTGATGGTCCATTTGGCTAATAATGTGTTCATTCTTTTGCCCGAAACCCCTCCCACTCTCCCTGCATAGATCCACGTCAGGCATTTCAGTATATTATCTCTGCTCAAGCATATCAGAGAATTATGAGCTTTGTACCCTGAAGAACATATAAACTGTCTTGCGCATCACACTAAATTCTTGGGTCTGGAAATGGAGCAAGTATTCAGTAATACACTGACTTTTTCCACTGTAAATTATAAATTTTAAGAAAGGAAACCCAGCATCTTTCCAAACACTGCATCTTTTTCTCAGTAAGATATATTGCATGCAGGTGCTTGCATCCATGCACTCATTTCTGGGTTGCGAGAACCCAGAAAAGCCAAAACACCAGACTAAAGAAAATATTTACTTCTTATGTAGCTGGTTTTTTGTAATGATAAAGGTTACAGGCCTAACAGCTCATTCCATATGCATACTATCTGATAAGTCAGCCAATTATTTTTCATGACTTAAAATTGCACGCTTTACTTCTCGATTAGATATACACTTAGTTGCATTTTTATCAAGAACATCTGTCCACCAGCTTGTTAATATGAGTATTTAATCAGCCAGTCACTGCTCCTGTGGGCATTGACCCCTGCTGAGTCTAATCAACTATAAGTCCCTTTGGATAGCAAAATAACTGTACTTCAATATAAATTAATTTCAACTAGAACAGGAGGACGTTAATGCACAGCAGTGCAGTACTTGCAGCAGACCAGAGACCTACTGTTATTTCTTCTCTTCCGCAACAGAAGTATGAAGTAACTGACATCACCAAAGCAGATGGAAGCCATTCTGGCAGCCACATGCACAAAGACTGTGGCAGCTGCTGCAAAGCCTGCTGTGGGCCAGCACCATCTTAAACCAACCCATGTCCTAAAACCCAGGCCTCAGCTGTACAGAGTAAATGCAACTCAGGCAAAGGGAACACTGAATGCTCCAGATCACAGGGAAATCCCATAGGAAACACCAGTGAACATCACACAATCAAAGCACCATCACAACAGATTCTTTATATTTTAATTAGTTAAAACTATGATTAGATGCAAGTCCAATATGTGTTCTACAACTTCATAACAAGGTTTAGCTCATACTTTTTGCTGGACCGAGCTTTTTGTGAGGGTACTATATAAAAGGAGCAAACTGGCTGAAACTGCCCAATGGAGGAGAGGCCTGGTGCTTATTCACTCCTAGGAGGAGAAAGGATTATGGAATGAATTAACACATTTAATTGACATGACTTGACATGACAGATGACGTAATATAATCACAGTATGACTCTGAATTTAAGAGTAAGGAAACAGTTAAAATACAGTGCTCGCAGAAGTACGCCAGAACACTATCCTCAAAAATAATCCTAAAATCAGCACAGTATCCCAAACACAATTCCAAATTGAGCACATTATTCCCGAACGCAATCTCAAAATCAGCACAATATCCCCAAAGACAATCTCAAATCAGCACATTATCCCCAAACACAATCTTAATATCAGCAGATTATCCCCAAATAAAATCTGAAATTCGGCACATTATCCCCAAACACAATCTAAAACCAGCACACTATCCCCAAACACAATCTCAAAATCACCACATTATTCCCAAACACAACAGCAAAACCAGCACACTATCCCCAAATACAATCCTAAAATCAGCACATTATCCCCAAGCACAACCTCAAAGTCAGCAGATTATCCCCAAACACAATCCCAAAATCAGCACATTATCCCCAAAGACAAGTTCAAAATTGGCACATTATCCCCAAGCACAATCCCAAAATCAGCACATTATCCCCAAACACAATTTCAAAATCAGCACACTATGCCAAAACACAATCTCAAAATCAGCACATTATCCCAAAACACAATCTCAAAATCAGCACATTATCCGCAAAGACAAGCTCAAAATCGGCACACTATCCCAAACACAATCCCAAAATCAGCACATAATCCCCAAAGACAATCTCTAAATCAGCATATTATCCCCAAACACAACCTCAAAATCAGCACATTATCCCCAAAGACAATCTCTAAATCAGCATATTATCCTCAAACACAATCTCAAAATCAGCACATTATGCCAAGACACAATCTCAAAATCATCACGTTATCCCAAAACACAATCTCAAAATCAGCACATTATCCGCAAAGACAAGCTCAAAATCGGCACACTATCCCAAACACAATCCCAAAATCAGCACATAATCCCCAAAGACAATCTCTAAATCAGCATATTATCCCCAAATACAATCTCAAAATCAACACATTATGCCAGAACACAATCTAAAAATCAGCTCATTATCCCCAAAGACAATCCCAAAATCAGCACATTCTCCCCAAAGACAAACCCAAAATAGGCACATTATCCCCAAACACAATACCAAAATCAGCACATTATCCCCAAAGACAATCTCTAAATCAGCATATCCCAAACACAATCTCAAAATCAGCACATTATGCCAAAACACAATCTCAAAATCAGCACATTATCCCCAAACACAATCTCAAAATCAGCACATTATGCCAAAACACAATCTCAAAATCAGCACATTATCCCCAAACACAATCTCAAAATCAGCACACTATTCTCTGATAGGGACAGTGTCCACTGCTACTGCCAGAATGTGTTCACTTGCAACATTGACACATTAAAACAATTTTTTTTTTTAAAAGCATGTCCTCCATGGTAACCTTCATTGCTAACTGGAGCATCACTAATGAGATTTTCATACAAGCACAAAATAATGGTAAAATTCAACAACGATATATGTAGGATAGGCCACCATGGCATGTACAGGAAAGTTGCATGATTTGACAATATGATGTACTGTTTTGTTTTTGGGATGCTATGTCCCTAAAAGCAGAGCCTTGCGACCAGCTTCCACACAGCTAGTGCCAAAACAACACCAATTAAAAAAAATATTCCCAGCTAATAATATTTGCAAAAAGATGCACAGATTCCCATAATAGTTCATCTACAATTGAACAAGAGGGCCATGAAAGTAACACTTACACTATTACTCAGGTTATAGTAATACACAAAAAGTAGCCTTTGAATTAATCTCCCACCTGTGTCACCCAATCAGAACAGATCAGACAATTTGAGACTAGTATCACATGCGTTAAATTCAGTCCAGACTGGCAACTGCATTGATGATTGTTCGAATGATCAGGCTCGAGACAAGATAACTGGTGGGGCCTTTTTCTCTCGATCCACAACCTCTAAGAAATATTTGAATTGACCTATAATGACTGAGACCATCATAACAATGTGTAATATATGATTAATAATCAAGAAGAGAGTGGAACATGATCACAGTAGGTAATGTGTCAGATAAAGCAAATGTGAGTAACTTTCCAGTAAAACCATGTTCCTCTGGACAGAAACAGAGGGGGAGGCGTCAGACTTACTCGAGGAGCGGGAATGACCGTTCATGAAGACATTGAGGAACTTTCGCGACACGGGCATGTCGGCCTCGGGGGTAGAGTCCTGCGACAGACAGGGGCCGTCCCGCCTCAAGCCGCCACCCACCACCTCCTCCTCCTCGTACTCCTCGCCGATGGCGGACTCGTAAGGGGAGGAGACGCAGTTGTCGTAGATGGTGGCCGAGTCGCTGTCGTCGCTGTAGCCCTGGTAACACTGCCGCAAGCTGACCAGCTCTAGCTGGGCATGCTCATCCACCACCAGCGTGTACTTCACCGAGTCATAGGAGAGCCCGCTGGCCTCCGAGCTAAGAGAAGTCCGTGTAACTCCGGCGGCCGAGGTAGCCGCCTCCGCCCCGCCCACAACCCCACCCCCACCTTTAGCCCCGCCTACAGTCCCAACCCCGCCTCCCACCCCCCTCCCGCTCAGGTCCAGGGTTGCCGCGGAAGCGGACGAAGCGGGGTGAGGCTCGTCCTCCTCGCTGATGGACGGGTTGGTCCGATCGGGGAGAGGCTGGTAGGGAGGGGGCCCCTCGGCATCCGAGCTGATGGACATGCGGTTGTTTTCGGGCTGCTGCGACAGGAAGGGCCGGTCCTGCTCTGGCGGTTCGCAGTTCCGCTGCAAGGGGGTTAGGAAGATCTCCTCGGTGGGCTCCAGGTGCACGTCGGTGTGGTAGCGGATTCGCTCGCGGTGAGCCGCCGCGGCCGCCGCTGTGGATGCCTGTGCGGGGGAGTGCGCACGGGTCGCAGCCGATGGCGGCGGCTTCTCCGGCAGCTTGGAGCGTGTGCCCCCGGCACTCTGTGAGGAAGAGGTCCTTCGGCAGGGGGCGTCCGTGGAGGTGCCTTTGTCTTTGGTCTGCGCGGTGCTCCCGCCACCGCACTGCGTGCTGTCGTCCTCACTCAGGCACACGTGCTCATGTGGAGGGGTCCGTTCAGCTGCCACACACAGATACACGCGTGTGCACACGCACATCACACACGCAGGTACATGCACACGCACACAAAACACACAAAAGCACACACATACACACATATACACACAAGCACGCACACATGCACACAAAACGCACACATACACACATATGCGCAAACATCACACATGCACACACGCACACAAAACACACACAAGTGCACACATGCACCCACACACACACACAAGCACACACGCACAAGCACGCACACATACACAAGCACACATACACGCATATACATGCACGCTCACGCACACACACAAGCACACATACACACATATAGATGTGCACACACGCGCGCGCACACATACACACAAACACAAGCGCATACAGCCATACACATGCACACACGTGCACAAATTACACACCCATAAACACACATATAAACACACGTATATACAGCCATATGCACCCACATATACAAGCACACACACACACACGCACACACACACACAAAAAAAAACAGAGCCAACCAGCAGAGATTAAAAATTAGGCGACAAGTAACAGGAAGGATTATGAATGCAGCTCTGTACTCTACACAAGCTGCATTAAAAGAAACGGAGACTAATGGTTTTCACTTTCTAGGAAGACAGACCATTAATTACTTCTCTTCAGTTTTGGGTTCCACGACTAAAGACGAGAACAGCACTCGCAATCTGGTGATAGAATTTACATTCTTTCATCTCAGTAAATTTTTCGACTCTGGCAGCGACACAAATCAGCATGTTGCCTCAAAAGCCATTATACAACAGAGAAAAGTAAGGCTTTATCTTGCATGGCCAGGAAATGCATTACAGAAATATAAAAACAATATATTTCTCCACAAAATCATACAATTTCTCATTATATAAATGCCAAATTAAAAATGTGAGGGGATATTTTTTTTCTGTTCTAAAAATCACATGTTAACATTCCTTATGAATGTTCTAATATCAGTAAATAAAATGGGGCCCACTGCTCATACAGTGTGTTTTGCTAAATCAGAAATTTTGTAAACGTGGAGCCAGCTAATAAAATGTGCAAACTAAATTCACTAGGCCCTAAGATCTATGTTGTCAGGTATGGCTGTTAGTTCCACAGTCATTTCCACTACAGAGCAACACAACAGACAGATGTATGCAGGACTGACACTGTAATTCAATTCCCTGTGCTTTCCACAGCCAGAGAAGTGTTTCCATGACAACTCAGCCACAGAAGGACAGTCGGAAGAGAGGCATCGGTGGGAAGTATCAAACAGCGAGAGTGAACCTATTCCACACTGTCAGCTGCGCGCGCGCATGTGCAGGCGCGGTGTGTGTCCATACATCTGTAGTCGTGTATTTGTGTGTGTTTGTGAATGAGTGTGAGCTAAACAAAAGGCTAAAGTAGTGTCACTCTGCCTGTGACTATTCAGCAAAGTATGAGCAGCCAGTGGTAAAATGGCGGCAACCCGGAAACGAGGGCGCACTCACCTGTTTTCTGGGGAGAGGAGTGCCGGACCTTCTCCTGCCAGCTGTACTTCTTACCCAGCGAGTTATTGTTTAGTGTATCCTGTGATTGAATTAAAGAGAGAGAACGACAGAGAGAGAGAGAGAGAGAGAGAGAGAGGGGGGGGTGAAGGGATTATTCAGATGAATGAACTGGGCCTCCTGTATTGACCACTTTGTCTGGAGCTCATTTAAAGGGAACACAAGTATTTTTCCCTTCCAGGAGTCTCTCTCTCCTCTCTCTCCCTCTCTTTCTCTATCTCTCCATTTCTCTCTTTCTGTCATTATTTCTCTGTCACTCCTATGCACGCACACACACACACACACACACCCACACACAAACTCACACACCACTCCGGACCAGTGAAAGAGTAGATTGTTTGAATGCAGGAGAGACTGCTCAGTATGGGAGTTGCCCAGTTCCCTGTCCTAATTTCAGTTCCCTCCCCCCCTCCCCCGCACCCGTCCTGGCTGGTAGCTGGGCACTGCCAGTCTGGTGCCTCAAAGAGATTTCAGACGTTTCCAACGTTTAAATGGTTCGCGAATTCAGTGAAGCAAACGATCTGTGCGGCGCTCTTTAGGCAACCAGAAGGGAATGACAACAGCTCCAGTTTCCTGCGCATGCGTGACTATTCAAAATCGCACCTGTCAGTAAAGACGCATTCCCACGAGCTGTGTGCTTCAGTTATATTCAGTTCCATATGCATTAGAATGGTTATTTTTGCGTTTCTGTTGTCAAAAGTAGTGGCTGGTACTAAAAGAGCCATTCCAATCCGCCCTGCTTTTTCTGTACCCCTCTGTTAAGGTACCTAGCGCTCTATTCCAATACTAAAAGGTGGAGCCAGAAACACTGCAGTTTATTAACTGGTCAAGAGAGAATCGTAACTCCAGCTCAACAAGGAATGAACACAAACCTGCCATTAATATGTGGTTGCTGTGGCAATTACCATACAGTAACAGCCCTGCCTAAATTTAAGAATACTGTCAGCGGTGGAAAGGCAAACCAGATATAGGGTTTAGATAACAGTCCATAGAGGTTATGAAACAGTTCTTAGGGTACTATACTGAAAATGTTGGTGGAGGCATTGCTATAGAGACTATAGTACAGAAGAGGGCTAAACTACCTGACTTTGCTCAGTGATCAGCGAAGCAGCCAGGAAATGTTAAAACAGATCAATATAACAGTATACTTACACTGTGCTTCCAAAAGAAGACTAATATTGGCATTGGGGATGCCGATTTCTCTGTGACATCACCGGTCTCTCAAAATATCACACCCAACTCCAATCTAACTCTGACTCATTCCTATGATGCACTTGGCACAGACAGTGCTCCATTGCCATGGCAACAGTAGCAATGTTGCTAAGGAATCGTGATAATGGCAGGTGCTTATAATAGAAGCCTACGAGCTAGGTTTGGTTTTGGATTACAATGAAGTTGATATATGCACCTTTCAGTAATGCGTTGAAAACATAGAATTGGGCATTTTATAAGCGGCTGGGTCAAAATAGTCAAACCAACATTGTTTAGAATGTCTTCCTGAAGTTCTTTGTATAAAAGGTGAAAAATAAATGTATGTAAAAATGTGCGTGCGACCATCAGACCATCAGTGTTTGAGGAAGAAGGAAGTGTAGGCAGCTTATTCTGAGATGGGCACACAAGCAGAACTACAGCCTGAAGCAGGATATATGAATGGAACTGACAGCAGTGAGATTAACCCCTTAAATGCACACCATAGGTCTTTACCAACCAGAGGTCTGAATACACCTCTTTTGTTTTGATAATTTTTTTATTCAGCCCTAAAACCCCAGCGACTTCTCAGACTGTTTCGTTTTTAACAATAAACTGGCATCGGAATTTCAACTTGGATGATAATCTAATGTCATTCTCTGAAAACCTAGATCGGCTTTGTTGGTTCACTGTCGTCAATAGGATGTTCTGAAATGTTTGCAAGCGAAATAATTTCACTGTGTAGCTCAATCTGAGTTACATAAGTAATGCACTATAAAGACCTAAGGAATGTAGGAATGCTTGAAAAATCACTCATGCATTTAATGCTTAGAGATTAGACTGGAGATCCACATAGGCCACTGTTTATCGCTCCTCATTCCTGACCATCTACAAGAATCATGTCAAAAAGGAAATCACAGTTTAACCCCCACTTGTATTTCTTGTACCGTACAAGGGAGTCTTCTATGCCAATGATTGTGAGGAGAAGCGAGAGTTGTACACAATGGCCAGTTAGAGACTCCACTGCTCATGAATGTAAGTCAAAAGAGATGTAAAGTATGAAAGTATGAGATGATATACAGTATATACAGTATATATTTTGATGGATATGTTCCACTTTAAGATTCTACGATAGTTATGCGTAAGTTACGCCTTTGAATAATTTCCAGTACTAACCCACTTAACTTCTGCGTTAATATGAGGCCACATTTTCAAGTGGAATTAAAAAAAGCTTTTAAAAACCAGTGATTACACCACCATAAATCTACTTCCTGCTCTGTGTCTATATTGATGTCAGTTAAGTCACCAGAATCACCTCCCTGAATGCATTACTTGCAAATATTTAGGCAAATTAGATTGAAACAGTATTTTTACGCAGTATCTGCTAATTCAGCAGGATATACACTCAAGCAATGCAGGATAAGAACCTCGCTTAACATGAGCTTTCACCTGAGAACTGAGCCTTTAGGTCATAACCCCTGTTCCCATTACACTATTCTGCAGCAGCAGTGAATACAATATAATTGAGAAGGTCGTTTTCAAAATAAATTCACTGCAATATACTGTCTCCACTTCCCTCCAACGTCACTCAAAGTGACATGATTGCGTATTTCTTCCATAATACAGATATTTCTGTATAAAAATAGCACATAAAATCAGAGAGTCACATTAGCAGTTTAGTTCCAGCTGTCAGACGAGTACTGCCCTTAAGTGTAGGATTAAAGCTATTGAGATAAATGCTCATCACAGTTTGATGCGTAAAATCTCATTTTGTTTCAAATTTTTCACAAATAAAGATGATTCCCCCCCCAAGCTTTACTTATCACATTTTTTTTGCATTGATTCAATCACATCTTAATCAAAAATAAGCTAACCTTTTGTTTCACTGTTTAGAACTGAGGTTGAGAAAATACACCATATAATCCTGTTTTGGCATGATTTTAATTTCTGCATCGCTTTAAAAATCTCAGTAACATGCTGGATGGATGTATTTGGCCCAGGCTGAAAGCTGAACAGATGCTGATACAAAACTTTAACACGAGGGTTGAAAAATAATAATTTGTCGTATAAGATGAAGAATTTCAACTCATTCCTTGTGAGAGCTGAAGGGAATACTGTTGAATTTCTACTTCTCTTTACTGATGGTACATTGAGGGGAATCTCACAGAAAATCATGCCAAAGGATCGGTTTATTAGTTCCACATGAGCACAGGAATCAATATGCCTTTTCATGGCATCTTCGCTGCACAACACAGCTGTTCCATTTTCAGTTTTAAATCTATTCTGTATACAGTTCTAACTGAAAGACTGTCACAAAGCCCACTGACAGGGTAGTGGAAGGGCAGATTCCTCGCGTACACACCCAAAATAACAAAATCTCAGGTAGGGAGAAAAACCTGCAAACAGAGGTGGGAAAAAGACTCTCCAGTGCTAAGAAATCTCAGGAAGAGCCCAGCTAGAGAGGGGGAGCCCATCCTCTGTAGGCTAGCGAAGCCAAAGCTAACCAGATATAGGTAATGATAAGCCAATTCGATTCATTCAAATGGTCTGAAGTCCAACAGAGGAGCAAGACAGTGAAAATAAAAGCAATAAAAGAAGTAAGCATCGAGTGTGCATCGAGTTTATTCTCAGTGATCCCATACAAAGGGAGTTTTTCTCTATCCTTGACCCTGCTTGCGTCAGCCATGTTTGGAAGGCTAGGCTGATCAGAGCTTGAGTCGAGGGACAAGTCATGCTTAGTCTCTGACTACTTCATTACCATTGTAACATACATGAACTATTCAGATCCTCGCCATGAATTTGGCATTTTGGCCAGGACACAAAACGTGACGGAGGGACAGACAGACAGCCTGGAGGACAGATAAAAGTATGAAAAGGCACATTTACACAATAAGATGTATCTATATACTGGATTTTGTGGAAAAATGTTTGACGTTTTAGAAGCTCTGGCCCTGAAAAAGAAGCGGGACAGACCGACACACGGATGAACGGACAGACATGAGAAAGGACAACACATTCCTGCATCCCCTCTCCACTTCGCAGCAAGGATAAAACCACCACAGGCGAGGTGGAAGTAAAAGCATTTGCTCATCTGTAGGTGGCCTATTTATAAGGGCTAACACTGAATCCACAGCCGTTGAAAATACAACCACTGCATCAAAGAACGCAACACATGTATGAATGAAATACCTATTTCAGATCATTCAACGATATGTACACAGGTGCTGACTGACAGGTGCGCTCTGTTTACAGAGTACATCTGCCTCAATCTACAGCAATCGCAGTCATCTCTGCCTGAATTAATTAGCGATGCTGCCACTCTCATCTGCAACGTAGCGATGCTATTTTCGGACTCGCACGATCACATGAGCAGTCGAGAAAACGACCATACAGCACGCACTTTTGGAACGACAGATCGTGATCAGAAATGGCCATTGCAACCCCTTACTCGGTGGCATCTTACACACCCACATAGTCAATCACACCCTGTCGCACACAGAATACCCTTTCAAAACTAACTTCATTGCGCCAGTCGTCCTAAATTTATCCCCCAAAATTTACTGCGTTGGCCCAATTTTCAGCAGTCCTAGACAAGGAAGCTCGATCACGTTATCAACTACAGCATACAGTATACACGGGAGGTGACTGTCTTGTTATTTTACAGTCGCACGCATATAATAAGGATAAGACAGCGCCGAGGGATGGGCAAATTGGACTCACCTGAGTCCGCGGCACCTGTGGGAAGAGGTTGAGCGTGGTGGGTCTCTTGGGCCGGTAGGTGTCCATGGTGACGGGAGCGGGTTCCTTCAGAGTCGGCTTCACGGTGGACAGCGCAGCTTCCTCGTCCGGGTTTTCATCCGCAGCATCGATCAGGTCCAAATGGAGCATCTCCGCCTGTAGCTGAGCGGCCACGCTCCCCTCTGCCTTCCCCGCCCCGCTATTGGCTCCCCGCGTTACACATCCCTGGAATGACAGGGCGGCAGTGCTTCAGTGAAGGCAGGGCGTAGCGTAGCCGAGGTAGGAAAACAGCGCCAGCCAATAACAGCCTGGCTTCACACGAGCCTTGTAACCCTTTCAATGCTGGTTCCTCCCGTTGTTTAGAGCAGAGGCAGCTCTGAGAGAGAAGAGGCAGACATGTTTAGAGGATTTTATGTGCTGAGATCGTAAAATAAATCTTTATTAAATTTTCACAGGCCGTATTAAAGATTAGAATTCATTTTTTCTCTCTGCGTGAACATGAATTTCAATAAATGACTGATTATGCAGAAAGGTCAATGTCAACTTCACAGCGAATTTCATTCAGCAGATTATTATCACAGCCATGATCATGAGACGAATAATTATTTTTTTCTTTCAAGAATTGTATCAAATGAAATTGAAACTGAAATTGAAGAATATGATGCACACATGAATGTTCTATTAAATAAATGGTGATTTCTGGACATTAATTACAATTCTGACAGCAATAGCACAGAAATTAATAACAGCAACTGTTGCTGCCTTCTGACTGCTTCAGATAACACATCAGGATTCCATTTCTCTTGACGTGAGAATGAATCTCTTTAACAGACCATATCTGTGCAGACGCCAAGGTCAGCTTCCGCAGATAAATTCAGGAAGAAGATTATGAGGACAGCCATTATAAGACATCATCACAACAAAATAATTTTTCAATCATTATTTAGTTTTTTGTATGTTTCAAGACTTAAATCAAATGGACATTAACATGTGAACTTTATTTCAAAATAAAAACGGAAATTTCTGGAAATTAAAGACAGCACGAACAACAGTAGTGGTGTCAACAATAAAATCCATCACAATATGTTTTGGTACCTTCTTGGTGGTTGATAAAGGCATGGTACCAGACCATTTAAAATTGGAAACAAAAACTGGGTTTTAAATTTAAGTTCTTATATTACATGCAAGTAATATCGCTCCTAAAAAATCCCAAACAAATATTTTTAGCGCTCAGGGATGTTCTGACATCAGTGATACATCACACTCTTCCAATGACAGGGAGACAGAGCCAATCACAAGGTCTGGCTCATCAAATCTCCCACTGACTCAAAGCATGCGCCAATCATGAAGCCTTTTTCAGGAGACTCCAGGGAACCACCACAGGACAGTGGGGCTGCATCAGAATTCTCTTAAATAGGAAGTATTTTTCCTTTCATTTCTCTCCACCTTTACTTGACCTGGCAAGAAAGGTCACATAGGCGACGGGAAAGTTGCAGGGAGATTTTAAAAGGTACCATATGCATGTATGAGAAAAATCAGATGTCCTTTCCTTCAATACATCTTACGCTTAATAGTAAAGATTGCCTTCGCAACTTAGTGGAAAACTTCAGTTCCAAATGACGTTTCAGTCGCTACAGCTGCAAAAGATTGAGGTCCATATTCGATCTTTCCTGTCTTCCAAGGTTGGTCCCGTGTTTGTTTGCTGAAAGGAAGCAACTGTCTCCTGTCTCCTTTACTTAATAAAATACAACCACAATTCCGAAATAGTTGGGACGAAGTGTAAATTGTGAATAAAATCAAAATGCAATGACTTTCAGATCACATGAGCCAATATGTTATTTACAATAGAACATAGATAACATTTCAAATGTAGATACTGAGACATTTTACATTTTTATCCACAAAATGGGCTCATTTCAAATTTTCTGGCTGCAACAGGTCTCAAAAATGTTGGGACACAGGCAGAAAAGGACTGAAAAAGCAATTAATATATAAGAGAATCAGCTGAAAGAACATTTAGCAAGTAATTACATTAACTGGCATCAGGTTTGTAACATGATTGGCTATAAAAGGGATGTCTTAGAGAGGCTGAGTCTCTCAGAAGTAAAGATGGCCAGAGGCTCTCCAACCTGTGAAGGCTTGCGAAACAAAAAAAATTGTGGAATACTTTAAAAGCAATGTTCCTCAACATCAAATTGCAAAGGCTTTGAAGGTCTTATCATCGACAGTGCATAACATCATCAAAAGATCCAGAGAAACTGGAAAAATCTCTGTGCGTAAGGGACAAGGCCGAAGAACTTTACGGATGCCCGTGATCTTTGGGCCCTCAGACGCCGCTGCGTCACTCACCGGCATGATTCTGTCATTGACATTACTAAATGGGCCCAGGAATACTTCAAGAAACCACTGTCTGTAAACAAGGTCTGCCGTGCCATCCACAGATTCCACCTAAAACTCTATCATACAAAAAGGAAGCCATTGTTGAGCATGATCCAGAAGCGCTGCCGTGTTCTGTGGGCCAAGGTTCATTTAAAATGGACTGTAGCAAAGTGGCAAAGTGTCCTGTGGTCAGACGAGTCCAAATTTGACATTCTTTTTGGAAATCATGGGCGTTGTGTCCTCTGGGCTAAAGAGGAGAAAGACCACCCCTCCTGTTATCAGCGTTCAGTTCAAAAGCCAGCATCTTTGATGGTATGGGGATGCATTAGTGCAGCAGGTGTGGGACACTTGCATGTTTTAAAAAGCACAATGAATGCTGAAAGGTATATAAAGGTTTTAGAGCAACATATGCTCCCCCCAGACGACATCTATTCCAAGGAAGACCTTGCGTATTTCAGCAGGACAATGCAAAACCACATACTGCAGCTATTACAACAGCATGGCTTCGTAGTAGAAGAGTCCGTGTGCTGAACCTTTCACCGATTGAGAACATTTGGTGCATAATCAAACAAAAAGTCCGTCAAAGGAGACCCGAAACTCTCCAGCAGCTGAAAGCCTGTATTAAACAAGAGTGGGATCAAATTCCAATGGCTAAACTCAAGAAACTTGTCTCCTCAATGCCCAGATGCCTCCATTCTGTGTTAAAAAGAAGAGGGGACGCTACACCATGGTAAACAGGCCCCTGTCCCAACATTTTTGAGACCTGTAGCAGCCATCAAATTGGAAATGAGCTCATTTAGTGGATAATATTGTAAAATTTCTCAGTTTCAACATTTGCTATATTATTTCTTTTCTATTGTGAAGAAAATACTGGCTGGTGTGATTTGAAAGTCATTGCGTTTTGATTTTATTCACAATTTACACTTTGTCCCAACTATTTCGGAATTGGAGTTGTAGATAATTTGTACACTCCTTTTCATGGCTACCAACCAAACTATTTCTGGTTCATGTCCGTTTCCTTGCTTTTTTGAGAATTCTGATGCAGCCTGGGTTTAGCCTAAGCCACAATAACGCGGTGCTCTGGTGGGCAGCACAGTGGTGCAGCAGGTAGCACAGCCTCCCAGGAGGAAGGTTATGGGCTTCAGTCCAGCTTTGGCCATTCTGCAAGCAGGTTGCATGCTTTATCTGTATTACAGAGGGCCTCCTCCCACAGCCCTAAGACTTGCATGATTGGTAACTCTAAATTGCTCATTGGGAATGAGTGTGTGAGCAAGCAGACTCTGTATGTGCCCTGTAATGGACTGTCAAACTGTCAGCAGTGTATTCCGGCCTCAAGCTCACTGACGACTGGCCTAGGTTCCAACCCCCCAATCACCACCCCCCCACCCACCCGTCCATTGTGGCCCTGACCAGGAATAAGTGGATTTAATAATGGCTAGATTCATGATCAGAGCTCAACATTTCAAAGACCGTACAAGGGTAAGTTATGAGTTTTCAAATGATTCCATTAACAGCAATAAAGCAAAAACTGGAAACAAAGCTAGAATCAGCAATCTCTACGACAACATGCAGAAATTACAGTCATTAAAGGCCCCTTGTTATGTCACCTGGTGCACTGCCAATTAACCATTACAAGCCATTTCAAAATATGTTCCTTCTTGACATCACGAGGGGATGCCCAGAGGCATGAAGGACCAATAAACGTCAGTTGACCAGTTAATCATTTCCTTCATCATTCTGGGTGGTCCCTCCCCCTTGTGATGTCAGGAAGGACAGATTTTGAAATGGCTTGTAATAGCTAATTGGCTGTGCACCTGATGACATAATAGGGGACCCTTAAGCCTCAGGTGACTGAATGGAATGGGCCCATGGTGATGTCTAGTGCACAATCAGGCAATGGGACACAGATCTCAGAACAGGATAAAAAGGGTTTATGCTGGGATTGGCCCAGATTAACTGCGCTGATGCATGGTGAGAGAAAGCAATGAAATCTAATCCTATTCTGTAGTATGGTGTCATAACATGCAACGTCTGAATATACGTTTGCATTACCCTCTAAAAAACAAATCATGAATGTGTAAAAACAATTTAATCTCTTGAGGTGTACGGAAATCTGCATTCACATTGAACTTGGTTTATCGAATCCCCTTGTTTCCAGGTTAACAAATTATTAACTTCTTTTCTTGAATAATGTAATTTTATCAGTTCCCAGATAATAGGCATGTTCCATCTACACCAAGTGACTGCATTCATACAACGGTGATTTGATAATAATTACAGATCAATCATGACTTTGGAGGAAAAGGTTTCGCAGCTACCAGTGATATAGTTTCATGAATGGTACCACAGGCAGAGAAAATCTCTTCAAAATTACATTGGAATCCCCAAGTAAATAAAAATTATAATAAAATAAAATAAACTACGAACATGCTTTCCTCCGAGAGTGACTAGTAACATAACTTCCATTTTAGGGCTCTATTTATGCGAGGTTCCTTTAAGAGCTTTTCTGTTGTCGCTTGGCAACCGGTGGGAGATAGAGCAGGCGGACACCACCGCAGGATTTCAATGCTTGCGCTGACTGTTTCACAGCCTCTTAAATGCCCCAGGGGCGACATCCATCCGACAGGTTCCAGAGCCCCTCAGCTGCCACGACACGGCCCAGGCCGATGTAATTAGGAACAGCCGGACTGCATCATATCGATCCACAGACTGTCTTAGGTACAGTAATAATAGGCTCAGTGCTCTGGCCGAATTAGCAAATGATCCCTCGGTGCATGAACTTCGTCGATAAACGCAAAACTATATCAACGGATAGTTTAATTGCAGTCGCTATTTTCAGAGCAGCTGAATCAAACA
Source organism: Gymnothorax javanicus (assembly GCA_029692085.1). NCBI lineage: Eukaryota > Metazoa > Chordata > Actinopteri > Anguilliformes > Muraenidae > Gymnothorax > Gymnothorax javanicus. The sequence continues at coordinate 38,785,593 of CM056209.1, forward strand.
ATGAACGGCTTGAATAAGCAGCGTGAATAGTGAGTGATTCATGTACGCTTTATTGGGCCCGGTGGCGCTGGCTGGAAGAAAGGTTGGGATGCGCTCTGAATGTGAGGGGCAGTGGATGAGCAACTCACTGGCACAGAGCCGTACACGAGAACAACTACAGCGAAAAAAGCCTCAACAAACAGATTTCCTAAGAGAATTTCTGACTGAACACGCCACTTACGGCATTAAATCGTAGATAATTCCATGCACGTAGCCTATAATCGATGTAGTACTACATCATAACAGTAACAAACATCCGGCCATTCTCTATACCACCTCTTCCTCACCAGGGTCGCAGGAAAGCTGGACCCTATCCCAGTTGACTCTGGGTGAAAGACAGGGACCCACGCTGGACAGCCTACGGAACCACGGCAGGGCGCACACACACCACACACACACACACACACACACACACACACACACTTTGGGCAATTTAGCATCTCCACTCAACCTGACATGCATGTCTTTGGACTGTGGGAGGAAACCGGAGTACCCGGAGGAAACCCACGCGAACACGAGGAGAACATGCAAACTCCACTCAGAAGGGCCTTGGGCCAGATTGAAACCCACAATTTTCTAGACGTGAGGCAGCAGTGCTAACCACTGTACCGCCCGGTTACAATTAAGAAACCACACATAATGCATAAAAATAATTTATAAAAATAAACAACATGTTTGAATGACAGTAAATTCCCTGATGCACACCAGCAGGCCAATTCAATGCCATAGTTGCATTTGTACATCCATTACAACTGCATTGTCTCCCTCCTGACACAAAACCATTAACAGGACAAAGTTAAAGCTTCACCTACAAACTGAAGAGAAGATCCTACCTTTATCTCCATAAGGAGTGCATCCCATTAACCAATAATGTTCGTCAATGCGGTTCTATGAAAGGCCATTCAATCATACAGGATGGAATGGCTTCTCACCCAATGCAAACACCCCCATTTTTCACTCAGGAGGAATGGAGAGGAGGATGCTGTCTCCGCACGCGCTCAGTAAGCACCGTGGTGGGGAATTACCTCACCAGTGAGCTCAGCACCCCATGGGGTCAGAAAAAGGCTCATCTCATCAATTATTGACAAGTGCGCAAGAGCGCCCAAAAGCTTCAGACTGGGAGTGATGTCTACCCAGGAGAGGAGAGGATTATGGGGGATGAGAGGGGGGATGAGACATGCCAAAAGCAGTGACAGCTGAGACTGGAAAGGTCCACTTTGATTTCATTTAACAAGTGTCAATTAGAGAGGTCAACAAGACAGTAGATGGAGATTATTTGATTATAGCCAATCTTTGCTTTCCTTGATTCGATCGGTTTCACTGGTATGGGCTGCTCCTGGGATTATCTTAAATTACAGGACATTGGGATAGGTTAAGAGTGAAGGCGTTTCGCTGATTTGTAACTGAAAAGACAATCTACTTCATTAAGCGAAGCACCTTGGAAGAGCGATAATTGAAGTTATAAACAACAGTATATTTAAGGACCAGATAAAATGTAGTCTATTAGGATTTGCAGTCAAGTACATATATAATGGCTTTTTTTTTTTTAAGTACGTTAATCCCAGCTAGGTTTGGCTTCCTGAAACGGCACTAATGGTCTTAAATTCTCATATAGATCTCTGGATCTGGATGTAAACGCCATTAAATTACAGCTAACAGTTTGCTCTTCATGTGCTAGCGCACAGTGCTAACGCACTGATATTTTGTGTCAGACTCCAAGTACTTAAGGGTCTGCAGCTGCACTACATTTGAATACGCACATTCTTGGCGATGAAGCATACTGCAGTGAAACTGCCGGAAGCTTGTCATTCCCAAAAATGTCCTCATCATTTGTAAAGAGAACGAATTCAGAATCAAAACATGGGCTGAGGGAGCCCATTTCCATGGCAACCACATTCTGCCTCCATAAAACGTCACGATTGAGGATGTTGACACTCAGGTGGCATCAGTTTAAGTTTTCTCCTTCTGAAGCAGCATTTACAGGCCCTGAGCATTTCTTTTTGTCTCACCGTATACAGCAAGACTCAATATACTGTTTAAATGCAAAGCTACATTGTTTTGTTATTAGCTATGACCAAAACACTTGTTTTAGAATGGAGTCGATCCAGCCATTGCAAAGCTATAATTCAAATGCTAAACCTTTCACCCATGAGAGAAAAATCACATAGTATGAGGATACCTGTTGTCATAAAACACAAAAGAAAGATGGTGCGACAACAAGGACCTTTGCGCACTCCTGGAACACTGAGATCACAGAGAACTGAAAGACCTTCTCCAAATTACATCCACGACAGGACAGTAATTGGATTCAGGGATAAATTATTGTTCAAAAAGTTAAACACCAGGCAACTTTGGAGTCGGCTAGGGCAATTTAAATGGCACGGAGCCATTTGCTCATCAAATGCCAAGGCAGCAAACTGTGACCTGATAAGAAATTGAAGAAGTCCGATTTCTCTCTGACGAGATATGGCAGAGACTACAAACAAAGTCACAAAGCAGAGGTGAGAAGGCAACAGAGGAAGTGCGAAAAGAATCATAACCAGAATGTGTACAACCCTTCGAAAAATTCTGAATGTTGACAACGTGAAAAAATCTGATATATTCTCCACCAAGGAGGTTATGCGATTGGTTGTGTTTGATAAATAGTCAGCACGATTACAGAAAAACCAACAGTTCAAATTCCATGAAACTTGGTTAAAAGGTATGGCATGGGCCAAGGACAAACTTATTAAATTTTGGAGTCGATCTGAATAACAGGGCGAAAACACTAATTATTTTTCTGTTAACATTGCAAGTTACAGCATTTGGCTGCCAAGGCGGAATGAGTGCCATTAATGTCGAAATCCAGTAGATGGTACTGAAGTTCAAGTGTGGCAGAATAAACCCAAGTGTAGAAATGCAATGGTTTTGCCTGCAGATTTGCTTATCATAAAAAGTGCACTATTGGCTTCGGTGGAGGTCTGCACTCTCTGAGTGCCACTCTAGTTTGCCATAAGAAGCGTGATATGTGATTACCCATGCAGACATCAAGACAGAGATTATGTGGATTCATACCACAATGTGGCCTACTTTTAAAAATGACTTGGACCAGGAGGGTGTGTAGTTATGGCCCCAACGTAGCGATAAGGAGGTCAGTGCAGTTGTTGGGATCTTAAGCAAAGCCTTTAACCCCTGTGTTGGTTCAGGGCGGATTAGCCTCTGTTTAGAGCCGTCTAACAGTGACTCATAATAGTATGTATAATAAGTGTCAGCAAAGTCACATTATTAAAATTCAAAAGCAGATGTTACAGAGACAGGTTACAATGGCCAGAAAAATTAGCCACAGCTTAACAAAACAACTGTCGCACTCAGCAGTCCAGGAGACACTGCATTCATGCCAATTGAAAGCAAAAGCCAGCGTGAATGAATAAAACATTCCAGATCGATGACTATATGGTGAAAGGGGCCAGGGCAGATTACTGTTTTGGAAATGATGCTGCTGCTGGATTGTGTACCGATCGGGGTGGCACATAAAGTGTTCGGGTGTGAGGAATAGCATTGAACCGTGAGCAAAGGATCAACAGACCAAACACAAAGAGCAGTGACAGGACCGCAGAATTGTCTTCGCAACCTTGGCAGGTGGCAGTGCCTTGAAACAACGTTTGCAAGGTCAGTGATCAGCATATTACTGTTTGGTATAAGGTGAATTCACAAACATAGGCATACCTGATGAAGGAGCTTTAGTGCATGTTGCCCACATTTCACCTAATCAGATTTCTGGTAAAACACAACGGTTTTCCACAGTTAGCCAATTAATTAACAGAGTATGCCATTGTCACTGAAGCTCTTTGGCTAGCCGCCATTTAAATTGCTATACTGTATTTGTCGTCTAAAATTTGGTAAACTACTGACCATGATCTTAAGTCAAATAACTAGAGAACCAATCATTGTTTATGAAAAGTATTTGACCACAGCCGGCAGAATGTGTGCTTTTAAATTGTTTAAGTGGGACGCAACATCGACACAGAGTTGCGAACGTAGTTTGAAACCTTTGCTTTTTTTTTGTTTTGCACAACCCTGACACAGGCCCAATTGTTAAGTTAAACTTTCTAACACAAACCCCAATTCCAGTGAAGTTGGGATGTCGTGCAAAACGTGAATAAAAACAGAATATAATGATTTGCAGATCCTTTTCAACCTATATTCAATTGAGTACACTACAAAGACAAGATATTTAATGTTCAAACTGATAAACTTTATTGTTTTGGAAATATTCACTCATTTTGAATTTGATGCCCGCAACGCGTTCCAAAAAAGCTGGGACACCATTGTGATACATCACCTTTCCTTTTAACAACCCTCAATAAGCGTTTGGGAACTGAGGACACTAATTGTAGAAGCTTTTTAGGTGGAATTCTTTCACATTCTTGCTTGATGTACGACTTCAGTTGCTCAACAGTCCGGGGTCTCCGTTGTCGTATTTTGCGCTTCATAATGCGCCACGCATTTTCAATGGGAGACAGGTCTGGACTGCAGGCAGGACGGTCTATTACCCCCAGTTTTTTACTACAAAGCCACGCTGTTGCAACGCATGCGGAATGTGGCTCGGCATTGTCTTGCTGAAATAAGCAGGGACATCCCTGAAAAGACATCGCTTGGATGGCAGCATATGTTGCTCCACAACCTGTATGTACCTTTCAGTATTAATGGTGCCTTCACAGATGCGCAAGTTACCCATGCCATGGGCAATAACACATCCCCATACCATCACAGATGCTGGCTTTTGAACTTTGCACTGATAACAATCTGGATGGTCCTTTTCCTCTTTAGCCCGGAGGACATGACGTCCATGATTTCCAAAAACAATTTTAAATGTGGACTCATCAGACCACAGCACACTTTTCCACTTTGCGTCAGTCCATCTCAGATGAGCTCGGGCCTAGAGAAGCCGGCGGTGTTTCTGGGTGTTGTTGATATATGGCTTTCGCTTTACATGGTAGAGTTTTAACTTGCACTAGTAGATGTAGCGACGAAGTGTGTTTACTGACAATGATTTTCTGAAGTGTTCCTGAGCCCGCATGGTAACATCCTTCACAGAATAATATCAGTTTTTAATGCAGTGCCGCTTGAGGGTCCGACTGTCACGGGCATTAAATGTTGGTTTTCGGCCTTGCCACTTACACTACAGGACAAAAGTTTGGAAGCAAGATCAAATTTGTACAAAAAAAAAAATCATAGTTTCATTGGCATACTTTGCAACAAAATAAACATGATTATTATATAAAGAGCCACTTATCAGAATAAATTTTTACTTAAATTATCAGGCCCATATTACTAGGCCCATGGTCCTAGTGCCCGCCGGATTGCCGTTGGCATTTGGTGGGCTGTAAACCATGACATAAAGTGAATAATGCAAACTGTGATTTGTTTTTTACTTTTTCACTGAAGTTGTGACTCTTGCAAATCTTCTCAATCCAAAAACTAAGCCCCTCCTTTCTTTTGTTAACATTTATTCAGCAATGGTCTGGTAACATCAATGTATTCAGTACCTAAAGGTAAATAGAGGAAAATGGTGCATATTAATGAAAGAAAAGTCTAATCATGCAGTAAATACATCCCAAAATCCATAGATTTCATACTGGTTTTTAAGAAAGGCATTGTGAACAGAAACTTGAAGTTGCTTCCAAATTTTTGACCTGCATTGGCCTTGCTTCCAAACTTCTGGCCTATCGTGTACGTGTAGTGATTTCTCTGGATTCTCTGAATCTTTTGATGATATTATAGAGTGTAAATGATGAAATCCCAAAATTCCTTGCAATTTGCTCACGCAGTTGTTCACAAAGTGGTGAACCTCGCCCCATCCTTGCTTGTGAACGACTGAGCCTTTTGGGGAAGCTCCTTTTACACCTAATCATGACACTCACCTGTTTCCAATTAACCTGTTCACCTGTGGAATATTCCTAACAGGTGTTTTTTGAGCATTCCTCAGCTTTCCCAGTCTTTTGTTGCCCCTATCCCAGCTTTTTTGGAACATCTTGCAGGCATCAAATTCAAATTAGCGAAAAAAAAACAATAAAGTTTATCAGTTTGAACATTAAATATCTTGTCTTTGTACTGTACTCAATTGAATATAGGTTGAAAAGGATTTGCAAATCATTGTATTCAGTTTTTATTCACGTTTTACACAATGTCCTAACTGCATTGGAAGTGGGGTTTGTACATTTCATTGGGCATGCTTTTTTAATTAGTTAATTAAAGGGATGCCAAACATCCTATGCTTTGGCAAAGCTACTACTGTGTTCTCAGAAGTCAGAGGGTAGATTTCAAAAAATGTGACCGCAGAAGGGGGCGTTTGCTGACAATACCTGGTAATGGGCTACTCACAGTAGGCCAACCTCATTTCCATTAGATAAAGATAGAAATACCCTCAGTTTACACCGGGATATCAATGCGGATCTAAAGTGAATAATGTTTGGACGCTGAAGCAGCTGCAGACGTTGGTCATTAGTTTAAATGGAACGCACTGGATGCATTAGCAATTTCATTCAGGTAATGACAAGCTGTTGTCAAAAAGGTTTTAAGTCAAAAATGTAAGCCCAGATAAAAATAACCATTGCAAAAAGAAGATGCTTGCAATGAAAATCAAAATGCAAGACTGAAATCCTGTATTTTGAAAAGGGGGGGTGGGAGTGGGGCTATAGTACACTTTCCAACAACCTAAAATTACCAATATGGACACATGCCTTTGACATTTGGACTGTTCAATACTTGGAAGACTAGGCTACTGATTTTCTGGATAAATTTACAGAGTAAACCTTGGGACATTTCAAACTAGGGAACATTGACTCAGGCAACTACTGCTGTTCCAGTGTTTACCCTGTAAATTTATAGATTTATTGAGCTATCTGAACCATAAACTTTGGGATAACCCACCCCCCAAATAAAAAAGGGAATATAAGGATTATGGGAACGATTATCCTTTTTACAGCCATAAAAAACAGCTCAACTTTTTGTTAAGGTCAATTTTTGATTCTACATATTTCAGAATATCTCACGGATAATCATCCATTAATGAACACACCAGTAGGATTGATGCTAGCAGTGGCAGACACAATGTATGCAGTGTAGTGGTAAATATGGATCTTCATGAGAGCAGCTATCATGCTTTAGAGTTCGGTCTTACCTTGATGTCAAGATTGTTGCTGTTAAGGCTCACGCCCCGCTCATCAGTAATCTCCGTCAGCTCTGAGAGGTCTTCATCTTCAAACTCGTCCAGGCTGAGGTCATGGGTCAGCCTACAGTCATCAGACACACAGTGTTAATGTTTCTGTGAAGCCAATCTCTCATTAAATTCTCATACATTACTGCTCTAAAGTATGGAATTACTTGTCATTTAGTTAGTTCTTGCTATTGTACTCAGTAAAATTGTTTGTATCATTATATTTAAATGAAAGAAATACCAGGATATATTTTTAGATATTTCAGTCAGTATTTAAAATTTTTTTGGGGAAATTTTTTTTTTAAATGATGACAGAAGCCTAATTATGATATTTATTTTAGTGACTTTTCATCAACATACAGTACGTACTGTGACATTTAATCACTGCTTTAGAAATTTCACATGCTCGGCAATTGTGATATTAATTTAACTAAGGTATCATTCGTAATGGATTTCCATGGGAACTGCAATATTTCTCATGGGGGTGTTTTTGAAAATGGGCAGACTTAACAAGTACTGGTGCAGTGCCAATGTCCGTTCAAAATGCACCTGTTCGGACTGGCAGATTGCTTGGCCTCTGATGTTGTTGCTTGTAGCTTTCTCAAGAACTGCCCAGCCAAACAACTTCGCACTCCACACTGCATTTACTTGGGTCCTCAGCAATTACACCCGCCAAGAGTGAAGTCGATTGGATTAATGGTTGTCGAGGAAATAAATGTATAGTCATATATACATACAGACAAACAGACAGAGACTCCTTCCATTTTAGTTATATAACAATCCAGGTAATGCAACAACTGCTCCACAGGGTCTAATTCAAATGATGGAGCTGGCCACTGATTACTTTGTCATTTCCTTTTAGATTTTAGTCTGGCGGTGACACAAAGTTTTTTTTCAATTTAATCTATGCGAAAATGGCAGTGATCTCAATTTCCAACTTATGAGCAGAAGTGTACAACCTGTAGCCGCAAGGGAAAGTTAGGACTGGAGTTACCACATAATTTTTTTTTCCTGTGGCACTTAAAGTAGTTCAGCGGGGTTGTATATGTTCTAAGTGTCCCATTTTTCCAGAGTTTGGCAAGGACTAATCTTTTCAGGTTTTATTTATACTTTACACAGTAGACTACAAAGCAAAAGTCTTAGGCACATCTAAAACATTTTTTGGGCAGATATGCTTACAAAAATAATGAAATTAGAAGTTCCTAATAACAGAAATATTCTATACAGAGCTTTTTGACTTAAATTAAATCGATGTTTGGAGTGACTACACAATGCTTAAAAATTAAGGACACTGTCTTGTTGTGCTATAGTTCTATAAGATGATAGGCTTTTTCCTTGTTCCAAGCAGAGTGGAAAACTTGCCACCGTTCATCTGCAGACTGGCTGTCTCACTTGTGTCTCTCCCTCCAATCTAGACAACCATGATGATGTTGACATCAGGGCTCTGTCAAGGCTATAGCATCCTTATCAACTGTTTGTAATGAAATACCAACATTTATTTATAAAACTATTTATGAATCAGCTTTTGGAATTTCAAGTTTACTTTTCAAAGTAAACACTAATGTGGAAAACAAAAAGTAAACATCTAAAGCCAGATTTAAATTAAATAAAAATGCAAGATGCCCAAGACTTTTGCACAATACTGCATACACCTATTCTTTATAGGCTGCATTTGACAGCTGTGTACTTGTGCCGTTCAAATGAAATACGCAAAATATGTAGAGCTTGTGACACAAGACCTTCACATCACGTATCAGAACACAATGGACATTTGTAAATATTCTGTGGACATTAGGTTTGCTTTAAAGTTGAGGGAACGTGTAATTCAGGTACAAAAGTCTGAATATTTTGACCTTGGAAGACCCTCTGAGCGGAGAGCTATAACCCCCCAATCACAGAACCTTAAAATAGACCATTTGGGCTAGTTTAGTAAACACCATCAGAAAAATGGTGAGAAATTCATTCAAACACATAAGCAATAGCAGAATGTTAAAGGAATAAGTGCCATTATTTTATCCATGCTTTAGACACTTTATTGCTCCTGCCGAAAGAATTTCGGAAGGGGACTATGAAATGAGCAGAGTATGTATCTGTATGTACGTCCATCGACCAAAAATGTTAACCCCATACATAATTGATCACTCTATCTACATACTTCACTGCATTTTCATGAAACTTGGATGCAATGATCCTTGGATCAAGTCACACATGTTCCCCCTACAGGTGGGGGGTCAAAGGTCATATATGGGTAATCTGGGGTCATTGATCCAAAATGGTCAGAAGGTCACTGTATCCAAATACTTCGGTGGATTTTCATGGTACTTGGACACAATGATTGTTGGGTCAAATCACACATGTGACCCCAACAGTTGTGGGGTCAAAGGTTGTGTAGGGGTCATTTGGTGTCATTGATCCATAATCTGCATCATTGGTCATTGTATCCACATACTTCAGTGGATTTTCATGAAAGTTGGTTGAAATGATCCTTGGGTCAAGTCACACACGTTCCCCCCTACAGGTGGGGGGGTCAAAGGTCATTTAGGGGTTTGGCAGGGCCATATTTTATGCATCGCGTGTAATGAATTCATTGGACAGTTAAATTTCCTTATTTTGGTTCCCTGCTTTAGCTCTTGAAGGGCTTATTTCCAGAGGTGCACAAAGTTCGATTTTTCCTTTTTTGCAGGATCAAGGTCAAAAGATTTTAAAGAACACTGAAGAACAGAATATCTGTTCTTTGCTTATGAAAACTTGTTGGCATACCCCGTAAAATAAACAAAACCATAACAATCACTCTTTTTTTGCCCTCAAATACTTTTTTATTTTGGCCTTTGGACCAGTGCTCCTCTAAAAGTGACCGACCCTCACACAAAAGAACAAGCTTGTTTTCAAAGAATATGTTACATGCAAAATGCAATAATAGAGAATCACATAGGTCTGCAGTGACACATTCACCTTTATTTCATGTTACCAGTCTTTGCTATTTACAAAACTGAACATATTTAAAAACCACATATCTTGGTTGATCAGATCATTCGAAGGTACACTGGCAGCGTACTGTGGAGTCTTGCCTGTCACAAAGGCAAAATATAATGATATTCTGAGCTTGCTGGAGAACATCTACAGACCCCATGGTCCTACTTTCGAACTCAGTCTCACCCCGACACGCCATATAGTGACGCTACCTGACCCAGCGTTGATATATGACGCAAAAGGAGGCTTTTTGGCGTCCTTATTTGACGCCAGTTTAAAACGAACCCTAACCTCCCAACCCTAACCCGAACCCTAACCGTAAGTGTCAAATAAAGATGCTAAAAGCCTCCTTTAACGTCGCTTGGTCAGGTAGCGTCACTATACGAAGCGTCGGAATGAGAATGTGTTGTACTTTCCAATGGGCTCTGTTGGTGACTGGAGGTGATGATGACACGGGCGACCTCCCTGCTGACGTGGTGTAGGACGGCTGTGAATGCTGCAATGTGCTGTAGTGGGGAATAGGCTGGGCACTGCCCTTTCATTTATTTAATCTCTCACTGTAAAGCGTCTTTGAGACAGTCTCTGTGAAAAGTGCTATACAAATAAATTGAATTGAATTGAATTGAATGTGTGCGGCCCTTCCCCTGGATTGAAGTGTAGGTTGTTAGCTTTAATATCAGATTAACTCTTTAGAGTTTAGAAATTACAGCACCTCTTGTACATAGTCATCTCCCCTACACCATTTTTTTTCAAAAATATTGGACAGTTTAACGTAATATTGTATAAAGTTATAACTTTAATATTGGGTTGCAAATCCTTCGCTTGTAGTGACTGCTTGACGTCTGTGACGCTTGAGGTCTGTGACATCATCAGACGCTGGGTATCTTTCATGATGATGCCCTGCCAGGCATGTACTGCTGCCATCTTCAGTTCCTGCTTGTTTTGAGGACCTCCTACTGTCAATATCCTCTTCAGCATTTAAAATGCATGTTAAATTGGATTCAAATGTGGTGGCTGATCAGGTAACGGAATCTCCATCAGGCGAAGTGTCATCTGACCCTGCTCAAAACCTTGAGCGGCGGAGCTATGACCCACTAGCAGATCTCCTTTACCCAGCCAGACAAAAACAATGTTGAACTTTTTTTTTCAACAGCAATTCAAAGCAGACCATTCCTCAACGGACTGAAAAATAAAACCTGCCGGAATACATACACCTAGTGGAAAGCCGCAGACTGCCAATAGGGTGGGGTGGGGGGTGTTGGCTCTGTGGGGGGTGGGGGGGCAGACAGAAGGCGCAGGGCTTAACCTTCACAGACAGTCAGTGAGGAGACAGACCAACATGGGCTATGGCAGTCAGGCCCAGCTGAACCCTGACCCGCTCCTGTCTGGAAATTGCAGTGAAAAGCACAGAGCTCATAACAGGAGGGTCCCGGGACGTTCCCCAGGGCAGGGTCATGTCAGCTCAGCATTAGGCGCTATGCACCGCCAGCCGAATTATAAAACAGTGGACTCTGGGTTGTAACCATGTTGGCGCCGTCAGTTATATTGCTGACCCTCAAAATGAACATCGCAGTCCATGGTGAATTCAGAATGTGTCTGGGCATCCACTCTGGCTGCAGTGCTCCAGGTTGGGAAAGAATTAGCCAGAGCTTTATCCTGCAAGCAAGGCATACTGTAGGTGAAGAATTCTGCTCTCTCTCTTTTTCACGCCGCACAATTTTCTTGGCTGGGCATTAAGCCCATTGCCCTGAGTAAAATAGGCCATTTGGAGAGCAGTGGCAGGATTTCTCCAGAATTAACCCCACAATGCTCAGATACACAAGTACTAATATTGCAGTGTTCCAATCTTAGCTGAACCTTGTTTAGTATTTGAACACTGAAAACATTGACTGACAATCCCTCAAGCATACCATATGCAAAGTAGTTTGGCCCCAGTATGGTATCTTTAACTAGTTTATTGCATCTTGTGTAACCATTTGGGCTTTTTAGTCACCTATGGTTGAACACTAAGACAACGCAACTTTTTTAAGGCCATTGGTAGGTTCTGAGCTCATCAAATCACTGGAGCTAATATTTCCTCCTTTCTGTGACAGGTGTAGTATTAGCACAAATCACTGCGTAAAGCTAATAGTAACAGACTCTGGTTCTAAAATTAAGTTAATGCACTGAGTGCACACAACAACAGACAGGAAGCACTCTGCAGAGGGCACGCTGCCTCAGATACTCTTCCAACAGGCAGAAATACTGCATCAAAAGCATGCGGATTGAGCTCTGAAACCTGCAGCAAATCAACAGAGCCGTGCACTTTACATGACCTCACACGGTTCAGCCGCCTGGAAATAAAGGTGCAGAAAGGATTTTCAGGGGGATAAATTTTGGAAATGCACACGTTTTTCTGATACGCACACAAACACATCTCAGAATTTTAACACATTAATACAATGATGATGATAATGATGATGATTATAATTATTATTTTTCCATTTTAAAAATGAGAATATAGAGATCATATATTGCAAGTCACTCCTTTTATCCGAAAAGCCACTATGCTTGTTGGAGAGTGAGAAAATTAATGACAAAGTAAAAATGCTTAATCACAGTAAACATAATAATTGACTGACATCCAGAATTTAGATGCAGCTCGGGAATAGAGTTACCCTAAGTGCATAGTCAGTCGATCTCACTTTTAAGCTTGTGCTGTCTGGCGATTACATGTCATTTAAATATCGAGTGACAAACAGGCCTGAGCTTTCAGCAAATCATTTGCCATTGAGAGGATCCATGGCATCATGATTTTTTTTTTTGCCTTTGTCCAGCTTGCGTCCACTGTTCCGAGCAAAGGCTTTGAGTTTTAGTTTTGTACGATACCAAAAAAAAAAAAGACTGCATTATACGCTATATAAATAAAGTCAGAGCATAACATCTTACGCATTGAATTAAATTCTTTGACATAGAGTTCCTTTTTAATGTTCAGTTTGCAAAAACAAGGTTCAAATCATACATAAAATGCTGCATAAAGACATTATGTTATTAACACTCTTTGCATTATATTGATGTGCACACTAGCTGGTGCATCTACCTTGAAAATCAACCACGTAGTAACAATAACGTAAAGATCAAGATTGACTGATTCAAGAGATGGGCCTTCACTGAAATCTTACTTTATAAAGCAAATTATGGATCACAGAAAGAGTCCAGGAGTCCAGCACTGCTATTTAAACGACCCAGAAGACTAAACAAACTGCAACCCAGTGACAAAAAACTGAGCCTTCAACTTTCAAAAAGATAACAACCCATGCTGTGACCATTTGCAGAATCACTCTCCCTTTTCCCTTTTCAATTTCATTATTTAAACCCTCAATTCGCCCCTGCCTTCACAGACCCAAAATAGCCTCAGACATTCAAGGACATCAGTATCTGACACTGCCTGACAGAGAAAAAAAGAGATAGAGTGAGAGAGAGAGCATGCGAGTGAGAGATAGAGACACTGCAGGTTCATAGGCACACAAGGTCACACTGTTTCACTAGAACCACAGCAACCAACAAACCAGGAACCATCAGCATTCCTACCATTTCTCCCACTGGTCCTCCATCCAGCTCTCTCCCTCCTTGTTGGACCCCATAGCAAACACTGAGCGGCATTCGGCAGGGACGATCGATTCAAGAGGCAATCACGGCACTGCCCCTTATCGGGAATGCCATTCGGTCTCCACGAGTCTCCTGGATCCAGGAAGTGACTGCAGACAGCATGGGGATGCTGCTGGCTGTTATATAATGCTGTGCATCCCCTCTGCCTCCATAGTAGAGCATGCCTTATTTTATTTACTCTCTAAACCAGGTTCATCCCGAGTACAAAAACAATTACAAGGGCAGCAGTGCTCCTCTGCACAGGCGCAAGATATGAGCAGGAGCTCATTCCCAGCTTGAAATAAGAAGGTAGCCCCCCCCTCCTTTGCAAAAACATCAGCTCCTTTATTATTAATGGTCTGGCTTGATCTGGCTTGATTCGCGCTCGCCCTCCTCCCCTCCCCCCGAGCGTCCAAGAGTGCTCCCCCGTAAGAGCGTCGGGCTGGGTCGCTGTGATCTTGAGACCGGATGCGGCTGTGAAATCTCAGAGGGGGGGTGGCTCAGCAGGTCAATCGCACTGAAGAGCGGTTAACCCCATCACTACCTTAGCGCAGTGCGTTTTACCTCATCACCCCCCCCCCCCCAAACACGAGTCCCCAGTTGCTAGCGCGTGAAGGTGCTACCCGGAATAAGCCGCAGCCAGTTTTCAAGTCACCGAGCATGTGATCCGCACGTGGCTCGCAGAGCTTATGTCAAACGCTACACCACGTGCAGTTTATGATTCTATCTCACAATCTGGGGCAGGAGCACAAAAAATACCAAAAAATGGCAGCTCAGCTAAGGCCAATAACAACATGAGAGGAACTATGGCTGCAATCATTGTAAATCCTCAGAGCTAAGCAATAAGCTTACATCAGCAAACTATAACGCTGAAGTAGGAGGGGTTGAGTAAGTACTGCCTAGCTGAAACCAGCAGTGGTATTGAAATTAGGCTTAATGTACAATATAATATATCAATCAAAAAGAGAGTCATAATTGCTTTTCACTCTACTTTTTGCATACTACAGCTGAAAATGTAATCTCACATTTTCAAGTGGCTTGCATGCTGTATAAAGAGTATGCAGTGATATTGGATATTGATCTGTACATTCATCTTCTCATTTAAATCTCAGTCCTCCTCACCATCATATCTGTGGTTCCCAGAGCAAGCACTTTCCATAAAATCATATTCCGTTAATTTTACAGTTAAATTTACAGTTGAATATGCATACTTCCATGTGACGTCTTCCTTGACAGAAATCTTGTTCATCTACACTCTATTAGCAAGTCAGCATCGACTTGGACCAGACAATAAAAGCCCAGGCAACTGCCATGTATTCATGAGGATTCCCTTGGCATCCAGCCAGATATACACTTTCACACACTATCAACTATCACCAGAGTGATGTAGGGATAAAAGCAAATAAATAATTCACAATCATCGCTATACTGACTGAAAAACTAACATGGAAGTCAATAATTCTCTCTAATGACCAATACTTCTAATGAAAGTACTGCTTCTACTTTTCTACTAATGCTACTTAAATACAACCAGGACTACTACAGTAACACTAAATTTGATATTAAACTTTAAAATTTGGCTTGCAAATTATTATTTTTTCATTGTACGATTTTCAAAATATGCTAAAGATCATTTTGTTATTCTTTAAGGGTTAACTGATTAAACCATTATGTTAGCAAATGTGTGTTAAAAAGAGCCTATTGGTTTCATCAAATCACTGTCTTCAGAGTCTGAAATCAGCTGTTTTTTTTTTTTTTTTTTTTTAAATGCTGTTTGTAATGACAGTCTGGCCAAACAGAAGTTCTAAGTGTTCAGTTCTTTAGTCAATTAGGATGGGGAAGAGCAAAACAGGTCTGTATTTGGATATGAGGTCCAGATTTGGTGATCCTAGCTCTACTACATGTGACTGCCATCATGGCTGAAGACAGCTGTTATGAAGAGAGATGGAACGCCCCCTGGTGTTTGGAAAGAAGCAGTGCAGATCACTGAAAATCAAGCTGCACTCAGTAATACTTGCTGTCACTAGCTGTTCCTTTTTTCAGTGTTGCCTCATGTATTCAATACAATGCATCCTTTCACATCAGTTCAGTCAATGCAAAACTTTGGCGCAGCAGTCAGGTCCTGATGCCAGTATTTGCTTGTCAGATTTAATGGATTCCTCAACAGAGATCACTTACTCAAGCAGAAGGTCAGTTGATAAAACAATCATTCAGTAAGATAATTCTGAATGTTCCTTAGTCAGGCTATTAAAAGAGCTGATCAGTCCTGTCGCTCACAAGGAGATGTAAAGCTCAATAATTTACCACTTAGGTGGAATTGTGAACTAGTAAAAGTTGGCATTTGTAATGGAATGATGTAAACTACACATTAATTCTGCAGGCATAAAACCGGAGCCACGGTGAGATAACATGCTTCACGTAAAACACCGTATCACACCACGCACACGCAAACCATGGGAGACAGAAGGTTCCTCACCACTGATGACAAGCAGGTGCTTCCAGTGAGGTAAATAGGCTAGAGGCGCTATCGCGTGACAACTAGTGACCTAAGAATGCCGTCATATTGCATGAGGCAAGGAAAAAAATCTGAAAAATGCTTGCACATTGTGCGGCTTTTAACTGCACAAACAGATGAGGACAGGCGTCAAGAAATGATGGAGTTACTTTTCACAGGTATTTATTTAAATGACATTTATAAATAGACGCATATAACTAGGCCTAGGGACTCCTAGCAGGTCAATACTTGTCGATGCAGACATAATCGTTTGTTTTTGGGATAATTCCGAGTCACACCTAACCTTGCCTGCATATTTTTCTGAAGTTTAATAATGACAATATAAGGCAAAGTGATCAGCTTAATGTTAGTTAACCCATATTGCTGATAGCAGCCCGTCTTAGCACATTAGCAGACAGTGCCCTGGTTAAACCAGCTCACTGTTAGTCAAAGTAGAACAGTGTTTACATTCAGCATTCGCACCACACGCGCAACGCTAGTAAGTTCAATATAGCCCATGTTCAGGAAGGTCAAAGCCTTACCTACACAGAGAAAAAACACACTTACAAATATGAAAAGTTAATTAGGCTTCATTGTGGTCACTTGGGCAGTGACTTCAGCACCAGTTAGCATCCGGAATTTCGTAATGCTGCCCTTCCGTAACTGGTCAGACAGCCTGCAGAGCAACAATAAATACACGCATAGTAGATTCTTACATTCTCCCCCCTCCCCCTTTGTCCCAACACCCCTCTTGACCGTTCAGCCTGCGTATTCAAACGAAATGCAGTAGGGAATGGTGTCTGCACTTTCTTAAACTACAGCAAAGAATAAGTCTTTGATTGCTAAAGAGCTTACGTCCTCAGAGAAGTTAAATTGTTCAAAAATGACAATTCTAAATTTGTTTTTTTTTACTATATCAAGTATTGTTTATATTTGGTGTCGAGGAAGCATGCCTCGGGCAATATGGTGGCTCTGCCATGAGCCATTGGCTGGATCTCTGAAGCGTACGTGACGTCTCTAGCCTATTTACCTCATTGGGTGCTTCAACTCAGCTAGCTCAAAACTCGGCACTGGCTCTTGTTCCTAAGTAATGGATTCGACCAGAAGGTATAATTTGCCCTTGTATCGACACACCTCTGGTTGTGAAACAGTGTCCTGAAATATGAGCATCGCCAGGGACTTTACAGCGACGTCAACCCGTTGACCCAATTAAACTCTGAGTATCATGTGAAGACAAGATTATGACCCCTCGCAGGAGCTGGCTGAGCTGTACTGAGACCATTTGCTCAGATGTAGGACGAACTGAAGACCCAATGCACTGCTGCGCTCGAAGAATTCACGGGAGACGGAGAATGGCAAAGTGCCTCAGTCTCTATTAAAAATCCACTTTCACACCACGCAGTGCACAAGGGAGGCTGTTCCTGCGCAGATGGCTGAATCAATTTGCAAAGGAAATGAGACGTGTTCACCTGCTCGGCGTGGCACATTCAAAGTGCGCTGCATACGCTGTTCCCATACAGTGCTGGTGAATGTGTTTATTCTGAATCTAATTGCAATGCAAGCCCACGATCAGAATTTAACTGGGCACAAAGCACAGCAAACCACACTCTGACAGCAAACATTTCATGTTCTCCCCGTGTCGCGTCTCTGAAAAGCTGCAAGTTCACGGCATACGTAAACTGTTAGGCCTACTGAGAGAAAGCCAGGAGATATGTTGTGAAGTGAAAAGTTAGAAGGAGAGCACCCCAAATCAAGCCATGGATATATTTCTAAAAAAAACCAACAAATACCTGATTGGGTCTGCGGTCTTTATCATTTGTTTGCAGATATTTACCAAGGAATTAGTGCTCACAAAGAGTACGCAAAACATAAAAGTACAGCATGTTTTGATTTTCTTTTGAAACTCGAACAAGACGCACTGGATGCATATTGAGGGTCCTGGCACTGTGCACATTCTGTTGATAATGATGCCCAGCCGGTCTCCTCGGCGACATCCATCAAAATGACCGAGGAGTTCTCCATTACATCAGAGGAAGATATCCAGCGCTTGAGCATCAAGACCGACAAGTAATGATCAGTGAAAATGCAATTTGGTTGAGGTTAATGTGATTACGAGTGCTCTGTCTCTCTCCAAAGGGAGGGTGGTGCTAGGGGGGATTTACAAGCGCGGGGGGAGGTGGTGCTGAGAAGGACGGTAGGGAAGAGATTCAAAAGAGGAGATAATTATGCTCTGAGGTGGCCATTCACTTTAGACGCTGTCCAGGTAAATCAGAATCCTAAGCGAATCTCTCCAGAGAAATCAGTCAACCAAAATTAAAAATCTATCTACACTCTTCCTCAAGCTATTAACCCAGTCCACGTCGACACAGCTCTTGTTTGGACCGGCTCCCCATCTCAGTGAGAACATTGCCAACAGATAGAGTAATTCCATCAGAGACAATCAACAGGAGATATTACTCAAGATATGAGAAACTGGACCTTTTTGATGATAATTCTTCTCTTAGTGGTAACTTGGAGAAAACATAGAAGTGCACACAGGAGTAAGAAAATGATGTCGGAAAGCTGCCCTTGTAGCCAAGGGTATTTCAGATGCTGAGCGAGGCATCTTTGCTGCACAGTAAAACACATTAATTCATCCAGATAGCATATTTTCAGATAAAAATGTATTTACTCAAAAATGTGAGGTACCTGGACAGCTTGGTGGTGTAACAGGTAGCAATGTAGCCTCACAGGAAGAAGGTTATAGGTCTAAATCCAGTATGAATGTTCTCCCTGAGTTTATGAGGGATTTTTTTGGTAATTCCACTTTCCTCCCACAATCAAAGACCACGCATGTTTGGCTAACTAAAGACTGTAAATTATCCATAGGCCAGTGTGGGTAAATGGTTTGTGATTCCAGCTATGAATTGACAAACTTTCCAGGGTGTTTCCTGGCTTTTGCCCATTGGATGCTGGGATAAACTCCAGTCCCCCCTCCCCCCGCAACCCTGACCAGAAATAAGAGGATGTATGCATTGGTGATTAGTTACACGTAACCCCTCACATGCAACATATCCAAAGACCCATTGCAATGAACATGAAAGCTACTTAAATAAATATGAAATAAACCGGATCATAAGCTTCAGGCTACACATGTTGATACAGATGTTTTCATTCTAGTTGCATTCCTGTTCACGTCAGCTTGAACGGAAAAACACTTAAACAGCAGAATGTTTTCCACAGGAATAAGAGCAGTAGGTACAAAACACATTCAGATACAATACTGGCTCCCTGCCAAGAAAGGATAGCCTTACACGAACCTAGATTTATCCGAACTGCTTGTGTGTTCCATCACCACAGACTGTACAAGCACTTGTGCATGTAGAGGATAATATGCTGGCTTGTAAATGCAGCGTTTGTTAGAATATGTGCAGCATTCCCTGGCCGTCTGTGAAATCTGCAGTTAGCTGATGCTGCCGCTTTGTGCACAGGCACCGCTAATACCAGGATCTCCAAGGAGTGCCGTATCTGGGACAATTAGATGCCAGAATTAAAGAGAAACAGGAATTTTGTGCCGGTTTTCATTTGCATGGCATGGGCATAGTCTTATTGCACAGCCTCTTTACCAGAAAGGTTGTGACAATAAGGAAAATAGACGAAGAAAAAGAAAGCAGTCATTTCTAATTCTATGTGCATTAAATCAAAAATAGTGCAAGACAAGATATTATATGTTTTACTGCCTAGACATTTGTGTTGTCTGTCTGGATTATGCGCTCATGCGGAATGTGATGTCAGCAATATATTGCAAAACACTTGGGACAGTCACAGGGATGCCTTAACCGCAGCTTTTTTTTTTTTTTTTTTTTTGAACAACACTTAGTAATCATTTTGTAATTGCGGTCGTTTAAGAATTATCATGCTGCTAGCCTGTGAAGTAGGTCAAATTAGCATTATTTGAAACCAGAGGTGGAATTGATACTTGATATCCTTCACAATAATCCAAACCGAATCTCATTCCAGGATAAAACATATTAATCTATTCCCATGCTGGAGAGCTCATCAGAGGTGATTTTTGATACAAGAAACAGAATTTTTCTCCTCAGTCTACTTTTATTAAAATCAATGGACAGTGTCACTAGCTCGGAGACCAGAAAGCAGCACCAGATTGCATGTCAACAGTGGCCTTGGAGTATAACATGAGCACTTTCCCATAATGCACTGCTATATAGCATGCCCTAGAGCTCCTCTTCCTCGACTCCAGGAGCCCAGAAGGACAGAAGAAGGTTAATCAGGCAGGAAAGATGCCTATGTGCTCTATCATAGAGACTATTGAATGACAAAGACAGGGAAAACAGATGCCCAGAGCCTCCATTACCATCAGAGAAATGTACTAATGTTGACATACTCTTAGGTTTTCATGAAACAGAGCCGTACACTAGAGACTACCAAACAATTTGAAGATACTAGAACCTTTTTATGAGGCAGAGTGGAATAAAATTTGGAAGCCTTGATGTGCAAAATTTATATAGAGACTTATTCACAAAGAATTTCTGCTGTAATAATTGCAAATAATTGTGCTTTCACACAGCATAAGGTGGAAGGTGTGTACAATTAGGCCATTAAGGCGTAGAAAGTTTTTTATTTAAATTTTTCATGATAATACCTACTGTTTTCTCATTATTTTAGCTGAAAGGTCACAAAGCTGAAAAAGTCTGACACAAATTGTTATTTCTGGCTTTGCATTTCAAAAGCCTGAAACTTCAATAAGAGTGTGTGGACTGATTAATCTACTGTAAAATGCACCTGAGAACATGAGTAAAGTGATATGGAGATCCAGAGATCCTCACACAGCCACAGTAATCCATGCCATGACCTCTTACCCCTATTGGGGAGGTTCAGTGGAGCCTTAGGCCCTTTGTAAGTGCAAAGCCATGTGGCCTGCCTGCAAAGCCTGGTTTATAAATGCTTTTAGAGCACAGCATGGCCATTTCACCGCTTTCAAGTCTTTTCTGATCTGGCACTATAGTAACTGAAAGTGATTTACAAACCTCTCTCTCTCTGGCGCGCGGCACACACACACACACACACACACACACACACACTCAGAAATGGTCAGCAACACAGGTTGAGCACTTTTAATGCATTCTGTCACAGAGATGCTCTTTACAGGCCACTTATAGCCTAAAGACTCTCATTGGGGGTGAAATTATCTGGGCGGGCAAACCCTTACAACAGTCCCTAAAGAGGTAGCACTGCCCTTTCACTGAGACAATAAGTATTGAGCCATGGGCTGTCACTGTTATGGGTTAGTGCATTGTGTCTGAACAAAACCCCAACCCCAAGTGTCAAAGATTCACCAGACAGTAAATGGTAAATTTTAATATAGAGATTGACATTTCGGTCTAACGAATGCTCCTGAATCACAGGGGATTCTTCATATGAAGGAGGCAACATTTCCAATGATGAACAGTGATTTGACAGGCCACTACAATAAACTGCAGTGAAATAAACCGCATTGCATTGGGTGTCTTTGCGAATTATATCTTGGAGCTCCATTTCTATTTGTGAGCTACATTATTTGTCTTGTGCTTGTGCAGTGACCCACATCTAGAAGAGCATAATGGAGCGTTTTTAAATAATTTGATAAAAACAAGTAGTTGCATGCTTCATACAGTAAATCCACTGGGCTATTAAGATGCACAATGATCTACAGTAAGTACCCTGAATGTCATCAAGTGGATTATTAATTCTCATTGTGGCAGTAATCATCTTGTGCAAGAGCCACAGAGAGTTTTTTTTTTACATGATGCATTGTAGGTATTTCTTACAATAGGGAGGGACAAAGAATAAAACATTTGTAACATTCATGAACTAATGTCATTTTTCACTACAGAAATGCATAGAATGTCATTTGCAACGTATGCTGTCACAAACTTTTGAGGATATTAACCCCACAAATAAACACCTTTGATTGCATTTTTTGAGGCATGTGATAAATATTCAAAGCATTTCTTCAATGAAAATCCTGTCTTAGAGATCAGTGAGTGACTGTTGGAGAAAATCTTCCATTCCCAGCTTCTATAAGGAATGAGCTCTCTCTCTTATATTCTCTGGGAACCTTTAAAGTTTATCCATTAATCCAGCAGGGCCTAAGCTTCAAAAAGATCACACCAATGAAGAAATACCAAAATACCCAGAAAGCTGCATGCAAAATCTGCAGTAAAGGTGGACTATCTGCACTAGATACACTTGCCTTTCAACAGTAGCCTTTCACTCCCTAAGCTTGATTGTATTTCACAGATTTCATGTGGCACAGATATGACCCATATTTCTAAAAAAGGACAGCCTTTTTTACTTTACTGATGATTTACATACCCTGACTCTTGTTCAGTTCTCGCACTCCTTGCTGCCCCTGCAGACTTACAAAATATGTTAAAAGGACATTCCTCTGTTGGAATTCCAGCTCAACTTTTAAAGAAGGAACGAATAGATTAATCCATCAATAGTACATATATTCATGCATGGTTGCGGATTTGAGGTTCACAGAAAAAAACAAATGGCAGAGTGATCTCATTTGTATTTTCATCTACAGTTCATGCTTCCATATTTTTCAACCTCCTTCTATTACATGTCTCTATCCCACTGATGTCAAAAGCCACATTTTTTCACCTTTCCAGAGGGTTTCAAGAACATGGTTGCACCCTAGTGGCCCGGAGTAGCTGCCCTGAGTGCGACGCACTGAGGATTTCCGCAGATTATTCTGGAAAAAAGGTTGAAGGGCTGAGAGAAAAGGAAAAATAGCAGCCTTCTATTTATATTTGGGATCAACAGTCAGGAAGTCACAGAAAAAACCATTTGTCATGTTCTCCGCTGTAAAAGCTCACACCGGGTCCTTTTTCAATTACTTCATGCAATTAAAAAAATGCAAAGCAGCGTTTTGATAAATCAACATGAGTAATACTTGTACTTTTTATGTTTCTTCAAACTCTTTATCCATGTTAATTTCAACAATACATGGCAATTTCCCACAGTCATAGACGATGCACAGTAAATGACCAGTTGGCCCACCAACAGTGAATCAGTGTGATTGATTTCCAGGAGCGGCAGACCAAAGCAGCGCAGCCAACGAAGCTTTCCCTCACTTTGACCAATCAAATTATCGCATCATCCTGGCAAGCTCTGCCCTGTGTAGGATATTGCTTGAGAGGCAATGTTTTATTGATGCTCTGCATTTCAGAATGCCCACGGGTCCCCAGCAAGAGCCACAGACTCCACACTTCACCTGGCTTCTCAAATGTAGGCTAATTCAACAAAATGGTCTCACCTCTCACTTTTCCTCTGAGCTTTGCTCAATGTCAGCAAATATACCAAATTAAACACACTGAAAATATAACAGCATCACTTTTCCTGATTTTTGTAACACGTTTAAAACCTGCTTTTTAAGTATACAATTGATTGAAAATTATTCCAGTCCAGTCAAAGAATACTTATGCTGCTCTGTTGTGATGAATGCAATGTCATTTTATTTCAGACCATGTCAAAACAAGGCCGCTGTACTGAAATACTTTCTCTCTGAAAATGTTGCAAGAGGATTTGTCTGCTGATTTATATAGCCTGTGGCTATTTTAAGTGTAAATGATCTGAATAAGGGGTATTGTATATGTCAAAAGTCGCTCGGCAGATGTTCCACTGGTTTAAATTAAAGAGCCTATGATTTCAAATGTCCACATGTAAGTCAACAAACACAAAATGCAGCACCATTTCTTTCTTGAGATTATTCAGGAAGATTTATGCATAGGTGAAAACAACACGTTTTTCATATTAAAAAAGCCACCGTATTTACTTTATGTTTAAACCTCCATAAATCAGCCAAACGATACTCATATGTATGGTTTCATTGCGCAATTCACGAAATAAATAAATAAATAAATAAATAAATAATAAGCGAGTCTTCAATTTTAAACCTCTACTGAAGGGAATTAGCCCACGCCCCGTTAATTTGCATGAGATAAAAACATTGCAATAAGCATCAACTGCACCGTCGATATTCTCTTTTAATCTTCTCACTACCTTATACAGTGAGCAAGCGGACGGTGTATCTTCAAGTCAGCAATTATTATTGAGCCTGACATCTCTATCTGCAGTCCAACTAACAGCACATTCACAAATCCTCCCGCAGTCGGGCTCATCCGCCAAACACGACTAATATGAGGCACATTTGACAGTTGTTCAGCTCTTACCTGAAATTGGGAGGAGATGCGATCTGTAATCCCAAGAAAGGAGAGCCAGGTGACGGGTGTTTTCTTTTTTCTCTGTCCGCCATTCTTTGCCTCTACTCCTCCATGCGTTACCTCCGAGAAAGTAATATTGGAGTAGTGATGCTGAGATGTTGGAAATCCGAACTAGGGGAGGAGGGAGGAGATCGCTAGGCGAGAAGCGCATTACTCGTCTCCACGGAACCGCACATGAGACGTGAAACGTAAAAACACAGAGTAAACCTGTTTGACGTCATTCAGAAATTCGGTAGAACTACCTTTATTTCGATGTAATGTCTGCAATACATTGCTGCTTGTCTGTTCAAATTGTTTTCGTAAACACCCGAAGTAAATATAAAGTCAATTAACCGGGAGAATAGCAACATATAGTTCATACGATAACCTACTGTGATGCAGTTCCTTGATAAATCGGAAAATGATTCAGTGCCATTAAGGTAGCCTATTTAATTTGTCTTTACATCATTATAATGAACGGACAGGACGCACCAGCATTCCTTTTTGCACATTTTAATGGGAAGGCTTTTCAGCCGGTTGCCCTTGCTGCCCTTCAAATTGATTTTACTTTCGAGCGCTTCACCTGCATTGATTGACCCATTTTCCATTCACGGCCGACTTGGTATTGGTAACCGTTGAAATGGTTCATTCCATCGTTTTGGTGCATTTATCACCCGCGTCCCCATTGACCCTTTAGCTGAGGGTTAGCCTACTGGACGCTGCGCAGTGTGACGGAAACTGTCCTTATATTGCAACTTGCCACTAGAATAACGTCGTGGACTAAGGTTGGCCTTTGTGGTGAAATATTGCGCCGACCCTGCCTCAAGTAAACCCACTTTTGCTCGCTGATCCACATGCTTTTCGTCAAATGGTAAAGTAAACGAGTTTCGATTGGGTGGGTTAATACAAAGTGGAAACTGACTGGCCTGGTAGGAAGTGGTAGGAGCTTCAAATACATTTTATGCCTTTATCATGATCCATATGAGTGAATGTCATTATATTTTTATTGTCCTCTAAAAATGTAGAAATGTGTACTACTAATGTTCATATACTGAACATTATTTGCACGCAGATAGAGGAAGTACACTGTAAAACCAAATGTTTAAGTTCTGAACAAATGCTAAACACTTTTTTGTAACACTTTTTAAACATGTCACAGTGTTTAGATTCAGTTTTTAAGTGTATTCAACAAATCTGAAAAACCTCAATCGCAACATCCAACAAGCATTCAGAGAATTCATAGTCTGGCCCAACAGCCCGAAATTTATGTCATGCCGTGAGGTCAGTCCAAGGTGTTTACATTTGAAAGATGAGTGAAATCGGTGAAGTGGTTCTGGAGATATCTGCCCGGAAACACACATACACAGACAGACAGACTCACAAGGTGATTACAATAGTCTCGCAAGCCCGTCTGTGGGCTCGACTAATAAACATCAGTGTTATGAATGAGAACAAAAATAATCACCAGGCATTTAGCTTTTACACACTGGTGTTTAGATAATAAACATGTCACATGTTCCATGGTTTTACAGTGTAGAGACATACATTTTGAATAATTAATGTTTAGGGGGCTTTTTGGGGGCACGGTGGCACGGTGGTAAGCACCCACAGGTCGTGGGTTTGAATCCAGCCTGGGGCCTGTCTGTGTGGAGTTTGCATGTTCTTCCCGTGTCTTCAGGGTTTCCTCTAGTTTCTTTCCGCATTCCAAAGACGTGCACATCACTCAGGCTAATTGGGGACACTAAATTGCCTGTGTGTGGGTGAATGGTTTGTGAATGGTATGTGAATCCAGCGATGGATTGGCGAGCTGTCCAGGGTGGGTAACTGCCTTTCGCCTATGGTTCGCTAATAGGCTCCAGCTCACCTGCGACCCTTCTGAGGAAGAAGCGGTATAGAGATTGGAAGGATGCATGAATGGGGCTTTAGGGAGTGATTTTTGGTATATCATGAATTCCAGTCAGAGCACATACAAGGAGTGCAATGCCCCTACGAGTGTTGCTCATTGTTTCAATGCAAAAAGTAGAAATATGTGTCAACCATTGTTGTGCAACTTGTGCTTGTCAGTGAAACTCAATGAAAATGTGTTATCAGACAGTATTTTCTTTGCCTTTTCCACTGCATTTTCAGTAGATTACAAATTTTAAAGTTCAATAACTCGCAAATACAGTGGGGTTCAAAAATTTGGGCACCACTGGTTTAAATGTCTGTTACAATTAATCTCCGAGTGATTGAAAGCAAACGTGAACACTAAATGCTACAAAGTTAAACATGACACCTTTCTGCAAATTTAAAAGCAAGGTTTCTTTTTATTTAAATTTTTCTCAGTTTTTAAATGATAAGAAAGGAAAAAGGGCCCTGTGCAAAAGTTTGGGACCCCTTTTTCATTATTCTTTGTTACCTTTTAAGAAGATGATTACTAAGGTCCAGACCCAGGTGATTTACTCGTGAGGGCTTCGATGAGTCAGGTGAATACAATTCCAGGGTTGAACTATATATTCTGAAGTAACTCCATGCCTTCTAAAGTATCCGACTGTGGTGGCTGTTTTGTCTGGTGTTAAAAACCATGTGTTCCTCTGAACAGTTGTCCAAGGATGTCAAAATCAAGATAATTCACTTCCACCAACAAGGAGAGGGCCACAAAAACACTCTGCAACGTTTCAAACTACCCATTTCTACTGTCAGAAACATTGTAAGAAAATGGAAAATAAATGGAACAATTGAAGTCAAGGCAAGATCTGGAAGACCAAGAAAAATTTCAGATAGAATGGCCCGAGATCTGGTGAGAAATGCTCAGAAGAATCCACAATGTCACTGCAAAAGAGCTGCAAAAAAGAGTACCAGACACAGGTCTAGTTGTTCACAGGACAACAATACAGCGTACCTTAAACAACAAAGACCTACATGGCAGAGTTGCAAGAAAGAAGCCTTTCCTATGACCTCAACACAAAATTAAGCGTCTGAAATGCAAAAAGAAAAACCTTGAGAAACCTCAAGCCTATTGGAACAATGTGCTTTGGACTGACGAAACCAAAATTGAACTTTTTGGCCACAACCAAAGAAGGTATGTTTGGAGAAGAAAGGGTGAAGCATTTGTTGGGAAGAACACTTTGCCAACTGTTAAGCATGGAGCAGGATCCATTATACTTTAAGGTTGTGTAGCAGCTGGGGGCACAGGCAATATTGTGCAGGTGGAAGGAAGAATGGATTCCACCAAATTTCAAGACATTCTAGAGGCTAATGTTCAAAGCTCAGTCCAGAAATTGAAGTTGAAGAGGCGTTGGGTATTTCAGCAAGGCAATGACCCGAAGCATACCTCAAAATCCACCATAAAGTACCTCCAGGAAAGACGGATGAAGGTTTTGGCCATCGCAGTCTCCAGACTTGAATATTATTGAAAATCTGTGGAGAGACCTCAAACATGCGGTGCATGCAAGAAGGCCAAAGAATATTCCTGAGCTAGAGGTGTTCTGTCAGGAAGAATGGGGAAAAATTCCAAAGACAAGAATTGAAAGACTCTCAGCTGGTTACAGGAAGCATTTGCAAGCTGTTATAGCTGCCCGAGGAGGAGTTACAAAGTACTACCTGACAGGGTTCCCAAACTTTTGCACAAGGCCTTTTCCCTTGTTTTATTATTTTGAAACTGTAAAAAGTAAATAATAAAAATTTTTCTTGCTTTAAAATGTGATGAAATGTGTCATGTTTAACTTTGTATCATTTAGTGTTCAGGTTTGCTCTCAATCACTTAGAGATTAATTGTAACAGACATTTAAACCAGGGGTGCCCAAATTTTTGTACCCCACTGTAATATGCTGACTGAATATCAATTCCAACCACGCCCTGCAATTCAGATTTCAATGTGCACATTGAATGTACAACCATGAATCTGTGTCATCTGAAATAATAAACTCAGATATAGCAAAGTAGTTTTCAGATCTTTCAATGGTCTTTTATGTTATTTTTGAGGCTTGGGAAAGAAAAAAAATCCTGGTTTCTAATCACTGGTGATTTGACACAGGCAAATTTGATGGGAAACTTGTAGCAGTATCCACACTGGAATATAGTATGTACAAGGGATGGACAACTTTGAAGCCTCTAAACCTTGATTAGAAAGTATTGATTTATGTA
Source organism: Gymnothorax javanicus (assembly GCA_029692085.1). NCBI lineage: Eukaryota > Metazoa > Chordata > Actinopteri > Anguilliformes > Muraenidae > Gymnothorax > Gymnothorax javanicus. Next base: position 38,814,295 of record CM056209.1, read on the forward strand.
ATTCCTATCCAGTTGAATGCTAATTAGCAACATGTTTCTGATTAAAAGTGGTTTAAGCAGCAACATTGTGGTAGGTAAGCCTTCAGGGCAAACATGAGAACATTAAAGAAAGTTCCACTGGACCAAGTTGCAGGTGGGTTGGTCACAAAAACAGGAAAATTTTGTTTAAGGTAGCAAGGGCAACAGAGTCAAAAATAATGGCAGCATCTGCCTAACACCAAAAAACAAAAAAAAAAAAAAAAACAGCAACAGAAAAAAGAACTATGAGCTCTCTGACAGGGACTGATGGACACTTGGTTGAACAGTTGCTAATAACAGCACCAAAAATATCCTCGGAATTGAATCAATACTTGCAAACTAGTCTCAACAAAAAAGGTTAGCTTTCATTGTTAGTGGGTGTTTGCAGCAGCGTTTCCAATGATGTAATCACCCCAGTAATCGTGAAACGTTTTACATTGACCTCGATCTTGAATAATCTTCTCTGGTCTGCACCCCAATAACTCACTTAAATTCAAGGAGTTTAGGACACTGCTTGCTTTCCTCCTATTTGAATGTGTGAATGAGTGAATAATTAGAACACTTTTACACAGCCAAATTAGAATCCAGTTTCGTGGAAGATTAATTTATAATTCTGTACTGTGTGTATGCCTTTCAACTGATATTCAACATGTTTATGATATTTTCCCTTCTACTTGTATCTTTATTTTTATTGAAACATTTTTGAAAAAAAAAAAAAACAATGAGCATGGCTATTTTGTCAGGATCAACTACCAGGACCAAAATTGTATTTTGTGTCATCATGTGAACTGGAAGTTCTTTGATAAACTAGAAAAAAAGCAAGCTGGAAAAGTAAGCTGACCTTTGAAAATACTGGTCATAGGCAAAAAAAAAAAAAAAAAAAAGGCAACAAAGTTTAGGGCACTGTTATCAAAATATAGTAAGGACTTGCAGTATGAGCATTTAGCTACTGCTTCAAGTGTACTATGGACTCTGATTGGGACAGAATGTTAAGTCAGAATTTCTGGCTAATTAGGTGGTGACACTTTTCACAGCTAATCAACCGGTTGGCTCATTGATATCCACTCTCTCCATCTGTCATTACAGTGAGCACAGCAGTCCGTTCTGTAGTCTGTAGTACCTCACATGGGAGTACACGTTGTATTGTGCAAAATTCTCAGGCACAAGATGATTTCGATAATAAAAGAAATAATGAATGTTGAAAAATGGAATGTAATCAGTAGTTCACAGTTAAACGCTAATTCAAATCACTGTTATGATCAAATCAGTGTCTATTACCACAGGCAAAAACTGCATGAGCTCATTCACCTCCTAGATATACGAACACACTTTCAAGGAAATAAGCTGGTGGGTTGTCACGACCTCATTGGAGAACTTGCCCGCATTCTTCTGCAGTGCAGCAGTCTTCCTTGTTTCTGTCTCTCCAGGTAATGCCAGAAAGCCTCGATGATCAGTTGCTTTCTAGAGTGAAATGAATCATCCTCTCTGGAACATCTAATTTTTCGGAAGATCAATGGAAATCTCAATTTCATTTTTATACTGGCACTGTAATGCAGAAACAAACAAAAAGATACACCTTGAATTAAAATCTTAAGCATGAAAAATAGGACCAAGGGTCCTGTAGCTTACCGGCAAGCAGTCTTACAGCGATGATACAAGTTATGAAAATTTCATGTGAAGTTTGACATTTGAATCAATGAAAATCAATGTCAAGGTCACTAAATAAAAGTTCACATACATTTATAAGACCTTCTGTAATACAATCCTAAGCTCTGAAGCAGTTTTGGTGATACGAGTCATTAAAATATGTCAATATGTATTCAATGTCAATTGTGAACTTTAAAGGTCACAGAATGTCAAGTTGTGGTCAGCAAATGGACTTCATATATGACTTTCTAAATGTCTCTATACAAACCTTGGCTCAATCTGTGACCATTTTCGTGATACAAGTCATCGTAATTTCACTGTCGAGTTTGACCCTCAAAGGTCACTGACAGTCAAGTTGAATGTCACCAAATGAAAGTTCATATGTAACTTCCTAGATGTCAGTAACACAAACTTAGGCTCCATCTGTGACCGTTTTAGTGATACAAGTCATTGAATTTTCACTAGGTCACATTTGATCTTTGAAGGTCAATACGAAGGTCACCAAATGAAAGTTCATGTATGACTTCCTATGTCAGTAACACAAACCTAGGCTCCATCTGTGATCTTTTCAGTGATAGAAGTCATTGAATTTTCTCTAGGTCAAGTCAGATCTTCGAAGGTCAATATGAAGGTCACCAAATGAAAGTTCATTCCAAAGACTTCCTATACGTCTCCAATACAAACCTACACTCAGTCTGTAACCATTTTGCTGATATAAGTCATTTAAATTTCACTGTGAAGTTTGGGCATTCAAGGTCACTGAAGGTCAAGTTCAAGGTCACCCAATGAAACTTCATACATGACTTCCTATATGCCCGCACTACAAACCTAAGCTCTATCTGTAATGGTTTTGGTGATAGAAGTCATTGAAATTTCACTATGTGAAGTTTGACCTTTGAAGGTCCCCGAAGGTCAAGTTCAAGGCCACCAAATGAAAGTTCATACATGACTTCCTATAAGTGTTCAATGCACATATGTTCCCAATCTTCAATATTTTCAAGCCTAGAAACCTTTGAAAATTGTAACATTTTGCTTGACCTCAAGTTTGACCTTTCAAGGTCATCAGAGGTTAACTTTAACACAGTAAAAATATAGGTCATATATTACATCCTATATGTCAGTAATACAAACTTAATCTCTATCTGCAAGCATTTAGCTTCCATAGGCGATTTGGCCCATTCTCCATAAGACCCAATGTTAAAGTACAGCGCCCCCACTAGACCCACTTCCGTCAATTCAATCAAAATGGCACTTGCACTGTACATAAAGTGTATCAAGGTGAGTTGATTGCCAGATTTAGAAAAAAAGTTATCTGACAGTTTTTGAGAAATAATGTTTTGAAATTTCAAGTCATATCTTTTAATATTGTTAATATATTCCCTGACCTCGAGTTTGACCTTTCAAAGTCATCTGTGGCCACATTTAATATTGCCAAAATATAGGTCATATATGACTTCCTATATTTCGATAATACAAACAATCTCTACCTGCAACCACTTGGCCTCCACAGGCCATCTTGCATATTCATAAAGTACAGCGCCCCCAATAGTCTCACTTCCGTCGATTCAATCAAAATGGCGCTCACACTGTACATTGACAGTACCAAGGTAAGTTGATTGCCTGATTTAGAAAAAAAAGTTGATTGCCTGATTTAGAAAAAAAATTATCAGAGCAGTTTTTGAGAAATAATTTTAAAATTTCTCAGTTTTTATCTTTAACATTAGAGGCAAAATTTCAAGGGCCCATAAAACGGACAAAATGATCAAAAAAATCGAGAAGACTGTCTGGAGATATGGTCTTAGCCTTCATAGTTATTGCAGGATCCTTCATTCACAATTTAGAAAAATTTATCGGCAGTTTTTGAAAAATAAAAAAAAAAAAGTCCTTCTTTAACATTAGAGGCAAACGGAGGGCCCATAAAACGGACAAAAAATGATTCAATCAAAAATTATCGCCCTGGAGATATGGTCCAGTAGTATGTTATTGCAAATTTACACGAAAATTGCGGGCCAAAAAAAAAATAAAATAAAAAACTTCCGGATGCTCAATATTCGCCCATAGGTCCACTAAAAATTGACTGTGCCTAAGACACTGCAATGCAGAGGTCCTGATATTAATATGAGTTGTCTTTCAAATTGTTACAGAAGCTTAAACAACTTTGGAAGGTCCCCCTCAGAACAGTAGAGGGTCATCATTGTATACCTGCTTTTAACCCTTTCTGCATTGTGCTTGCTTTAATTTTACCGCTGTACCGGTCTGTAAACAACTTCGTTTATATGTCACCTTTCAGGCCGTACAGCACAAAGTTCTTACATCTCACAGTATACAGGGAATGCAATAGGTAATCAGCAGACTGTGAATACTGTGTGATTTGGTTTAATACAGCCCTAGTACCAGATGAAAGGTGGCCCCCTGCTGGATAATACCGACATAACATCTAGCAGGAAAGAATTTATCCCGAGAGGAAATCACTCATTCTGGTCGTACAGTGCTTGCACTTAGCAGCAGAAGGCAACAGTGAGAGAGGCCAGATGGAAGCTACTTAACGCCAAAAAGGTTGTGGGTTCAAACCCGGCCTGGACCTTTCAGTGTAGGGTTTGCATGTTCTCCTGGTGTTCACCTGGGCTTCCTCTAGGTGGCCATTGTTTCCTCCTACAATCCAGAATTGTCTGTCAAGCTTATTAGCCTCTGAACTGCCCATAGGTACAGTATGAGTATGTGAGTGATGGATCGGCACATTCTCCAAGATGTGTTCCTGCCTCTCGCCAATTGTATGCTGGGTTAAGTTTAAATCCCACTGTGACCCTGACCAGGAACAGATGGGAAAGATTGATTGATGGATGGATGAATGGATGTATTTCAAGGGGAAGTGATATGATTGCATTTGCACCTCTCCTGGTCCAGCAGTATTACATTACACCCAACACAACACTGGCAGTGCAAATGGACTTTAAATGCTGTCTGAAGTGCAGCTTACATTAATGAGGTCACAAGTGTCAATGATGTCATCAAGAAAAACTATGCTACTGTAACTGGATGGGATACAATGTAGGCCATCAATTTGTAAGAGTATATGTGTGCTGCACGGGGGTATTGGCTGAGGTGTTTGGACTGGGACTCAGGAGGTTGTTAGTCTAAGCCCAAGTGTGGCATAAAACGTGGACCATCAGTGCAGCTGTTGATCCCCTGAACAAAGCAAAGGACCCCATATTACGCTGCAGTAAATTGGCCCCAGCATAATTTGATCAACTGTACGTTGCTTTGGATGGAAGTGTCAGCTAAATGAATGAGAAAATGTAAATATATCACTTTGGAGGGAGGGAGGGATGGAGAGGGGTAGCAAATCACAGCTTCCAAGATGCAATAAATCCAGTTTTCCAAGAGCAAATTTTATCATTTGAAAAACTGAACTGCAGTTGACACCCTCTAGTGGCAGAGAATAAATATTACAATCAGTACATAAACAAATGCATTGGTCAGAAGCTGTGATTGTTCACCATAAGAGTGTACCAAAATGGTCAACCTTCGTAAATACACACATTAATACGCACTGTTTGGTTACTTACGGAAGTTACATTTATGAGAGATGTAATTACATATAACATAAAAATAAGCTCAAAATTATTTTTGCAAACTTTTATTGGATGAATTATATTAAGAATAAAGTAGCAAATCAGAAAAAAGTGCATCAATATCTTACAAAGCAACCGTAGGTAGCTACAGGAATTGCATTTATGGATTGTATTTCAACATTACAGCAGAAGGAATGCACACTTGGACAATAAGGTGCACAGTTTCATACCAGCATTGCACTTCAAAGTACAAATTCTTTCCAAAAAAAAAAAAAAGTGTGAGCATATCTAAACAATGCTAAGAAAACGCCCCCCAAGTTGTGAAATAGCAACATTGTTATAAGATACGATTATATTACTATTTCACTTTCTTCTAGGTAGCAAATGTTTTTGTGCAGGAGCACACAATATTTCCTACAGCCCACATAAACTGTGTCACATTTGCAGGCCTTTGCTAATCTTACTTATAACCTGATGATTAAGCACAAGCTATTTTCATTTATAATCCTGGATAGTGAATAAATTATTAACTGGATAATAAATATAACTATGGTATTTTTTGAGCGAGAGCAGTTTTTGACATTACAAAATTGTGTAGCAGTTTCTACACATGCAGAATTATCTTAACTAGATAATTAATGCAGACTACACTTATTCCCCATAAATTTTATTGTTTTGTGAGGAATTTGTCGACTCTTTAAACCTTATTTCTGTGGCGGAAACAGACCAAATGCTAGTTCAATGCAAAGATTCAGTTAATTAAATTACTCAAAGATTATTTTTCAGGTGGAAAAGCTGCTTCAAAATACACATTAAAAAATTAATATAAACCAAATGGATAAAAGCAAACATTGAAATGCCATATTTAGTAGTGATCTAGCGGGGAAAGCATTTAAAATTGTTGTTTTATGTTCGAACTGCATTGTTCAATGCAAAAATTTCAGAGATCAAAATCTGTACTACACATTATGTGCAAGAATAAACCTGATCAACACCTATCAGGAATCCAAGGTATTTTCACATTGTATTCGCTCTAACAGGCTCAAATCTGTTTGGCTGAAATAGGAATGTGCTAATTTGGTCAATTTTCAAGTGCGCGCGCATACAAACCATCCAAATGAATTGCGTCATTTCCAGTTCAATGTAAGAAATTTGCTTGCGTACTTTATAAATACACAATCTGGCTGCCTTATGCTAGTGTCACTTACGTACGTGCGAGAGCGAGACCTCTAATGGTAGTTTCGCACCTGTTTTTTGTCAGGGCTGAGGCATTGCTAACACTGCACTTCCCCAGGGTTATTTTTTGGTTTCACACCTGCAGGCCTACCAAAGAAAACGGCCAAGCAGTAACAAAAGTTTGTCAGATGTCTACCTTTTTCAAATAACCAGCAACACAAAATCGAAAACATGCCACATTCTCTTATTAAACTTCGCACCACAACACTTAGATGAAGTCGATACATTTTCACAAGAACCAAACTCAAAAAAATCCCACAGCCTGTAACAACCCAGAAACGAACCAACTGAGTTTTCAATTGTGTGTTGCTGGTTCTTTGAAAAAGGTAGACATCTGACAAACTTTTGTTACAGCTTGGTCGTTTTCTTTGGTAGGCCTGATTTGGTTATGCGAAAGTGGGCAAACACTAACATTTTCTCAGGGCTAAGCTAACCTTGCTAAAGTAAGAAACTGTGTCACTTAGCTCAGGACAATTAGCGAGGTAATGAATATCCATTATATACAGCAGGCAATCGCAACAGTCCTGGGCTACAATGAACCAGGTGCGAGAAACATCGCCTTGAGAAAACCTTGGCCTTTCAAAACCCCAGGGCTAGCTTAACACTTGCGACTAACCCACTTTAGCAAAAACCTGGCGCGATACCAAAGGACAGCTCTGGGAAATTATGTGCAAGGTAATGTCTTAATCTTGATTTAAAAAAAAAAAAACCAGTCGTGTCATTGTCGAAGGAGTCATCACACTGAATGTACAGTAAGTGGTCGCACATTAGCACACCACTTCATTTTCCAAGACTCCAATGGTCCAAGTCTTGTGTTTAATTTCGTGGTACTGCTCTCTACCATGGATATCAGCTCAGTCTAAATAAATAAATAATAATAATAAAAAAACAGACGTTGACGGTAAAAGCCATGAAACCAGCTCAGTTTTCTTATTCATCCAATAAGGCTGCCTGGTTCAGCAACCCCACAGTAAATCTGACAGGAGTCAGGTCTTGGCTCCTTTTGCTCATGAGGTCAGAGCTATAACATTACTCCTGCAGAATCCTTTACACAGTGCCTGGCGTCCTTAATCAAATTTAAAGAGGTCATCCATCCCAAAGATATCTGCCTTCACTTAATTTCTCAACTTTACAGCAAAGTCTCCAAGTAACGAACATCCCTCGAAAATAATGTTGTAGCACAGATACTCTAATACAAAACAAACCTTCATCCACATACCCACCCACTGACAACCAACTGTTGCTCATCATTACTTGGTCATTACAGTTTAACTGAATGAAAAACCACAGACTCCAAGACAAAAATTTTAATGAGATAAACACTCATTAAGGTCAAAATACTTTCTTTCCTCTTACTAATCAGGCTTATTCTTTGAAGAATTGCTACCAGAATTAAACTGATAACCAGTATATTAGGGTGGTGTTTATATTTACCTCCGCCAAGTAAGTTATGTTTTTGCCAGCTTTGGTCTTCTGTCTGTCTGTCTGTTTGTATACAAGATAACTCAAAAAGTAATGAGCGGATATCTCTGAAATTTTGTGGATGGGTTGCTATTACATCAGGGATGGACCCTACTGATTTTGACCGTGATCGGTCAAACAATATGGCCACCACAGCAACCATCTCAAAATCCAGTCTTGCAGATACCTTACATTTCTTATGAGCCATGTTCACTCAGCAAGATTTCGACTTTGCTGCCTTGGCGGAGGTTTGCACTCTCAGAGTGCTTCTAGTTTAATATATAAGATTGAATAATGTTCTATAAATAATTTAGCCTCAATCACAACCACTACCCTAAACACCCTCTTAAATCAGACCGCTATCAGCACTCTGTGGTCAATATTTGCTTGTCTAAGACATTCTTTTTTACCAGGAGCAGAATCTTATCTCGCAGTCCACCATTCTCACACAGTCAATTTATGATGAGCAGTGTTAGTGATTAAAATTCATCCAATGGTTTGTCTTAAATTATCAGCTCATCACTTTGCTCTCCCCCACAAATGTTTCATTACAAAAACGCATTCACTCAATCAGCTAAAGGCTGAAATAAATCCACACAGTGCAAAATCGTACGGACAGCCTGCACACACCGAAAATTCGCCATCACACCATTTGATAGGATGTAATTCAACTGGATACAGCTAAACGCCCACCTCAAAACTTATGCATCGAGCAAAACTGAGAAATCGACAGCACAGTGAGCTTAAAACCAGCAGTTCCACTTCTTTCCAATTCAACTGCGCTGGGCTAACACACTGGATTGCCAGGGAGTTATAAGTGCCCAAAGGTAAGTGAGACTTCTCACAAACATACACATCTGTGCCCTGGTGTTACACCGCGATGAAGATGAGAATTTACTGTTTTCAGTGCCGGTGTAAAGATGCGCATTCCAATATGCAGCTGCACATTCTGTTTTGTTTTTTTCCAAGGATGACAACACAACATTACTTGGTGCGTGCATGATTGTCAGCCCTCTGGTCAAGCAGGCTTTCTAATTTCTTGAATATACCCTTTACCGCATGGCTACAGAATGAAAAGTTCAAGGAATAAAATCTGCCTGACAACCTATATGAGGCTAACAGATACACTGGGCAAGTGCATGACTCATCATAAATGCTTTTGTGACCCACAATTCCCCGGTTATCAAACAATGAATAGATCCCAACCAGAGGAGCGGATCTAGGACAGGGTGATCTAACTACATTTCACTGCGGCCACAGGTGGATAATGAGTATTGCTTTGTTGCTACGAGCGGTTGTGCTTTTTTTTTGTTTAAATTTTGCAGTTGTAAAGCATGGGCTTCAGAACCCGGTCACCCCCGTGGGCTATGGAGACACAGGAACCAGCGGACGCCTCAACGCTCTGACGCTTTGATTGTCTGAAAAACACAAAGACGCACAGAGAGACATGAGGGAGATTATCAGAGCTGTGAATAGCGTATATTAAATCAGCTTTCCAGTACAAGATACGTCAATACGTTAGATATGTATAACATGAGGGCAGGCTCACATTAGCTGTTACTGTTCCCACCACAAAGCAGATAAACCCACAGCTCATTACAAGAGTCTGAATAGATTGTATCTAATCTAATATAACAGATTAAACAACTAGCTCATATATATGTATGGAAATATGTATGACAGGTAAATCAGGTCATCAGGGAAGACCAGATCTGTGTTAGAAAGATCTCTATATTAACTCTTAAAGCGCTAAACACAGCATTTGCTGCTCACTGATATAATTAAATAAAATTAAAGCTTTTGAAAACCTATCATGTGGCGACTTGTTGAAAAGAGCTCCCCTGCGGAGCTCTTTTCAACAAGTCACCACATGATAGGTTTTCAAAAGCTCAAGATATTTACATTTTAAGCGCTTGAAAATTTACATCAGTGCCCTAAGGGTTAAAAAAAAAAAAAAAAAGATGAGGACACTAATTCTCAGTGTCACAAGACATCCTCTTCACAGTCTCTCCCTCTCCATTGGGAACGGCAACAGCTCCAATAACAATAGAAGAAGACAAAGTGCTATGCAGACAACCCGGCCTACAGCCAATCGGCTAAGCGGATTCTGGTGTTGACTCAGATCAAGCCCCATCGAGCCAAGTAAGCGCAGCTCTTGGGCTCCTGGGACAGGCTCCTCAGTCCACATTACACCAGGGGGGACTGACCACTGCTAAATCAACTGTAAGCAGTCTCATTAACTTTAAGTAGCTTTGGATAACAGTGCCAAATAAATAACTGTAAGCATCCCAGCTAAGATTCATCTGCATAATAAGCACTCAAGCTGGGCGGAATTAATTGCATCCCTGAAATACTTGTATTTGCCATGTATTATGTGTCATTTTTATTCCCTACGCTACACTCGAGCTAAAGGTAATTTGTCTTTGTGTACTGTGTGCTAATGTTATCTTCTATTGCGCACTAATTAATTATCCCATTGAGGTATAGTAAAAGTGGCTCGATAGTGCATTTTAATGTAGATACCCATTCACAAACATTTTAGAGTCATCATTTTATGATGTAAACAGCACTGATTAATTTGATAGACACCGGCTCTACAAGCACTTCGGACATACTGAATTACTTCATGGGAATATAAAGCCTGCTTTTGCAATGTGCCTTGCAAAGGCCTGACATGGTATGCAACTGGTGCACCGAAATTTAGCTGGGATTAATTTTCAAATTTCCCAAAGACAAGAAACACAAAAAATAAACCATAATACTCCTGCAGAAAATATATACATTATAAACGTTCAAATTTCAACTGGAGAAAATTTTAAGAGGATAAACAAAGGCATTTAGACAAAAATGCCAGAAAAAAAATACATAAAACATAGTGCGAACATGATCATAATTGTCTCATGGAAATGCATTGCAATTATTGTACATCGCTGTGTACAAAAATGTCAGCCAAATACAGGTAATATAATGGAAATGGCAAAACATCCAACATCTGTACTGCAGACACCCGGCAGACCTCGAATTTCACGGGTCGTTTGACAGGACGGAATGTGCAATTGATATGAATTAGCACGTGTATGGATACATAGTCCAGTCATTCCTAGCCTGAAACAAAAACAAATTAAATTCCAGAGTTCCAGCACTGGCTAGGAGTTCAGAGCATATACTGAAAAATCAATAACTTGTTCTGCAAGAAAACGTCTACACAACTCATGCTAGACAGATTCAAACCCCATTATGTGCAAAACCATGAAGTGGTCTGAAGCCCAGTAATAGTGATGTTTGACTGGACTTAGGTAGTGCATTTCCACTGACCCAGAACCGGCACGGAGCTGGTTCCCGAACCTAATTTTGAACCGTTCCGTGCATTTTGACCAATAATAAATAGGTTCGGAACCCAAGTAGTTGGTTCCCAGCCGGAACCAAAAAATATCAGGTTCTTTCAGCGAACCGTGATGACGTTAGCCACAGCATTAGTTTGTTGACATGGTTCAGCGGAAAGAATTTTGTATCCGCCCTCCACTTTTTTCGGCTTTTTATTTGCCAGTACGATTTTAAACGGTGGCACCAATATATATTGGGGGTTTTATTAGTGAGAAGGGGGTTAGAAATTAGTATTAATATTTAATATCGCGAATGAATATGCAGCGCATGCCCTAGCAACCCAGAGTGTAATCAGTAACATGGCTGTCGCCGTTGTTACCACGTACAGCAGCACTAGAAATTAAACTCCAAATTTTCTTGACTGGATGTAAGCTTGGCGTTTTTACACACCCAAATGTTTCTCTGGGTACCAAAACATCAAGGTAAGTTGTAAAAGTACTAATTTCATTCGATATTGGCGAAGGTTAAATGCGGAATTATTTCCATTACGTTTGAAAGTGTGTACCAAAAGCCTCTGTAAAAACTAATTTCCGATTAAGTTAAAGGCTGCCGGATAGCCTCAAAATAGTAAAGAGGCTGCCGGATAGCTCGGCGTTTGAAGCAGAAGTGACTATCACGTCGCGGGTTTGAGCCCCGCTTCGTACCAGGCGGCAGTGGTCGGCAGCCTTTTCAGAGTAGCGCACAATTGGCTATTGCGCTACAGGGTTGCAAATTGGGAAGGGACTGCTGGAAGGGATTACAATAGTTGCCTTGTTCGTTGCTCAAGCGCCTCCTGTTGGCCAGACAGGCGCTCGTCAGGAAGATTCTAAGCCTGATCATGTCCGGGTATCCTCCGCCCTCATCCTGAACTAGCGAAGATTCAACCAATGAGTTTATAAGAAGCGGCGGTTGACAGGCGCGTGCTTTGGAGGAGAGCCGTGAACTGTCTACACTCTCCTGAATTGGCAGCAAGGGGTCGCATACGAGCAAGCCTTGTACATAGTTCACCAATTGGGCATTCCAGATTCGGGTGGGATTGGAGATGCCAAATTTTTATAAAAAAAAAAAAAAAAAAAAAACCATATTATGTTGTATTGTTTTACTCTGTATAACAGTGGCTTTTAGCAGTTAGCTTGCCTAACGTCAGTTAACGTTTGGTGGTTGATATGGATCAATTATTTTCCATGTTTTTTTATTTGGTTGTTGTGATAAAACTAGTTTCACAAAGTCGAGGGTTATGCAACTTTTGCCGCTGATATTCAGACAAGTTTGAAGTTTTACCATTTTAAGTTTTTCAACCAATTTGCAGTTGCGTGAAAGTTTCACCGTTAGCTAAGCCTTAAGACGATTAGTTGTTATTTCTACTTTACGTTTAAGCTAAGTTACACCTGAAAACATTTTACATACCAATCATCTTTCACGTAACAGTCACCCAAGTCTTCTTATTGTGAGTAACAGGGCCATGTTAATTGTCTGGATAAACAGAAAGACCTGCAGTAACAGGACAAAGACTCGCCAATAATCCAAGCGCTCCGTCTTCCTGTGTTGCTTGATATAGACTAACAGTTCATCTTCGCGTGCGGTACCAAATCACGAACCCAGTTGACGTGTCCTTGTTTGCAGCGGTTCCGCTCAAAACTAGTGGAAACATGGGCCGGTTCGTTGCAAAGGAACCAAGGTTCGGAGGATCTTGAACCAAACTGGTTATGAACCAGAACCACTGTCTGTCGAAATGCACTAAGAGGGGTAGCGTTAAGGCCCCAGAGCTGCTACAGCAAGATCAGTATAGCTGTCGGCACTTCTCCAAAGCCCTTAACCCAGCCTACACTACTTTAGTCGCTTTTGAACAAAAAAAAACCTTTTTTTTTCTATTGCTGATTAATTAATAAATTTGATGATAGAGACAGATGGGGATTGAATAGGTTACATAAGCTGTAGGTTCCGAGGGTCTCACTTTAGTTTGCCGTTGCATTACCATCCTTTTCTTAGCAGATACTTTTATTCAAAATGCCTAGCAGTTGATTAGACCAAGCAAGCATTAATATCGAGAAAGGTGTAGGTACTGGCTAAGGGTCTTGCTTAGGGGCCCAACAGTCACACTTTGACTTGATCCACCAACCACCTGAGTCATAATCACACATCGTAATCACAAGGCTATGGCCTGCCCCCCTCCTTACCAGATTCCACTGCTGATCATCTGCTTCTTTTTCTGTGGTATGGGTGGCTGCGGAACTGTCGCTGGTGGTGGCGGTGCACTGTGTTTTGGGCTGGGGGACTTCTTCGGCTGTCTGCAGTTCTGATGGCCGCACCCTCTTCCTCCTTGGCAGCTGTTTGCACTGATGCGTACCAGAGGGACCTGGAAACACAAAACCACTGAGTGTTTCATGCGTCAAGGAAACACAATAGAATAAGCAACTTTATTGGTATTTTTGGCCCCTAGTGAGGAAGTGTGTTGACGACAGAAAGTATGTTTATTCATTGAGAACCACCCCTTTGACAGCTACGCTGGCATGGATCTTAGGAAGAATCTGACAACATTAATTCCACAGAATGACAGCTCCTTTTGTCCTGCCTAAATCATCCAGCAGGGGGCACCAAACACCATTAAATCGAGTACCCAACGAAATTAGGTGTCAGTTGGGTAGACAGGAAATGGTTCATTTTCACAACATCCTTTCTTTCATCTCCAAAATTGAGGTCCATTATAATTAACGCGATCCTAATTTGTTAAATGCGTTAGTAGTATCTTGACTGAGGAGAGACGAAACCATGCTTTGTGGGAGTTTTTTTCTTTAGAAGTATAGAAAATTGTGAAATGCTTCTCCCAGTCAGCCAGGACTGAAACTGCCAGCAACTATCAGTAAGACACCACTCCAGACTGATGTTTGAAAGACCCAGGGCATTCTACTTCCCTCATTTATATGTGTTCTATTCCCTCATCTTCACTTCCTCTTTTAAACAATAGTTTTTCTCACTTCCAGGGAGGCATCCCCATCGGAGGACAGGTGAATACAGTCTGAGCATTGGTACAAACACAAAGTCCCAAACGCGCGGAGCAAAGGGCAGGAAATGGTGGGAAGAAGAATGAAGTAAGTAAAAATTATATGATTAAAGTTTGCGATCTCCACTTTCTGTCAGTTCCTAAGGCTGTTTTACAAATGAATTCATATTAAAACCTCGAGCTCAAGCACTAGACTCCTGCTCCATTCCAGCACATCTAATCAAACACAAAGCCAGGACGGGACAGAATGCGATTGGTCAGCCATACCAGGGGTACTGCTACTGTGGGTCTTTGATTTGTTGCTCAGTGGTGGCTCCACCTCTTCCTGAATACTGGGAACAGACGCCAGCAAACCTGAAGAATAAATCAGCGATATCAGGCATGAATATCGAAGCAGCTCTCAATATCATCAGTTAATGAAGAACAGCAGGCAGCAGGAAGGATTTCTTGGGGACAGCCTGAAGCCCAATGGTAGACATTTCAAAGACAACTTTTGTAACTCACCTCGTTTGCTTACAATAGATAATTTGATCAATTTTAAGCTCACCTACTTTGATTTTCATTATAATGGGTTTCAATACAACCTGGGAATTGCGTATAATTACCAAACAACAGTTATAGAATGCCATTTAAAATACTACTCCACACAGAAATGGGTCATTAAAGACAAATGAAACTCCTTCCATTAACAAAGGAGAAAATAAGTAATTTAGACCGTCCTCTCCATTTTTTTGTTCCAGTCACCTCGATATACTAATTAGCCCAATTTTTTGCGCGATGAGCACAGTCTGGCCCAACATCCACTGAGTGAGTGATAAAATTAACACCATTGGTCAACTGGCCGACTGTACTTTCCTCATTGGCCATTGCTCTTTCAAACTGATTTTACATGAAAAGTGTCTATTATGTTATTAGGGGACATTGACAGTTGATTCACATGGATAAACTTTTTAATTATATTAAAAAATGATAACTAAGACCAATACAGAAAATTTAATGAACATTTAAAATCTGAGAAAAAAAACATTATATAGACCATACCGCTGACTATCCTTGTAACAAACTGCTCACAACTACGCACATCGGCCATAAGCAATCCAGCCATATACAAGGTCTTGACCTAGTCTTATTCAACCGTCCCAGGATTTTAACTTTCTGAAGCTTGATTTGCCAGCACAGGTCATAAATCACACACCCTAAAATTCACAACTGAGTACACTCCAAAAAGAGTGATTCACTCTCTACTAGACCTCCAGAGTGTAATTACCCAGTGGGATAGGTTTTTATGCAATGAGTGCCCACTCATGGTCATGATTAAAGAACAGACCCATTAAATGCAAAACATCCAACACAAATGGTGGCTTTGTCCACCAAACAGTGTTCCTGCTGATATAATGATGTCATTTGGGCTTATTTTGATGAAAAAAAATTTTCCTGAATGCAGCTGTCAGGCAGTTTAATGGCGAGACAGGCCTCACATCAAATAATACGAGAGCTGTAAAGTTCAGGTACAATAGAGCTGGACTTTGTCATTGGGGTTTGGTAAGAGGGATGGGATGGTGATCTCAAACAATAGCAGAGTACCCTAAAATTTTATTAAAAAACAGAAAAAAAGGAAAAATAAGCATGATCATAAGTGTTTGTTCGAGAAGAAACCACTGTTAAAACTAATCACAATTGCAAAATTCATAATAAGGCAGTCATAACCTAGTGAAATGGGATGCAATTACAATTGCCATGGCAACAGCTACTTTTTACCATAAGGGCACTTTTAAATTGCCAAACAAGGCAAAAAAAAAGGCAGATTGGATTTTCAATTCTCCAAACAAAGAACAACAGCAAACCCAATACTTTGTGTGGGCAGATATTTTTTAGAACAATTGGCTGACCCTCTTTGGTTCCTTTTTTTAAATCATGCGATTATGTATCACTTCAGATACTAAATATGCCAACTGTACTTCGTACTCCATTTAACAACACATTTGAAACATGATGTAAGTTTGCTACAAGTGGCGAGGCTCAAAGATCACACGTGGATCAATTGATCATAGGATCAACTAGATAACTTGGTCGCCATAGGTACCGGTCGTGTATCTCCCCGATCCCCAAATTTCGGACAAAATGGCCGCCAGCAGCCATACTGCACATCTGAAATTCGCGAAAATGGTCTTGAGCATTGTCCAATCAATATCTTCGCCTGTGTGAAATTTGGAGAAATTCCTGTAATAATTGTGGCTTCCAGAGCCCGGAACAGAAAATCTCTGCAGCGGCTGTGGGAACTAAACCATGGTATCTCCCGACTATCGTCATCGGGGAGATACAATTAAGCATGTTGTATAAGGTACAGTTTAACTAGTAGGTGGTAAAGACCAATGCTGCAGAATGAAGGAACACCATGGCAGATGTGAGTGTTGGGCCCAGTTATACATCAAATTATAAACACAAGAACAGGCCATTCAGCCCAACTACCTCGCCATTTTCCTACCTCTAAAGTTCACCCAACCTTGTGGATCCCTAAGAACTACATATTTCCTAGTGCTGTATTATCCCTGGTATTGAAATCACCCAGCGTCCCTGTCCATTCTACAAGACTCAGCAAGTTATAGCTGCTATATGCTGGTCTGCCCACTAGCCTGACCTTTTGTAGATCACAGCTTTACACCTTCTATACTTATTCTTTCATTCTAATGGACTCTTAACAATTTTGTATTTCTGTCTTTGTATTTTACAGGCATTTCAACCTTTCAATTGTTTTCATGTTGGTAGTTTTTCATAATATTGCTGCACAGCTGTGACGTATGTTTCTGTTCCACCTACACCACTGAAAATTAGGGTCACAGTCTAAAATTATTAAATGTGACCTAATGAACGTACTATTGCGGGGGGTCAAGAAATCATCAGAGCACTGCCATAAATGCCAGTCTTGGAGGCTTACAGTTTTATCTGAGACTGGAATAGATATGGATTCAATTCCATGGCTGTTGTTCTGTGGTTATTAAGAACCACCTCACACTGAGTCCGTCTGTCTCTGCCTGATCACTTTAACACGTGGCCAAACTTGTTTTTGCTGTTGCATTCTTTTTGGTTTTTAGCATATGTTGTAATAATTTTTGACGCTGTTCCCCACCCAAAAATAAATAACAATTTTCCGTTTTAGATAATGAAGCGCCTGCAATTTTGAACACTAACTTTTTACTCCTCTCGAACTCTGTTTAATATCGTAGTCCAGCTTTGGTGACTTATCAAGTGAAGTGCTGCTAGATAGACCTTGTATACAGATGACGCATGCTTCTAAATAGCATTTAAATTAACAGGAAACATCTCTGAAGACTCTTTGGTATCTTTGAAAAGGAGACTTGAAAGTTAAAATCATTGTTCATTGGTCCCTCCATTATATTTCTGTACCCAGCTGGTGTATCACATAGCAGTTTGGAGTCACTCACTGAGCCCCTTGTAGTGCGACAGCTGCTGGTAGATCTGCTTCATGCGCTCGATGTTGAGGCGGCTGCCCTCCGCGTGGTTGATCATGGGTTTTGGGTAGTCCCGGCCCACCACGCAATTCGCCGACTTCTGCACCGACTCTGGGGCGTTCCATGGCTCGTAGATGTACCTGTTCGGATAGTCCTTCAGCTTCGGTATGTACCTCCTGCACAACCAAGGAACGACACAAACTGTCAAGCCATCATGTGTACTGGCCAGAAAGACTTCACTCTTCACTGCTTACTTTCATTTCATGCACACTGCATTCCCCTCCTTACCGTGAAATGTTGCTCCTGTTTCCAGCCCTCCATCTCAAGTCCACTCTTCTCTTTACCCTTCTTTCCTCATTTCTCTAGGGCTAACCTCAGGCAGTTAGGTTTCCTCTCTTTAGAGCCGAATTCTGCCCACGGTTTCCTCCAACTAAGGAGTTTTTCTTTAACACTGTTGCCTATGGCTTGCTCCTTCTGTCCTGTCTATTGTTCTCTGAGTTCAGTCTCAATTGAGAAAAGTGTTAAACAAATAAACTGAATTGAACTGAATTCACTCAGGAATACCCTTCTGCAGTAATGATGTCACAAATCCCAAATATCCCAGAAGGTTGAGGAGCCACCCGAAATACGTGACCAGTTCCCTTGACTGACCCGGAAGCGATATCAAATCTCATACAAATTAAAAATCTGCACAACAGGCAGCAGTGAAGATCAGGAAATTGCTTTTCCTGTCTACAATGAACATATCAAAAAATGGCAGCAAATTCAGAAATCGCGAAGGAACCTCTCCACTTGCACGATTCACAACAAACCCATTCCCTGTATAATTAGTGAGGTTATGTTTTGATTTAGTCACACTCCTAGAATTCACTTTGGCATGTCATGTGATACCAAAGCTAGTTTAGTTGAGACAAAACAAACAGAAAAGTATAATTATCTCAGCACAAAAGTCAAATCAATAGGCAGCCGGTAAAGCATGACATGAAAGAGCTTTCCTTCGTCATGGTGACATGAAAGAGCACTTTTCATGTCAAAAGGGGACAACAAATCTCTCAGTTCTCTGGGCTACCAATGCAATCAAATGATCTTGAAGGATGCCTAGCATAACTGAAACCAAAGATAGCCTGGCGCTTGAATAGTCATTTTTGGTTAGAAAAGTTCCTAACTCCTAGAAATGACCTGGAAGTATTAATGTGACAGCCATGATAAGTGTTTTAAATTCTTTTAAATTTAAATTAAATGTTAAGGAAAGGTGCTTCAATACTTCCTAACTTATCACCTTTAGCATAGGGTACACTGAACCATCCTTCAAGAAAAGAAAGGAAATAACGCTATCCCACAATTCTATGCGGCAGCAATATTTAAAGCGACAACCGTCCATCCAGCCAATCACGAAAATAAACAAACGTGATGGGCACATCGCCTAGTGTAAGTGCATTCGGATTCTCTTAGCAGCGTGGCCGTCTTCCTAAGCTGCTATGAATGTCCTTTACCTCATGATGTTTACCATCAAGGTTAAAGAAAAGTGGTGAGATATTAGACAATAGGACTTAATTTTTTGAATATTCGAGGTCAAAAGATAACCCTGGGAACTTGCGGTGTCGATAAGTGCTACAGCCCCAGAAAAAACCGCGAGTGAAACAGCCATCGGATGGCGCTGATGGGCCAGTAAAGCCAGAGCCGTATATCAAGAGAGTTCGGCTACCCCGCTTTGAGTCGACCTGAACGATGATTGGATAATAGCTAATCACAAGGGAGCCATGTTGTTACCCTACACACAGCTTGTCATGATAGACCTATGTCATGTAGTCGGCCTACATGTACTACAAACTATGAAACGAACTCTTGCTGCTGTCTTCAATTGTAAGATCAGACCTCAATTTTTCAACAACGCTGTGTTGCATACTTCGCATATTTGCTCAAAAGAGACAGGAAATTCATCGAGCTACAAAGAAGTCGAAATCTGAGCACAGAAGTAAGAGTATGGCGATGTACGCTAGAAGTAAGAGTATGGTGATGTACGCTATTGTGAAATAGTGACACATCAATCAAATGGATCTATCTGTCCCTATTTCACAATAGTGTGCATTGCCATTGTGATTTTTATGATTTTTCCATCAGGTATCCTTGATTATGTCCTGTTTGTAATAAAGTGTACTGACTTTTGTCAACTTTGTGTATTATTGTTGACATTTTTAAATGCCTAAATATTAGATAAATCACATTTACAGTCACATTTGCTGTTTAACGTTTAGCTTCTTCAGACAGATCAAATTCGCCTTTGCAGAGCCCCTGGTTGGTGTAAGTAACCACATTATAGTGATATTGTAAACATATTCCAGGCTGTATTCAATATTCCTGAAGATACGCTCAATAATAGTGCACAACAATGTGATTTTAACTAAATATTGAACTAAAGATATATTTATTTTTCCAATAATGATAATGGTTGTCAAGCACAGTACAGTTGCTCAGCAAAATAACCTCAAAATGGCTATCCTAGGGAAAAATGCCTCTAATCTTCAAAGTAATCCCCGTGGTATTATATTCGTGCAAAGTTTCACTCATGAGGGGGGCTATCATAAAGTGCACAAATTCATAATATAGGTGCACGCCAGGGATTAACTCAGCCCCCCATTGGGAGGTGTTTAACCCCCATTTGTACAACCACCCCCCCAATACGGAGTGACCAATACCCCCCAGTTGACAAATTCTGCATAAAAGCCAGGATATGCCATAGGACTCATGTATTACAGGCCCTATGGCTCGGTAACAACACAGCGTCTATGGAGCAGTTGGCCAAACTCTCTCTATAGATGGCTCTGAGCAAAGCAGGTGTGATAATGAGAAACTTAATCTTTCTTTGTACATTATCTCTCACACAAACATATAACATAGATAAACAAATAGACTAAAAAAACTTTACAAAAGAACAATGAATACGAGCTTTTAAAAACAATTACCTCAAATTAAAAGCCAAATTAAACAGATCTGTCTTTGATGTGCCTGTAAAAACAGTCAGATGTAGAGTGTTCCTTGACTTAAGGGCATAGAAACAGAGGGACAGCAGGGTTTCCCGCAGAAAATCGGTTAGTCAAGGTGGTGACGGGGGCGGCAACAGTCAGCGTTTATTTACTCTTTATAAATAAACAAAGCAGTTAAAGTGCAAATAACAAAGTGACAAAGTCAACATTCTTGTAACTTTATTGACACTCAGACATAATAAAATGCATGTATTATGTTTTCATGGAAGTGAGATCAAAAATTGCAGTTTGAATGGGTTTCTGGGTTTCAGTGGTGCATTTTTTGCGCTTAACAGTCTGAGTGTAACACTTGCTTAAACAGTGTATTTTAGCCTTACTGTAAGAGCTGAGCTGGAAATAACAAGATCAAATAAAAACACACAATCGTACCAAAATTCATGCTACATGCATGAACACAGCCAAAATTATCAAAAAAAAGAATGAAAAGCACGTAAAATGCACACAACCGTCCCTAAGGGTTAAACGAAAATTAATGTAAGAACGGAAAATGAATGTTATCTGTTTTGACTTCAATTCCCCAAATGCTTTGCGGTTGTGGTTATGTTTGGGGAGAGGAGAACGGTATTATGTACGGAAGCGCATTGCATTCACAGGATAAAAAAATATACACCTTATCTCGTAATTACGAGATCTAATTACGAGCAGATGGTGAAGTAGGCCGGTTTCTTTGACTAAAGTACCCTTATATTTTTGACTGCTTTTTCCCATCCATTACTGTACACTAGAGAAAACCACGTGCAATTGTCAAACATAGCAGAAAGCCACGCGCAAACACATCGGTAGCCTTGATAAGAAACTAAACGAATTGCATATAGCCGATCTTAATGAAACAGAATGTGTGGGCAAGCAGTTGATAAGAGACACTATTCAAATGTTTAGTTTAGATGAATAATTATCTTACCTCCTCATGTCCTTCCCAAGACGACGACAGGTTATTGAATATCCGGATAATTAGCTTCTTCCCGATACAAAAAAATAATGTTGGCGTAGCAACAGGTGATAGATGGCGCAGTATCATATTTAACCAACAGATGCCGGCCGCTTTTCGGCCTTATTTTACTGTGTATGCATGCGTGGATGCAGCAGAATTTTTTTTTTTTTTTTTTTTTTTCGGGGGGACATAGTCAAGGCGGGGGCATTTCTTGTCAAGGCGGCCGCCCTAACTATAAAGCGCTGCGGGAAACCCTGGACAGTACTTTCATGCCTGAAAGCACACAGCCTCATGGCACCCACCTGATGTAGTCTCCGCTGGGGTCAGTGCGGCGCCCAAAGCCCACGGGGCAGTAACAGTGGAAAAACTGCTGGAAGAAGGCGCTGCAGGAGAGCCACATCCAGCTGCCCGCGTTTACACTGTAATCCGCGTCCAGCAAGAGCTCGTCGAACACCTGCGGGCGGAAAGGAGAGAGCCGAGATCTCAGGGACACTGCGTACACAACAATACCCCCCAAAACCAGCTCAGTACTGGACATTCAACTACTCATCGATCTCCCAAGGGTCAGAATGGACCTCAATACAATCGCACACGGAGTTCCAACTTCATTAGCTTAGTATTCTGTGTTTTTAGCACAGTAACTAGAGAGACAAAATGTAGAACTCAGTATTCTGTGTTTTTAGTGCAAGAACAAAAGAGACAAAATGCAGGGGGAAAGGATATACTGTACTCTGCTGAGTAACTGATGTTACAATGACTCCACAGCAGCCAGGCTATGAACTTTCAAAGTCCCAGGAAAACACCTAGGCATCGAGTCCACTGTTTCCAAACCCCACAACTGTAATACCCCTGCCCTGCATGTGTTATATGTTTCCCTGATCTGACACACCCAGTCTAGCTCATAGTGTCCTCCACTCATGATCTGATCTGCTGAACCAGGTTAGTTATATCAGGGAGATGCCCAAAATAAGCAGGGCAGGGGTGCTACAGGACCAGGGTGGGGAAATACAGCTTTTGGCAACTGAGCTGCCCTCTATTCTGGAACCACTGACAGAGGCAAAATATTGTCCTTAACCTTAGAACGGCTCAGATAGAGAAGCCACAGACAGTACTACTAACCTATAAAACAAAAGTTCTGAGTGTGTCAGGCAGTTGAATTTATCATTGCTTCATAACCTGCCCTGGCTTTCTGATTATATGTTGCTCCCAAGACCCATTTTGTTGATGAACATGATACAACTCAACTTAAAGCGCCGATTGCTGTGCCTCCAAGTACCACAGCTTTATACGCCCTGAAAGTTGGTCTTTGGTCCCCAAATGTGACTGATGCGACCTTGACCTTTGACCAGATGACATTCAAAAACTAATAAATTCAGCTATCCTCTGAGACAAGTTACGATGTATGATTTGGAGAAAATGTCATCATCCAGTAGATATAGTGCGGACAAGGTATTTGTGATGGACGGTGTGAAGGACGGTATGGCGGACGCACGCACGGACAGAAAACAGTATAAAAATGCCCGGTTGTGGCCCCTCGCTTACCCTCATGCCGCTCTGCCAGCTGATCCACAGGTCACCGCGGGTCAGGAAGCAGGCGACGGCGTGTCGGGCCAGGTGGTGGATCCAGCCCTCCTGCCGCAGCTGGGTCATGATGGCGTCGATCCAGGGGAAGCCCGTGCGGCCCTCGGCCCACTTGGCCAGTGCCTCGGGGTTACAGTCCCAGGGAATCTGCACGCAGATGGGGTTCCCCTCCATGCGGTCGAAGTTGGGGTTGTTGGTTGCCGCCGTGTAGAAGAATTCCCGCCACAGCAGCTGCCCGAACAGCGAGAGGGGCGGGCTCGAGCGCTTCCGTACCTGGGGGGGAAGGACCCGACATGGCACGGTCTGTAAATACATGAAAATTTCCACAGTTCTTTTTTCTATTTTTTTTTTGGCTCTGTGCCATACTGCAGCAAGTCAGATTTGAAAACAATGACTATGAGAGAAAATTAGAAATCTTCAGATGTAATCTGTGGGAGTTTGAATTCGTAGCCACAGCGTGAGACGCCTGTAGATATGCAGCCCTTCCTATTTGGCGTCACAGTGCAAATATATACAGTATACGGGCTACATGCAGAATCTAGAACTTCATTCCCAGCATATTAAACTCTATACCAATTAATAATTTAAATGAATGCAAGATAAACTAGCACACAGTGCAGCTGTACTTTAAACAACAGCTGTCTGGCACTGAATGGAGCACATCCAATCCCACAGAGGTCAGTGCAAACTCAAGCAGTCTTGATATCAGATGAACAACTGATCTGACCACAGTTCTAAAGTGAAAGATTGAGCAAGAAATGCAGAAGCAATATTTCTCCTCTCTAACCAGATTAAGGCAAGAGAGATTTTCACTTAGACGAAGGACAAACTCGATCTTGTGGAGAACTGCATCGTCATCATTATCATCAGATTAACCCTTATTTCCTGACTGCACTGCCATAGGTTATCAAAGGTTATCAAACTTTCCACAATCGTATTTCTTTCTACATCGAATATACTTCCTGTTATACATGAAAAGAAAACTGAGAATCTGCTCCGCCCCAAGGTAACCAAATATGGAAATGCTCTACTATTGTTGGAATAGTCCGGCTCCCAAAGCTCATGATGTCATTTTCTGGAAAAATCCTTTGTTTAAGATCGCTCGCACATGGCGATCATTGTGTATGCATTGCAACCACTTTTGTTTTTGCTCATCATCAGTCGAAAAACATCAATTAACATGACAGAAAGTGACACCGAAACAGAAAGTGTTATGGATTCTTAGGAATCTTTGGACCTAAATAGTATTCCAAAAGAGTTTTCTAGTGTAAATTCTTCGGAATGGAGTGATACTTTGTAAGAAGATGAACAGCCTAGAATATTGAAAATAAAATATTTTTGTGGCAGTGGTTTTCCATAGCCATTTTGTCCTCATGTAGGCCAGTAGGGAAAGACATAAGCATAGCTCAGGCTGGGCATACAATGGACACAGCAAGACTGTTCAATAATAAACTAGACTGATCATTTCTCACAAAGTGATATGTTGATGCTTTTTATGAAATGCACAAATATCAGGATTACATTATACAACATTGCAGGCATTTAACAGACTGTTGCTGTCCATGGCAATGAAAAAGTTCACAAGGAGGTACAAGAGTGCAGAGAACCAACAGACGGGTGACAAATTAATGGAAAAATCTATGTAAACAGTCTTAGTAAGGCATTGGGCCTTCACAAGCTGCCGAATCCGCTTCAATACGCCCTGGCATGGAGTCTACAAGTGTAAAACTTTACTTTACTGGAGGGATAAAGTACCTTTCCTTCAAGAGATATGCCCTCATTTGGCGTTTTGATGATTGTGACGTTATTCCAAAATCTCCGTTTTTAAGTTCAGTTGGTTTGAGATCTGGCGACTGTGAAGGCGGTAATATATGTTTAGGATTATTTTCACACTCATAAACCATTCAGAGACCCCTTGAGCCCTGCGGGGCTTTGGCCACTGTAATGCAGGAAGAGATCACACCCATTATGGTTGGGATATTTCACCCACAGAGCTAAAGAAAACACTAGAGTGGACAACGTCATTGGCTGATCCAACCAGAAAACGTGAAACACGTCCGCCATCTTGTGTAAGAAATCGGCAAGGGAATTGCATAATCAAACGCTATACAAATGCATATGCAACTAGATGAAATGAAAAACACCGAATTCCTTTCACAGTAAAAATATTATGTATTATAACCTATAAATCTGTTAATTATAGTATCATCAGCATCAAGTTCACTTTCGGGTCTACTTTTCACATATGCTCATATACAAACTTCGCCTAGGTTAATATACCCTTAGAATCTTACTTCATGTAAAACTTATCAACATAATCTCTGTATTCCACCTCTAAACTACCTTGGTCGAAGGTTTCTCACAGTTCCATATGGGACGCTAATCCTTCGGTAAGATGACGGTCGCGAATCTAGCCAAAACTGGCGTCGTGTCCACTCTACTGTTTTCTTTAGCTCTGTGGTTTCACAATAGGGTATAAAGGTGATCACACAAAATAATTTGCAATTATTTGAAGCCAGTCAGCCTTCCAACTATAAGAGGACAAGAGAGCCAAAACCATGGCAGTAAAAATGAACAGAGGCATCTGCATTTGTAATGCTTGTCCACGCATTTAATCAGGCTTTTCCTTTAATTTGTCACCCGCCAGTATGCTAGCAGTGAAAAACATGGATGAGACACACAGGCGCTTTACAGCAAAGCAAGCAGGATTTCTCACCTTCATGTACAGCTCTCGTAGTTCGTAGTAAAACAGGCGACATGACAGGCAGCCGAACCGTAAGTAGGGGCTCAGGCCAGTGGGGCTGGCCATCAGGGAAGAGATGTTTATCCGGACTCTCTCGAAATTCGCCACCCAAGCCTACAGCCACAAGACATGAAGATCATATACTATTCAAAAAAAGTAGGGGATATTTTATTTTGAGATCAAAATTTTCACATATACAAAGGGATACTTAAAACCATGTTGTATAGTTCTTTATTGAGGAAGCATTTCCAAAGAAAATCACCCAAACACATCAATGACACTCTCAATGATCTGCACGGGATGCTATTGATGATCAATGGGGTTGTGCCACAAATTTGCATGACTCTGAATTGGAAGGTTAGAGCCACTGTAAAGGAAGATTTTGAAGAGAAAGCATCAGATTATCAGTGGTTGAAGTCGTTAATTAAACAGAGACCATGCGTGCCTAACACAGGAGGAGAGGTTACGTGCCCTTGGCATGCTACAGGTTGGCACAAGACAGGTCGATTGGCAAGGGCAATGAATGTTTCCAGTCTGTCATCAGCAGATTATGGTCCAGAGCTTTACAGGGTCTGTTCAGGATAGACCACGATCCGGGCACTAAGGGCAACAACTCAGGCTCAGGACAGATTCATCCGAGACTATTGTCTTGAGAAATCGTATGGTAACAGCAAATCAGATAAGGTCTCAACTTCAAAGGGATACTGGCTTGGTATTGAGTGGCCAGACCATCAGGAATCGCCTGCACAGATTTCACTTTACACGCCCGACGCCCTCGCGGTCATTCCCTGTTTGAGGGATTGTCACATTAGGGCCAGACTCAATGGTGTCGCCATCATCAACGCTGGGATAATCCCATGGAACAAAATGTTCTCAGATGAGTCGAGGTTCACTGTGGACTTCTCGACAGACAGGAGGGTTTGGCACCCATTTAACGAACGCTTCCATGACGTTAACGCCATTAGACATGAATGGGGGTGGATCTGCCAATTGGGGAGGCATCACTGCTGCCGCAGAACAGACTTGCATGTTGTTGCTGGACGGTCACAGGGCAGTACTATCGGGACAACATCTTGGCACCCCATGTTGTGCCGTTTGCACGCCGTTATGGCCGCCATTTCATTTTCCAAGATGAAATGCCAGATGTCATAGGGCCAGGATGGTTAAAGATTACCTCCAGCAGCAGAATATCACCACATTACCATGGCCAGCACTCAGTCCGACCTTTCCCATCGAAAGCATGTCTGGGACATGCTTGGACAGCGCCACGCCTAACGTCAACAACCTCCTGCCAATGTCCAAGAACTTGCTGCAGCATTGCAACAGGAATGGAATAACGTTCCCCAAAATGACCTGGGACGCCTCATTAGGGGAGTATGCCACGCCAGAGCTTGTCTAGCCAACCGAGGGGTTTTACCTGCTACTGACTCTGTTTCACAATGGTGGTAAATTTGCTGTGTGACCCTGTGTTTGTGTTAATTCTTATTCTGGAGAATCTGTCCTTTACTGACTGTACACAGGGTTTCAATAAATTGACCCTTAATGTTTTTATGTCATTTGTTTCCTTCCTGACCTCATGATCTGCATTTCATGGTACTTGTAAATCCAATATCCCCTACTTTTTTTGAATAGTATATGAATAGGGTAGGTAAAAGACATCTCTCCCTCACAGGTGACCTTCTATTCGGCCTTGTCTGGCCAGTCACCTTTACACTGAGACAATTCTCACACATTTCCTATAGCCTGAAACTATGCCTAAGCCAGAGCAAAAACCAAGCGCGAAACAGTCCACAGGTTTTAATAAATATTCCCAGTCAAAATTCTTAGCATTCCGTATTCAAAGGCTATAACCACACAAAAAAGTTTTCATTTTAAAATGGTGTTTTGCTAATGAAAACGATCTCCGTCCACACTAAAACGCAATCCCCGAGTTTTCAAACTAAAGCAGTGTAAGCAGCTTTTTTAAAGTCACCGGTTTCGGGGTGTGAAAACTCCAGACTAGTGAAGATGCTGCATAAGTTATGTGTTTTAAAGTGAAAACAATTTAGAGTGGATGTCACCTAAACATTCTATTCAGAACTCTTATGTTCAACTCTCAGTAGTCATGGTTACGTCAGCATTAGAACGCTCATTTTAGGAGCCGTTCATACAGGAGACATGCTTGCGCACAAAAAACGCAGGACAGGACAAAACACGCACGTCTTTTAGAAGCGAGGAGAAAATTAGAACAGTTCAAATGCTGCTGTGACAGCACTCTGTCATAAAAATGCGAGCGCTCAGCCTTTAAACACTGTAGAGGAGATGCGAGGTAAAAAGACACAAGTCTAGTGCATGTTACCATTGGTAAATTATTAAAAATGACGCGCTGATAATCAGACACGTCTCCTGTGTGAACACCCCTAAGAGGATTCCAATCAAACACTTGAGACCTCACACCTAAGAGGGTAAACTGATGGATGGCAGTGAGGTGGATGAAGGCAGGGGCCCCTGTACCTTTCGGTCTAAGTGCTTGCTCAAACGTTCCAAGGCTTCCGTCTCTCCCCCTTTCCACACCGATGGGCTCAGTCCATGCGTCTTAAACCCTGCGAAACAGGAAGTGGACACCTGCGTCAGCGCCCTGTTATTCCACGCGCCCAGGATCCCATGTGAGGTCACATGCCTGTGGGTTGACTGGCAGGCATTCTGATGGCAGTGATGCAAGCTGACCTCTAAAGAGGAAATCAAAACACTCGCTTTATCTCATAAGCTCCCGAACACAAAAAATATGAATAGAACAAGATAAAAAAATACCTTATTTCCAGTTCTGTCAATATGTGCAATAAAGCAGCTAATGGTTTGGATACAAATCCAATACTAGAGTGGCATTTGGAGAGCGCAAACCTCCGCCAAGGCCAAAAGGTCACTCTTCTATGACGCGCAAACCTGCAAGGGCAACTGGGTACGTTTTGTCACTATTGCCCTTTACGACCATAAAATGGATTTTAAAATGTATTGAACTTATTCCGCCCTGGCAGCGAAATTCTTTATCTTGCAATGTTAACCAAAGTGAGAAATAATCTGTGTGTCCACCCCATGATTCAGATCTGCTCTAAAGTCTAATGGGCCCTTCCTTGGCCCATGCTACACCCTTCCACCAAGATTCATGAAATTCGGGCAAGTACTTTTTTCCGTCATCCTGCGAACAGACAAACAGAGAGACAAACACAGGCCAAAACGTAACCTCCTTGGCAAAGAAGTGTGACACATTTTAAAACGGGATTTGGCCAAGTCCATATTACACAGTCTCCAGTTAAAAACTTCAGAGAGGGAGTGCTGATCTAGGATTAGGTTTCTTTCCCCCTCACAGTGACAGAGGAAAGCTGGGAGGCAGAGAAACTGGCCTGAGATCAGTGCCATGAGATAGAGGGGCAGACGGAGGGATCTCGCTCCCTTACCCAGCTCCTCCAGCGAGGGAACACCGTAGCGCTCGTCGTGTTTGTCCGACACAACGGATTGACAGCCATCCAGCTGCTGCTTTGTCACTGTGGGGAGCGGCCTTTTCGGGAGCCCCAGGCGGTTTACGATGGCCTGGAACCTCTTAAAGGTCAGCGGGGGACTGTTGTTGTTCAGCGCGATTATTCTGCACCAGAGAAGCAGACAGAGACACAGAGCGATACAACCTTTCAGTACTGCCAAGCTCCCCACTGACCATCAAAACAATTAAAATATCAGTCATCCACCACCACCGGATAAGGGAATATTCATGCATTCAGCTTCCAAGTGCATATCAATTTCATATTTCAAATTATTATGAAAAATGTATTCATAGACTTTCAACAGATCAGTCAGTCACTGTGAACAACTTATAGAGGAAATAAAAAACCTGAATCATTCATTCCTGCTGCAGTGCTCCCAAGTCATTGTGGCAGTGCCTTTCATATTATTGCAGCAATATTAACGACAGAATAAATCAATGAATAAACAAATAAATGAATAAAATTAATTGGAACTGGCAAATTGACAAATGACTGCACGAACCGTAATTCATCAAGGAATGCCTGGTCTTAAAGCGCTTGAACGTAGTTAGGCAAAGCACACATAAGACATTTGAAACAAGACGAAAAACAAACTCATAAAGCCGTTCATTTATTCTAAGCACAAGACAACGACCCGTGCTCCAGCTTATACAACGGCATCTATATCGGTACGCAAAATTATCTCCCCCATTGGATCACATCCTCCCAGAAATCCCAGAGTCAGGAGGTCTCCATGTGCGCGCTGCAGCGCGGAAGGGCGCGTTAATACCAGCACATGTCTGCGAGGGTGACTGATTTGCGCAGCAATTTCGCCTCCCAACGAGCAGCACATGTTCCGTAGTGTGACTGCGGGCTGCCGCCAGCCGCCACCAGGTGGCACCACTTTCGCACAAACAGCAACGTTGCCAGGGAGATCCTTAACGTCATGTGCAACAGCACGCTTCAGAAGTCCGCATAACCAGCAGTGAGTAGGCTGTGCACGTCAGCAGTTCGAAGCACGTTTATATAACGGATAAATTATATTTCAATGTTTTATTCACTGTCAAACACACCAAAATACTCAAGAAATATTCACAGGTACTATATAAAGATGGGCAAAAATGCATCACTCAAGTGAAATATTAACTTTCCAGTATATCAGCAATGTGAACAAACAGTAAACTCATAAATAAGAAATTTGGCTCACTGCTTTTGCATCATCCACTAAGTGAATAATAATGCAAGCTTGAAACAAATTTCATGGCTTATTTTTGAATTTTATATCCTCTGATGGCCACAGTAGAAAATGCATCAGGCAAACTCATTCAAAATGTGTGGTTCCATGCACTCTGTGCGGAATTACTCCACACTTTGATCCTGGTAAAGACCTCCGTGACTGACACGCAGAGTCAGCTCTTCCTGACAGTGAAGCAGCTATGTAGTCTTGTGTCGCACTGTAACTGTTCACCAACTGAAAACAGTTTTGATCAATCATGCATTGCTCATGTCTGCTAGGACATGTTCCTTTCCAATTCAGCCTGGATGTCATAAGTGTCATACTTGCAATCATTTTTACATTTTGCCTTGACTGAAGTTCTTCAGTATCGCATGTGGTACAATAACAAAATCCATGACAACAAACAGCAGGAGTATTTGACCTGTATTCAAGAATTACAATGAGACGCTCACACTGTCTTGGTGTTAGATCTGACAATATCATTAATACACTACATAGGCAAAAGTATACGAACATCTGCTCATTCAAAAGCTCATTCCAAAACCATGGACTTTAATATGGCAGTGATCCCTGTTTTGCGGCTGTAACAGTCTCTACTCTTTCAGGAAGGCTTTCCTTTAGGTATTAGAACATGGCTGCGGGAATCTGCTCCCATTCCAGCCAAAAAAGCACTAATGAGCTCAGGAAGCAATATTGGGTGTATATCTCCAGTAGAACTAGACCTGGCTTTAGCCATGAGAATTAGTCCAAGGCCAAAGAAGGGCCCACAAATTTCAGCCCATGTTGTCACGTCCTGCTCCCAGTTTAGATTGTTTCCCCACAGTCTACCCATTAGTGTCTCTTTCAGTTTTTCCTCTTAATTTCAATTATTCTTGTATAATTGTTTGAGTTCGCTCTTCCCTATGTGCTCTCCCTCGCACCTGACCCACTTGTCTTTGCGTATTTAAGTTCCTGCTTTTCGAATACCCCCTGCTAGAATGTTAGCCTCCATTACCGAGTGTTCTTTGGCCTTAATGTGTAATGATATTTGGGTTTCCAGCCCACATTAATGAAAAGCTTTGTGTTTGTATTTAATAAAAATGTCCTTTGCAGCTTTTTCTGCAATGTGCACTTGGCTTTTCTGTCCTGAATTTCTACCATATGTAGCTCACAACCAACTCATTCTTTAAGAAGCCTTGTATCCTCTAAAGGAATTCTGAATTATTATATCTTTATCGTAAATAAAAAACCAAACAAGTCCTTCTCGCTGCATTGTCATTGACCAGAGGGCCCAATCACGTGTCATGGATGGCTGCCGGTACATGCAAGTTGATCCAACCAATCACTACACTCCGCGCATCATCAGCCAAAGAGGAGGGAACTAATTACTAAAACAAATAGGTGTAGCTCATGGTTAGAATCCACTACAGACACTCACATCACATGACTGGGCACCACCATCACAGTCTCACGATGCAATGTGCAAGTCTTTTTTAAATGGGAAACACTGAGAATTCCTGACCTGTCCAAGCTGTAGAGGGTATGGGAATTCTGCACGCGTGTCTCCACCCCTAATTCCTGCGCCATCTTAATGATGGCTGCGTCCCTCTCCTTTCCGTACGGCTCGGAGTCGTACTCGAAGGTCAGGCACGTCACATTCCACTCCTGGGCACAGGGAACAGGCAGAGAGAAAATGAAACTAATTAATAAAATCACTTTCGGGGTCAATACACACCACTGACCTGAATCTATTCATCGTACTATAATATTAACCTAACAACAGAGGCCAAAACGTATTAGTACTTATGAAGGTAATGATACCTGATTGAAGCTTATATTATTTTTATATGTTATATTATATTATGCTGTGATACTGCACAGTAACCATAATTAATGGATAATTAACATAACCATAATTAATTGGACGTTGACTGTCTCTGTGATTTGGTTTGGTCGAGTCAGTCACCAGATCGGAATTCAAATGAAAATACATTTTATACGCTGATAAGATGACTGAAGGCAAGAGGTCCCCAAAACAAGCAGGAACTGAAGACAGCTGCAGTACAGGCCTGGCAGAGCGTCATCAGGGAAGACACCCAGCATCTGGTGATGTCTAAGCATCAGAGACTCGAAGCATTTATTGCATGCAAAGGATATGCCACCAAAACCTCGGGAATTTTCAAGAGCAGGCTTGATTTAGCACTGGATACCATTGAGTCATTGAGTATCTGAAGTGATAGACTCACTACAGTGATAAGAAAGTGGCGAGCCTAGATGGGCTGAATGACCTGTTCTCGCCACTCATGTTATGTTATGTTATGTTAAATATTAAAAATGTTTAACGTAAACGTCCTTACCTCGCCTGTGCCCTTATTCAGCCCACCTAAAACATTGCCCATGCTAGACAATGCTGATAGCCATGCCAGGCAATGTTGTTAGCTATGACAGGCTACGTTTGGTTTTACAATCTTTGAGGGGTGGAATTAGCAGCACGGGCAGTTCCATGTGGAATCAGGACACTCACTGTTAATTCTACACAATGGTTAACTGTCCAATAATTTTGATATGCCAGAAAATAGGGGGCGGAGGTGAACTATGTACAAAAGGTGCTGTCATTTTCTTCTCAGTCATTTGATACCAATGAAAACACCCACAAGGTAAAGCTGACAGTCAGAATTTTAACCTCATGGTCATTGTATCCTTTCAAACTCAAAGTGCTATAGAGTACAGAGCAAAAATAATGAGTCGCTGTCCAATGAATTATGGTGCACACTGTATTTCTGTCCCAGGGTCATGGCTGAGAAGGCCAGCACCATGGATGAAAACGTCCTGCTCCCAGTTTAGATTGTTTCCCCACAGTCTACCCATTAGTGTCTCTTTCAGTTTTTCCTCTTAATTTCAATTATTCTTGTATAATTGTTTGAGTTCGCTCTTCCCTATGTGCTCTCCCTCGCACCTGACCCACTTGTCTTTGCGTATTTAAGTTCCTGCTTTTCGAATACCCCCTGCTAGAATGTTAGCCTCCATTACCGAAAAGTGTTCTTTGGCCTTAATGTAATGATATTTGGGTTTCAGCCCACATTAATGAAAAGCTTTGTGTTTGTATTTAATAAAGATGTCCTTTGCAGCTTTTTCTGCAATGTGCACTTGGCTCTTCTGTCCTGAATTTCTACCATATGTAGCTCACAACCAACTCATTCTTTAAGAAGCCTTGTATCCTCTAAAGGAATTCTGAATTATTATATCTTTATCGTAAACAAAAAACCAAACAAGTCCTTCTCGCTGCATTGTCATTGACCAGAGGGCCCAATCACGTGTCATGGATGGCTGCCGGTACATGCAAGTTGATCCAACCAATCACTACACTCCGTGCATCATCAGCCAAAGAGGAGGGAACTAATTACTAAAACAAATAGGTGTAGCTCATGGTTAGAATCCACTACAGACACTCACATCACATGACTGGGCACCACCATCACAGTCTCACGATGCAATGTGCAAGTCTTTTTTAAATGGGAAACACTGACAATTCCTGACCTGTCCAAGTTGTAGAGGGTATGGGAATTCTGCACGCGTGTCTCCACCCCTAATTCCTGCGCCATCTTAATGATGGCTGCGTCCCTCTCCTTTCCGTACGGCTCGGAGTCGTACTCGAAGGTCAGGCGCGTCACATTCCACTCCTGGGCACAGGGAACAGGCAGAGAGAAAATGAAACTAATTAATAAAATCACTTTAGGGGTCAATACAAACCACCGACCTGAATATATTCACCGTATTATAATATTAACCTAACAACAGAGGCCAAAACGTATTAGTACTTATGAAGGTAATGTTACCTGATTGAAGCTTATATTATTTTTATATGTTATATTATATTATGCTGTGATACTGCACAGTAACCATAATTAATGGATAATTAACATAACCATAATTAATTGGACGTTGACTGTCTCTCTGTGATTTGGTTTATCGAGTCAGTCACCAGATCGGAATTCAAATGAAAATACATTTTATACGCTGATAAGATGACTGAAGGCAAGAGGTCCCCAAAACAAGCAGGAACTGAAGACAGCTGCAGCACAGGCCTGGCAGAGCGTCATCAGGGAAGACACCCAGCATCTGGTGATGTCTAAGCATCAGAGACTCGAAGCATTTATTGCATGCAAAGGATATGCCACCAAAACCTCGGAATTTTCAAGAGCAGGCTTGATTTAGCACTGGATACCATTGAGTCATTGAGTATCTGAAGTGATAGACTCACTACAGTGATAAGAAAGTGGCGAGCCTAGATGGGCTGAATGACCTGTTCTCGCCACTCATGTTATGTTATGTTAAATATTAAAAATGTTTAACGTAAACGTCCTTACCTCGCCTGTGCCCTTATTCAGCCCACCTAAAACACTGCCCATGCTAGACAATGCTGATAGCCATGCCAGGCAATGTTGTTAGCTATGACAGGCTACGTTTGGTTTTACAATCTTTGAGGGGTGGAATTAGCAGCACGGGCAGTTCCATGTGGAATCAGGACACTCACTGTTAATTCTACACAATGGTTAACTGTCCAATAATTTTGATATGCCAGAAAATAGGGGGCGGAGGTGAACTATGTACAAAAGGTGCTGTCATTTTCTTCTCAGTCATTTGATACCAATGAAAACACCCACAAGGTAAAGCTGACAGTCAGAATTTTAACCTCATGGTCATTGTATCCTTTCAAACTCAAAGTGCTATAGAGTACAGAGCAAAAATAATGAGTCGCTGTCCAATGAATTATGGTGCACACTGTATTTCTGTCCCAGGGTCATGGCTGAGAAGGCCAGCACCATGGATGAAACAACTTCCAGGTCAAAAACCTTATAACAATCTTTCAACAAGGAACACAGAAATTACACAGTAGGGGTCATTAAAGGATGGTTAAGGTACTGAACTTTATTTTCCATCTGTCCTAAGGGCACAAACTCTGGCAGAGAAAACTGGATAGACATTCCCATCCACCTTCTGGTGAACTTGTCAACACAGAATACGCAGATGCTTCACTTCAGCAAGCAGAGAAAAGCACTCCCAAAAACAATGGTTTCAGCAAGATAAATAGCCTACTTCATCTTCCTCAAAGTAAGATGGATTTTTAAGTACATGATCCAAACCACTTCATAACGGCCCCTTAATGACAAATTCATAATGGTCTGCATACGTCGCGTGGGTACTGCACATCTAGTTGGCTCTAAATGAGCCCAATTTCCTCTTACCTATATTAAAATAACATCAGCGGCTTGAAAATCGCTTTTAGCTTCATGGAATTGCGGCTAAATTGTGCTGTAGTACCTTTCGTAACAGTAATGTACTGTATGCACCCAGCGTATGTAAGTGCAAGTAAAAACAGACTCTGCTTCACCTGGAACCCCTTGACCTCAGTCCTGTACAAACAACTGTTGCAAAAATGGATGCTATAATCTGTAGTGGCAGTGCACCCACCTAAAGACATTCTCCCTCTCACATTCATGCAGCAGGGGATAAAAGACGTACGCGCTCTTGTTGACGTCAGTCAGCCACAAATAGGGATGACATATGGTTGCTATTAACCCCCTAAAATAATTTCAAACATAATTAAGAGAGAAAAGATTTTAGCAGCACTGCGTGGATTCTTGGGTAAAACAGTAGATACAAATGCCAGTGCTCTGAGAATGGGGATATACAAATTAGATGATTATTCAAGTTAAAAAGATTCTTGTACTTGTTAAAATTGTAGAATTTACGGGAAAAAAACTTGAGCTGTGACTTTTTTCAAGTTTTTTTTTTCCTCTTAAAATCTGCTATTTTAACAAGTACAAGGATCTTTTTAACTTGAATCATCATCTCATTTCAAACATAATCGCAATAGGATGCTTCTGGGAGAACTTCTTGACATCTACGCGGAAATTAATGCAGCTCGACCTATTAATTTAATACAGCCTGGTTTATTTGATGCAGCAAAGGAAATGCAGTTCTAATGCAATTAAAGCAGATATTAATCAGCAGCACAAGGCAGAGCCTCTTTAAAATGAACCAGGCTATCACTCACAAACATGCAATGGCACACATTCCTGCAAACTCTGGACAGAAATACCTCATCTGCAGGACAGTATAGGAGCAGGTCTAACTAACAGCAAAAAGATACTCTTTGGAGAGTAATGATGCCTTAGACAAGAGCCTATGACAACAGCTTCATGAGTCATGAATGGGGACGCGTCAAAACAGTGTATGCGTGAGTGTATGTGTTTGCATGTGTGTTTGTGAGTACATGCATGTTTGTGAGTACATGCGTGTGTGTGTGTGTGTGTGAGTGTGTGAGTGTGTGAATGTCTATCTGTGTGAGAGTGAGAGTGTATTTGTGTTTGTCGATGTGTGTGCGCGCGTGTGTGTATATATGTGTGTGATTGGGTGCGTCCTCCTACTTTGGCATTGGAACGTGAATCCATTCACAAGTTATATACCTTTTGGTTATAAGCCACACCCACTGCCACACCCCCTTTGTGCCAATTGGCTTGAACACAAACACACACCTGCACAAACACACACAAACTTGACATTTATGACAAATTTCAGCCTACTAGGGCAAAAACTGTAACTGCCAAAGAGGGGGGGAGAAATTTTTGTGCACCAACTGACTGACTGATTAAGCCAAAGGGCTGTTGGTCACAGCCAAAAACCAAGTGGGTGAACAGCTTTTGGAGGAATGGCAGGAGGCACATCAAAACTGTTCTGCTGCCTCATACAGGGGCCATATCTTACTCTCAATGCTGGAATGTCCCTTCTTTTGCCTGCATGTTCCTGTTAATCATTTTTCTGATTTCTCAACCCATCTACTCTAGGCACTTTTGTCTACACACATCACACCTTTGGCACGGCTGAGAATGTATTCTCTGACATGAGACAAGAAATTTTGTTTTCAACATAATTAGAGCACAAATTATGATCAAAATGTATATTAACCTGAAAAAGCAGAAAGATTATTTTACTGCCAAGGTTATTGTTAAGATATGACTTGACATTTTCCTTTGTGTGGATATTAAATTTATTAATATTACAGGTACCAGACACAAACAAAGAAAATCAGATTTTTCTCAGCGGGACACCAGCCAGTGTCAGAGGAAGTCTGTTCAGATTACTGTCCAATTTACCAAATCGCAAGATTTGTAGGCCACTCACTGTTCACTGCATGAGCAGCTTTGTCACAATTTCTTTCTGTAGTTTTCCTAAGGCAGAGTGACTCAGCAGTCAAGAACACATTAAGGGTTTTCTCTCTGCAGTGCTAAGCCCCTGGCTAATGTTAGCCCAGGGTTAAAGGAGCCCAGGGCTTATTGGCCCATGTTTACACCCATTCCTACTGGCCCTGATTCACATTAGGAATTTCAGCACCATGTTTTCAGGGATTTCCCAAGTTCCCAGTGCTGGCCCACTTAAAGAGAATGTAGAGTGAATGCATTCTTGGCCCAGGGCTAAACCCCCCATTATCCCTGGGCTAAGGAATGACTTAGCCCAGGGCTAACCACAGTTACCCCTTTTCCACCAAAAAGAACCTGGTGCTAGTGCCCTGGTGGTGCTAGTGCCAGTGCTTAGTTGGTTCAACCCACGCGCCTCCTAAGAACCTGTTTGCTTTTCCATCCCCAAGGAGCCAGCTCAGAGCCACGCGATTACGTCACCGTATAACGTCAGTACATCACTGTATACATGTCTGCTTACCCAGCAACCCTTGTGCTATACGGGGGCAAAACAATGAAGACAGAGGAGCTCGTAGCATCCATGCAAATGCTGCTGCTGTGTTTGCAAGCCTACCTTGCGATACAGAGCTGGAAAATTAAACTGTTGCTGACCAACCGTCTGCGTCGCAATGGCAGCCAATGGCGATTTTCATTTGTTTGAAAACGAAAGCGCTCGCACAGCTGTTGTTTTAAAAATGCCGGTGCAGTGTTTGCGCTGGTCTTGTTGGTCACAATAACTCCGCCCCCAGCCCATGACATAATCGGTGCCAGGCTCTAGACCAGCAGTGAGTTGGTGCTGCTCTGGCACCAGTTCTGAGAGCCAGGAGCTGGTGCTTAGGCTGTGGAAAAGCAAAGAACCGGTGCTAAGTCAGGCTCTGGCTCCGAACTAGCACTGGAACCAGCTCAGTGGAATAGGGGTAACAGTGAATGCCCCGATTTTGAACCCAATGTCCAAATCAAGGCTTGATCTTGTCCTGCAATTTGTTGTTCTGATACCTAAAAAGGAGATGTCCAGTTTCAAATCTTATCTCGCTTCCACTATCATGCTTTGAATACTTCATACAGAAAAGCCATTTGCAGAAACTGCCCTCTAAACACTGTGATAGTGTCCAACAGAACAAGCTAACACATTAGCGCATAAAATTACAAACTCATTAGGACAAAGTGTGCAGCATGAAATAGTGTGTAGATGAAGTTGAAAGGCACTTTCACCATCCCATGACCTTTACTCTCATATTGGCCAAACAGACAGAGCATCCTGCTGCCATTAAGAAAAAAATAAAATACAGTATGTTTCTTATTCAATTAACCCTACAGAAACCCTCATAGCAATCTACGTTATCTTGATTGAATCTAGTAAATTACAACAGCCAGGATGCGCAACAACAGCTAACATGGACAAGGCCTCATACCCATGAATTGAAAGTACAGTTATCTCTTCAAAAAAATGCAAGAGCATATTCAGGGAATCCCCATAAATTTCTATGCGTTGCTTTCGTATAGCATAATTCTGTAACAGCACTTAATGTGGCTGTTAAGTAAACCGTGCCTCCACTGGGTATGCAGGAATACAGTAGGTTTGGGTCCAGTGGCGTCTCTGGAAGTGATGGTTAGCAAATGAAGATTCCAGCACTAAAAGTACTTAAGTCACATTTTGGACAATTCAAGTTCAGCATAAAAAAAATGTTGGATTTCTCTACACAAGTCTATGAATGAATACCCCTGTGCTAAAAGTACTTGAGTCACAAAATGTCAATTTTGAAAAATCGAGAAAATCGACTAATGTAACTATAAAATACGTTTACTCATCCTTACCTCATGGTGCGGGAAAACGCGACTTGAATACTTTCAGCGATCTTCAAATATTAAAAGTTGGTAGCCTACTGACCTTGAAAAGTCGAGGAAATACTTCTGCCGGTTGACCCCTCACGACAAAAAGTCTCAGATCCAATTTTCTGAGACTTGCGTCCAGGTCCTCCAGAGATTCAAGGAGGAATCTATGAAGTAAGATTATAAATGATAAATCCAAAATATCAATTATTGTAGAACACCATTTCCTCTTTTCAGCACAAATGCGTAAAAGAGAAAACAGCCGAAGTAACAACGTGGAAATCCAGACGAGAGATGAATGAAGCCATATCCCATAGGCGTTACTTTCTTGTGTCGTACATCAAATCACCATCTCAACCCTTCAGTCTGAAGATAAATCACCCTTCATAATGAAACTAATATCCTAACAACTTGTAAACCTAGATGTTGCCATGTTTTCCTCACACCTTGGTATTTCCATCACGAGTTACAGTGAAACTAATTCACAAATGCAAACTTAGAAGCCCGGTGTTACACCGGCATATCACAACACTTGCAGAATAAATTGATATTTGCTTTGCCGAATTGAAAGCTGTCATATAAAACACAAAGTCAGTATTAGTGGACGTGTGCATCCCAAATGACCTCATAGCTCTACAAAACAGAAAAGTAATGCTTTAGAAAAAAATTAACCAATTCAAAACGCAGTAGCGTCTACATATGACTTTAATGCAATAATTTAGATAAACGAGTTGCAGTTGACCCTGAGATCGAAATCACGGATCTATAGGCAAAGTAACATCATAAAAGACATTTTCCTGACAAGTTCACCGCCTCCGGCAGGCAGCAACCGATCGGTTACAGCCGCGTTGTATAATGCTTAACTTCAACTTAGCAAGTGCAGCAGCCAAGTCTAATAGGCTATTTGCTTACAATGCGGAGCTTCTAAAAGACAACTAATTATTCTGGTAAACGAGGAGTCTTGACTCATAGATAGGCCCATATCACCCACCTCCATTTGTTGATTCCAACATTAGACGACCCGGCGAACCACGGATCCAGAACATAAACACATCGCACAGTATCCGCCCCATTCAGAGCTTCTTGTAAAGATGGATTATCATGAAGTCTCAGCCCTTTCCGAAACCAATGCACAGAATTCACAACCATGATTCCAGTATGGCCCTTCAGAAGTCCAAATGGCCGCAAAGCCTATATATTGTTGTGCCGAACGATGTCCATGTTTTCAAACATGAGACATCCGATACAGTCCGCCTCTTCAGAATTTGCGAATTGTCCCAGAGCGGTAGACATGAGTCCCTAGTGCACTAGGCGTGACCCTTTCTCAGTACTCTAGATTCTATTGGCTAGATATGACACGTCTTATCAGTATTAAAATAAGCAACACGCCCAGATATTTTATGATTGGCTGCTCAGCACGTGTAGGTCCGACCCATTCACGTTTCTGTCAAGAGTTGCTCAAATCGGTCAGGAATGTGGTGCTTTGCACGAGATAGCTGTGGCATCATCCCATATAAATGTAAACGTTACGTTGAGCATCAAACTTTATTTTCGCGTCATTTTCTTACATAATGTGTCATATTATCCATCGAACGCATGAATTTCAGGACGGATGGTGCGCGTAGATTTGTCAACGGGATCTTTTTTCAGTACCATAGTTGCAGGTCAGCGTTTTTGCAGCATGCTGGCTATGCACCACTGCAGCAATGTCGATTCACTTTGGATGAAACAAAGCCATCGTTTGAACGTGAAAGTATCATTTCTTGGGACAAGAAATTGAATGTAGCCGAGCCATCCACCGTCGCGCATGACGATGACGTATCATATCGTGGGTGTGCATTAGCCACGTATCGTTAATGTGTTGGAAGTTGCTCTTGCGAACAAAACACGCAACGAGCATACAATTCTTTAAATAAATAAATAAGCTACTGCTATTCAAAATTACTTTGTTTCTGAATGGTCGTCATTCTCAATATTGCCAAATCATACAGCGAGCATTGAATCGGTCATGTGCCTTTTTCTTTTTTTTTTTCTTTTGATGGGGGAAGCTTCTGAGTGATTTTATCCGAGCCACAGGCAGTCAAAAACATCATAGATCATGTCATCACCTTCGTCCACGAGCATTATGATCGTGGATATGGCTATGTACTCGCGATGATTGTTTTTATACTTTGGCTTGAAAAGTGCTTGGTCTTGCAGAGTTGAGTATTGATCCATCCCTCCCCTCACCATAATATTGTCCACTGAGTGCCATGGAAGTTTTGAATATGAGAGGACTACACTACACTCGCTGTTTCGCATCCCAAGGAGGAGATTGTAACGGGCTCTGCTCACCGTGTGTGTTCCCAGTTGCCTTGCGTCGTACGGACACTTGAGAGGTCAGGAATCTGGACAATAGCCAGCCCCCCTCCCATAATAAAAGCGCAGTACGGGAGTGGTATGAACGGGAAAGTTCTTATATTCAACTCAGAGGCAGTCTTTGACCGCCACGGTATGTTCCTTAATATTTGTAGTCACCTCCCTGAATTGTTGCACGATTTTTGGATTACAAGTTCTTCTCCCATTTAATTATTAATTAATTAATTTGGCAGGGGGTTTAGGCCAGTACCATAAAGAAGATAATGAAATGGACCTGTTACTTTCAGTAATTAATTCACTTTCAAGCCATTCCCAGGTGCCCCGTGCAACAGTATCATTGTAACCCCAAGAAAGCGGGAATCTCGCATTATACGACAAATAATACAAAAATACATCTGGAACACCTAGTCCACCTTGAGTTCTTGGTTTTGAGAACTTTCTGCGGTTTATTTTTGGCTTCTTATCTCTCCATTAGAAGGTGGAAAAAAGAGCATCGATTTCTTTAAACCAGCCTTGTGGAAATTGTAATGGGATAGCAGATATAATATAGGT
This sequence comes from Gymnothorax javanicus, assembly GCA_029692085.1. Classification (NCBI taxonomy): domain Eukaryota; kingdom Metazoa; phylum Chordata; class Actinopteri; order Anguilliformes; family Muraenidae; genus Gymnothorax; species Gymnothorax javanicus. The sequence continues at coordinate 38,857,050 of CM056209.1, forward strand.
AAGTCTGGGCAGTATGTTTGTTTTGATTACCTCCGCTCTACCCCACAATGACAATGGGAGAACCGTCCATCGTTTAATGTCATCTCGGATTGTTCTCAGTAAAGAGGGTCCGTTAAGCTCAAAGATTTTTGAGATCGGCGTTGTGATCGTTATTCCTAAGTATCTCATTCCCTCAGGCTTCCAAACAAACGGGGCGGAGTTCAGATCCACAGAGAGTGTTCTAGGATTCAATGGAATTGCTTCACTCTTGCTCCAGTTGATTTGGTAGCCTGAGATCGAGCTAAATGATTTGATTAATTCCAGAACTTCTGGTATAGAATGTGCTGGGTCCGATAAGGTCAGTAAAATATCGTCCGCGTACATATTTAACTTAAAATCATGGTTGCCTATCATTATGCCGGTTATTTTAATATTATCACGAATCGCACATGCTAATGGTTCCAGGGCTAAGACAAATATTAAAGGGCTTAATGGACAGCCCTGTCTTGTGCCGCGGTAAAGGTCAAAGGGTTCAGAAATCAGACCATTAGCCTTGACTGAGGAGACAGGGTTGTTATAGAGCGCCTTGAACCACTGCATAGAGGTTGGACCGAAGCCATATTTCAGCAGTATCTGGAATAGGTAAGGCCACTCTATTCTGTCAAATCAGCGATATCGCTACCGCTGGACACTGGAGAGAGCTGGCTTTATACATGACTTGAAACAGTCTTCTCATATTATTGGCTGGAAATCTGCCTGGTATAAATCCTACCTGGTCTATGTGCACCAAGGAGGTCATAACCTTCTCTAAACGAAGAGCCAGAATTTTTGCAAACACTTTATAGTCGTTATTCAGTAAACTTAGGGGACGGAAATTACCCATGTCTAAGTGATCCTTTCCTGGTTTCGAAGAAGTGAAATTTTGGGCAGACGCATTGTCACTGGCATTGACTTGTTTTCAATTATGTTATTGAATAGCAGGGACAAAACTGGCAACAGGTTATTCTGGAATTGTTTGTAGAATTCTATGGTATAGCCATCTCCCCCTGGAGATTTGCCGTTGGCAAGCCTTTTAATTGCAGTGAGAATCTCTGTTTCCCTAACAGGTGCCTCGAACTCATCTCTGTGCTGCATACTCAATTTAGGAAGGTGGATATCCTTAAGGAACTCTTCCACCTTGTGCTCCTGAGATTGACATTCCGCTTGATATAGTTTGGAATAAAACTCTTTAAATGAAGTGCATACTGAAGCTTGATCTACAATAATGTTGCCGCTGCAATCTCTTATCGCTGGTATCGATTGCTTATTTTCCTGCTGTTTTAAGTTGATACGCTAACATTTTACCTGCTTTGTCACCACTCTCAAAATATCTTCCGAAAGAGCAAAGGCAGTCTCCTCGTGGAGTATTCTTGTAAATCAGCTCTAGCTATTAAAAGCTTTCTCTTTAAGGCCAAATTTGTTGTATCAAGCATATGTTGGGTTTCTAGTGCCTTAATTATAGCAAGTAGATTATTTTTCTTTTTGCTTTTCAACTTGCGTTGGGCGGTAGAATAACTAATTATCCAGCCCCTGCATGTTACCTTAAAAGCTTCCCAGACTGTTTGGATGGAAGAGACTGAACTCATGTTTATTTTAAAAAATTCGTTGGTTCTCTGTCCTATTAGGGAAACAAATTCTGCATCCTTCAATAATGAATTTTTAAATCTCCATTGTCGTGTTCTATGCTGGTTATCAAATATAGGGCTGAAAATCATTGACAGCGGAGCATGATCTGAAATGAGAATGTTATGGATTTCTGTGTCAATGACATTCATTGTATGAGTAGATGAAATGAGGAGGTAATCAATCCTCGAATAAGAATTGTGTGCGTGTGAATAGTATGTATACCTCCGTTCTTGTGGGTTAACCAAACGCCACACATCAGTCAGTGCCAGTGAGCTCAGCATTTCACCAAAGGCTGCAGATAATGCTCTATCTGATGGTAGAGGGCTACCAGATCGATCCACATTAGCATCATTGACTAAGTTAAGGTCGCCACCCACCAATAAAGGAGTGTCTGCATACTGAGCTAACAAGGTAGTGAGGGAGAGAGAAAAAAGGGCCTGAGCTGAGTTTGGTGCATAAATGTTAACCAAGGTGCATTTTTCATTCTGAAGTATACCCGACAAAACTACATAGCGCCCATCTTCATCCATTCTCAATTCCAGCAGTTTAAAAGAAATTCTTATAGCTATCAGTATGCTAACACCTCTGGCAGCTCCCGAACCTGGAGAGGAAAATACTTGACCCACCCACCTTTGTTTTAATTTCAGAGATTCCTGCTTAGTTAGGTGTGTCTCTTGGATCATGGCAATATCACATTTCAAAGCTTGCAGGTGGGATAAAATCTTATACCTTTTTACAGGGTTCTGAATCCCATTTACATTCCAAGAAACTATTTTTAATGCTTTAACCATCCTTTAATAAGCCATGCATATTTAAAAGATTGTGTGACAATTGATGATTGTTGATGTAACACTGACATGAAGAATGCAGGATGACAGTTACTGAACAAATCCTTTCTACTTTACTTCTGTTCACTTTATCTCTGTTACACTGTGAGGGAAAGGGGGAAAGGGTACATGAAACAAATAAAACAGAAAAATACAAAAAAAAACAAAAACTGCTAATTGGCAAGCAAAAAACACAAACTAACCCTAAGATGGAAACTATGTCCATCTCCTATCCGTGAGTGTTAGGTGTAGGCCTCTTGTAACAAGCCAGAACACCAAGACCAATCGCTTTTTCTTTGGATAACAATCTGAAGAATAGGCATAACATTGATTGTGCCTTAATTGACACCTTCTTTTTTAATATAACACTTCCCTTTAATCATTAGTCGAAACACAAAGGAAAAGAAAAATAATAATAAACAAATAAAGTAACCTAGATAAAAGGAAATGAATATCTGGGTTAAAAAAAAAGAAATGCAGCCTAATCAACAAGCTATCCCAAACATTTTCCCCCTCACTCAGAAATCGCGCCTACTCCCCCTAGACAATTGCCAAATTAGACAATCCAATAATTAAGTTCTCCTGTGACGTGGTGAAAAAGCTGCATAGCAAACTGGGCATCAACGGAACCTCCCTCCCCTCTTGTCCTTTATGGAACAACCCATTGTTATCAGTAAGTGGGAATCCACTGTCTGACAAATCATGGCAGAGACAGAACATACATAAGCTTGGGCAGGTGCTGAAGGATGGTTCAATGCTTTCATTAATGGCACTCAATACAAAATTTGGACTGAACAGTAATTCTTTTTTAACATATGCACAACTTAAAGCGACATTAACCAGACTATCGAAGTTGGGTAATCCTATCGGTAGCCATGGGGAAATAGATGAGAAGTTGGAGGTTATTGCTCATGGAAGAGGAATAGTCTCCAAACTTTATAGGCTGTTGTGCCTTTCAGCCCCCAACTGTAATATCCTGACCCAACTGCAATGGCAGCGAGATCTGGGAATTAACTTGTCATCTTCAGAATGGGATAGTTTGTGGAGGAACTCAATCTGTATGAGTAAATGTGTCAGATACAGAGTAATTCAGATGAAAATATTGCATAGGGCGTATTTAACTCCCGCAAAACTAAAAAAGATGGACCAGAGCTTATCTGACCAATGTTGGCATGGATGTGGAGAGGTGGGTACTCTCATCCATATGCTATGGCACTGCCCTGTCATTGTTTCCTGTGGAGGGAGGTGGAATTTATTCTGTCAGGGTCCTCAACATTGACCTGCAATTTTCGCCTACTACATGCCCTGGGGGCCCATGTCGAAAATATCCAAAGCACTAAACACCAAAGAGTGATCGCCTGGCGTGCCTTACAACAAAACGCCTAATCTTAATGAACTGGAAGGTGAGGAAACCCTCCTGCTTCTCCAGAGAGAGATGGCTGGGGGAATTCCTCCATCTTTTAAGCATGGAGAAAGCCTCCTCCATCCTCAGGGACCTAGACATGGACACGAGTGAGCTTTGGGTTACTTTAAGATCTTTTCTTGATGCACAACCTCACAAATATTTTTTCCCTGCATAACCAGCGTACAGTACATATAGAATGCTAGTCTATTCTTTTTTTCTTTTTTTTTAGTGTGTTTTTACCAAAGAAAGTTAATCTTGCCTAGAGCGTTTCATCAGTCTACTTAACCACCTTTCTTTTTACTTATCTACTTATCTTAAATCTTCCGTAGGGATGCTGACATGTATCATGCCCGCATCCTAGTTGAACAAGTGCACTGTGATCCCCTTCTCCTTTCTTGTATGTCAGTGTAATTTGTCTTCATATATTGTTGTAGGTCTGATTTATTGTTTTTGTTGTTATTGTATTGTCGTTATTTATTATTGTAGGTCTTGTTATTGTTTTTGTTGTTATTGTCTGGTATTTATTTAGGTAGGTCTTGTTAATTGTTTTTGTTGCTATCGTTGTCTATTATTGTTGTGGATTCTAAAAATAATAAAAGAAATACTTAAAAAAAAAAAAAAATTAATTAATTGAATTAAAGGGAATCATTAAGGGGTGATCTGGGGTTAAATGGGCAAAATTTGATTATTTTTCCAAAAAAATTTTTTTTGAATAAAAATATTCTATAATAACCCACCTTTAATAATCACTAATTGCTACAAGGATTGAAAACTGAACTCAACTTTTCAATGCGGCCTAATGCATTTTCCATTGATTTCCTAAGGTATTTCTTTCTCCACATTTCTCATGTTTGTGGCAGCCATAACTTTTTTATTTATCATTGAAAATCAATGAAATTTGGGCTGCAGATACTTTACTTCATGAGAAATGCAATGACATAGGCAAATTTTGCCTACCTGTTACATACTTTGAATATTTTGAGTATTCGTCAGAGTCTGCGCAAAATAATTTCAAAATTTGAGTAAAATGCCCCAAAATCACAAAACTGATAAATTGGGTAAAGAATGGCTATGTCATTGCATTTGGATAAGCAATGGCTTTTAAATGATGAAAGAAAAACTGAATTCTATCATAGAGTTAAGGAGGAATTGGTGCCAGAAGTTTTCTGCATATTTAATGAGCTTGCTCGGTAACCATGGCAACCGCATAAACAGAAAAATGCCAACTTTTTTGGTGGTTATTACATATACCTCTTTAGATTAATTCTGAATTGTTTCCTGGTATCATTTTTCATTTAACCCCAGATTACCCCTTAATATTAATTAATTTACTTATTTTATAAAAAGTCTTTATCCATGTAAAAGTTTTTGTCCTGATGGGGAATGGTGGATGTAAGTTAGGTAGGAGCCCTCTACATATGAGGCTTGTGTACCCTTACTTTTAATAGAAGTTGGGTGTTGATTGCTGTATTTTAGCAATTATTCAAGGATTTTAAGTGGTAATCTGGTAGCAGATACAACTGTAGTACTGCAGAATAGCAGTAGTAATACTAGTAATACTTTAGTAATATTATTCCAAAAGTCACTCAGAGTAATTTAAAGAAATCATTTGAATAATTGACCTCAAAACCCATTCAGTCGCTCATATTCACTCAGATAATTTTGTTCATTTTTTTTTAACTGATTTCTCCGCTAATAGTTTTTTTTCTCAAGCTACCTCCACAGCTAGCGTATCCCTCAGTGACTCTTTCTCTAAAAACTGCAGAACAGGGCTGCCCTTCACAGTCTCTTGGGCCGACTACCTACTGTCTGCCTGAATGCAGACTATTTCTCATAAGAGTAATTTGAGCACTCTTAATGAACATGCTTATAAGTGCGCAAAAATTTCTACTTCATTTCAAAACTGCAGATTTTGTATGCATTTCCACAGTTTGACTAGTGCCCTCAACTCTTCAGTAAGTAAACAGTACTCAGAGACAAAAGGTAGATTCCTTACAGGAAGTGGCGTGGTGGCGCAGTGGTTCGCACTGCCGCCTCAGAGCAAGAAGGTAGTGGGTTTGAATCTGGGCCCAGGACATTTCTGTGTGGAGTTTGCATTTGTTCTCCCTGTGTCTGGGTGGGTTTTCCCCTGGAACTCTGGTTTCCTCCCGCAGTCCAAAGAGATGCACATCAGGCTAATTGGAGACTCTAAAATTGCCCATAGGTCTGAATGAGAGAGTGGATGGTGTGTGCACTCTGTGATAGATGGGCGAGCAGTCCAGGGTGTGTTCTTGCCTTTCACCCATCGTCAGCTGGGATAGGCTCCAGCTCCCCCGCGACCCTAGTGAGGAAGAAGCCACATAGATTATGGGTGGAGATTCCTGATAGCACCTGGCCCACAATTAAAATGGTATGAATGAAAACAGGACAGTATGCTTATAACATCCATACTGTAGATACAGTATTTTAAAGCATGATCGTATGCAGCAAATCTGTGAAAATAAGCACATAATTTAGGTATTCTAATTTATTTAAATTTCACAGACAAGAACAAGCTGTTGTGGAAGGGCAAGAAGTAGGTGGTTAGGACACTGGTCTGCTGAGTAGAAGCCTCTGGAGATTTTTGGTAAGACGAATCAGGTGGATTTGTTGCCTGTGGAAGGGAGAGTGATGAATTATCATGCGAAGGAGCAGCCTTTCTTCTTCCCAGAAAGCCAGCCATCAATGAGTGAAGGTTCTGGAAACAGCCCCCTAAGTTGGATCACTATTGAATGGGAGACGGATTAGACTTTTTTCCTGCGAAAGCACTGGCAATAACTAGAGCAGGTATTCAGTAGGATGATGTAATCAGGCATGGAGGCCTTGGGTGTGTCCCAATACTAACAAATGTATCCTCCATTCCTCCACTGTTTTTATTATTGGGACACACCTCTTCAATAACATCCTGTTTGTAGCCTTATAGCTCCTCAAAAAAAAAAATAAATAAAAAAAAATAAACATTGGACTGACACGCTGCAACAGTTCACAAACATGCCATTAACAATTATGCACAAAGCACCCAAAAAAGCACAGAATCAGAGGTCTTGCTAATTTTTCCTGAATCCTCATTGGTTTTTCCTGACACTTTCAGCAAAGAGAAATTAATTTTAGAAAAGCTTTGTGAATGAGGCCCATTGTGTCTTGAAGTGACTACTAACATCTGTCAGCTTCAGTACAGAGATGCATTATTTCATGTTTACGTTAGTTGACTTAAGCGCTTAATCTGTAAAACAAGTTGCACACAGGGGTAGACTAGACCAGGACTATTATAATGGGGCTTTATAAAAGAGGGGGATACAACGATGGATGGAACATTACACGCCAAAAATCCTTAGGCCCTCAAAAATACCGTAGTCCCTCAGATGCTTTGAGAGCATATTACATTCAACTTCGCGGAATCGTACCAATGACCGCAAATCCGTAGAAATTGAATATTGGATACTAGTGCCATCTAGCGGTACTTTCAGGTGTTGTTCTTGACATTTATCTTGACAAGACGATTCAACATACGTTGGTATTCCATTTCAGGAATTTTTGCAGCCGTTTCGTCGCCTGAGCAGAGATTCAAAATTCAGGGCAATAAATCAAAGAAACGAGGCTAATTTAGGACTTCAGCCTGCTAGAATGAATGGTTCCCTCAGCCCCCACTGTGCCCATTTTGTTTTGCAAGTTTGTCCCTCCACTTTTTTATATTGCCAGGTTAGCACTGCATAGGTCCCGAGCTTCCTCGAAAAAGTCGTCAGAAAGTACAATACACGCATGGGCCTGTACGTGAATTTACAGAATCTACCGACCAACGAAAAAGAGCCTAATGCACAATTCAGTTTGCTCCTGGGTGTGAAAAATGGAACGTGTGCTGTAATAAGTTAATCCAGTTAATGTCTGCCTTCAGTATAACATATTAAAAAATGGTGATAAAGAACGTGCTGACATTAAGCTTAAAGCATTATCATTACCCACATTAAACTGAAACCGTTTTCTCAAAGTGTTAAAATCATTTTGACAACAGCATGCAGTCAAATTTACAAAGATTTAATATCAATAAATCATTTTAACATTTCCTCAGAAGGAATGTTGACCTTAATTACAAAAGGCTCACACAAAATAATTGCACTCTCATCATTTGACAAATTAAAATGATTAAATTAACGAAGATTACAAATTTCCTTGTAACTCTTATTACACAGAAATCAGCACGTTGCAGTTCATAGACCCCCTAACAATAGAATCTTATTAAAAAAAAAAAAAAAAATCAAAGTTAGAATAATAAAAAGTTTGACATTCATCAGCCGATGTGACACAGATAAATACGTATAAAGCTGCTCAGAATTACACTTCAGAATGCCCTCAAGAATTGAAATGCAGGAGTTAAAAAATTCTAAACAAAAAGTAGGACCCAATGGCGATGTAGAACAGTGCCAAGGCTGTTTCAGTGAAGAATAAGTTGCATTCTGAGGCACAAATCAGTTCAATTTACAGCACATTCAGGTGCCATAAAGAGCAACTACAAACTTATCACCCTGACTGCCCTGTAAGCAACAGAATTAGAAAATAGCAGGTCTTCATAGAGTTGGCCATGGAATCTAATAAGAGTCAATATTTGCATTTTCAGTCTCAAAGAACCATATAGTCACAGCTTCGTTTCTCCCATGAGAGCATTGTTAAAATGCAGTAGGATGGAATACAGCACCTCTTCCAAGATCTATGGTAAATCCAATACTTCAGTGATCTGGACGGCACCTGTTCAATTCAGTGTCATATAGTTTCACGATGTCCTTACTTGAAAACTGGTGCCTGGTCTTGCCCATGCGCACTGACCACAGCTACCTACTGGCAAACATTAACTGAGTTAAGACACCTGCAAAGTCATCGCACAAATTTTTTAACTTTAGACCAAGCCTGACTTGTAGGAATAAGAACATTTTATAAAACCTATTGATTCCACTGTTAAGATCAATATCGCATCGTTCACAGAATTGGGACGCACTTGAGACCAAGTTGTACCCTTAGCGCCTATATCCATAGGAGCCCTAGATAACATTTTGGTCGGAAGGACTTTAGCGTATCACATCCAAATAAATAGTTGTAAAGGGGCCTACATCTCTACAGAACATCCCTATTCCTATACATCACTGGTAGAGTGAGGCCAGCTCTCTTTAACAACAAAGCAGTATTTAGTCACAAGTCTTATTGACGAATCAGAACCCCTATACACCAGCTCTACTCTAGCTCTGTGCTTCTTGCAGAGACTTCTTCATTTCAAGGCCTTTAACCCGCGTGTATGCAAAGGAGCCCCCTAAAACCATGATATTACTGGTCCACCACAAAAAGCTCTTCACGCTTGAGGAAACACCACGGCGAGGACAGTCTGCACACAGGCTTTGGCAGTGCCCGATACGTTGTGCGTCAGGGGGCTTGTGAACTGGATCTGAAGTCCCGTGACATAGCCGATCGCGAACCCGAAGATGCCACCAAGCATCATCATGCCCCAATAGTTCAAGTCCATGAGTCCATTAAAATGGTAGAGTTTGTTCACCTCCCCAAACATTATTATTAGCGGGACAAACAGGACGCAGGCATTGATGTTGTTGTAGTACAAGAGCTTCCACACGCTGCTGTCCACCACGGGCAGGACCTTTTTCGTGTAGATGGCGTTGAGGGACACAAACAGGCTGGCCAGCACCCATAGACGATTCCAGACCAGAAAGGGAACCTCCAGCACCTTCCTGATCCACGCCGAGCCAGAATCCGCCTGCAGCACGTCAGAAATAAACAATTTACATTAGCTGCCCATTTCCCTTTTTACAAACAACTCAGCTGCATCCTCCCCCTCCCCAAGTGTGTAAGGTTAAAAACATAATTTGAGACCGACCCCAATTCCACCGGGCAAGGCATCCCAGGCTGAACATTACAGCCTTTAAAATATACTATGACAATTTGCAGCCATGGACCGACGCTTCATCGACAACTGAAAAAGAAATTTAAAAAAAAAAAAAAAACAGTGAGCACAACTATCACATGTAGTATCATCTGACAATTTTTTTCAGAGCCACGGCCAGTTTCAATTATTTACTGGCTGCTACAGTAGGCTACAGTAAGCTACCACGCAATAGCAAACTCACCTGTGATGACTCCACAACACAAGAGCGCATAAAACGAAGTGGTTTGCTTCAGAATCACATAGGACATGAGTATGTTGAAGACCGTACTGAGCGATCTCCCAACCGTGTAGAATGCAACTCCAAGGTTTTTAAGGCACAGGTTGTTGAAGGTGATCATTCCGATGAACACGATCGACAGAGGCAAAACTTCTCTCGATACCTTTATGTCGAATTTGACTGACGGGAAATCCACGCAACTGGGACAAAACCTTGACAGTAAGCTCATGCACCAGCATAGCGCCACCGTAACAGGGCACTGGAAAAAAGTCACGAATAGAGGGGCATCCAGTTCACGATTTCCCAGCAGAGTGTTGTTCAGGAAAACCATTGTTATGGAAACAAACCAATAAAGGACCACCACAAAGGCAATCTTGATAGCTCTCAGTAAGAACGTTTCCGTCTTGCCGTCGTCCATGTAATCGCCGCCGTCAAGGGCCATCCTGATAATTTTGGAGCGCTTCAACTGAGTACTGTTCATTTTGTTTTCATACGAAGAAAAATAAAATGCTTATGAATGTACTGAGATGAAACAAGCCTTGAATCCATACATTACACTATCCAAAACACATAGTAAACATCCGGTTCTCCTCCTTCGCAACTTAATTTGCCTATCACCGACTTGCAATTTCCCACAGCCTTTCCTGGGTTGAGATGAAAGCACTGTTGCTGTAACTAGACGCCGCCCTCATCTAAAAGGTGCTGTCTTGATGTGTTATCATTTCATGTTTTGTTACTTTTGCCACGCTGATGTGAGGTAGTCTTACAAGACTCAGATCTAGCTCACGAATACCAGACTTTTGATAGCTGTATGGAGTCAATTACTGGCTCTTGTCCCCACGTGGAAGAGTCACTTAAAATCAAGGCATCTTTAATCGAAATACGCAGACCTCTGGGCCCTCATGGTGAATTTAACCGGGTGGTATGCATTCCAAACATTTTTTTAATGAGGATTGGGCTCAAACTGCGGAGGGAATAAGTGCTCATGAACATTTGATGTCATATTTACAATTTCACGGTCAATATGACAAACCAATATCCCAGCTGGGTATCAGATGGATCTTGAAGTTTGGGCTCTAAGCTTCATCAATATATTTTTATATGTCGTAAAAGGATAGAAAAGTTTTGCAGGAGTTGATTTGCCATAAAAGCATCCCAATTTATTGAAAATAAAGTAATTTATAATTCATCAGTAAAATCCCAAAGGCAGTTTTTAGTGACTACATTTAAGAATGTGAAATTAATTTCATGCCAATGAATTTACAGCGTGTATTTTAATTTCACACTACCATGTTTCATGTGGTGTAAGTGAATACAGTACACGTGTTTTCACATAGATGGCGATAAGAGGTGTAACAATCTTCAGATTATCGTTTCAGAGATTATCCAAGGTATTCTGTTTAACAAAAACGGGTTTACATGACGCTCTAAGTCAAAGTTAGTTTGTTTAAATAGCTGGGCCCCGTTTCAGAAAGCGGGGTAAACAAACTCAGTTTGTTCAGTAACTGTGAGTTGACTTTGAGTTGCTGACCGCGGAATTTTCGGATTCAGAACAGGTGATAATACTTGGTTCAATCAACTCTTAAGTTAATTTATGCCACAGTCAGGCGTGTGCACGAGGATATTAAAAGCCATCATCAATGGACTATAGATAACACGATTCACCATGGCAACGGTGGAGAAAAAAAGTCGCGCGTCTCACTTTTCTCCAGCAGAGTTGGACAAATTAATAAAGGCGTACGCTGAGTACGAACACTTATTAAAAAAAAAAGAAAAAAAAAGTACAGTTGTAGCTGCAATAGAGCGTGAGTTTGTGTGGCAGAAATTCGCTGACCGAGTCAGTGCGAGAGTGTTAAAAAAAAAAAACAACCAAATGAAGGTTAAATTACGAATGCAGATAATTAAATTAGAAATCCAAATCCTGGAGCATCAGTTACAGGTGGACGAGGGGATAACAGGTGGATGATTTTACTTGTTTGACAACATACAAAATAAAAACTACTGCATTTGTTCTTGCAGGAAGCAAAGAAATTTTAAAAATGCAAGTTTAAGTTGTCCTCATTTTATTTAAGAGGATACAAGTGGAATCTCTTTTCTCATTTCAAGCTGATGCAAATAACTTATTTCAGGATAATTCCACAGACTTTAATTTTAACATTTTAAAACATTAGTTATTCTGTCTTGAGGTCTTTTGACTTAGAATGAATTGAACATATGAACTGCTGATCATTCATTACAGCAAATTAGTAGACTTTCCAACATGTACTGTGAAGAATTAAAAACTCTCCAGAGAGTTATTCATTATTTAATGAATTCTGGACCACTCCCCAAGTGAAGGAGAATATTGATGTTGGACTTCGTCTTTGATTGTGCTAACGTTGGGCGTCCCCCGGGTGGCGAGACTCAGGGTGTGGCTCGCGTCTCTTGCCGGGATCCGCGTGGCTCCTAAGCCCCAATAAAGTAAATGTATTAACGTGAGATGGTCTCTCTGTACACCCATTTCCATTACTGTGAGTGTGGCCCACATACAAATTCGCCAATCAGCGACTACATTGTTTAATTAGATGGTACGGTTCTCTCCCCTCAGTAATCCTTGTAAAGTCGTTGATGGAAAGCTGTGTACTTGAGAAATGATTTAATGACATAGTTCATTACTTACCACCCACGAAGGAAATGATAAAGGAACCAGTGGCGAGTGGCTACGGCCCCGGTGTCGGTCGTGAATAATGGGTCTTGGGGAGGAGCGTGGTTATGAATTATTCTGCGTCCGAGGGACTCAATAGGATTTCGAATATCGTGCTTCGGGTAAGCGAACTCTTGCTGTGCGCTGGCAGTCTGGTTAGCGAGTAAACGACGTGGAATCGAGACGAGCCGGGATTGTGGGAATGTAGGAGGTATATATAGGCGTAAGGACGAATAGGAAGGCGCATTGCGAATGGCCCTGTTCATTAACCTACGTTATCGGGAACTTCCTTTTGTACTTTGAAGAGCTTACTCGTGGTAGAAACATAGACTGTATAAAAAGATGGACTAAGCCAGTGGTTCTCAACGTCGGTCCTGGGGACCCCATGTGTGTTCCTTTTGTTCCTACCACAATTGCAATTGTAGAATTTTAACAAGCTGTGACTGTCTTAATTAGGTGCTTTTCATGTTCAGAGTTGTTAATATATCTCTTTAGTCAAATGTTACGTAGGAACATCCATACATGCAATGAAGAATAAAACACCCTTGAAGATAGTGTGTTTATTGCAATACTGCAAGTAATGTCAAGTAACATAACATGTCAAACAGATCAAATTATACACTGAGGAAATCAATAAACCCCAGATTAGGCTGCTAGACACAACTGTTTCAAGTTCTTTCAAAAAGCTTCAGGTGAACTTAATCAGATCAACATAACACAAAACTGGTTTGTTTGTGGACTACATTTGTCATGATGAGCCAAGTAGTTTTCACTAATTAGGAGCCAAGTACGTCATTAATTTGATTGGTTACATTGTTTTCTCTCATTTTATGCTGTTATTTCTGATATACTGCAATGTGCGAATGGTATTTTTGAAATTCTTGATGGCAAATAGATATTTCTGTTAAGTTGTGGGTTAAGAGGGCAAATAACTGCTCTGAACATTAAATGCAAATAATTAAGACAAATTAGCAGCTTTTTAAAATCCTACAATTGCAATTGTGGTTGGAACAAAAGCCAGCACACACATGGGGTCCCCAGGACTGACGTTGAGAACCACTGGACTAAGCTACCGTGACGTCACCCATTGGTTTCAGCATTCAATAAAGGAAGCCTCGATTGCCATCAAAGTTATGTACACTAACGGACACTGCACTATTAAATTACCTGCTAGTACCTCTCCTCGCTTCTCTTTAAAACGTGGGGTTAGACAGGGGTGCCCGATCTCCCCATACCTCTTCTTACTTTGTGCGCAATTGCTCAACAGTTTCATTAAGCTTGGTCCGCTGAAAGGCATCTCGATAGCTGATAATGAATTTATTATCAGTCAGCTGGCTGATGATACAACGCTATTTTAAATGATGCCTCACAGATACCTGTGGCTATTGAGTTGATCAAAACTTTCTCTGTCGCGTCTGTACTTAATTTGAATTTAAACAAATGTGAGCTGCTTCCTCTTAAAAACTGTTCCGCATCATCCGTCTGTAATATACCTGTAAAGAGCTCTGTTACTTACTTAGGGATCATCATCACTAAAGATAGAGATGTCAGATGCGGATTAAACTTAAACCCTATTATTGACAAAACTAAAAAAAAGTTAAATCAGTGGTTACAGAGAGATTTGTCATTGAGAGGAAGAATCCTCCTGACGCTGAGGGTATATCTCGACTCACTTATGCAGCTCTGTCCCTTGACGTGAATAAGCAGACCTCTAAGAATATTGACAAAATGCTCTTTAACTTTATTTGGAAGAACAGAACTCATAACGTTAAAAAAAGCAGTGATTATGAATTCTTATGATAAGGATGGCCTAAACTTCTTAGACTTCTCTACTTTAAATGATACATTTAAAATAAACTGGCTTAAACAATTTATAAAGAATCCATCATCAATCTGGAATGTCATACCTAATTTTGTCTTCTCAAAATTAGGAGGCCTTCATTTTGTTTTACTGTGTAATTACAATATTGAGAAAATTCCCTTGAAGTTGTCCTACTTCCACAAACAAATGCTTCTCTCATGGTCCTTGATCTATAAGTATAATTTCTCCCCTCATTGGTGTAATATATGGAATATCAGAGACATTTTGTATGAAAACAAATCATTATTTTTTGAGAACTGGTTTGCACATGATATATGTTCAGTTAGGCAGTTACTCAATTCTAATGGTCTTTTAATGACATATCAAGAGTTTTTAATAGAATATGGTATCCCAATACCCCCAAAAGAGTTTGCCATTGCTATTGATGCCATCCCATCAGGGATAGTTATGTTGTTAAAAAGTATGTCTGGTTATAATCCAGTCTTATTACCATTAGACCCCGTTCAGTCTGCAGTAGGTCAGATTTGTTTCTCTTCTGCAACACACAATAATAATCGTAAGATTCGCTCTCTGTTTCAGAAGGACATGGTTTCTACGCCTTATGTTGTATCTTATTGGAATAATTTTGTATATGACCTCAATTGGAAAGAAATTTGGAATTTACCTGCTAGATTTCTGATTACCAATAAAGTGAAAGAGGTATCTTTTAAGCTTATACACCGTTACTACCCCTCCAGAGTATTTCTACAAAGATCTAATAACGATATTGATTTTGGCTGCTCTTTCTGCGAATTGGACCCTGAGGATATTTTTCATTTATTTTGGAACTCTTCTTATTCCAAAAACTTATGGAGAGACATATGTACCTTTATTTCAAAACACATTGACCCCAATTTTTCGCTGTGTTTTGAAAATGTATTGTTTGGTTTCTGTAATTATCTTCCTTCTCATATAAACTGGTATTACATTATCAACCTTATTATACTGCTAGCTAAATGGCATATACATACGTGTAAATATTCTAATCAGAAACCATTGTTTATTTTGTTTTATAATGAAGCCAAACAATACATAAAATCTATTCTGTACTCTGAAAATCAGAAAACCATTAAAAGAGTGCAATTATGTGCTTTATTTAACATTTTTATTTGATAACAATTTTTTTTTAATGTATTAATCTTTGCTATGTTTATGCTATTTAATTTCCCCCTGACAAATGTGATTGTTGTTCGAGCATCAATATTAAAAAAAAAAAAAAAGGAAGCCTCGATTTTGGCGATTTGAATTGCGCCATGTTGTCATTTTGAAACCGGATGTGATTTCTATTGGACGAGAGCGTGTATTGAAGATCCGGGGAGGACTGTGGCTCTGGATCTGACCGTATCGGACGAGGAGGGTCTGTCTGCAAGCTCCAAGACGAAGGCGTAACTTGTAGTAGGAGGCGTGTCTTGTACTTTTCTAAATCGCGGTCCACGCGAGATCTTCCTCTTTCGCGGTAAAAAGTCCTCTAAATCGCGGCACGCAACTTCATATAAGCTGTCTGAATGAACAGTGAGATGTGAAAAAAAAAGCGTTGCCTATATGATAGTGGCGGGAAACCACTGAGCTATGGAATCCTTCTGTGATACCAGAACGCAGTAGACCGGAGTTGTATGCTTCGTTTACACGTAGCCGGACATCTATAAAGACGCATATTTATCTATGCGGCTGCATCATTTACATGTAAACGGAGATTTCAGTCACTGAAAACGGATACTTTCGAAAAGTCCGGGCAAAGTGGAGATTTCTGAAAACTCCGTCTTCAGACACTCATGTGAATAGGGGAAACGGAGTTTTAACCCTGTGACGTGACGGTCCTCGTCGGTTTTCAGATCTCCGGTTAGCTATCTATTTCTTTGACTTGTTTGTGACCGCCTTCTCTGGCTGTTTTTGATGATCATGTAAACGGAATTATTTTCTTATGCGGGGGAGGGGAATATACCCGTTTTCATAAATACCCGGGTACGTGTAAACGTACGTGAATGTGCGACCCATCCGTGAACACCTTCATACCTCCGTCCGTCTTTTGTGTTGGGTTGCACAACTTTGTCAGAGACGGTAAACTAATTCAGAGTTAAACTGCAATATCAATATTGACCAGTAGGTGTCACCCATGTACCGCGAATGACACTACTTTATACGGGAAATATGAAAAGTCATAACAGAACATTCGCATCGGTCAACTCAATGGAAAATGCGGAGTGAATATTAGCTGTGAAGTCACCCGTGGTATTTTTTTTAATTATTATTATTTTTTTTTAATTGAGAATAGATTTCCAAAAAAGTAAATCCATTGTATATAAAACAAAAGCGTCACCGCCTCATAGAACTGCCCAACACATGAACCAAGTATTTGGTAGTGGGCGTGTCTTGTAATCTTGCAGGACGCAGACAGATACTATTGTATCGGACGAGGACCAGAGGATAGCCACGCCCCTAAAGCATATTCTGGCTTTATCCTTTATTCTAGTCTATATGGGACCATAATTTACAAAAAGAAACATCATGATATATCGAAGGAGACTTGAAACTTGCTATAGCTACGATAAAATAATGTGAAAAATCATTATTTAAATGAAAAATCAGGTGGGAAAGTAGGTTCATTTTCTCATGGACTTCTTTTGCATTGAACTTCTTTCTGCAACCACCGACGTCGCCATCTGCTGGCGATTAAATAGAATGCCATTTTACGGTACTTCCGCATGGACTTCATTTTTCAGACCAGGGTGCTGCGTCCATCTTTTTATACAGTCTATGGGTAGAAACTGACTGGCTGTGCAAACAACAACAACAACAACAACAAAAAAACCAAAAAAAAAAAAACGAAGAGCTACGCAATTTGTTCTGAACTGAGAGAATGTCCTTGGTGTGTCACACGAGCAATATGCAGGCTGAAAATTTTGTTGAAATAAATTATAGATTCCATAGAGAGACAGAACGCTCAAACAAATATTCGTCCGGAAACAAAACATCAAAACGTGGTCGAATAACTCTCTCCTAACCGAGAATTCTTCTCAGTATTTGCGCCTCAATGTCCACTATCTCTTCAAGGAACGGACACGCCATGTCTGACATCTCCTCAGTCTGCAGTCTCAGGAGGAGAAGAAACTCTGTGTTACTTGAAGAAACCTGCCAGCGAGCAGGTTAGCTTCACGGAGTATGTTGCCGCGGTAACTGACTCAGAGTTGGGCTGAACTCGCATTGTGAACCGGAAAACTCAGAGTTTCCTGCAACTCTGCGCTAACAAACTCAGAGCTACCACTAACCCCGCTTTCTGAAACGGGGCCCTGGTCAGCATATCAAAACACCAATGTAAAGGCAAGAGTGAGAAGTGATGATTATCGCTCAATACACTTGAATTTCATACGAAATGTTTTCCCAATGTTAAATCTCTCATAAAGGGGTCATATTCACTGTGCAATACAGTGCCGATATTTTCAATATATTCCATGACCAAATAAGATTGCAGTCTGTATTCACATGAACCTAGGAAAGCTTTTACAATTTTAAACTAGAGTATGTAATTCCAGGGAATTACGAGTGCATGAAAATGCAAACTGTAGTTGCTTAAGGTGGAATGTGGGCAGAGGAAACAAGTTGGCGGGAGTCATAGTTGATGACAGTTGGAATGGCTGAACAGTTAAATAGTTGAGTAGTTTAAAAAGTTATATTATTTAACAGTGAATTATTTCAATGAGGATTTTTATTTTGAAATAGTTTTGTACAGAGGAAACAGTTGGCGGTAGTCATAGTTGATGACAATGGGCTGCTGGAATGGCTGAACGGTTGAAAAATTGAGTAGTTTAAATAGTTAAATTATTTAGCAGTGAATTAGTTCAGTGAGGACTTTTATTTTGAAACAGTTTTGGACCGGTGAAACAGTTGGCGGGTGTCATAGTTGACGACAACTGACAGTTGGAATAGATGAACAGTTAAATATTTGAGTAATTTAAAAAGTTATATAATTTAACAGTGAATTATTTCAGTGAGGTCTTTTATTTTGAAACAGTTTTGGACCGAGGAAACAGTTGACGGGAGTCATAGTTGATGACAACGGGCAGTTGGAATGGCTGAACAGTTGAAAAGTTGAGTAGATTAAATAGTTAAAATATTTAATTGTGATTTATTGTAGTGAGGACTTTTATTTTGAAACAGTTGTGGACAGAGGAAACAGTTGGCTGGAGTCATAGTTGATGACAACGGGCAGTTGGAATGGCTGAACGGTTGAAAAGTTGAGTAGATTAAATAGTTAAAATATTTAATTGTGATTTATTGTAGTGAGGACTTTTATTTTGAAACCGTTGTGGACAGAGAAAACATTTGGCAGGAGTCATAGTTGATGACAACTGGCAGTTGGAATGGCTGATCAGTAAAATAGTTGAGTTGTTTAAATAGTTAAATTATTTGACAGTGAATTATTGTAGTGAGGACTTTTATTTTGAAACAGTTTGGTACCGAGGAAACAGTTGATGGGAGTCATAATTGATGATAACTGACCGTTGGAATGGCTGAACAATTAAATAGTTGAGTTGTTTAAATAGTTAAATTAGTCTATTTAACAGTGAATTATTGTAGTGAGGACTTTTATTTTGAAACAGTTTTGGACCGAGGAAACAGTTGACTGGAGTCAAAGTTGATGACAACTGACAGTTGGAATGGCTGAACGGTTGACAAATAGAGTAGTTTAAATAGTTAAATTATTTAATTGTGATTTATTGTAATGAGGACTTTTATTTTGAAACAGTTGTGGACAGAGGAAACATTTGGCGGGAGTCATAGTTGATGACAACTGACATTTGTAATGGCTGAACGGTTGACAAATAGAGTAGTTTAAATAGTTAAATTATTTAATTGTGATTTATTGTAATGAGGACTTTTATTTTGAAACAGTTGTGGACAGAGGAAACAGTTGGCGGTAGTCATAGTTGATGACAATGGGCTGCTGGAATGGCTGAACGGTTGAAAAATTGAGTAGTTTAAATAGTTAAATTATTTAGCAGTGAATTATTTCAGTGAGGACTTTTATTTTGAAACAGTTTTGGACCGGTGAAACAGTTGGCGGGTGTCATAGTTGACGACAACTGACAGTTGGAATAGATGAACAGTTAAATAGTTGAGTAGTTTAAAAAGTTATATAATTTAACAGTGAATTATTTCAGTGAGGTCTTTTATTTTGAAACAGTTTTGGACCGAGGAAACAGTTGACGGGAGTCATAGTTGATGACAACGGGCAGTTGGAATGGCTGAACAGTTGAAAAGTTGAGTAGATTAAATAGTTAAAATATTTAATTGTGATTTATTGTAGTGAGGACTTTTATTTTGAAACAGTTGTGGACAGAGAAAACATTTGGCAGGAGTCATAGTTGATGACAACTGGCAGTTGGAATGGCTGATCAGTAAAATAGTTGAGTTGTTTAAATAGTTAAATTATTTAACAGTGAATTATTGTAGTGAGGACTTTTATTTTGAAACAGTTTGGTACCGAGGAAACAGTTGATGGGAGTCATAGTTGATGATAACTGACAGTTGGAATGGCTGAACAATTAAATAGTTGAGTTGTTTAAATAGTTAAATTAGTCTATTTAACAGTGAATTATTGTAGTGAGGACTTTTATTTTGAAACAGTTTTGGACCGAGGAAACAGTTGACTGGAGTCAAAGTTGATGACAACTGACAGTTGGAATGGCTGAACGGTTGACAAATAGAGTAGTTTAAATAGTTAAATTATTTAATTGTGATTTATTGTAATGAGGACTTTTATTTTGAAACAGTTGTGGACAAAGGAAAAACAGTTGGATGGAGTCTGAATAGTTGATGATTTAAAGTGAACAGTTGTAATGGCTGAACAGTTAAATATTTGAGTAATTTAAATGATTAAATTATTTAATAGTGAATTAATTGTAGTGAGGACTTTTATTTTGAAACAGTTTTGGACCGAGGTAAAACCTTTATTTAATAGTGAGTCATAGTTGATGACAAGTTGGAATGGCTGAACGATTAAATAGTTGAGTTGTTTAAATAGTTAAATTATTTAACAGTGAAATTTTGTAGTGAGGACTTTTACTTTGAAACAGTTTTGGACCGAGGAAACAGTTGGCTGGAGTTATAGTTGATGACAACTGACAGTTGGAATGGCTGAACAATTAAATATTTGAGTTGTTTAAATATTTACATTATTTAACAGTGAATTATTTCAGTGAGGACTTTTATTTTGAAACAGTTTTGGACAGAGGAAACAGTTGACAGGAGTCATAGTTGATGACAACTGGCAGTTGGAATGGCTGAACAGTTGAAAAGTTGAGTAGTTTAAAAAGTTCAATTATTTAATTGTTATTTATCGTAATGAGGACTTTTATTTTGAAACAGTTGTGGACAGAGGAAACAGTTAGCTGGAGTCATAGTTGATGACAACTGACAGTTGGAATGGCTGAACAGTTCAATAGTTGAGTTGTTTAAATAGTTAAATTATTTAACAGTGAATTATTTCAGGGAGGACTTTTATTTTGAAACAGTTTTGGACAGAGGAAACAGTTGGCGGGAGTCATAGTTGAAGACAATGGGCAGTTGGAATGGCTGAACGGTTGAAAAGTTGAGTACTTTAAATAGTTAAATTATTTAACAGTGAATTATTTCAGGGAGGACTTTTATTTTGAAACAGTTTTGGACAGAGGAAACAGTTGGCGGGAGTCATAGTTGAAGACAATGGGCAGTTGGAATGGCTGAGCGTTGAAAAGTTGAGTACTTTTAAATAGTTAAATTATTTAACAGTGAATTATTTCAGGGAGGACTTTTATTTTGAAACAGTTTTGGACAGAGGAAACAGTTGGCGGGAGTCATAGTTGAAGACAATGGGCAGTTGGAATGGCTGAACGGTTGAAAAGTTGAGTACTTTAAATAGTTAAATTATTTAACAGTGAATTATTTCAGGGAGGACTTTTATTTTGAAACAGTTTTGGACAGGTGAAACAGTTGGCAGGAGTCATAGTTGATGACAACTGACAGTTGGAATGGCTGAACAGTTAAACTTTTGAGTAGTTTAAATAGTTAAATTATTTAAGAGTGATTTCTTGTTGTGAGGACTTTTATTTTGAAACAGTTGTAGGCAGAGGAAACAGTTGAACAGGATCTGTAGTGTTAAAGGGGACCTCGGATGCTATATTTCCAAGGTTATATTTTGATCTTGGACTCCCCTAAAGTACTCCTGATCATTCAAAGCCCAAACACGGTCCTTATTTAGCTCATACTGCCATCCTCAAAAAACCCCATTTGTAGTCCATTGTAGTCTCTGCCTGAAACGCCTCATTGGGGTGGCTCTTCCGCTATGGCCCCCACTCCCTGTGTGCCCACTTTTTTTCTGACTGGCCAGCTCTGTGGAGGGCGGATCTAGGCGGGACGAGGCAGCTGAACGCAGTTTCCGGGTCTCAGAGTGAAACGTGAGACACGTCTGCCATCTGAGCTAAGGACTCAGGGGAAATTCTGCAATCAAACGCAGTACATGTGTATAGATCTAATGAAATTAACTTGTTCTAATAAACGCAACGGCGAAAGTGGAGGACGCAGTGCGAAAGTCTGGCGGCTCAAGCACGAATTTGCTATCGGCTACAGTTTGCTACAGCAACAGTTGGTGAGTACCGCGGTTTTTCTGCTCCTAGCTATGGAGCTGCAAAGCTTCACTTTAGAAAGTGAAACACATTGCGTTTAAGGAAAACTCCTTGGAGTTGAGTACATACTGTATATCCAGTTCAAAACTGCAGTTGGATTAACTAGTAGGTCACACTTTACGCCACAAGACTATGTAATAGAGCCTTTGCTTCTAGAAATGGCACAATATAAAAGTATTGACAGAGTCAACTCAAAGACAAAAACCCAGTTCACACAGTCAGGCAATCCAGATCAAAAACAGGCCGTTCGACTCCCGTACAACAGGCAAAGGCAGAATCATAATCAAAGAACAGTTCCGTAGTCAGAACGCCAAAGCCAAATCACAAAGGGAATATCAAATCCAAAACAAATTAGAAATAAATCACAGGTAGTCAATCAGACACAGAGGCCTAGACAGAATCAGAAGTCAGGAAACAAACCAAATAGTATTCATGGAAGTCTCAGGCAATAACTCCCTCATAAACTAGCCACTGGAGAATAGGCTAAGGGAAACTCACTAAATGCCAGGGGGCTGGGAGGTATATAGATGATGGTCGTGGTTTGGATTCTGATCATATCAAAAATGGTTCAAATAAGCTATTTCATCTGTTGAGTATGTTGTTCAATGCTATGGTTATGCATGGTCACACTGCAGCTGACTTATTGCATTCTACTATCATATTAATACCGAATAATTTACAACGTACGTTCATCTCTGAGTAATAGTGATAATTATAGAGGTATTTCATTGTGTAGCTCACTTTGTAAGCTTCTAGATATTATTGTCATACAAGAATATGGTTGATATTTTTATATAGCTGAACTTCAGTTCGGTTTTAAGGAAAGTTTGTCCACAACTTTATGTACGGCTGTTTTCATAGAAACTGTTGATTATTATGTCCGGAATGGAAGTAACATGTTTAGTTGTCTTCTTGATGCCTCTTGTGCATTTGATAAGGTGCATTATGGCAAACTTTTCAAACTTCTTATTCGTAGGAATTTACCTGGTGTTATTGTTTGTTTGTTGTTTGATAGTTATACCAGACAGGATTTGTGCGCTGCTTGGGATGGATCAGTTTCTAGATATTTCCAGGTGTCTAATGGTGTAAAGCAAGGCGGGGTCCTTTCTCCGATTTTATTTATTGTATATATCGACGAACTTATCATTTTTATTAAAACGGACTGGTCTTGGGTGTCATGTTGGTCCTTATTTTGTTGGTGCCTTAGGCTACGCTGATGATCTTACTCTTATATGTCCTAGTCTTACTTCCCTTAATCTTATGTTGGATATATGTCGTGATTATGCTCAGGAATATAATGTTACATTTAATGCCAAGAAGACTATGAGCATTAAATTTGGTTCCCATGTTTTACCAACTGATAAGGTGTTTCTCAGTGATACATGTCTGGATTGGGTTGATCGAGTTAAACATTTAGGAAATACTGTTACCAGTGATTTATCAGACTCCTCTGATTGTGATCAGAAATGTTCTACTTTTAATGGTTCAGTTAACAAACTTGATACGTTTAGGAATCTTGATTCGGGTACAATGTGTCATTTATTTCATAGCTACTGCTGTTCTTTTTATGGTTAACAGCTTTGGGATATAACTTCCTCTGGCTTCGGTAAATGTTGTATTCAGTGGAACAAAGCTATACGTAGATTGCTGCATTTACCTCACTGTACTCATACTTGGTTACTAGGACCTCTAAGTCATCAGACTCATATATCTTTTCAACTTCATGTTAAAACGTTAACATTTCTGCACAAAATGTACAACCACGATAATGTTATTGTTAATTATATTGGCCAAAATGCTTTACTCAACGCTATGTCACCTCTTGGAAAAAATTTTGCCTACTTCAGATATGTGTACGGAAGTGATTTCAATGAACTCTTGTCCAAGTCAATCATGAATATTACAGTAAAAAACAAACTACCGCTCTACCAGCAGGGACTTGTTAATGGTGCTATTTGTCTGTTTGATTGTTTAGCTGGTGTTGGTTTTATTGATGGTTTCAATTTGCATGTGGTGGAAGATATGTTTTATAATATTTGTATAATGTAATGTCATCATATTATGTTATGTTATAATTGTACTCCGAGAACGAAATAAAGAATTAATAAATAATAATAATAAAGGGAAAACCAAAGACCAAATCAAATGGGTAGCAGGTGTGAAGGGGAAAGACAAGCATGCAGGGAGGAGTCGTTTCAAACGACGGAGCAATCAAAAAATTACCTATGAATGAGGGGCAGTGCAGGTACTGGAGTGAAACCAAAAAGCACATGGTGAATGACGGGAATTGGAAACTAAAGAACGTGTTGACATTAAGCTTAAAGCATTATCATTACCCACTTTAAACTGAAACCGTTTTCTCAAAGTGTTCAAATCATTTTGAAAACTGCATGCAGTCAAATTTACAAAGATTTAATATCAATAAATCATTTTAACATTTCCTCAGAAGGAATGCTGACCTTATTTACAAAAGGCTCACACAGAAAATAACTGCACTCTTATCATTTGACAAATTGAAATGATTAAATTAACAAAGATTACAAATGTCCACGTGACTCGTATGACACAGAAATCTGCACGTTGCAGCTCATAGACCCCTAACAATAGAATCTTATATAAAAAAAAAAAAAAGTTATAATAATAAAAAGCTTGACATTCATCAGCCGATGTGACACAGATAAATACGTATAAAGCTGCTCAGAATTACACTTCAGAATGCCCTCAAGAATTTAAATGCAGGAGTTAAAAAATTCTAAACAAAAAGTAGGACCCAATGGCAATGTAGAACAGTGCCAAGACTGTTTCAGTGAAGAATAAGTTGCATTCTGAGGCACAAATCAGTTCAATTTACAGCACATTCAGGTGCCGTAAAGAGGAACTACAAACTTATCACCCTGACTGCCCTGTAAGCAATAGAATCAGAAAATAGCAGGTCTTCATAGAGTTGTCCATGGGATCTAATGAGAGTCAATATTTGCATTTTTAGTCGCCAAGAACCATATAGTCACAGCTTCGTTTCTCCCATGAGAGCATTGTTAAAATGCAGTAGGACGGAATACAGCACCTCTTCCAAGATCTGTGGTAAATCGAATACTTCACTGATCTGGACGGCACCTGTCCAATTCAATGTCAAATAGTTTCACGATGTCCTTACTTGAATAAGAACATTTTATAAAACCTATTGATTCCACTATTAACCCTTAAATGCCCCCTGTGACCAATTTGTCACATGATTTTGGGGGTTGACAAAAACCACTGACCCCACATAAATTTTGCAACCTAATGCCCATAGTGACATATTTAGACCATCAGTGCTGCCATCTGATGCATAAAAGTGGAACTGACACTACACTGGCTGCACCGGCTAACCTTTCCAATATGGCCGCCCCCATGGTGGAATCCACACGATAGATCAGCACCCATTCATCACTGGATAAAGTAGGCAAACAGGTAAGCTAATGAAAAATAAGCTATGCCTAATACTTCAGCTATATGTCAACTACCAAAACAATGATGGACAAAAGTTCTCTTTATATCCTAGAAACTTAGACTGACATACACTACTGCTCAAAAGTTTGGGATCACTTGCAAATTTCTTTGTTTTCCAAAGAGAAATACATTTTCATGCATTTCACAAACATTTTTTTCCATTTCACAAACATTTTTATCCATTTCACAAACGATTAAAATTAATCAGATGATTTTCAAAGAATGATCTACATTTTTGCATAGAGGCCTATTATCAGCAACTGTCAGTCCTCTGCATCAATCTCCTGGTATGGCTGCTAATCCAAGTTAAGCATTTTATAAGGCTAATTGATTATTAGAAAACCCTTCTGCAAATGTGTTGCTCAGCTGAAAACCGTTGAACTAATAAGGGAGCGCAAAAGGGAGCATGGCATTCTTGAGGTTGGTTTAGTACCTGAAGCATCAGCAGTTGTTTGTTTGTTTACAGGCTCAAAATGGCCAGAAAGAAAGAACTTCCTTTAGAGACCCGTCAGTCTATTGTGGTGCTTAGAAAAGAAGGCTATTCAATGCGAGAAATTGAAAACTTATAATCTCTTACCATGCTGTCAACTACTCCCTTCAGAGAGCAGCACAAACTGGCACTAACAAGGACAGAAAAAAGGAGTGGGAGGCCCCGATGCACAACTGTGCAAGAAGACAAATATCTGAGAGTGTGTAGTTTAAGACAAAGACGCCTCACAGGTTGTCAACTAGCAGCTGCGCTAAATAGTTCCCGTCAAACACCAGTTTCAGTATTAACAGTGAAGGTGGTTTTTTTTTGATGAAGGCAAAGTTTGAAGTGCATATTCATCATTTTCCATTAAAGTCATTATTTCTAACTCAGACATTGTCAGCATGTTCTGTTCATTTGCTAAATTTCCTATTCAGACTAATTTCATGTGTGTTTCCCTGGAAAACAAGAAAATTTCCAAGTGATCCCAAACTTTTGAGCGGTAGTGTATGTGTCACAAAATTAAAATGAGGTAAAAGGTCGCCAAAAATTAAAAATTGCTATTGGGTTGTTATTAGCCCCTCCCCAGGACATAATAACAGAATACATAGATTTTTCTTTCAACTTTTACTATAGTTGGGCATTTAAGGGTTAAGATCAATATTGCATCGTTCACAGAATTGGCACGCACTTGAGACCAAGTTGTACCCTCAGCGCCTATATCCACAGGAGCCCTAGATAACATTTTGGTCGGAAGGGCTTTCACATCCAAATAAATAGTTGTAAAGGGGCCTTCATCTCTACAGAACATCCCTATTCCTATACATCACTGGTAGAGTGAGGCCAGCTCTCTTTAACAACAAAGCAGTATTTAGTCACAAGTCTTATTAGCGAATCAGAACCCCTATACACCAGCTCTACTCTTGCTCTGTGGTTCTTGCTGAGACTTCTTCATTTCAAGGCCTTTAACCCACGTGTATGCAAAGGAGCCCCCTAAAACCATGATATTACTGGTCCACCACAAAAAGCTCTTCACGCTTGAGGAAAACACCACGGCGAGGACAGTCTGCACACAGGCTTTGGCAGTGCCCGATACGTTGTGCGTCAGGGGGCTTGTGAACTGGATCTGAAGTCCCGTGACATAGCCGATAGCGAACCCAAAGATGCCACCAAGCATCATCATGCCCCAATAGTTCAAGTCCATGAGTCCATTAAAATGGTAGAGTTTGTTCACCTCCCCAAACATTATTATTAGTGGGACAAACAGGACGCAGGCATTGATGTTGTTGTAGTACGAGAGCTTCCACACGCTGCTGTCCACCACGGGCAGGACCTTTTTCGTGTAGATGGCGTTGAGGGACACACACAGGCTGGCTAGCACTCCGTAGACGATTCCAGACCAGGAAAGGGAACCTCCAGCACCTTCCTGATCCACGCCGAGCCAGAATCCGCCTGCAGCACGTCAGAGATAACCAATTTACATTAGCTGCCCATTTCCCTTTTTACAAACAACTCAACTGCATCCTCCCGCTCCCCAAATGTGTAAGGTTAAAAACATAATTTGAGACCGACCCCAATTCTACCGGGCAAGGCACCCCAGGCTGAACATTACAGCCTTTAAAATATACTATGACAGTTTCTGTAGCAATGGACAGACGCTTCATCGACAACTGGGAAAAAAAAAAAAAAAAACACAAACAGTGAGCACAACTGTCACATGTTTTCAGAGCCACGGCCAGCTTAAATTATTTACTGGCTGCTACAGTGCAGTAAACTGCCCGGCAATAGTAAACTCACCTATGATGACTCCACAACACAAGAGCGCATAAAATGAAGTGGTTTGCTTCAGAATCACATAGGACATGAGTACGTTGAAGACCGTACTGAGCGATCTCCCAACCGTGTAGAATGCAACTCCAAGGTTTTTAAGGCACAGGTTGTTGAAGGTGATCATTCCGATGAACACGATCGACAGAGGCAAAACTTCCCGCGATACCTTTATGTCGAATTTGACTGACGGGAAATCCACGCAACTGGGACAAAACCTTGACAGTAAGCACATGCACCAGCATAGCGCCACCGTAACAAGGCACTGGAAAAAAGTCACGAACAGAGGGGCATCCAGTTCACGATTTCCCAGCAGAGTATTGTTCAGGAAAACCATTGTTATGGAAACAAACCAATAAAGGACCACCACAAAGGCAATCTTGATAGCTCTCAGTAAGAACGTTTCCGTCTTGCCATCGTCCATGGAATCGCCGCCGTCAAGAGCCATCCTGAGAATTTTGGAGCGCTTCAACTGAGTCCTGTTCATTTTGTTTTCAGACGAAGAAAAATAAAATGGTTATGAATGTACTGAGATGAAACAAGCCTTGAATCCATACATTACACTACACAAAACACATAGTATTATCTAACAGTCGAAGACCACAGGCGCTCTTTTACGACGTCCATATCCTAGATCCGCCTTCAAATCCGTCAATTTAAAGAGACAGCACTCTATTGAAAAAGCAAATAAGATCCTTGGACTCGCATGTGAAGCAGTATGTTCATAACATGTTCAGTAATTTAATACAAATTTCAAAGTTCATTATTGGTAATGGTTATTACAATACGTTCTTTGTTATCACTGCAATTCGAGTCTCTTCCATTCAAATTGCAACGTGGTATTTTAAAGTGCATTCCGAATTCCGACAGCATGGAAATGATATATCATCAAGAATAAATAAACTTTTTACCATTCTTAGTTAATAATCGAACATGCCGCTGTTGATAGCGAGTTGGGCACCACAAGATACAAGTAATCTGTGACCTATCATTGCTTAATGCGTTACTATTCTTACCTTGGTTGCGCGTTAATTTTTGGCTGGCTTCACTTGTCTGTGTTGCACAGGGAAGAAGGAAGTAAAATAGTCATATGAAGGTGCGTTCTCCTCCCTCGCAACTTAATTTGCCTATCACCCACTTGCAATTTCCCACAGCCTTTCCTGGGTTGAGATTGAAAGCGTTGTTGCTGTAAATAGACGCCGCCCTCATCTAAAAGGTGCAGTCTTGATGTGTTATCATTTCATGTTTTGTTACATTTTTGCCACGCTGATGTGAGCTAGTCTTACCAGACTCAGACCTAGCTCACGAATACCAGGCTTTTGTTGCCGTATGGAGTCAATTATTGGCTTTTGTCGCCACGTGGAAGCCTCACTTAAAATCAAGGCATCTTCGACATACGCAGACATCTGGGCCCTTATGGTGAATTTAATCGGGTGTTAATGCATTCTAAACATTGATTTTTTTAAAAAATGGGGATTTGGCTCAAACTGCGGAGGGAATAAGTGCTCATGAACATTTGTCATATTTACAATTTCACGGTCAATGTGACAAACCAATATCCCTGCTGGGTACCAGGTGGATCTTGAAGTTTGGGCTCGAAGCTACATCAATATATTCTTATATGTTGTAAAAGGATAGAAAAGTTTTGCAGGAGTTGATTTGCCATAAAAGCATCCCAAATTATTAAAAATAAATTTATAATTCATCGCTAACATCCTGAAGGCAGTTTTTAATAACTACATTAAAGTTAAATTATTAATTTTATGCCAATGATAGAGCGTGTATTTTAATTTCATATTACCATGTTTCATGTGGTGTAAGTGAAAACAGTACGCGTGTTTTCACATAAATGGCGATATGAGTCGTAACAATCTTCAGATTATCGTTTCAGAGATTATCCAAGGTATTCTGTTTAGCAAAAACGGATTTACATGACGCTCTAAGTCAAAGTTGGTTTGTTTAAATAGCTGGTCTGCACATCAAACACCAATGTAAAGGCAAGAGTGAGAAGTGATGATTATGGCTCAAACACTTGAATTTCAGACAAAATGTTTTCCCCAATGTTAAATCTCTCATAAAGGGGTCATATTGACGGTGCAATACAGCGCCGAAATTTTCAGTATATTCCATGACCAAATAAGATTAGTCTGTTTTCACATGAGCCTAGGAAAGCTTTTACAATTTCAAATGAATTTGTTTCATGGAAATGTCTTAAAATATCTTTCTGTGTCAAAGAAATACGGCCTGTGTGCTCTGGCTCTAAGTAGAGCGGTCACAGTGCTTGTTTTGATTTAGTATTCTGCGCTTTTCGCCACTGGGTGGCAGCCTTGTTCAACAAAAAGGCCCACAAAAAGAAAATACTAAAGAAAAAAATAAATTAAACTCAGTTCTCAGAGCATAAATGTGATCTAGGCATCCAGTCTACTGTTAGAAATTACACATTCCTAGTTGGCACTTACAGACGCTAATTACTGTGAAAATTGTGATTGGATTATACAAGTTCATATATTGACTGAGGCATCAGCTGAGCCCTTTTATGATCTGATTCAGGCTGAGCTAAACAGTGAACACCCAGCTTGGTAAGCTTAAGCTTTTCTCAGCCATGGGGCCATGCTAACATACACATAAGAAGGTAGTGGTTTGATATATCACAACACGACAAGTTAAGATACAGTTGCATCTCAAACCAAATGTACACACTGTTCAGTTTAGCTAGTAGCATCTCGATGTAATGGAGACTGTAGCTTTGTCCTGGTCTCTGCGGACAACCTATTAATGTGGTGCAGCTTGTATGGAGCTGCAAAGCTTCACTTTAGAAAGTGAAACACATTGCGTTTAAGGAAAACTCCTTGGAGTTGAGTACATACTGTATATCCAGTTCAAAACTGCAGTTGGATTAACTAGTAGGTCACAATTCACGCCACAAGACTAATAGAGCCTTTGTTCTAGAAATGGCACAATATAAAAAGTATTGACAGAGTCAACACAAAGAAAAAAACCCAGTTCACACAGTCAGGCAATCCAGATCAAAAACAGGCAGTTCGACTCCCGTACAACAGGCAAAGGCAGAATCATAAAAGAACATTTCCGTAGTCAGAACGCCAAAGCCAAATCACAAAGGGAATATCAAATCCAAAAAAACAAATTAGAAATAAATCACAGGTAGTCAATCAGACACAGAGGCCTAGACAGAATCAGAAGTCAGGAAACGAACCAAATAGTATTCATGGAAGTCCCAGGCAATAACTCCCTCATAAACTAGCCACTGGAGAATAGGCTAAGGGAAACTCACTAAATGCCAGGGGGCTGCGAGGTATATAAAGGGAGAACCAAAGACCGAATCAAATGGGTAGCAGGTGTGAAGGGGAAGACAAGCACGCAGGGATGAGTGGTTTCAAATGAGGGAGCAATCAAAAAATTACCAATGAATGAGGGGCAGTGCAGGTACTGGAGTGAAACCAAAAAGCACCTGGTGAATGACGGGAATTGGAATGTTAAACTAATATAACAAACTGCTGATATAAACTAGACAGGTTGGTCGCCCGCGACCAATTGATGTAGCCCCCTATCGCCCACATTTTTCATTTTAGACACAAATTGTCTATAATTAATGAATTATGTTACCATGGCAGCCAAAATCTGAAAAAACATATCTCCAAATCCATGGAATTCTCCAGCTTGAAATTTTGAGCATCTCTTTGTAGGAATATGCCCTAGCAGTGTTACAAATTTCATGAAAATCGGTTGATATGGATTTTGTGAAAAGTAGGTCAAAGGTCAAGGTCATGTCAATTGCCCTCAAAAAGGTCATCACCTCAGAAGGTCATCGTGATGCATATCATTTGAAAGGAAATTTTCTACTCTTTCCAATGATACCAAATTTGAACAAATTGAACTGCTGGTTTAGGAGTTATTACATAATTTCGGTGTCAGGGTCACCAATTGTTGGAAATCCCGCCAAAAACAAAAAATACGCTAGATTGTCAAAAATGGTGGGAATGCCTTGAAATTTGGTGTGCTGCCATTTCTCAAGGACGTCCACCAACATGCCAAATTTGATCGAAATCTAACGGGGTGTAGAAAAAAATTGAGTGGTTTGGTGTGGAATGACCCAACAGTGACACACCCACAAAATTTCAGAGATATCCGTTCATTACTTTTTGAGTTATTTTGTTCACAAACAAACAGACAAACAGACAAACAAATGGCACCTATCACATAACCTCCTGCCAACTTCGTTTGGCAGAGGTAACAACAGAGGAAGAACAACAACTATGCGCTGCTATGCATTTTCAAGCTAGAAAGCTTGGAAGCTAGGTAAGTTCTTTTCATATCAGCATTGCATTATTTGGAAAATGGAAAAAGCATTACCTTCTATTTTGCAATCTATTCAAGTCAATGGGATGAAGCTACCAGTCGGTCCAGTGGGTCCCTTATAGCCTATACAGTTGCATGCAAAAGTTTGGGCACCCCTGATCAAAATTTCTGTTACTGTGAATAGCTAAGCAAGTAAAAGATGATCTGATTTCAAAAAGGCATAAAGTTAAAGATGACACATTTTCTTATATTTTAAACAAGTTTACTTATTCATTTCCATCGTTCACAGTTTCAAAATGACAAAAAAAGGAAAATGGCCCGAAGCAAAAGTTTGGGCGCCCTGCATCATCAGTACTTAGAAACACCCCCTTTGGCAAGTATCACCACTTGTAAATGCTTTTTAGTGCCAGCTAAGAGTTTTTAAATTCTGGTCAGGGGGATTTGTGCCCTTTATTTTCTCGCAAAAGCCTTCTAGTTCTGTGATATTCTTTGGCTGCCTTGCATGCACTGCTCTTTTGAAGTCCATGCACAGATTTTCAATGATGTTGAGGTAGAAGATTGTGAGGGCCCTGGTCAAACCTTCAGCTTGCACCAGGATCATTATCCTGTTGTGGAGGCCATCCTCTTTTCATCTTCAGCTTTTTTTACAGATGGTGTGATGTTTGCTTCCAGAATTTGCTGGAATTTCAGTGATTCCATTCTTCCTTCTACTAGTGACATGTTCCCTGTGCCACTGGCTGAAACACAAGCGAAAAGCATAATCGATCCAACCACGTGCTTGACAGCTGGACAGGTGGTCTTTGCATGAAATTTTGCATCCATTTTTCTCCAAACATACTTTTGCTCATTGCGGCCAAATACGTCTATTTTAACTTCATCAGTCCACAGGACTAGTTTCCTAAATGCATCAGGCTTGTTCAGATGTTCCTTAGCGACATTCTGATGCTGAATTGCGTGGTGAGGATGCAGGGAAGGTTTCCTTCTCATGACTCCTCCATGCAGGTCATATTTGTACAGGTGTTGCTGAACCGTAGGGCAGTGCACCATGACTCCACCGTGTGCTAAATCTTGCCAAAAGCCTTTTGTTGTCAAATGGGGGTTTTTATTTACCCTTCCAGCAATCTGATGAGCAGATTTCACAGGAAGTTGTGTTGGTCTTCCAGACCTCAACTTGACCTCCACCGTTTTTGTTGACCGCCATTTCTTAATTTTATTATGAACTGAGCAAATGGCTACCTAAAAACGCTTTGCTATCTTCTTATAGCCTTCTCCTGCTTTGTGAACATGAATTATTTTCATTTTCAGAGTGGTAGGCACCTGCTTAGAGGACACCATGGCTTCTGATTGTTGGGACAAGGTTAGAGAAGTCTGGGTATTTATAAAGCTTTGAAATTTGCATCACCTGGCCTTTCCTAATGATGATTCTGAACAAGCCATAGCCATAACAAGCCAATTAAGGCCTGAGACCATGATCAAAGTTATCCGAGAGCTCAAATCTTTTAGGGTAAGTTACCAAAACTTTTACAGGGTGCTCCTTTCCTTTTTTTTACCCTAGAATTGTACAAAACAAAAATATTAAACTAATATTGCTTAAAATGTCAAAAAAAGTGTTTTATCTTTAACTTAATGCCATTCAGAGATCATTTTATCTTCTACTTGCTTAACTATTCACAGTAGCAGGAATTTTGACAAGGGCTGCCTAAACTTTTGCATGCAACTGTACGTATGGGAGAAATGTATGCTGATCATGCCTATTCAATAGCCTGATAACAGTCAAACCAGGAGAATGGGTGCAGCTACTGTGCTTTTTCATTCGGCAGCTTATTTGCTGGATGACTTGCATTTGATAATAGGCGATTGTGTAATATTGCACAGAGAAACCTTGACTTGAACCACCCGTTAGCCTGTAATGTCCTGTCTGATTAAGGCTTTAGAAGTTCTGGAAATCAAGGTTATTGGAACAATTAGCAGTCAATTCAGTATGCAACATCCCAAGGGCTCTTCAGAAAATTAATGTTCTGCCTTATTAAAAATAAACAAGACAGAATTTTCAATGCAAAGCAAGTTCCAATGTGCAAAGACGCACATTTTTTGCACCATATAAATAAAATCATAAATAAAATATTACAGCTCAAATTCCAATGGAATTGTTTTTTTCAATGGAGTGGAGAGAGGCATCCTTTTGTGAATTTACTATTAATTAAATTTTCTCCTCTTTGCAAATTGATTTAAAAAAATACAGGGAAAAGTGTTCTCAAAAAAAGGTTGTTTAGCAATAACCTTGAGTTTTAACACAGATGAGGAGCTAATCAGGGAGAGAGAAGAAGAGAGAGATTCCATAGTTATT
Organism: Gymnothorax javanicus; assembly: GCA_029692085.1. NCBI lineage: Eukaryota > Metazoa > Chordata > Actinopteri > Anguilliformes > Muraenidae > Gymnothorax > Gymnothorax javanicus. The sequence continues at coordinate 38,891,756 of CM056209.1, forward strand.
CTCTGACTCTTAATGGCTGAGGAGACCAACACAGTGCGGTTTGGTGATGTCCATGGTGTGACTGTACCAGGGGCTGACGGCTGAAGTGCGTGAGGATAATATTTGAGGAGACTGATCTCCCACAACTGTTTTTTAAACTGCAGGCGAGAGGAAACAGGGGCCACCCTCATTAGAGAAAGGTTAGACAGAGGAAGGTTGTGCTGCATTGCTCTGCATGGCTAATGATGCAAGATCAAAAGATGACTTTTGACTGCCTGAGACAATTAGGAGCAAAAACTTCAGGTGACTAAGACATATACCCTGAGCCTGCACAACTTTTTTTGTTTGATGGGGTGTGATTTGTAACCTCTCTCATTAAGAGCCCTTCGGAATTCATCATCTATTGCTTGGCTCCCACAGGAGCGATTCACCAAGGACTCTTCCACACAGATGAGCTGGCTTTATTCTCGACAATGGCAGACTTGTGGGCACTAAAGGCCGGTCATCACTTATATTTCTTAGGCTGCCTTTAGTACCTTCATTAACCCTCAAAGTGCTAATCGCTGCTATTGTCACACAAGGCACAAAATATATGAAGCAAAATGTCCAATTTCAGCCTTCAAAAGGTCAACAATTTTGTCGATTTTTAGTTGGCAATGACCTTCCGAAGGGTTCAAAGGTACTTGTGAGTCCTGAAGGTCATTTGTCAACTAAATAATGACAATTAACTTTTGGAGGGTTAGGGTGAGTAAAAATTTAGCACTTTAAGAGTTAATGTGAAACAGTACCCAGTTGAAAACAGCCCTGAATATGACTCATCTCTGTGCTGCAGCTGTTGGACTCTTTGTTTAGTGCTCTCCCTGCCCATAGGATGTGATTATGCGCTCTTGGCACCAAACGAAGCAAACAAACCAATGCCTGCCTTTTGACTAATGAATTTCCTTTCCTTAATTGTTTAATAAGGGAAGAAATGAGGAAAAAATGCTGATTACCACTCTGCAGGGCGAAAATGAAAGATGTTCTGCATCAATGTGCAATACAAGAGAGAATATGACTAAACTCGTGTTTTTTTCTAGTTCCTAACGCACAAATACCCTGATTTCCCTCATTTTTTTCTTGAATATACCACTGAAACATTAACTGCTGTCTTGATTATATACACCATAGCACACTAAGCTTTATAGGTAATACTATTGTTTTTTTCATTTGGAAATTGGGAATATATTTATTGGCTTTAGTATGAAAATTATGAGCATTAACAGACCTCTTAATTTAGAATCATCAACATTATTTAGAGCATAATTGACATTTTATGCGATGTATAAATCACTTATTACCCAAATTTATGGAGCCCAAGAAGATAACCAAAAAACTTTGTCTGCTGCAATCGCACATTCTGCCTCTGAGAGGCAGCATAACTCTTGATTTCAGATTGCCAGTTTCAAACTATACCCACTTGTAAACTCAGGGCAAATACATAGATACTTGAATATATTTGGCATTAGCATCCTTTTTTAATTTATTTAATTATTACAGTAAACACATTCCTTTTTGCCTAAAGCCATGTTGGTTGATAATTTAATCTGACTTATATTGATTTTGAAACTAAACTCAATCTTTCTTTTTCCAATATTGCAGATCATATACACTGTAAGGTCTGTAAATATTTGGACATTGATAAAGTTACAGTTACTTTATCTGCAAACCACAGCCTATTGGAGAGGAAATAATGCATATGATCTTAAATTTGAGATGTTCAGCTTTGATTTGAGGGTTCTTGCTTGTAAACTGGCTAAAGGTGTAGGAATGTCAACTCTTGAGGTCCACTCTTCTTTTTAGGGAAAAATGGGCTGCACAGCTGTTCCATGGCTTTTGTTATTTTATTTACAGGTCAGCACACAAAGGGTCTTGAGTTGATCTCAAGTGTGTCATTAGCGTTGGAATCTGTTACTATTACCTTTCTACATGTGGACCAAAGAGCTGTTACTACCAGTGAGGAAAGCCATAATTAGGTTGAGAAATCAAGCAAAACCAAACAGGTGTAGAAAAATTAACAATTTGGTGGCCTCTTATAAAGAAAGAACACACAGGTGAGCTCCGGAACACCAAAAGGCCCAACAGACCAAAGATAAATGCGGTGGAAGACAAAATAATTCTTCCCTTAGAGAAGAAAAATCCCTTCACAACAGTTTGCCAGCTCAAAAACTCTCTCCGAGAGGTAGGTGGATCAACAGTCAAGGACAGTTTTCACCAGCGTAAATACAGGGGATTACGATAACATGTAAATTGCATTGGTAATCCACAAAAAATAGAGAAGGTTGGCAAGAAATATAAGAAATCCAGTACAGTTCTGGAGCAACATCCTGTGGACAGATGAGACAACTGTCAACTTGTACGTTTGTACTAGAATGATGAGAAGAAAATTGAATATGGACAGAAATGCATATGAGCCAGCACACGGCCCATCTGTGAAGCATGGTCAAGTGTGAGCGTGTATGGAATGCTCTACAATGGTCAAGCCGATCACCTGACCGACATCCAAAAACTAGCAAAAACTGAACATGCTTGCAGTAAAGGCCTGGCAGAGCATCTCCGGGAAAGGATTCCATTGTCTGGTGATGTCTAAGGGCTCCAGACACCAAGCAGTCTCTGACAGCAAAGGGTTTGCTGCCAAATGTTAAAAATGACTGTTTAATATATGATTGTCATATGATTACTTTTAATTCCCTAAAATGGGGGAGGGTAGCTACATACAAAAATGGTTGTAATTTCTAAAGTGTATACAGTATTCTGGGCAAAATCCTTACAGTTGAAAGTCTTTAAGCAAAGCTTGAATGACTCATGTCAAATCCATTGTGGTGCAGCTTGCAGAGCCAAAATGATGACAATTGTGTCACTCGCCTAATACTTATGGACCTGACTATTTTTAAGTAACTGTGTGAACAAAACAGCAGGCAAAACATATTATGCAATTATAACAACGGTAAAAGCAAACAGAAATAATTTTGGAGGAAAATCTATTCTTACTTCGATTAGCACTTGATTGGAGTGGTGAGTTTGTGTAAAAAGCAGTGTGGCATGGACTAGGCGTATCTTATTCTTCGGTTATGTCAACCTTCTTTATGAAAAGATTCAAGGAAATTCAGTTACATCCCTCCATTGCGATTAAAATCCATCTGCATTATTGAGGTTAAGCTTAGTGGCAGGAGAGGCCGTTTTGCACTGACAGCGCAAGATGCACGCTTGAATATTCTCATGGAATTTCCGGTGTTATCGGCGTTATATTCAATAGCTGACGAATGAGAGGAGAAATAGCTGACAATCTGAAACCCAGGGATTAAGGCCGCACAAATACAGTGTCACCGATATTCTCAGAAATCCTCTTTTTATTACTTCTGAATATTTTCTTCGGTCCTCACACATCCTGAGCCGGACTTTGGAAGACACCACAAGCCGGGAGGAGCGCATGCTTTAGCTCCGGGATTTATCAGTTTTAAAATCGTCATACCAGAAAATCTGTTATGAAAATCTACGAGGAATCAACCTTCATAAGCATACTATTGTGTGTGTGTTTTTACAGGCTCCGCTGACATGTTACACAAGGCAATTTGGGAGATATCGATCACATCAATAATTCCCTTTGTTCCTGTTACTGACCTCTCACCTCCGTTCGTCAAAATCCAATTTCTGGCTCGGAAGATAAATCACCTTGTGTTGAGTGACGGGTTGGGGAGGGCGGGCGGAAGGGATGGGTGAAGGAGAACTATATTGGCTCCCCAATATCAGCTACCCCCTACTCCACACGCTCACCCTCCGTTGCTTGAGTATTGGCCGAATTGGGACCAAGGCGCCACACAAGTACAATTCTGCAGCACTCTTGCCTCTCTCGCCGAATCGTCTTTCCTCTCATCCGAATGTAACCGCGCCGTTTCCTCGAGCTTATACCGAAAAACAAACGATGGCACACATTTTTCGGGCGCTAGTCCCAGATCGATGTCTCACTGTCAGTTCTGTAGAGCGGTGCTCCGAGTCATATACAACGTTAGATTGAGTGGGCATCGCTGTCATTAAAAATGTGACTGCGCGCCGTCGGTGAGGATCAGGGCTTTGCAATAAACCAAACTGACTGAGGAGTTTACTGCTGCGAGTGTAAACGCTCGGGTTTGTTCATCCACTGCTTTCAATCATTACAGATACCTCAGTGCTCACCTCAGAAACAAAAGTAAAACATTTTACTCTTTTCCCCCAGAACTCAACACCTCAGGGGGCATACGTAAGAGCTGCAATACCCAAGACATCACTCTTAGTGAAATGTCCCAATTTACAGGCAGTGAGGAAGATTGTGTGTGTGTGTGTGTGTGTGTGTGTGTGTGTGTGAGAGAGAGAGAGAGAGAGAGAGAGAGAGAAATGGAGAGAGAGAGTTGGAGATGAGGATGTACTGTATAAAATGGCAAAGACTGGACCACTCATCTCTGAAAAGCACACAGTTTGCTATTATCAATGACTGTACAAACTATTCTGAAATCAGAAACACACATTTCAGTAAATTATCTCAATTTAACAAAATAATTCCCTTCCCTGAAAAACAGGGAAAAGCTGTAAATCCTTCTGGAGAAAAGGATTGTTGCAGAATGTTTCACCTGTCAACATCCCGAGGACTTCTAGTAACCACCCATATATAGGGTAGAATGTCTTACAGATTCAACTTGGAGAAAGCAAGATGACAGTAAAATTACTATTTGCAGATTTGAATATTTTATTGTTCTATTTTCACTCTGTTTGCAACTGCATTTTTTTTATGTCTTACGTAATGTTTTGGCTATATTTACCTATTGTACAGTATTCTATGCCAATAATCACATTGAATAATAAAAAAAAATTAAATAAAAAACACAGATGTAAGACTTCATTTCTATTGAAGACACATTTTTGCAGGATTGTGTAATCCATTTCAACTGCAGCATGCATGTCTATGATTTGCCTCTTACAAACAATCGATCTGGTCTTCATTGATTTTCCTCGGTGCGTCTCGGAGAAGTGTGTTAATTGTAAACACATCATTGAGCGGCTCTCATATGCAGAGCAATCTGTTTGCTTGGGTGACCTTGAAGAGCTCTAATCAAAGTTAAAGGTAGCCTCCAACTCCATCTTGCTGAGTACTTTATTTGTAAGGGGAACAGGTGTTGGCATCCCATGCTACATTAGTTCTAATTCATTGCTTGCCAGGGTGGATTGTCTTTGAGAGTTAACTCGTGGGTGATTTATGGGTGCAGCTTTCCAGTTATGGCCGTCTGCTGTTGCATGCACACAGCATTCCAAGAACTTTTACTTTCGAAGAAGAAAGACTTCCTGTCTTTTAATAGCCGCCCACATGCACTCTATGGGAGTCGCGAGACAATTTCAGTGAGCATAATGGCAGTGTACTGTGGAACAGTGTGCATGTTCTAACTGTGTAGGTGTGGGTTTTCTCTAGGTACTTCAGTTTACTCCCACAGTCCAAAGACAAGCATGCCTGGGTTAATGGAGACTCTAAACTGCCTGTAGGTATGTGTGAGTGAGTGAATGGTCAATGATCCTCACAAACTGGCAAACGACCCCAGGTGCATTCTTGCTTTTCGCTCATTGAGTGCTCTGATAGACTCCTCCCTTGAAACCCTGACCGGGAATAAGCCGGTTATATAATGTGTGGATGGTAAATGTGATACTAAGTGTAGAGCATGATATTTTTTTGGAAATTCGAAGCATGATGCGCGTTGCCTCTTGAACTCTTTGGGCTGCATTCAGTTGACAAAACCTGAGGAACCACTGTAAAGGGTCCAATGTAAATCCGAAGCCACAGAAAAGCACTTTATTACCCCGCCCCACCTGAAGGGTGAGGGCAAGGGGTATTGTTTTTGGTTTGATTTGCTTCTGTGTTTGCGTGTTTGTGCGTTTGTTTCTGTGTTTGTTTGTTTGTTAACACTTTAGCAGCAAAACTAATGGCCAGATTCATCCCAAATTCGGTTTAGGGCTTGCCACTGACCCAGAATAGATGCCTATTGAATTTCGGGAAAGTAGTTCAAAGTATGTGTGAGGGGCGGGGTTTGTTGTGCCTGGCACCACTTGTTTAAGATATATTTCTGTCGGTTAGGTTGACAGAGTACACTTAATAGTTTACAGCAACACCCTGCAAATGCCCTCACATATAGACTAAATTTCATGTATTTGGAACACAAGAGGAAACTGGAGTGTCTGGAGCAAACCTCTGCTTTCACAGTAAGGATATACTAATTCTACACAGAACTCCTTTGCCTGAATTCAAACCAGTGATATTCTTTTGGCATAGTATTCAATGCACCATCATACATGCCACTACATACACTGTGTAGCTCTTGCCATTTCATAAAACAAAAATGTTTTTTATTCCTAAATCATATGGCACGAAAAACCAAATTGTATTCCGAGATGTTTTGTCAATATTGCAATGTATTTGTGGGCAAAATTTTTTTCAAATGACAAATAGCATGGCTATCTATTTTAGTGATCACTAATTTTAGGCTATTTAAGGCTATAAGTAGATCTAAGGTGTCATTTTTAATACTTCCAGGGTGATACCGATTGATTTTGAAATATTCAGTCCCCAGTGAATAATTTCCCTTCTGGCAGCTTTTATAAAAAAATGTACCTAATATAAAGAACTAACATTTTCCACGTTGCTATAGCAAATATGGCTTATTAATATTATGGGGTTTTTTTGTATATTTAAAGCCACTGAAATGTATATGTGTTAATTCTATGATCACTGTTACTGTTATTGAGTCTTTACACTGGTATGAAGTTGAATGTCGACTCTATAAGTGACACAGCAACCATGCAAAGCCTGCTTAAGATGATCGATACTCTAAATTTTCACAGATAACAATATAAGCAAAACACACCTCATAATCACAAGTTTTTCCATTAATGTACTTTGAACAGTAACTCAACACAACAATGAGAGTTGCTGTTGACATCATCATTAAATATGAGTTTCTCTTCTAGAAGACCTGTGTCTCACCTTTTAACATACAATCTCCAGAGCTAGCATTCATAATTAAAGTACTCTGCATTGAATTACTTGCAAATAATTTAACCCTCTCTGTTTCTTTAGCAAGTTCAATCAGAAACATCCCTTAAAACAGATGATGACCCTTTGAGAGAGTAAAAAATTGCAAGACCAAATTTGATACGCACATCTGAGAGAGTAAATCACTGAATATCATAGTCTTGCAATAAATAAATAAATAATATACATTGGATCATGAACCCCATAGAATCTGCTTTGTTGGAAGTGGTCATGCTTACATGTAAACAACAATGCTTTACAAAGCCAGTAAACAAATGAATGCTATATTTAAACTGTTTAGCAGTTCATTTTCATGTGTAAAGAGTGCCCTTCAGCAAGCATAGACCAAATCTCCTTGACCCTACCAATGGAAAAGCATTGCTGTTATCAAAGAATTCAGTGGGGGCCCAACTCCACACATCTTCAAAATGCAGATTTTCCATGTTTTGTGCTTGGCACACTTTAAGTGACAAGGTCTTGAATATTTGGAAGAAGGTCCCAATATTCACGAATAAACGTGCTTTATCTTCATATATTTTACTGAGACAGTTCAGGACCGGCCCGACTCCGGGGGCATCATTTATAAACGGCATGTAGATGGACAAAAGATGTGTCTGCCACTTTCACTGTGGATTTTTGATTTATAAAAACAAAAATTACTTTGAAGACATGCAAAATTAATAAGCTTGAAGATATTTCAAAAATTCCAAGTTACAGTAATTGAGATTAATTAAGAAAAAATTGCATGCAATTATGCTTACCCATGTTTTACAGATTAGGTATTATCTTAATTTTTTTTTTTTCATACCAACACTGCCTTTCTTTTTTGTGCGTATGCAATATTGATGTATATATTTTTGAAAATTTCTATAAATCTTCCCCAGGAGCTGGACCCATCTTAGTGGAGTTTCTGCCTCGACCTGTAGGAGGCAGCAGCAGTAATCAAAGATTGCAGATTTGGGGGAGGGAGTTAGGTTAAATGAAAAGAGATAATATGTATTTTTGCTTAGAGTGGATTTCATGTCATGGTTTAAATCGAAGTACATGAGGAAACGTTTTTTTTTTTTGGAAAGTTGAAGCTTTAAATACCAGACCTTACGTAGAAGGTGAAAACCCTCCCCTCCAAGATGAGATACAGTATTTTACCTCAGCATAATTGTTTTGATGTAAGGAATTTACAAATTCAATGCTTCATGGTATCCATCAACTGTTTTGAAATAAAATGATTCTGCGAAATCAAGAAATGTTCAGTCTCTACCAGGCAGAAGATCCAGCTCTAATTCAAGAAGGGCCCAACTCCACTATCTTGATTTGGTCTCTCTTCTGAAAACAATTTCATGTGCTACCATCATTTTTTATTGGCCGCCTCTAGTAACAAGGGAACTGCACGTGTCAAAAGTATGAAGCAAAGGTTATGACCACCCTATGAGGAAAATAACAAAATAATAAACAAATAGTAATGTTCGGCAATACATTGTTTCTCGAGTTCACCCTTGTTGAATTAACAGATTCAATTATATTTCATCTTTCAGCACCAGTAAATTTCTCAAAAGTTTGAATTTGCTAGCTATTGTTCATTCAAGTTACTACATCATAATCCATTGAAATATCTGGTTAAATCGTTCAACTTAAGTTTAATCCCAGGGATAAGGTTCTGATTATTGTTGAGTGGACAGTGGACAACCATTCATAAACTGAAAAAAAAAAAACACAATTTCAAAGCATAGCATCTGTGTGTCAAATTCTCTACACGCTGTTCTTTGTGACTGTTCAATGTAAGTGCTGTGATATTTATGAAGATGAGGCAATAGTCTGTAACTCTTCTTCCAAACCTTTGGACTGGAATTTTTCAAACTTTCTTACTCATAGAAGAAAAGAACCTGTAATACCACAATTTTAGGTCTTCTAACAACCCGAGTTTCTTTGTACAGGACTTAGTTCATACTGTACAGGGTGGATATGCTTTAGGCATCAGTTGAGGAACGTCAACATTTTGCAATAACTGCAAGTTTCCCAATGGGGTGCGATGTTGATTGTGCAGTTTTGGGAGAATATGAATTGTGAAACCTTTTCCCTCATTGTTCGTTTTTCCTATCAAAAGCTTAATCAATGCAGCATGTGTTTATATTGCAAATTTAGCAGGACAACATTTATGGGCAAGAGGCCCAGATTAAAGACCTGTTTAATAATAATTAAAAAAAAACCTACAAAATTTTATGTTTTTGTCAGCATATAATGTTTTTGAGATGGACGGAATGTTTGAGCAGGTAAATTGGTCAGTTTTATATCGTCTAATTAACTAGATAATTGAAAATATGGTGTGCTATATCTGTCAAAAGAGAGCCTCAGGCCTTTGAATTAATTTTAATATCCTGCGCTGCTAATTCTAATTAGATTCAAATGAGCAGAGGAGTGAAAATAAGCCTTCATACACATGACCCTGGGTTTGGACTGTATGGAGTTGTTAGCTGAACTTGATGATTGGTAAAGATAGAGCATGTGGGCATGAATGGCACTGCTCAACAATAAGTCTTCTCTAAAGAGGCCTGGGATTGCGTGGAAAAACAAGCCTTAAAAATTTGCAATTTTAAAATAGCAATGGAACAGATGGCACGGGAGCAGGCCCCGATTTTTCTTCAGTGGGTTGGTGTGCGAACGTGTGCAAGTGGGTGTATGTGTGTGCGTTCGTGCGTGCGTGTGTGTGTGTGTGTCCATGAGTCTGGCTTTATTGTTGTGTTTGTATGTGTGTCTGAGTGCGTGTGTGGGAGTGTCAGTGTCTGGTCGTGTATGTGTGTGTGTTCATGTGTGGGTGGGTGTGTGAGTGAGTGCATGAGAGCATTAGTGCATCATCGAGTTGGGAATAAATGTGAAACCGTTCACAGATGTCATATTTCTCAGCTTCCTGGCAGAGTAGGAGTCGGAGGAGTAGGTGGGAATTTGTGTACAGGGCAGTGCTGAAGCTGGGAAGAGACAATCAATTAATCGATGAATAAACTGCTCAGAATGTATTCGCTCATTTCATTTTTATGAAACCTTGTCAAAAATACAAATCGCCAACAGGAAGAAAACTGGACCAAATTACCCCTTGACCATAAGAGGAGTAGGAGCAGAAATGTTGAGAAACCCATACAAGAAATGACTAAAAATAAAACAGGCAATGCTTTCAGAAATAAATGGGCAAGGTTTTCTGCTCGAAGAGTGTAGTCGGAAGCACAATGTCCATTCTGTCTTCCTGGAAATTGCATTTCAGGGCTTGACATGGTATTTATATCCGTGCTGGAGCTGGGGCATGTCATATGTCATGAGAGTAAAGTGCCTCAGTCTAATGGCTGGAGTAGAGGAGCGAGGGAGAAATCTCTTCTGTCTTCTATTGCAGATACCCTGTGGTTCTCTACACATCCATCCATCTTTACGCACTGCATGATCAAGCTTACACGTACAAACACCTGCAAATCCAATATGTGATGTTTTCCTCAGTGATGTCAGGTGATTAGACCAGTGATGTCGGGTAATTAGACCAGTGATGTCGAGTGATTAGGCCAGTGATGTCGGGTGATTGGGCCAGTGATGTCAGGTGATTAGACAAGTGATGTCGAGTGATTAAGCCAATGATTTTAGGTGATCTGTCCAGTGTTATTGGGTAATCAGACCAGTGATTTTAGGCGATTAGGACAGTGATGTTGGGTGATTAGGCCGGCGATGTCAGGTGATTAGGACAGTGATGTCAGGTGATTAGGCCAGTGATGTCAGGTGATTAGGCCAGTGATGTCTGGTGATTACGCCGGTGATGTCAGGCGATTAGGCCAGTGATGTCAGGTGATTACGCCGGTGATGTCAGGCGATTAGGCCAGTGATGTCAGGTGATTAGGCCAGTGATGTCAGGTGATTAGGCCAGTGATGTCAGGTGATTACGCCGGTGATGTCAGGCGATTAGGCCAGTGACGTCAGGTGATTAGGCCGGCGATGTTGGGTGATTAGGCATGTCAGGTGATTATGCCGGTGATGTCAGGCGATTAGGCCAGTGACGTCAGGTGATTAGGCCGGCGATGTTGGGTGATTAGGCATGTCAGGTGATTATGCCGGTGATGTCAGGCGATTAGGCCAGTGATGACAGGTGATAAGGACAGTGATGACAGGTGATAAGGACAGTGATGTCAGGTGATTAGGCCAGTGCTGTCAGGTGATAAGGACAGTGATGACAGGTGATAAGGACAGTGATGACAGGTGATAAGGACAGTGATGTCAGGTGATTAGGCCAGTGCTGTCAGGTGATAAGGACAGTGATGACAGGTGATAAGGACAGTGATGACAGGTGATTAGGCCAGAGATGTCGAGTGATTAGGCCAGTGATATCGGGTAATTGCAGTGCATGCCACGAGACGGGCGCGATTGCGCCGGCGCCCCAGCGCCGGAGCTAGAACTGGCAATTGGGGGGCACAGACACGTCCCTTTATGACAACAGTTAGTACTGGCTAGTTCTCAATCATTTTCCTTTATTGACATGTTTTCCAATTATCATAATTGGCAACTGAAGACACGGTTTCTCTCCACATGCGATCTAACAGCGATGAAATCATGGGTGTTATTTTCAGTACAGTGGCGGAGTCAGAACTGAGTATTGGGGTGCTCAGTGATTTTAGGTGATTAGGCCAGTGATGTCAGGCTATTAGGATAGTGATGTCGGGTGATTGGGCCAGTGATGTCAGGCTATTAGGACAGTGATTTCGGGTGATTAGGCCAGTGATGTCTGGTGATTACGCCGATGATGTTAGGTGATTAGGGGAGTGATGTCAGGTGATTAGAGAGTGATGTCAGGTGATTAGGGCAGTGATGTCAGGTGATTAGACAGTGATGTCGGGTGATTAGGCCTGATCGGAAAAGGCTCCAGTTAACCCCAATGGTGCTTGATGGGGTTTAAGTCTTGGCTTTTTGCAGACCAGTCAAGTTCCCCAACACTGATTTTGACAAACCATTTATATCGTCGGCCTGCTGATAAAACCTTGTATCTTCAAAATGATAAACTTTACAGAAGAGCATAAAAAATGTTTAATTTTGCCTGTAAGAATGCAGTTGAGCTGTGTTCGGATAGATGACTATTTTTCTTCCAAGAATGTATCCAATCAAAAAAATTTTGTGTTTCGCAATCTTTATGTTATACGAGTTTTTATTTCTTATCAAATTGGAGATACGAGGTTTTATCACCAGGCCGACGATATACCTCGCTCTGTGCATGGGGACTTTGTGAAGCTGAAACAAGAAAGAGCTTTTCCAGTCGTTGCATACTCAACGTCAAGATTTTCCTTCAGTGGAATCTAGAGGCCTAACTGATGCTTGATGCTCCATACTCAAGGAGTGTCCAAATAGTTTTGGCCAGGCTGAATAAATTTACATTATTTTCCACATTATTCAAGTCACAGGGTTCCTCTGGAAATCTGCTCCTGCACAAATATAATTGTCCATCTCTGAGGGTAGGAACAGGGGAAAACTAACCTGAACCGTGTTTTCAGAGCTGAAAAATAACACAGCGAGGAATTCGACTCATGACACATTTCAGCTTGTGCCATTATTTGTGGAAGGGATTACCCGGCAGATGAACCCTGCGCCTGTGGAGGAGTCCTACTGAAACGTTAGACATTTCACTGCGAATCATCGGTGCAGCTGAGCCGGGTGACTGGAACCCTGATGTTTCTGGAAGGGCCAATTTACCCGCTGAGGCTGGGGGTGGAGCGAAAGAATGCGAGAGTGAAGTGTCCCTGATTAGAGATCCTGATGCTTTCTGTAGTATTAAGTGGATGCACAATAGGACACTATATACCAGGGATCATCAAACCATGGTGCTCAACGTCCGAAAACTGTCGCCCTCCGTTCCCTGCGGGAGTCTGTCTGATGTAAGGACAGTGCGGTCAGGTGGAAGCACAAATCTTTTAGTCCAATGTTAAACTAGTATGTGTTTTCACTCATAAAAACATACATCCCCCCCCCGGCCCCCTACTTTGCCTAACCCACCGGACGGATGGACGGACAGACAGACAGGCACATACCAAAAGGCACCACTGCAGGACCTGATCAGTAAGTATGCAAAGTGTCATTAAGATCATGTAAACGGTGTAGGAGTTATGCTCCGGACAGAAATTCATCACATCCGGACGGACAGACAGACAGACAGACAGACAGGCAGGCACATACCAAAAGGCACCACTTCAGGACCTGAGTAGTAATTATGTACAGTTTTGTTAAGATCATGCAAACGGTTTTGGAGTTACGCTCCGGAAACAAAGTGGGAACACCGACGCTGACGCCGACGCTGACGCTGACACGAACACGAACCAAGCCTAAAACAATATGTCTCCCCTCTCCCTCCGGGGGGGAGACATAATTACCTGGGAGGAAAGAAAACTTGAGTTAGATTTGGATTCAAGGTCTGAATTTGGTGATCCTGCTCGATACTATGTAAAGTACCCGGTGAGCCAAGTGGGGTTCAATGGACACCTCGAGCTGTCAAAGGCTGGTCTCATATTTCACAAATTAGGGACCCTATCGAGCACATTTAGGCTGGCCAGGCCTCTGGGAATTGTACACGGAAATTGCACAGCTGTTGTTATAATGCAAGTGTCATGCGATTTTATGGGCATTTCAGTGCTTGTATTTAGAAGGGGGAGTCTCTCTTTAACTCACTATTATCGGTAAATTGTATCTATTTTCATACAAGTTATGCATACCACAAGAAAGCCCATAAAATGACCTTTCTAACGATGTGTATAATGCCTTACATTCTCAATTATGAGGCAACAAAATAAAACAGGCCCTTGGCTCCCTAGGCAAAGATGCACTTTACACAGACTCTACCTAGATGCTTCAAGAAAGGCATAACAGCATGTTCGAGTTCAGCAAGATTGGCAAATCTCCTCAGTTCAGTCTAATTATCCTGCCTGTAAAGAAAGTGAGGGAAGAATGCCATGAGATTTGGGAACCAGAGCTTAAGTGTTAAAAATGTGCAGTTTGTGGCATTAAGCGTTCCCTGCACAGAGATTTTGGTTGGATTAAGATGCTAAGATCTCGAGAGTGAAAGCAAGACAGGGCTGTGTCTCTCACAAAATCTCACTTTCAAGGCATGACAAAACAGGGGACGTGTACTTTAAAACTCTATTTACTTTCCAAATCGAGTTTAGTTAAGCAGTTCTTTTTATTTTTTTGCCATTACTGCTGCAGAGGTCCCTGTGTTGCTTTCATCTTGTTACAAGCTCAACTGTCAATGTGTCTGAGGTCAGAAAAGGAGGCGTATGTTTGAATTATATTAACACATTCTTTTGACAAAAAGATTGGCAAGGCCAGTAATTAAAAAAACAATATTTTTAACTGTAGTGACTCCGTTAAAAGTATGATGAAGCTGAGGCCAATGTAGACTGAATCCATCCATGCTATTTTTTTTTTAAAGCTATTCCCCACTGTCACACTCTCTTACTATCTTTGTCCTAACATCTCTGGCAAGTTGATACAGCCTTGAGACAATTTAATTGCAGTATAATAAAAACTGCTCAAAAAATGAAGGGAACACTTACATCACAAATAGATCTTGATGAACGAATTATTCAAGTTGAAAATCTTTACTGATGTACATTGTATTACCTCTTAAACCCAGAGCATCTGGGTCGAAAATGTCATGCCCAAAATGAAATGAGTATATCTCTGCAACTGCCTGGTCCATTTTAATAATCTTGGTATCATAACAAAGGTAACACTTTCAGTATTTCTGTTGTGGTGTAAAAAAATCAGTGTATATGTCACTGAGACACAGTAAATGAATAATGGAACACAGCATGACTCTATTGGACCAAAATTATTTTAGGCTACTTTGCACAACACACATACAAAATGCCCACATCACCACATGTTTAACTGTGGGGCTAACAGTACTTACAGTCAGCAATTCATTTCAGAACAGGTCTAACATAAAATAAACTTCACAGTTTATAAGAAAGAATTACACAAAGCATTCAAAAATCCGTTGTATTAATAGAAAAATTTGTGTTACACTCTTTTTTAACCCTCTTCAGTAAAACCTAAAAACTTATGTTGGTGTAAAACGTGGGTCAGAACTGACCCGAATTTTTAAAAATTCACAAAAAAATCTAATACTGCTCCTATTTTAATGATCAATAGCTCATTTGAAAGGATAAACTCTCTACTTTTATGTATGCTTGAAATAAATGGGATTAAAACCATATGAAAGTTTCTCCGTATATGTCGAAGAGTGTGAAACTGAGAAAATCTTGTTGACACTTTATTTCTGCTTGGTACACTAACAATGAAATTATAGACCAAATATAAAAGAAGTATAACAAGTAGTTTCTTTTTTTTATGAATTTTTAAGTAACGTAAAGTAACGATTTTGACTGATTTTGGCACCTCATACCAGTCAAACCATTGTACGAAAATTACTATTTATATAAGGTAAACAAAAAGTTTGTTTTTTCTCAGATATTTAAACAATCCTTTCAATAACTCAGCTTGAATGAAATGAGGTACTAAGCAAGATAATATCCACTGAATATGAATAAATAGTAACTGATTGACACAAATAGCTTTTGAATTGCAAGTGCAGTTAGATAAGGCATGGCTATTTTGGGTTGTATATATGTTCTTTTACTTGCCATGGTTCACTTCTTTACATTCCTACAAAAGAAAACTAATATTAGCTGACAAAATCAGAATTTCAGCATGAAATAAGTGACAACATTCGCCCAGGTCAGTACTGACCCGGTTGACAATTTTATTAATGTCATGGATTTGCTCCCGCCGGCTGCAAACAGCAAACCGGCGGGCACTGGGACCATGGGCCTAAAGGGTGAAGGAGGGACCCACACGCACAGGCTGAGAAAGAATAAAAAGATTTAATAAATATAACAAAACACAAACCCAAATTGAGGGGAGCAGCACACACTCAACCGGGCTAGAAAATACAGAATGCTGCAGCACTGGTGACAATTGCAGCAGCCCTTTATACCCTGGCCTCATCTCCACTTCAACGAGCCACACCTGTAGCTCGTTAAAGTGGAGGTGAGGAATGCAGGAGGGGAGGGACTGCAAGGGAAAACCCTTACAATTAATGCATAAAAACCGCTCAAGTGATCCTAAAAATTTTTTACGCACCGTAAAACGACAAAATTCGGTTCACAAAAAAAAATTTGGATCGATAGATTGAGATTTGTAAAAAATATGAACGTTTTTTTCATGCTCCGGGTCATTTCTGACCCGCGTTTTACTGATTAGGTTAAAGAAGACTGATTCAGGTGAGGATCGATTGAATTCTGTGATGATTTTTAAAGTTGCAGTTCTATGGTTAAATTGTTAACTATCCTACCTAAATGTTTGTCTCTGTAAGAGAGCTTTGACTTGCAGTCCCATTTATTTTTTTGCCGTTACTGTTTTTGATGTTTGGCTTACATTTCCCTAGTTCTCGACACAGTTCCTCTTGACGCCTTAAATAATTTCCCAATTTAGTGACCGACACACTGGCAATTCAGGCACCAACCGCATGTCTGGAACTCTGCTCATGTCCCTATCTTGCTTTGGAAACTAAACAGATGAAGCACTGCTTGGTTTGACCTCTAAAGCCAAAACATTGCACTTATTAGCGTTCAAACTAATTGGAAGAATATACATTGTAATTGTGCTTTAGAGACTATCAAGGCAAAGCCATTTTTTGATTGGCGCCTCGTATATTTTGTCCACCCCCCACTAAAAAATTCTAAGTACAAATTTGGAATTACAACCCCAATTCTGAAATAGTTGGGATGAAGTGTAAATTATGAATAAAATCAAAATGCAATGACTTTCAGATCACATGAGCCAATATGTTATTTACAATAGAACACAGATAACATTTCAAATGTTGAAACTGAGACATTTTACATTTTTATCCACAAACTGAGCTTATTTCAAATTTTCTGACTGCAACAGGTCTCAAAAAAGTTGGGACACAGGCAAAAAAGGGCTGAAAAAGCTATTAATATATAAGAGAATCAGCTGAAAGAATATTGAGCAAGTAATTAAGTTAACTGGCATCAGGTGCATAACATGATTGGCTATAAAAGGGATGTCTTAGAGAGGCTGAGTCTCTCAGAAGTAAAGATGGCCAGAGGCTCTCCAACCTGTGAATGCTTGCATTAAAATAATTGTGGAATACTATAAAAACAATGTTCCTCAACATCAAATTGCAAAGGCTTTGAAGGTCTCATCATCGACAGTGCATAACATCATCAAAAGATTCAGAGAAACTGGAAGAAAAAAAAAAAAAACACAGTCCGCTGTGCCATCCACAGATGCCACCTAAAACTCTATCATGCAAAAAGGAAGCCATTGTTGAGCATGATCCAGAAGTGCCGCCGTGTTCTGAGGGCCAAGGCTCGTTTAAAATGGACTGTAGCAAAGTGGCAAAGTGTCCTGTGGTCAGACGAGTCCGAATTTGACATTCTTCTCGGAAATCATGGGCGTTGTGTCCTCCGGGCTAAAGAGGAGAAAGACCACCCCTCCTGTTATCAGCGATGAGTTCAAAAGCCAGCATCTCTGATGGTATGGTGATGCATTAGTGAATATGGTGTGGGACACTTGCATGTTTTAAAAAGCACCATGAATGCTGAAAGGCATATAAAGGTTTTAGAGCAACATATACTCCCCTCCAGATGACATTTGTTCCAGGGAAGGCCTTGTGTATTTCAGCAGGACAATGCAAAACCACATAGTGCAGCTATTACAACAGCATGGCTTCGTAGTAGCAGAGTCCCTGTGCTGAACTGGCCTGCCTGCAGTCCTGATCTTTCACCGAATGAGAACAATTGGCGCATAATTAAATGATAAGTCCGTCAAAGGAGACCCAAAACTCTCCAGCCGCTGGAAGCCTGTATTAAACAAGAGTGGGATCAAAGTCCAATAGCTAAACTCAAGAAACTTGTCTCCTCAATGCCCAGACGCCTCCACTCTGTGCTAAAAAGAAGAGGGGATGCTACACCATGGTAAACAGGCCCCTGTCCCAACTTTTTTGAGACCTGTAGCAGCCATCAAATTTGAAATGAGCTCATTTTGTGGATGAAATTGTAAAATTTCTCAGTTTCAGCATTTGCTATGTGATCTCTGCTCTATTGTGAATAAAATACTGGCTGGTGTGATTTGAAAGTCATTGTGTTTTGATTTTATTCACAATGTACACTTTGTCCCAACTATTTCGGAATTGGGGTTGTATATTTTAAGTTTGATAAGGTCCTCTGCACCCCCACAGTTACTGCAGTGGCATTGCAGCAGCCATGTTGGTAATGGGCTACACCATTTACAAGTGAAAGGGCAATATAGGGGGCCCGTGACTCCTGATTCTCTTCCTCTCCCAATTTTAATTTGCGCGCACACACTCAAATGGTGGGGGCTCGTCCGGGTTCTTCATGCATGTATCTGTGGGAAGGCACAGGTAAAAATCTGAGGCCCATCACCTTTAACATTATCATAGAGACGGTGAAGGGGTAACACTATATGAGGGCAAACGGGCACAGCCTATTGTCGTGATAAAGGTCTGCTTAACATTTATGCACAGTACGTTCATTCTCCCCCTGGTTATAAAGATCCAAGGCCGTGAATATCACGCGATGCCCTGTTGGTTTCGCTCATTAAAGAACGTCAGGTTTGGGGAAAGTTGATAGTCTCTCTGAGTCTTCCTCTTGGTCTCCATATCTACCGACCGATTTGCTGGCCGAACCATTTGGATATTTGTTTCTTGGTCACATGCAACCTGGCAGCTTACTAAACACTGGAACATATTGTCACGATCATTATATCAAATGACGGCTAAAATGTTACATGGTCAGTTTCAAAAGGGTGTGGGGTTGCCAACAAAGTGGCGTTCCTTGTGTACAGTCATCTCGGTCCTCGGTCTTAGATCCATCTCGAGGTGACTGTCAAGTTCAGGCCACGGTGGTCATTAGTCCACGCCTTTGATCAGTGTTACTGGTCCGTCATTAGATCTACTTCTTTCACTACTTGAAAGAGAAATTGAAAATGTTGGCTGCAAAGGAATGTGGCAACTCATTTCTGTGGATGTGCAATGTCAACCAAACTGGCAATATTTTCAGTTCAGCCAAATGATTTCTGGGGAATTTTATGTGCCCAAATGATGTCATGCCGCTGGCAAGTACATTATATCTCCGCCGTCCATCTGTCGACATAAAAAGGCTGTCAGAAACTTTAGTTTACTGAAGGCTTTTTGACCTTGTCAGTATTGTGAAAGACCAGATTACTGCTGTTAATTGTTAGTGTAGTTGTAAGATTATACCTGTCAATGTGGAACCTACATTAGAAAGGATTTGTTTCCTTGACTAACCTGATCTGTGCCACTCTTTCTAGATGTAAAATAAAGCTAAATCACACGATACTAAAACTGGATGTTGTTTGGAGATTGGACTCTTGGTTTACAGATTTATTCACTCGTGAACTTAAAGAAGACTTTTAGTCACGAGAAATCCCAGTTCTCTGCTGCAGTACAAGGCTTAGTTAACACAAGGCTTTCAGTACAGCATTTGTTTACATGTCCTGGAGAACAGTAGAATAGAACTTGCTTGAATTGAACAGATTGTTCAGCAAGAATCAAAAAGTGGTTTTGACAAAAAATGTTGTTTTGTTGACCGTAATTTAATGTTAACTACTGTATTTCCATTTCCATGCTAGATTTAACACAAAAACAAAAGAGGTTCATCCCTGCAGATTCAGTCTTGGCTCTAGAGAACTTATTACAACATGGCCAGAAGTCTTTGAACTATCTGTGATTTTACTCCATTGATTAACCCTTTCAGCGCCATGGGCAACTATAGTTGCCCAATTATGTAAGATATCAAAATCAGATGCTGTTGAAAACCTATCATGTGGAAACTTGTTTAAAAGAGCTCCCCTGGGTGGTCTGTCTGTCCATTATTTTGGACATTATGCTTGTGGGATGCACACTGCCATCCAGTATTTTGGACATTGTGCATGCGAAGTGACAAATAATGTGAAGTTGAAGAAACCTGGTCATTGATATGCATGATGATCTATTGTATTCTGGACATTGCTTATTTGAGCTATTTACTCGGCAGGCATAATGTCCAATATTTTTGATAGAGCATAAAATCAGATGTATTCCAACAAATAGACATGCATTACAAAGGTTAAGTGTTTTCAGTTTGTGCCATATAATGCATTTCCACCCCCCAACAGAAAAAAGTCTGATCAAAACTTTAACAATATAAGACTATTTCTGACTTTCGTCAACTTACCTCTTACTTGTGGATGCAGCCATTGTGACTGTTTGTGGTAAATCATGTGACTAATCAGAGAGACACCTATTGAGGAAATTATTATCTGAAAATGTCCAGTAAAATGTACATTTTGTGTTTTCAGGGTATCTATGAGCCTAGGGAAAATAAACCCCACTTAACTTACATCCAAAATATTGGACAACAAGCAACAAAGGGTTTACTGCAACTCTAAAACCTTTTGTCAAAAATGTGATCGCAGCGTAACATTACTTCTCACACAGCCTTAAGCAACACGTTCTCATCCCGACTCGTCACATATTGACGCTATCTGAACAAGCCTCAATATACGATGCAAAGGAAAGCTTTTGGAGTCTTTATTTGATGCTTAGGGTTACGGTTAAGGGTTAGGGGTTAGGGAGTAGAGTTTGTTTTAAACTGGCGTCAAATAAGTACACCAAAAGCGTCCTTTGGCATCGTATATCGGCGCTTGGTCAGGTAGCGTCAATATATGACGTGTCATGATGAGACTGGGCTCCCTTGGTTACACTTTACTTGAAGGTACCGTCATAGGAGTGACATGACACTGTCATAACTGTTACATGTGTCATGTAACAGTTATGACAGTGTCATGTCACTCTTATGACGAAGTTGTCATAATCAAGACAATCCAAACAATGTCAACTTGTCATCTCAAAAACCGAATGACACTTAATGACAACGTTTATGACATTGACATGATGTTTATGACATGTTCATGACTGTGTCATGTCACTCTTAGGACGATACCTTCAAGTAAAGTGTTACCGCTCCCTAAAACATGACCATCCAGGATATCATGTTTCCGTCATGCCAGAACACTAAATGAAGAGGCCGTGATTTTAGTTCAGTCATATATCCAAAGAAAGGGTCTAGCAAGCACCAGTCCCCCCACTACCCTCCCTCACCCCCAAATCAGACATTTTATCGGTTTGTAAGACACTTGGTTCACTTATTCAATTTCATTGTTCAGTATTAAATAATCTAATGGACTGAGCAGTACCCGTAATGGCTGATATGATATCATCCTGTAAGTGATAGCTGAATGAGGTAATATATGCAGCACCTGCTGCCCGCACAATGGCCTTGAAAGTTTTACGGCAAGAAAGAAAAGCTGTCTTATAATTCAAACATAACAGTCTTGTTTGTAAAATGACTCAGGTCTAGACTAGGGGCTATTCTCTGACCGTCTATTGCACTATAGGGATGTGAAGTACAAGACTACTTCCATAGAATGAAAATGAATTTACAGACCTATATTTATGGTTTAGTCCTTACTTATCGTCATCTTCTGTCAAATTCATAACATTCATCGAGTCTATGAGAGGAAATCCTAACTGTCCTGACACTTGATACGTTACCTTTGACAGTCTGAGGGATGCACGTAAATGAGGACCGATAACGATCGTTTTTTAAAGCCCTTCATAATGTAATATTTATTTAGTTATTGACTTATATGAGCAGATATTAAATCAAGGCACCTGGCCCTCTCCTATTTCTAAAGTGACTATTCCTCTCGGTGAAATATCATTTTCCATTACTGCTGTTTTTCAAGGCATTAAAAAAAGTAATTTGCCTCCATTGGACCCAGGTGTGATTGATCCTGGATGTTTGGCTCCAGGACTGACTAGATTTATTACCTCCGGATAATTAAATTAGACTTATCTATAGATTCTGAATGAATGAATGAACCCAGCCACAAAACGAGGACCATTCTGCCAGATTATATTGACCAACTGGACACAAGCTGGAAGTGCTATTGTGGTAAAAAAAAAAAAATTGAAAGCTTGTGAAAATGCTCCCTGAGGTCTATCCATAGTGTTTTATCCACTCTAGAGCAGTCTGGAGCACCATTACGTGAATTTGAGAATGAATGTCTGAAATGTGCCAAAATTCTAGCTAACTTTACTGCATTCGCAGAGAAAAAAATAACAGATTTACATCCTGGAAAAGGGTTTCTCTCAGATGTTGCCGAATAAAAGGCAGAAAGACCAGGTTTTTGTTTTTTTTTTCCTGGACATGGAATGCGCAAAGCCCATCTGTTCGAGACATTCCCAAACGGCATATCCCGTTTCTCCCCGGGGTGATGAAAACCACTTGTCTGGTTGCCGTAAAAAGCATAGAGGCGAAGCACAGCATGCCCACCACTTGTGATGCTAACCGAATAGCTAACACGTGCATCCGCATTAATGAAGAACTGTGACTTCAAACACCGCTTTGGCCTGGTTTCTGTCAAATTTCCTTAACTGGTGCTTTGACGGCCTCCAAAGACACCCCTTCTCCCTCCATTTCTTCAGGACGCGAGATGAAGTGCCTTTTGGCATCATCTTTTGAGCATTGATGTATCATTGGACTGAAATGCCTATGCATTTTGGAACAAAAAAAAAATTAATAAACTTTTGATCGACATCCAAATCCTGAAAATGATTTCTTAAGGATTATTACCCTTCATGTCTGTGAGAGAGAAAAAACCTCAACCTGATTTCCTTCATTTTTGACACCAGTCGACAAATTTTACCAAGATTTTTGAATAGCTGCTGATTGAACTGCTGGGTAAATGTCCTTCGCTCATTCCCATACAAAGGTGTGGCCATCCCCTGCGCGCAGCCCTGAGTTGCTTTTATCAGCACTCAGAGACTGACTGAGCAGGTAGTGTATTGTTAAGGTCTGTTTCTCATCTTCCGCTAAAGGTTTCTGAGAATTGTCTCCAATTTGTCTCTCGGTCTTGGCTTTCAATTTCAATTGCCACACTTGTAATGAATGTTGGCATTGAATCTACAGTCTATGCACCCTGTTTCCAGAATAACAAAAACTTATCCTGGCGCATGTGAAAGCTTTGGCCCAGGCAGCTCCAAAATTCTAACTGAAAAAAATGTAACCTTCAACAAAGTCATGACTTTTTGGGCTGCAAGTGTTGGCTACAAACATACAACCTTGGTCATTCATCAGCGCAGTCGGCGAGACTATAAGTTGTTCACGTGTCAGAACAGTTTAATTGTTGGGTATGAAATGATCCTTTATTTCATTGATCTCAGCATGATGTGACGGAAACCCTGAGAGAAACGTTACTTCGATCAGTTTGCCTCGATTTTTAGGATTGTGTATAGCTTTTTATCTAGGTTGACTCATTACACAGTTGCCTACTTCAAACTGTTTTCGAGTAATAGGTTAAAATTTGCAAGCAATCTTATCAGCTAGAGTAAAATTGGAGTCAGGAGCAGAGAGGAAACATTTGAATGAAGCATCAGCCCACTTCATCCATCAAGCATTTATTTAAAAAAAATTGGCTTATTTTGACTGTCATATTTTGAGTATCAGTGATGGCAAATTAACTTCTTTCAAGAGTATGATTTCAGGGTTGACGATATGCTTTTTGAAGCATTTTCACCCACAGACTGTGCTGGCCACTGTGTTATAAAGCAAAAGAAAAAATAAATAAATAAATAAATAAAATGTTGGTTTTCTTTGTTAGCCAACATTCTGAACTCCATCCTACATTGCACATGGGTAAAGTTGTATTTTCCAGCTAAAATAAACTGCCCGTGTTGTCCTTGTCTTGCCTAGATTATGGCACTAGGCTATAGTGAGCATCTTCGTGGTTACAGCCACCTGGCTGAATATTTTTTGCAGATACATAAAGAATGGCTGATACATTACATTTCATAAACTTTAACAAAGGCAAAAACATTTTTTCCATGTGTATAAAACCCAGCCCCATCAAGTTCAAGAAGCCCTCTCCTCCCATTGCAAGGCATAGTTCAATTTAAAGGGGCCATATTATGCCTATATCCCAGCTTAATATTTTAATTTTTTTTCTAATTTTTATTGTCTCCCGTCACCTCTGGCAAAAGGGAGACATAGGAATGCACCCTGTCCGTGTGTGTGTGTGTCCATCCGTCCGTCCATCCGTCCGTCCGAAAAGTGGCGATAACTAAAGAAGCAAATGGATTGCAGACCCCATGTTCTGCATATAAGAAGATTAGATTAAGAATCAGTTTCCTATTTAATATCAGTGACCTTGACCTATTATTTGACCTTGCAATTAGCAGGTCAAATATTGGTACCTCACCAATTTTTTTCAAACTTGATTTACAAGCTCAGAATTGTTCACTGTGGTGTTTTGCGGCATTCTCTTTAACCTGATGGTCACATTTTATGGATCCAGTTCCTTTCCATCTTTTACAAAACATCCACTTTCACGCTGAACAGAATTGACCTCCTTTAAGGTCACAGGGTACATATTTATTTTGGTCACGGGAGATCGTGGGCCTCGTGGCCAGCTTGTTAGGCCCGAGCCTGGCCGAAGCCAGCGAGGGCCTATTAAAACCGCATGGTTCCTTTATTATTATTATTATTACTATTATTATCCTCTCCGCACTTTGAACGCAAATTTGACCCCTTGAACATTAACGAAAAGTCAAGTTTATTTGACCAAAAATTCAAGCCTGGCGGAAAATTTTTTTATTTGAAGTCCCCAAGAAAAAATATTGAGAAATGACTTGGCCACGCCCTGTCAAAAATCAAAATACATTACGCTAAGGGAGCCCACCCCAAACTTTTTTCCACGAAGAAAAATGAAACTTGGTAGAGGCATAGCCCATGTTGGGACAAGTGAAAAATTACATTATGGCCCCACCCTAAAACCAACAGGAAGTCGGCCATATTGGGCGGAAGCATGAACATATAAAATCACACCCCTCATACTTTCAACATCTCCTCCTAGGGTCTTCATCCAATTTGCACCAAACTTGCTGAAAATCATCTACACACATTTGTGGTCAAAAGTTACTATTTACATTTTTGATAAAAGGTTGGGCGTGGCTGTGATGAGCTTACAATGATGCGGCCATTTTCAGAAGTATAAAAGTATGTATATCTCACGCATACAGTGTCGGATTGAGTTGGACCCAATGTAATATCTGTGTGGAATGACAATCTGAACACAATGATATGTAACTCATACAGCTGTATGGCAAAGTGGCTCTTGGACGCCCCCTACATTTTTTGCACGGGAGAAAAAAAAAAATTGAAATAGTTAAAAGAAATTTGGTACACACATCTATCATGTCAAACTGAACCAAAAAGCAAATGAGGACACACCCCTATTTTTAATTGTGTTCCCATGGCAACAACAAAAATGCTCAAATGAAATGAATGGGTTCTTGGCTTTGACCCCTTGAACATAAAGAAAAGTCAATTTTATTCGATCAAAAATTCAAGCCTAGTGAAAAATTTCTTTATTTGAAGTCCCCAAGAAAAAATATTGAGAAATGACTTGGCCACGCCCTGTCAAAAATTAAAATACATTACGTTAATGGGAGCCCACCCCAAACTTTTTTCCACGTAGAAAAATGAAACTTGGTAGAGACATAGCCCATGTTGGGACAAGTGAAAAATTTCATTATGGCCCCACCCTAAAACCAACAGGAAGTCGGCCACATTGGGTGGAAGCGTGAACATATAAAATCACACCCCTCATACTTTCAACATCTCCTCCTAGGGTTTTCATCCAATTTGCACCAAACTTGCTGAAAATCACCTACACACATTTGTGGTCAAAAGTTACTATTTACATTTTTGATAAAAGGTTGGGCGTGGCTGTGATGAGCTTATAACGAAGCGGCCATTATCAGAAGTATAAAAGTATGTATATCTCATGCATACAGTGTCGGATTGAGTTAGACCCAATGTAACATTTCTGCAGAATGACAACGCAAACACCCTGATACAGACAATGGTTCTCCAGCGCCCCCTATATTTTTGGAATGGGAGGAAAAAAATTATTTTCACACAGTCAAAAAAAATTTGGCGATTGGAAATTGTGCAATGAAAGACAAGATATGCTGTTCTGTCATTGGTGAGTGGCCCCACCGCTCGCAAGGGAGGTGATCGGACGGGAGGGTGAGGGCCTTAACACCGCTTGCGGTTTTAATTTTATTTATTTCTTTATTCATTTTTTGCAACTGTATTTGCAATGGGTAATACAATCAAGGCTGGCATTTAAGTATGCAGGACTGTCACAATACAATTTTGAACCACTGCCACAGCCTCTGAACCCATAAAAACCCAGTGATGCCCGTGTCACAAACCCCTTTCACAGACGTATTCCATGTGGTCCATTTGGTCTGTTTCATACCCCCCATAATATTCTTTTATGGAGAAAGGGGTCTGGGTTCTTATCGATTAATGTCAGCCCATTTTCTGATATGCCTATGCATGTAACTTTTGTATTTGGGGTACTTTTACTGTGTGCAGAGGTGTAAAGTCCGGGTTCAGAAAGTAAAAATCCTCCCCAGAACTTTATTCCAACCACCTGGATTTACTTCGGACAGTAGACAGAGCCAATATGAGTGATCAACTCATTCTATGGGAGGGAAAAAAACTTGGCAGGACTTTTACTTTCTGACCCCTGGATTTTACATCTCTGACTGTGTTGCATTACTAGCCGTGTGTTAGGCTACTGTTTGCAGTCAGTGCGTAGAGTAGCTGTTGTGAACATCACAACATTGTCATCCTCTGACACTTGGGCAAATGTTTGCCTTTCCAAATCTCAGCTTCATCTCCCTCCGATGCACCTTGAATTCTGAGCAGAATGCATTCATCAATACTCTGTTATTCCATATGTGGCCATTTTGACAATCCTGTATCTGATTACACGATGTACGCCATGACAGCTAGTTACACGGCAGTCGCTGAGGACAATGTTTGTTGTGAGAAAAAATATAATGCAACATCCCAGCTTGAATTTTCCTGGCCTCTCAGTGACTCATTGTCTCACAGCAATGACATGCAAGTTAATAAGATCCTTTGCTGCCGTGAGTTGCCTGCTGAAGACAACTGAAGGAGGGGGGAAAAGAAAAATAGATAAATAAAAATAATAAATCAATCACTTCGCAATGTCAACTTCAAGAACTGCGCCTGAGGAGTAGAAGGTGGTGAAGGGCCAAACGTCGAGCACTGTCACTGATAATCCACTGCCTTCTCATATCAGTAAGTAAAAATTCACCCCAGTGTTGTTTCAGTCACTTTGGTTTGCAAATTAGCTCCATTCTTAAGCCAGGTGTTAGACATGAAATCACCTGACTGCGTTAATAGATGGAAGAAACTCAGGGCAGAATTTTCACTCTTTAACCCCCAGAGTTAACACCTCTGAGTGGTTTTGCCATTTTCCAGCAAAGTGTGATGACAAATTTCACACAACTTAAAATAGAAACAATTATATAATTCAAAATAATTAAAACAATCAAACATATCTGTGGGTGAGTGTTAATGCTTTGATATCTGAAAGTGATTTTGCTGATGGTGCCCATCCGTCTCTCCAGATCGGGGCAGTATGTGTGCTGTCGCAATCCTAAAGGCAGGGACAGACCTCAATTTGGGAAGCTGGCTTCAACTTGGCCACTAAGCACGTACAGTGTGCATGAATTCGTCCTTAACCTGTCTGAGAAAAACAAGTCCTCAAATTTCTTATTTTCCTAAGGCGTGTGCGCGCAAGAGCAGTGGCTGTTCGTGTGTGCGTTGTGAACGCCTGGGCAGACTGTCATTGCTGAACTAAAAGTTCAATTCATGCCACAGTCATCCACCCCAGTATAATTACATAATAATCATAATTATACAATCGCAAGAGACTGCACATTTTTGGCCGCATCAACATCTCTGGAATTGAAGGAAAATACCGGCTAAGCTGTCCTCCCACTGAAAAGCTGCAAAGTAAATAAATAAATAATGAAACAGACAAGGAGGAAGGAGAAAGGGTTCTGACAAGATGGAAAAAAACACAATTAGTTCACAAGTTTGTGATCTGACTCCCGTCAAATGTCCATTTACTGCCTGTTCAATTTCATATGACACTCTTGCCTCAACTGCCGTTGTAAATGTATTGCTCTCTTTTTCCTCTTGCTCTGTGGTGTTTCAACCAAGCTCTGTTTCGGCATAATTTTCAAGCATTCTTCAACTCCCAATTCTTTGATGGCCTCTAAGATGCAAGGGATCCTGTTTTTTTAACCATGAATCGACCAGCCTGGAAAGGCTTGAATGGACCATAGGGAATAAAGCACAATAATAAACGCCTCACCATGTAATAAAATTAAAGTCATAGCATGACAAAAGCTTGCTTCTGCCTGGATGAGTTTGTTGTCATAGAAATTGATATTGTGCATTAGAAACATGCAATAGAGGCCTCTCTCTTCACTCAGTAGTTTTTTTTTTTATATCTGTTCAGCGAATGCATATTTTTGCATTTTGCTATCACGTGCAAAAAACAGACCTACTAATGGAGTCCAGTATATGTGTGTGCAGGCGTGTGTGTATGCTTGTGCACAGATTGACAATGGGGACTTGACTAGTTTGGCTTGTTCTTGGCATATTGGAAAAAAACAAGATACATTTTTCTCATTTTAGTTATAATTTTAACCCTTTGAGCGCCAAATACATTCTTAAGGAATAAAAAATGTAGTTATCCTGAGCTGTTGAAAACCTATCATGTGGCAACTTGTTTAAAAGAGCTCCCTTGCGGGAGCTCTTTTAAACAAGTTGCCACATGATAGGTTTTCATCAGCATCTGACTTTGATATCTTACATCATTGGGCAACTATAGTTTCCCACGGCGCTGAAAGGGTTAAACATTTCACTATAATTGGATCTTTAAAAAAAATAACAATGCAATGAAATGTTACGATCTATAGCATCATATGTAAGCTACCCTTGGTCTGTGTGTGCATGCGTGCATATGTGTGTGTGTGTGTGTGTGTGTGTGTGTGTGTGTGTGTGTGTGTGTGTACATGTTGGTGACAAATTAATGGAAAAAATCAACATCAAACAGTCTTATAGGATTTGGGCCTCCACAAGCTGTCCAAACAGGTTAACAAGCCTTGCCATAGAGTCTACAAGTGTGAACAAGTGTAAAACTTTACAGGAGGCTTCAAAGATATATTCCCTCATTTGAGAAGTTCTGTCTAACATGACAAGTTCTGTCTAACATGTGGTTCCAAAATTCCATGGCATGCCAGGAAAATGAACAGAGACATTGGCATTTGCTGTGTTTGTTCACACATTTATTCAGGTTTTTTTCCTTTAATTTGTCACCCCTTTGCTTGCTATAAGCATGGTCACCATTCAGCAGTAGGTGTGGTTTCATTGTATGAAGAGCAATGGGCACATTTTATAAAGCCTCCACTCTTGGTAATAAACTGTCACAGAAATCATAGAAGCCAAACTAAACCTTCTATTCCTAGTTAGCTACTTTCTTTTTTTGCCCTTTTATTGTGACATCTCGAAACCAACTTTGAACTGTTTTCATTAAAATGTAGATGCACCTGCTCTCTGCTTTACAGTCTCTCTCTTGTTGTTGTTTTTGGTCTCTTATTTTGTATCCATCAATAAAACAAATTTTTATGCGCAAAAAGAAGCCGCGTAAAAATAATGAGAGGGAGCAAAGCGCCACCTGAAATCGAATATGGAAATTCAGCGGGACTGTGTTCCAAGAGACGGCTCTCGAGCCGGGCTGAGCGCCACACGATGTTAAAATTGCTCTGCGGTAACTGCTGTCTAGGGCAGTATCATTCCACTTCTATAAAAGAAATGAGACAAGCCTCTCAAGGCAAATAGATGTGAAACACCGGCCTGCTTCAACAATGCCGAGCTAATTTACAGGCCGCTCTCGCGACGAGATGTGCTCCCGTTTGCTTGCTCATTACTTAGTCTTCCCAATGGGAATTTGGGAAACACAAACTTGCATGAAATTGTCAGAAATATATAGATAGATAAATTTCACTCCCCCTTGGAAACTCTGTGGTCTCTCTTGGCTTAGCATAGCACAAACAACCCACCACAGGTCGTTTGCATTACAGACATACAATGGAGCCACAAGGAGCTGCTAGACTCGGATTTCTTTGAACAAATAAGAACATTGTGTTCCTTCCTCATAACAAAAACTAAAAGAAAAAAACCCCATTTCATATTGGTGATTCATATGTTGTTTGTCAGATGTGACATACAGTATGTTGGCATGTTAGCTTTGAACATCATTGATTTTATAACGCCTCATATATTCATGCCTCACAAACAGTAATTTACCGTATACATTTCAGTGCACGATTAATTTCAGGTCATTTTGTAAATTTTGTTGACAATAAGTTTGAAAATTCTTCATTGCTATCAAGATTGCAACAGTGAGTGAATTTCAGCTCCATTTAAAATCTGAGAGTGTGAAAAAAAACCTCCCTGTACCTTAAAAAAATCATAACATTACATTGTATTCATACAACTACCGTTGTCCTCAAAATTATTCATACCCTTGTTAATTTTTGTGATTTTTTATTTTTGTGATTAAATGAATGCATTTTGTCAAGTTTGTTTATGAGTTATATGTGACCAACAAGTGAAAGAATAACAACAATACACAATTCAAGAAATTCTTCATTTCAGGGGTATTTTATTCATGGATTTTCAAAAAATTCCATGTTCAAAATTATTCATACTCTAGGTTTACGGAGTCCAATGTCTTCCTTTAATAGTCAATAGCATAGCCTTTTTTTTAAATGACTGCTTCTAGACGATTCTTGTACATGTCTACAAGCTTCCTGCATATCTCCTGTGGGATGTTGGCCCACTCTTCCTTGGAGAAAGCCTCAAGCTGGGTCAGGTTGGTTGGTATCCTAGCCATCACTCTGGTCTTCAAGTCTCGCCACAAGTTCTCGATCGGATTCAGGTCAGGACTCTGACTTGGCCATTCTAGGACGTTGACATCATTGTCCTGGTACTTCCAGTTGTGGCCGAGCTGGAGTTTCTCAGCAGATTCCTTCACGCTTTCATCAAGGATCCTGATGTAATCCTCCTTTCTCATGATTCCTTGGACCTTGACGAGGTTCCCTGTGCCACTGGAAGAGAAGCATTCCCATAGCATTATGTTTCCACCACCATGCTTGACGGTGGGCACAATGTTCTTCGGCTTGAATGCTTCTCCTTTCTTCCTCCAGATGTATTGAGCACCCATAAGGCCAAATAACTCCAACTTCGTCTCATCAGACCACAGGATGGTTGACCAAAAGCTAGGATCTTGCTTCAGATGACCTCTAGCAAAGGCCAGGCGAGCCTCCAGATGTTTCTTCCTGAGCAGCGGCGTCTTCCGAGGCCTACATCCATGGAGACTTCCTCTGTGCAAGACTTGCTCAATGATGGACCGTGACACCTTCATCCCTGCCTGGTCAAGCATTTCATTTAG
Organism: Gymnothorax javanicus; assembly: GCA_029692085.1. Taxonomy (NCBI): domain Eukaryota; kingdom Metazoa; phylum Chordata; class Actinopteri; order Anguilliformes; family Muraenidae; genus Gymnothorax; species Gymnothorax javanicus. The sequence goes on from CM056209.1 coordinate 38,923,350, forward strand.
GGCCTTGGTTGTGGTCCAGGGATTGTTGTTGACCTCTCGGCAGATTTTCCTGGCAAGTTTGGGGGACACCTTACGCTTCCTGCCACGGCCACTGAGGTTTTTAATAGTGTTGAACCTCTTGTGCTTGTTGATTATGCTCTGGACGGTTGCCACAGGGACATCATACTGCTTTGAAATGGCCTTGTAACCCTTTTCTTCACTGTGGGCATGCATAAGACGTTAACGTAGGTCCTCACTGAGCTCCTTCTTCTTGGCCATGATGATCAGAAACTGAGAATGACCAGAACACACTTCTTCTTTTTATACTCTTCTGGATAGATGCTATTTTTTTTTTTTTTATCATTGTTTAACATTAGGTCAACAAAAAGGTATTTATTCCATTGGAACAATGGCCACAATGGGCACTAAAAAGGACATTTTTGTTGAGGTATTGTCAGGTGTATGAATAATTCTGAACATGAGCAAAAATAACTGTTGGCCATATCTATTATTTTGCAAATGAAGTGTAACCAACTCATATGTGGATTTGTGCATAGCAACAAGTAGACAAAAGATACACAGGAAGTACCAACATAATAGCTTTTACAAATGAAGAATCTAAAAAAGAATGTTATATTGCATGGGGTATGAATAATTTTGAGGACGACTGTATTTTTGTTGGATTTACGGTTCTGAAAACAAAGAAGATCCAAAAACTCACAAATCCCATCTCTGTCAATTGCCAGCTGTTTTTTTTTTTTTTTTTTTCTGAACACATTTTACAAAACTAATATGCCAAGAGGAACTCTAACCACGCCTTTCTCTATAAGTTGAAAAAAGGTATTTTGATAAGAATAAAAACCCTCCTATTGTCCATTATGTGGGCTCCATGCACCTGCAGTGAGAAATGCATTGCACTTTTTGACTGGCGCAGCACTTTTTCTGGTACTTTCAAAAAATGAAACCTTGAGCCTAAAGGTAGAGAGGCCTGCCGTGGTGTTAGCAGCCTTCCCCAGGGGAGAGAAATGTGCCAGTTTTAGAAGATTCTGGCAGGAGGGAGGAATTCCTACGGGAAAATGCAGGTCTGGAGACAGCCCACTGACAGGTGAAGGAAAATAGAAGTAATTCTTCCTAAACGGATGAGAGGATAAGCAATTTCTCTTATAGGAGAAAGGAAATGACTGTAGTACATACCCAAGGTGCGCCCATAGAGCATTAAATGGAGCCGACTACTAATTTTCGGTCTAAGTTAAACAAACTGCTTCAGAGTACATAATTTGTCAACTGTATGATCTGATTGAATTGCATCACCAGGCAGCAAAAGCCGTGAGTCAACAGAACAACAATGAGCGATAATCATGTAGGCAGGGAGTGTCATGAGAGAGGTGGACAGGCAGCACCTATTTGAAAGATATAATGAAAAAAAGAAAGCCACGCTTTAATACTTTAAATATGCCACTCATTGAAGCTCCCATTTAAGAGAAATAGGGCAGCAAGACTGTGGTTGGTATCTTACACTATAAATACTATATGGTGCATGAGGCTGTTTAATAATGTATGTGACACTCAAATATTCTGCAACTAAGGCATCCTGACTATTGAGCGCCATGAAAGGTGGCTAGCAGGGAAGGGAAACTAATATGCTAATAGGCTAATAAAGTTGGCAGAGGCAGTCGAAAATGACTTCAAAGGAACCGCGGAAAATAGATGTTTTGGTTACCAGCTTGAGCAAAAACCCATTTCAATTATACCATTTTTGGAAATGAATTAAAATCCACTCAATTAATTAATTAGTTCAAAAAATACCTGCGTGCTCATATGGACCGTGCTGAAACCGTGATGTGAATTTAAATCCATTCGCTGAAGTGGCTGAATTGAAAGAGAATTGACCCCGATGCTAATAATACAACCAGGCTGATTAAGCGACCGAGAGGCCGTTCCCTGAGGCAGGAGAAGCAATCCTGGGACTCATTTCAAAATGAATACAATTTAGTGCGTGCCCCTCTTTCTCAAGTTTAAATGGTGGTTCTGTTAAATCACATTTCTTCTGGTCTTATATTAAACATTAGCTCTTAGTATAAATAGGTCGTGCTGCTTTTTCTGGTTTATTTATTTATTTAAGAAACTGGGTGTATAGTTTAATTTACACCGCACCTTCCAGACTGGGGGTCTGTAACTCTGGGTTTGGTTTAATCTTAGAACCACTACTCCAATTTAGATTCACATAAAGTACTTTGCATTAGTTTAGCTGATGCTTTCACCCATGGTGACTTATGGTCTGAGAAACGGGGCAAAATTCACTCTGGATAACTGTGGGGTTGAGGGCCTTATTCAAGAGCCTGATGGGGCTATAGTGAAGACATGAACCACCAATGTTCTGAATCCCCACCTAACACTTTAGCAGTGGTGGCGCCAGAGATTTTTTTTCTTGCTGTTGCTATAGTGGGGCTGAATGATTCAGTGATGGGGCTGATGAATGTGTCAAACGGCAGCCTTTATTTGCGCGAAAGCCAGATGCACGACATTCAAGGATAAGTTTCAGATATGTTTTTACCAATGCCTCTATTGATTCACAAAACTACAGCGATTTTTACATTTAATATACAAGTGAACTGTGTCAGCAATGTGGGAGACAACCCGGGCTACACAAGAGGATAAACAATAAACTCAGAGAGCTTCCAAACCAGAGTGCACATCATCAATCACACACCAATCCAGCAATCAGCATTAAATACGTGCTTTATATTAAATTGACAGACAGCACCAAAAGATAGCCTACATTAAAAGGAAAACAACAAATGTGAGGCTTTATAGGAGTTGTAGGACAAATTGTATGCAATAAACAAAGCAATAATTGAAACAAAATCCAAGAATCGCCCTTTGGAAGTCCATAAGCCAAACCAATAGGCTTAATAGCAAACATTTAAACACTAGATTGCTGTCATATTTACATTACCCAAAGTGAAGCTCCTGGCCGCCAAATTGATACTACGAACTTCTTCATTGACACTGATTTTAACACTTAATTGACACCTATGACACCGATTTTAAATAATATAATAGTTAAAATGCCAAGATGTGCGGCTGCGTTTTGCAGTAATATTGATTCGAAGGGCTTTAATAAGACGTTTCATGCGCAAGTTATCGTAGATTGGCAAATTTATTCATTTACTTGAGAAAATTGTGTTTGCTAGCTAGCCAATTAGCCATTCCATGGACTTGAATACACCGCTGACTAAAAGCAAATGCTTGCGATTGTCAACGGTCACCTGCTTAGCTACCTTGGTAACCTTACCGTCGCAGAGATTACATTGAATTGGCAGTTAATATACAGACATTCATTGATGTTTCTAAAAATAACAAAAACTTTCAAACAATTGTCTTACCAAGGGGTCATTAAAAGCCTCAGTCACGTTAACGTGGTTACCGAGTCTCTTCTTCAGTCTTCCCTTTCATGAGTGTGCCTTCCCCCCCCAAAAAGCACATTGCCTATTTAGGGAGATAAAGTATTGCTCTGTTTGCACAGCGATACCAAAATAACACCGACTCACTCGCAAGTGTTTCTGAAAATGTAATTTTGAAGCAGGGGAAAATGAATGGCAGTCTACAAGCGAATTTTACCTCCGGGTGTATACGCTGCTGGAAAAGATGCTTCACTTGAGCATATCCTGTCAGCAATCCAGTGTTCTATAGGGATCTATAAGCGGCTCACACTGACCTTACAACGAAAGAGGTGTACTGACCTTAGACCAACAGAGCAGAGTTAATAACTTCAAAAATATACAGAGTTGTAAAGCCAGAATTTAAATGCGAAAATTCTGTTATTTTCTTGGTGGTACTACAGTGGGGCTATTGAAATCTCCGCTGGTGCTATAGCACCAGCAAGAACCACACTAGCGCCACCCGTGCACTTTAGCCAATAGGCTACAGGCCACCATGGATGGATGATGGATGCTCCAGGTTTTACAATGAGCCATTGTCCACTAGTCCTGCCCTATGATACGGACTCCAGGGACACAGATAGTTGATCTAGACCAATGGTCTCCAGCCCCATTCCTGGAGAGCTGCCATCCAGATGGCTTTCACTGAAACCAAAGCTAAGTACACCTCGCAGTTAGAAATCTAGGGGAGCTGCTCATTAGTTAAATCAGGTGGGCTGAAGGGTTGGAGTGAAAACCAAAAGGATGGTAGCTCTCCAGGAACAAGATTGGAGACCAATGATCTAGACAAGCAGCCACACTATAAAATTGTGGAACATGTGACATGTTAATAATCTAAACACCAGTGTGTAAATGCCGGGTGATTATTTTCGTAAATAGGTGTTCTCATTCAAAACTCCGATTTTTATTGGATGTTGCAATCGAGGTTTTTCAGATTTGTTGAATACACTTTAAAACTGAATCTAAACACTGTGACATGTTTAAAAAGTGTTACACAAAAGTGTTTAGCATATCTTCAGGACTTAAACATTTGGTTTTACGGAGCATGTATGTTGATGTTTACAAACCCGCAACAGATCCTCATTATTCTATAATGGCCAGTCTGCCTAGTTTTTGTGGATGTTTCATATAAGCGATGGCTACTTTTAATTCATGAAATTCATGACGTTACTAAAAAGTTCTCATGCTCTGTGAAGGAAGCCTTGCTTTAGTTGCAAGAGGCACGGGGCTCCTGCTCCAGTCTTATCGGACGTACCGGGCGTGTTGGAAGGGGAGCTTTTGCAAGTCTTTAAAAAGCATTGTTTTTGTCCTGTCAACTTGCCTGGTAGCTGTACAAAATGTGGGTGCTGCTCTAAGAGCATTTTAAAGAAGAGATAGCACTGCACGGGTATGTGTTTCTCGGTTATAGTGAATGCTTTACTGTTGGATGCACAGCGAAACACAAAGGTCAGGAGATATGAAATGTGGCTGAGATCGTTTACTGTGTATTTATTACTTATGTGGTCTGTTATTAGCTTTCAAGGTAGGGCATATTTCCCTTCAGGTTTTGAAGCCTGCACTTGAGAACAAGCCCATTTTGGTGAATAAAAACAAAAGCAATTGGAAGTGAGGCCGTTTGAAGTGCCAAGGCAGGTGCTGTTTTGCACTATCTGGACTACTGAACTATCAGGGCAAATAACATTCTCTATTATTTCAAAATCCATCTTCATCATTCCTGTGCAGCAAGTAATCATGTTTTGAAATTGTTGTGGCAGAGTCTTGATACTGAAGTAGCTTGATTTCAAGCCATCATTAGGCATCCACAATCTGGATGGGCTATATCTCTAATGTGATTATTAGGTTTGGATAAACAAAAGTGTAAAAAAAAAATTATGCTTTGTATAGCTCTTGTTGAGATAAGCCCTGTAAATGAAAGCTAGGTTGGTGTTTCTAGCGAGTAAGAGTAATTGCTTTGCCAACAAGACTGCAGCTAATTTGAAAGCTAATTTGTGCAGAGATGGAAGAATACAGAAGTACTGATCACTGTGATCATTAATTCTCCTTCTACAAAGAGCTAATGACTTTTACCTTGTGGAGTTTTCAGCATAATCTTCTGCTTGTTGCAAATCAATTATGTGGTCTTCTCAATGTAAGCTTTAGGCACTTACAGTCCTCAGTCTTATGGAGAATTCAGCTGGCACTTACAGAATGATGCTACACGCGTTACAAGCTTGTGTTTTTTTCCCTTTATGTCGTACTTTTATTCTCATTTTCCAGAAGTGTCTTTAAAATTTATTTTGCATTATTTACGGCGTTTACATCCACAAACATCTCTGCACAGCTGTGCGGAGAGAAGTTGGGACTCGCATAACAGTTTGATTCAATTAACTAAGTTACTAAATTTGAAGAGTTTATTTTGTGGAAGCAGAGTTGAGAGACACTTGGGCAAAAAGTGAAGATCAGAATAACGTGAAATTGCATAAAATGGACTTTTTGAATAGTATAAAAGATGAGGATGTGTCAAATTTGTATCGGCAAATCAGAATTTATTCAATGTAGATCATTTTTGTGGTATTTACACAACTTGTATTTAGTTGATGTGGTCATCTGAAACAACTAAGTTGATTAGACTATGCCAGGACCAATCAACCCTGGTTCATACATGTTGGAATAGCACAGATCTGTCTGTGTGAATATTTTTCAGATAAGATCTAATAATAATTGCAGCTATTTTTGCATGTGAAATTCATTAAGAAGGCAAGTGCTGATAAGTAGTATGGAAACACATTAGTGATGATATTTGGCTATGATAGAATATGGCTATTTATCACAATCATATTTTGCGAACGTGATCATAGGTTTGTCATCTGTCTCACTTTGTCACACATCAGCAGATATTTTGTTGGTCTTTTAAAGGACTGTAATGCACATTTCTATCAGCCAGACTACACTGACTGCTTTGGTTTTGTAATGCACCATAATAACTCAGCTTTATATATCATTTTGGCTCTATTCATGTCAGTGTAGTTTTTGCACTCAATTTCAGATGGTGTATTTATCAATTTATGTTGACTCATGATGTTGGAAATTTCATGTGTAAATCTATTGAAATACTGTATTTCTGTGGCAGGCATTTACATCAATTTGCAACGCGTCACAGCCAACTCATTCCAGTGCCAAAAGACAGAAATGAACAGCCCAAACATTCTTGTGCTTCTCCTTGTAATTTCAAACTTTTAACAGGTATTATAACTGCACGCTTGACCACTTTTCACCATTACTTTGCAATCATAAAAACTCTGCGAGTTTATTTCTCAGTTTGCCTGCAAGGTTAAAACATCAAGTTATGCATCAGCTACTGTTGGCAGTGGCTTTTTATATCCTCAACAATGTCACGAAGCCAACGATTTCAGTGTGCTACTTGCATATATTGACGCATAAATATTGATACAAATATGGTCTTGTTTGCAGTTCCGCAATCCTGTCTACTGTCACATGTCATGCCCCTGTGTTTGTGCTTCACAGCGTTGCTGCCCTTCCTGGTTATGGGTTTCCTGTTGGAGGATTAATTGTCTCGTTTCCTCGTTAACCCACACATGCCCTTTCTCACACTTATTTCTCATCTTGCTTGCCGTCTCGCTTTATTTAGGTTCTCCTGTTTCTTTGTTCTGGGCCGGATCGTCTCACCCCTGTTCCATGCTTGTACCTACACTACAGGCCAAAAGTTTGGAAGCAAGATCAAATTTGTACAAAAAAAGATCATAGTTTCAATGGCATACTTTGCAACAAAATAAACATGCTTATTATATAAAGAGTCACTTATCAGAATACATTTTTATTGAAATTATCAGGCCCATATTACTACTCCCATGGTCCTAGTGCCCGCCGGATTGCAGTTGGCATCCAGTGGGCTGTAAACCATGACATAGAGTGAATAATGCAAACTGTGATTTGTTTTTTACTTTTTCACTGAAGTTGTGACTCTTGCAAATCTTCTCAACCCAAAAACTAAGCCCCTCCTTTCTTTTGTTAACATTTATTCAGCAGTGGTCTGGTAACATCAATGTATACAGTACCCTAAAGGTAAATAGAGGAAAATGGTGCATATCAATGAAAGAAAAGTCTAATCATGCAGTAAACACATCCCAAAATCCATAGATTTCATACTGGTTTTTAAGAGAGGCATTGTGAACAGAAACTTGCAGTTGCTTCCAAATTTTTGACCTGTATTGGCCTTGCTTCCAAACTTCTGGCCTATACTTTCTTGCGCTTGTTTCTCGAGCCCTGCCTTTCCCCGGCTTTACGGTCCTGTCTCAGCACCATGTATTTGTCTGTGTTCCTGGCCTCCTGTCTGCCTCACCCTGCTGTAGGATTCTTTTGCTCTCGGCTCTCGTGTTCCCCCAGAATGATCTACTGGTTCAGTCCCCCACCTCTTTGGCTCCTGACTTCATGCTGCACACCTCCCTGGATTCTGGATTCTGCTGCCTGACCTCAACCAGTTTTGTGAACATGCTCTGCTCGCCCTGCATTGTTCCTCTGCTTCTTGAACGTGGACTTCTGATCCTGAATAAAGCCCGGGCTCCCCCAGCCCTGGGTCCTGTCATTGATTCCTTCCATCCCTCATACCGGACAGTCTACTACGCTGATTTATGTGGTGTATGCGGTTGCCAGTTTGTGTACAACTAATAACGTGCTGCATATTTAGTTTAGTACATTTAGGCCAAGAGCTGATATTCCTTGGCTCCATGTGAGCTGTTGTTGGATATGTACTGACATTGCCAGCTGTCTGCTCACTTCACATGTGACCTTTTTTTATTTTCTGAGTCTGTGATAAACTCTATAATTGGCCTGTGCTGGTGCACTTAGTTTGCATCAAATGACTGACTATTGGCAAATAAACTACAACCCCAAATCAGAGAAGGTAAAGATGTTATGCCCAATTAAAACTGAAAGCAATGATTTGTAAGGTCTTTGACCAATATTACATTGAAAACAATAAAACAGCACAATATTTAATGTTTCCCCGCGTGAATCGTATTGATTTTTTGAAATAAATTTCAATCTTGATTCTTGCAACAAATTTGGGACAGGAAAATATTTACCTCTCTGTAATGTTGCCATTCCTTTTCACAATACTTAATCACTTGATGTCTTCAGTCCATAATTGTTTATTACGTGTTTCAGGAGCAAGTTTGTCCCATTCTTCCTGCAAACGAGTCTTATGGTGTGTAATAGTATGGCGTCTTTGTTGCATTTTGCATTTTGAAATGTCCCTAATAAGAATGTGAGGTGCAGGTCGGGACTGCTGGCAGGCCAGTCCAGCACCTGTACTTCTTTTTATGCAGCCATACATTAGTAATGAGAGCTGAGTGTGGCTTTATGTTTTCTCATTGAAATACGCATGGGCGTCCCTGGCAAAGATGTCATTTGAAAGGCAACACACTGTACGCTAACTCCAACATCTGTGTACTTTTTAGCTCAAATAGTACCCTCACGGAAGTGCAATTTACATTGCCAAGGGCACTGACACAGCCCCATACTATGACAAATTATGGCACTCGGACATGTTTCTGGTAACAGTCTTGATGGTCCTTTTCTTCTTTGGTCTGAAGCGCTCTGCATCCCAACAGGCGATCCTCAGCCTGTCTTAACTTCTGAAGGACTCAGCCTTTGCTAGATGCTGCTTTTGTCCAAAATCGTGATTATAAAGTCACCTGCTGACATCAGATGTACTCTATATTTACAAATATAATGAAGTTTACTCGACAAAACATTACATATCTTATCTTCATGCAGTCTAAATTGAAATAAAAGTCAAAGAAAATTTATAAAATCACTGCTTTCTGTTTTATGTGCATTTTCTACACTGTCCAAATTTTCTTCTGAGTAGGGTTTGTGTGAACATACAATGTACAGCAACCCAATTGCCTCATTTCTACCAAGCAGTGCAATTCAGTCCAAGCAGCCCAGCGCTGTTAAATCAGCTAAAGCTAGCTGGCTGGCATTGTTTACTTCATTGACCTCATGACGTATAGCTGAAGAACTGTCTGCGTCCTCTGTGGCAAAAACTAATGCACACATTCACTGCAGGCACCTCCATTTTTTTGGTTTGAATCAGGTTTGAGTACCATGAGCTCTCTCACAAATATGACATTGTTTGTTGTTGATGATGCAGATGACTTGCGCAAAAATGTATCAATGTGAACCATGCGTGCCGTTTTGGAGGATAGATGCATTCTCATTACAGTTAGATTCAGGTCACTTGAAATTATGAATGCGAACCTTCAAGACAGGTAAACATCATCTGACAAAAAAAAAAAAATCAGAACTGAACAATGAGGCTTAACTTGTGAGTGTATCACGAGTGCTCCCTGCGGTGGAAACCATATCTATGGTTTAGATACTGTTATATACTGGTACTAAAGTAACTGCCAAAAATGTTTGGTGAAAATGTGGCTCTGTTGACAACCTGAAACTCAGAGGGTTGGTGGTTCAAGCCTCAATACAGCTGAAATATGACCAGTGCTGCTGTTTCAGAAGACCCTCCTCCCCGCAGTGCTCCAGTGTGTTTGGCCTCTGCTAAGTAAAATCAAGTAGCTTTGGATATAAAACGTCTGTTAAAAACCTGTTATATAAAGTTCACATTTTCTCTGACACTGAAACCAGACCTTCGACACTCATCTCTTCCACGCTGGTGCCAACATTTGGAGATTAATTTGTTTCGGTAACTTCCAATTTTGGCAGCAGCGCTACTGTTTCACGCTGATAATCCCTGAAAAAAACAACATGTTTGTAAAATAAAAACACGTACCATTTTAAAATCAGTCTTCATGACCTAAAACTGACTGAACATAAGCCCCAAAGCAAAGTTTTGGGAGAGTTGAAAGCAAAGCATTTCCCCTCCTTTTTTTTTTTTTTTTAACAAGATAAATATTTTGACTCAGGCTTTGTTGCTTCAGGGTAGATAAGCAGGTAGGCAGATATGATTAATTATTTTCCTGACAGCTACCTGTCTAGTGGTCTTACGCTTATCTTCGTGATAACGCCTCATGGTGCCGTTTCCCGCAACTTTGGAACCTGGTGGCTGAGCGTAATGCTAATCAGCTAACCCCCACAGACTGACATCACCCATACTGAGATATGAAAGTTGCCACTATATTTTATGAAGTCAGCTATCTATAAAGGGACTTATTTATGAAGTCGCGGCGGTGGTGGGCCAATTGATTCGGAGGGACTTATCTACTATTAAAAGATACGGAAACATAGTAGCTTCACGAAATCCATGTGAAATGAATTTGAATAGGTTTATGAAGAGAAAGTAATGCGACTGTACTGCATGTCGCCCTTTATATTACAAACCTTATTGAGGCAAGGAATTCATTTCTAACTTGATCATTTTAAGTAATGCCCATTTGTTGGAACGGTTATGCCATTTAATGCTGAGATATAACCTTGGGAACTCACAAAGCATAAATACCTGCCATTAGGTATTGAGAGCGAATGGTGCAGCAGCGTGTTGCAAAATGAGGGGGGACTAATTTGAAAAGTGGGACTTAAATTGGTTTATATTTAAATTAAAATAAGCCAGTGTAGAGAGAGATTAGACCACAATGCACATTCAAATGCTAATGCAGAACATTTGTCTGAGGAGCAGTGGCCCATGTTATTTGACTTTGTGGGATCGTCCTGGGCACGAAATCGCGCAGGATTTCACGGAGACCATTGTTTTTGAGAGGCTGCGAGCGGAATGAATTCAAATCTGTTCCCTACGCCTAAACCAGGATCAAACTCACCGAAAACAATTGTAGAACATTTGCATTCATTTTACCATCAATGCCAACTGGCACCAGAGACTATGAGGAAGGTCATATGACTAATTTGACTAATTTCAGACTGGAACAGGTGGGAGCTGCTATAAATAATGGATTTTGAGGTTTACAGCATGCACGTCATGTTCCTGCGTGCAATTTCTGTACAAGCTCATGTGGCGATTATGCAAATACAAACAGACATTAGCAAGAAAAAAAAAAAAAACAATGAAGCACATTCATATACCAGCAGAAGACAATATTAAATATATGTGAGTGATCCAAAACATTATGGCCACGTGTCTAACATGCTGTGCCACAAAAAAAGCTCCAACCCATTGTCTGGCCATCGTGATTTTTCCTTTGCTATGGTTGCTCACGTCCCATTTCTCCTGAGTCCAACATGTCAACTTTGAGAACTGACTGCTTGCTTAAACTTGAAGGTCTTTTCACAAACCTTGGCATGTGCTGGATGGTACAAGATAGTCAACATTATTTGTTTCATCTGTGCATGGTCATAATGCTTTGGCTCATCAGTCTGTAAAAAGTACATGCTGCATATGTATGTATATTTTTTAAAGTAACCAATATCATACGAGGGAGAACATTTGTCATAAACTGGTTGTGCCGTTCACTTCTTTACATCTACAAGATCAATGTTGCTGTTGTCTGAGGAAGGTATCTAAGCATCATGAATTTGCATCACGGAGCTTAACCCCTTTGCGCAGAATACAAATAATGCCAATTTTTCCAGTTGTGCATCAGCCTATTTAGGCTTTATAACTCTGTATTTGTGTCACAGAGACTGTGGAAAATTATTGCACTGAAGCAAGACAATTAAAAATTCAATTACAGAATTATATCGGAATTCAATTTCTGAATTTACAGACGCCAGCGTCTATAACTGTGCAAAGGGGTAAATAATGAATGGGATTTCTGGAGTTTTGTAGGTTTGTTGGTTGTGAAGTTCAGGTAAATGCTGGCTGTTTTGTTTGTTACTCCTTCAGCTCCCACAGCATTGCTCGGCCTTCGCCAAGTAAATACAGACATTCAATAAATACTGACTTTCCTCTGCGTGTTAAGGCAGGAAAACATGACCACATCCCCTGCTAGCATTTGATGTTTACAAGTCAATGACTACGTCCTTTCATTAGCATGAGCAGGCCGAGGTGAATGGTGAGTATGTTTAGGTCTGTTGTCACCCACCCAGAAACATCCCAAATTTAATAAAGTGGGCATATCTGCCCTTGCCAGCTCCCATAATCCTTTGCTTTTCCTTCCCAACTTCATTCAGTATTTGCATTAGTTTATTCAATTGACTGTATACAAACTATGGACCTTGTAACAGATTTTAGTCATTGACTTTCCTCAGCCTTGGTGAAAAGCGTCTCGTTCGTTAAATGCAGCTGTAGAACTTCAGGCCAATTTTAAATTTTAGCGGGGATCCCAAGACTTTCAATGATCCCAAATATGTCCTGCTGAATTACACAAAAATGTGTATATAATGATGCACAAGATCTAGATATTTTCTGCAATGCTGAGGCCATAAAAACATGGCGTCCTGGGTTTGAATATTCCTCTTGATAGAAGTGTGATGTAGCTTCACTGATGCGCTGCAACCAACAGATACAGAATATGCATGTGACATTGTCCTACAGTATGAAAAAATGCCTTTTCTGACTTTGAACCTGCAGAAGTGAAAAGTCAGAGTTTAAGGAGTTAAAAAAACATGCGGCGACAACTAGATAAGGAAAAGAAAAAACACATATCGGTGCATTTTCTTATGGGAAATAACACAGACTCCATATATTTGTGTTAAAGTTACTATTGACTCGTATAGAGTACAGGGTCTCTATGATGTACAGTGGACCTAACTGCAGTGGCACTTGCGAGCAACTTCTCTTAACAAGTCTCAAGACTCCAAAACAAAGTCACACTAAGGCCACTTGGTTTATTCCCTTATTTGATCCGCAGCTCCTCGAGTTAACACTATGCTGGCACCGTCCACAAAGAGGAAATCTGCTGTGAAAAGTAGTGAGCTGCATTCATCCACAAGCCAAACAGTGTTCTTTACCCACAGACCACACAATGTAAATGAAGGGCCAGTGCTCATCAGAGGGTAGATGCTTCTTGTACATTATGACTGCTAAAAGCCCCTGGGCCACATGGCGTGTTGTTTGAAGGAGCTAATCCAAGTAATCCCAAGGCTGTCCAAATGCTGTGAACTCCAGTTCAGAGTTGGCTTTCGTTCCTGGCTGCCTGTCCTTGAGGTGAAATTCAGTCCAAACGAAGGCACTCTGGAGGTCCGCCATGAATCCTCAGGGAAAAAGCGACACATCATTGACCTAGTGGTTCCATCTGAAGGACTGTTTACATTTTCACTTTGCTTAACTGTACTGAAAGCAGAGAGAACATTTTTGTTTCTTGAAGAAACTCAAGGGTATGCTTGAACGCTTTCAGAAAAAAAAAAAAAAAACTGCTTCAAAATTACAGAAGTGGCGTGTTAATTTGTTGCATTTACAGACAAAGAAAGCTGTTTGCTAATGAGTGGGAATAACTCTACGCTTTTTGTTTTCAGGTACTTCAGAAAGTTCATTTGGGTGACTGCTGAACTCAGCAAACTGTAGCAGAAAGTAACGGTTGTGTTGAAATGTTGTTCAAAGTAAAGTACAAATATTGATTAAATCTAGGCCTCTGGCCTTGTGTACTTACAGTTAAGAACTGCTTGGCTTTCTGTTCCTCAGACCATAAAAATGTCCACAGCTTAATTGAAAAATCAATTTTTCACAAAGAAAGTTTTATTTTCACAGTTTTTGGTGATGTGAGAATGTTCTAGTTTCCCGTGACCCAGTTAAGGTTCTCTCTCAACTATATAAAATAAACCTTTTCGTTTCTCATCTTGTTTCCCTGCTGGGTACATGCAAAACCTCTTCAAAACTGAAACTCCAGATGGCTTCCCTGGCCTACATCAGTAGATGGGTTTCAGTTGGTTCACATTGCTGTAGCTGAAGTGAACTCAAACTTCTGCTGGTCTCCATTCACAGCGTTTCTGTTTGAATCAGCCGCAGAATCCTGACCTTCAGCGGCCAAGGTCACAGATTCTTCCTCTCTGAAACTGCTCCCTTGCAAAACCTTGCATCCTCTGATTAGTATCTTTTCCACACATCTGATTGCTACACGCCTCCCATGATGCACCTCCTTAAAATTTTTCTTCAAATCCTCACTGCTCTTCTCAAAGGTGGGATCGGCTTTCTGTAACTGCAAGATCATCCAAGTTACCCAGTATCTCTCAGCATAAAGCCCACCTGCTTAGAGCCAGGGGCCATAAAAATCTTTCTCCAGGCTAATTTCCTCTCCTTATTCAGAGACATTGCTCATTGGCACAGCTGCTGTTGGCAGTAGTATCTGTCATAAGGTCCCTGCTCTCTAATCAAGTCAATGGTAGCTTTAATGTAAAAATACAGGGCCTTACCAGAAAATGTACACCTTGTGTGGTTTTTTTTCTGTGTCTAGCTGTCTCCCGGTGCACCAGTTTAAGCTGTTGTGCAGCTTGGATATTTGAGAGATGTTTTGCGGATGAATGAGGAGCAGATTACGTCACTGTATCTAATGTGCTTGAGGTATGGCTCACACTCTGTGGCTGTGCTGCGCACCGAAGTCCAGCACTAAAATCCCAGCCCCAAAAATCTTTACTTCCTTGTGCCAGAACACCCTTCACTAAGCCCATCGAAAGTCCATGGCTGACATCACTGTGACATGTTGTTTTTAAATGTGCTACATAAATAAATGATACTTGACTTGACTTGTCCTATAGGCCGAGTTTACATGGGATTCTCAGAACCCAGCCATGGTCTACCTGGCTCGTGGATCGGACCTCAACTGAACTAATACTGTGACAAATGTGGAAACTTGATAGAACTCTAATTGGGGTATCGCCAATACGTAAAAAATGCCCGGGTGTTGCATTCGTGCCCTGTTTCAGATGCCTTATGGGATAGTTCGGTAACCCAGTTGCTTCCGGTCTCTTTCGCGGCTGCGGGAAAAAAATCGAACGCTGCCTAGGCGTGCGTGGTTCCGCCGACCGCATCGGGTATTTACTTGCATGCTCGCCCGTATGCTTGTGAAACTAGCTGTGCGCTTGGTGAATGTTTACATTTTCCTCAGCTTGATTTACGTACGCGTGCGTGCAGGGCCGAGCCGCAGCTAGCTGATGCTAAACGATAGCCGTGATCTCTGTAACGCACCAGAAGTAAGTGGGTCTGGAAGTAGATAGATATTTTGCCGGAAGCGCTACATCTGGGCATTTTTGCGTGTTGGCGATACCCTCAATTGAGTGCCTGTAGTTTTTGAGGCAGCCTGCTGCTTATAGCAGCTGGTGAATTAGAATACTGCTCAGAGTTGGTGGTTCCAGCTCTAGTATTGCCACTACTTGGCCAAGCTAAATTCTGTTAAGAGTTAAAAGAACTCCAATAAATTTGATTTTACCCTGATTCTTTTTTCTGTGCTTGCTTTCAGACCACTGTCCAGAGCTGAGGGGGATGATATTATCTTGGATTTAGTTGCTATTATAGATTACTTTTCCACATCACATGATGGTATCTCACGGCAGATCCCTCACAGCAGTGTTTCATTTTTAGGTTGTGTGTGCACTGAAAATACTTTGATTTGACCATTAGGTGCCACACACACAGCACAAAGTGGTGTTTGAGTGAGTGATGCAGGGAAAGTTTAATGCACGTTAATGGCATTTCTAGATATTACATTTTTACTACTGCAATGTCGTAGCCGCACATGCCCAAATGGATGGGCTACAGATTGAGAGTGCTGTACCTTCCACAAGTTGACACTGAATTGTATTAAAATGTTGTGTAACAGTTTAGAATACACACTTTAATCATGTTAAAATTGTTTTATAACCATGGTGAAATGGGCGAGCAATATGACTACGGTTCACAGAAAGCACCAAAATAGCCATGACTAAGGATGTTTCGCTAGTATTTTTTTATCATTGTACACTGGGAAGGAATTCTGCATGTGTGTTATGTCTGGGAGCGTTCTAACTGGTTCTCAACACTGCTGTCCTTGGTGCTGAATACAGGAACAGAAGGGTCAGGTCCCATTTTTCAGTAGCTTGCATACTTGGCATTCTACATTAAAGGCAATAAGAGATTAAGGACCCACCGAAACACACAGGCTATTGGAAGAACATTTGATACCCGATTAAAAAACAGTCAGTCAAGGAGCATGTATTAAATGAAAATCAGTTCCACTTTGTGCAAAATCATAGAATTTCATTAAGCTTTCACATCTGTAAATTGTCTCGGAAGAAAAATTCATCCCCTTATCCTATAGAGCAGAAATAGAAAAAATAGCTTATGTCATGAAATTGAAATTTAAGTCAGTTTCAGCAATCCTGTAGATAACCAAGCTAATGAAGTTTGAGATAAGTCATTTCCAATTTGGCCACAGCCACTATCTAGAGAGATAAGTTGTTAATAGGAGGCTTCAGAATTATTTCTCCATCTTATGCATAATGTGTGGCCATGTGGCCTCCATCAGGGGATACAAGCACATGTAAACCCAATTTTCAAACATTTTTCCTAGTCATTTCCTGTCGCTCTAGTCTGAATGAAGGCCGATTTTAACACTAGCTCTCTCCGGATATTCAACAGAAATTAAAGTTTTAGTCAGACTTAACACATTGACTGCCGACTACGAGATAACTCGTAATGGCGGGTGCACCACATCCTGCCAGTACGAGTTATCCCGTAGTTTAAAATAGGAAACTTTGGGGATCAGCAAATCGGTTGGCAGTTGTCATAAAGGAAGAACTGGAGTCATGGCAACCAGATTACAACCTCTGGAAGTGGGTATTGAACACAAAAGTTTTATGTCAAGACAAATATTTTTTTATTCTCTAAATAATGACACTGAAAAACTGGACAGAGTTATCTGCCCTGATTGCGTGGGCTTTGTTATAGTGTTACTAAGAAGGAAACAATTGCGCAATGTCTTTTACGCAAATACCGCTATGAGAAATCTCGTTATTGGCGTACCAAATGCAACAGTTATATCCCACCGCCAGCTACGACTTGTCTCGTATAGAGGGTTTTCCCCCAGAGGATCACGGGAGGACGCTCTGTATATGCCTATAAATAGCGCCGTAAACAAACGTGGACCATATATAAAAAAAAAAAAACCTAGAATGGCAAATGGGAGACCCCTTCTTTCCCATTGTATAGTTGCCCGCGCCAACCATTCAATATCATTTGACTGCTTGAGTTATTTGGCCAGGGCCATTTCTTAGCATACGGGAACCTGGCGGTTGCCAAGAGGTAACAAGTGAGAGATACCATTGAAGAAGAAATTTTAAATGTACATATTTGAAGCTCCCACTTTTGATCATAGGCAAGTATGGCGTCCGGTGAAGCCATTTATTTAAAAAATTATAATTTTCATAGGAAACTCATTTCATTGCCCTCTAAAGCGGTGCCTCAACTTAATGGCAAAACTTGCAATGGAAAAAGAATAGCATTTTAATGTGCCTTGATCTGCAATCACTGGTATTGAAAGAAATGATACGCCTAATTGTATTGGACTGTAAGCCGCTATGTTCCATCAGTTTGAAAACCATGTCTGCCTCACAGGCTTGCCTACAACCTTTTTCAGATAAAGTTGGTCGCCAAACATGACAAACATGTGCCTAGTATTGAAATGCCGCAAAGCCTACTTGAAGTATCTGCGATACTTTCTATGAAAGTACAAGGATAATTCCACTTTTCTTAAATGCAATGACTGCTGGGAAACATGCTTCCACAGTCTGTGCTATTGTGCAAAGTCAAGTGTTTAGCTTGTACCATACTGCTGTCTAGTTGCTGCGACCTTATTTCCAAAAATGTTGTGCCGATATGGAACATACAGACAGAAAAAGTAGTGATTCACAAAATTGGTGGCAGTTCAGGCAGTAATGGCTGGATCTTAATTTATTGCCCAATGAACTATTTTCCCTCAAGTGTGTTTAACATTGTTGCCGTTTCTTGGCTCTATCAAGCTAGCTAGCGACTCCCAATATAGTTGGAGTTGGGAAATCCGTAAATTATAACATAATGTTATGTATTTGATGAATCCAAGAAATTACTTTTTTATAAGTTTCCACTATTGTTGTGTTTACCGCCAAGACATCTCTGCTGCACTGTTAGTTGTAAAACCTATTGCACACAAATAAATACTATTTGAATTTAAGATAACTAACATGCAGATATTTGAGCAATGAGGCATGAGAGGCATGCTTTGCAAGGGCCAGTGATTAGAAGAGTGGCTCATTTAAGTTTTCAAAGTTATGTCAGGACTGCTTTCTTTACTTCAGTAAACTAATTAGAAACATGATGAGAGCCAGCTCACTCAGGATATGAAGCAGCCTAGCCTTATCTTGCGTATGGCAACTGCCTACAGACAGAAAATTAAAAAAAAAATGTATATGGTATAAACAATATTGCAAGCTAAATTTCATAAGTGGTTGGCTACGCATGCAAAGAACTGGATTTCCTGGGCACAAGCGATACTATATTATGGTTTGGAGGTTTTTTTTTTTTTTGGGGGGGGGCCTAAGCGTTTAACCAAAATTTCTATGCATGACTGTTTATGTTGGCAACCAAGCATCTTGTCCATATGACTTCCTCATTTATGTGTATTTACATATAGCAGCTTCTTTGTACGACAGGAACAGTTTAAAAATGTAAATTTAGCACTTCCTGGCTGGACTTCCATCTCCTCCATCATACCGCAGCTGCCTCGACAGCCCTCATAACACCAGCCCGCCCACACGTGTTTCCCCCTCCGCCTGATGGATGTGCAAGAATTCTGCACGTAATTAGAATTAATGTTGAATGCGAAACAAGGAAATGGGGCATTATGGCCGGAATCAGCTATTCATTTTAATTTTATGCATCAGTTGTCAAAAATTTCATAGGCCAGAAAAGATAGGCCAGATTTCTGTCCGCGGCTGTCCGCACTGACAAGATTGTTCCGTTTTTGTCCACAGCCTTGAGAAAAGAGGTGATGGGGGTGGGTAGGTGGATGGAGTGGGGAGCAAACAGGTTGGGGGGGGGGGGCGTCTGGTGTAGTAAATGGTAGAATATTGGCGTGGAACAGCGGAGAATGATGAAGCTTTAGCAGCGAATTTAGCAACTAATTAGGGAGTGCGACACTCAAAAACTAAGGTAGAACCAAGTAAGGCAGCATATATAAGACAAGTTTCTATTCACAATTGGCCTTGCATTTTAAAGAGGGGTGGGGGGGGGCAGTGATAGCCATTAGACTGAGCCGGAGTTTAGTCTTGGGGGCCAAAAAAAGACACCAAACGCATTAAAAACGCATTAGCGAATCCCTGATTCATGTCTTAATGGTTACTCTTCTGCACGCCACAGTGCATAATTATCATCAAAAACGGCCATCCATCAGTATCACGGAAGAGTTAAACCGGCCTCCCATAATGCAAAACAGAAGCGTAATCCTGCACAGGTTAGAAGAAATGAGATGCTCCTTGTTCATCTCAGAAGTCATGATGTCTTCATCAAAGTGCGTTAGCATCAGAGGACATTAGTAATTTGTATGGAAATTGCATTCTGCTTTTTTTAAAAATTGCTAACTTCAAAGCGCCCATGAGCTGCAAACATCTTGTGCAGTGTTAATAATTCAATTTACATTTTAGTCTCCGGAGTTCACAAAGACTCCTGAACGGAATGCGCCTGCATTATTAAACCAGCGCTGAAACTGACTTTCGATCTCAGTCATTGATTTCACATATGGTCTCTTTTGTAGAAGGAGACGTGCTAAAGGCTCACAAGAACCACCATATCCGAGGGATATCTGCTGTGAGACTCCACTGCCGCCACTGGCTCTAATAGATGCGTTTTGCTGATGCATAAAATCATAACAATTGGGACTGGCTGGCCCATTTCATGCTATGCCACAAGGATTCCTCCATAACAGCGCAATGTCAATACCCATATCTCTCAATTACCGCTTCAATCTAGTGAAAATATATTTCATGCTCAGCGATGTATGAGAATACTTTCAGTTTAAAAAATGCAAACAATAGATTCTGAAGGGTACAGGACCTGGCAAATGGCATTTTTAGTCTGTATCCATCTATTTTCTTGGCAAACTGATGCCATTTGAAGTGCTAGAAACCATGAAGAATCAAGGGCGAATCATGCATCAAGGTTTTCTCATCTACAGAAATTTTCTGGTTGAGTGCTTCTTGTTTTGTCATGAACAATGAAAATTCCTTTATTCACGGAGTACCCCAGACAGTAGTCAACTTAACAGGCTGTGTTTTGTATAAGAATTGCATTGGGGGGAGGGGAAAGGCTATTTATTGTATAATTGCGTGCTAAACAAATACTCAGCAACTGAAAATATAGCATAAATACAGCTTTTTTGTTTTCTTTTTTTTTGTCACTTGTGATCCTGAGGTCCTCTAACAAGTGTTCATAAGACATTACCCACAAGTCCTTAAAGGGGAAGTATACTTTCACCAGCAAATGCAGTGAGATGCATCCCTGAGTCCACCAGACTTGTTCTCTGAATGTACTATGAAGAGGATTTTTAATATGGCAGTGCTACACTGTTATAAATTGACTGAACTTAACAGTTAAATTTATGCAGTGTTTCCTTGTTATTTTAACTGAAAGTAGAGTCCTGCTCGCATTTAACTGTGGTTTCCAGTTAATATACACGGGACGGTGAAATTGGCACGTGTCACTGCGGTGATCCAGGCTTTGCACGTAGCCGAGGTTGATGGGGTACGGCCGCACCTGCCTGGCTTGCATGGTAGGGGAGACTGGGGTCCGATGAGCCATGGGGACCAATGAGCCATATCACTATTTTTCGATCAATCGATGACAGAGCTGCTTAAAATAGGCAAAATATTTGACCATTGACTGATGAGTGATGGGGATAAATGAGCTATATCACTATTTTGCCTCTTTTAAACACCTTTAGCATCGATTGATCGCAAAATAGTGATGTGGCTCATTGGTCCCCATCGCTCATCGGACCCCAGTCTCCCCTATATGTGCAGTTCTGAGTCTGACCCCTCTCAAGTTACACAAGCGATACGCAGGAGCATGAGGATTTGAGTCGCCAATTGCACTCCGTTATAAACTGATTGTAAAATTACAGTTAAAATAACTGGCAAAAAGGTGCCAGTTTATAACAGTGTGTACAGCTCAACAACTGTAGCAGCTTGGATAATCATCGCAGTGGAATTTGATGACAATGCCAAGGACTGAGTAAAACATCCTTATTATAAGGATACTTTCATCTTTCCGGTGAATGGACAGCATTGTTTAAGGTTTTAGGATTATCCCTTTAAATGTGTGCATGCCTCTTGGTCTTTAGAGACCATTATTTATGAGGAAATTGATTGAGCTGCACTCAAAAATAATTGTGTTTGTTAACCATTCAGAACAGAGTACTTCCAACAAACCCACAAAACCTATCAACGCTTAAGAGGAAAACCATTAGGCTGATAATGACTTTCAACAATTTTGACATCTTAACTCCAGGATTTTGATAAATAGTCTGAGGAAAAGCAGGAAGACGGGCTCAATTAAAAAAAAAAAGAATGAGAGGGGGCGTATGTTTGCCTCGTGTTGTGAAGGACCCAAAGTATGCAGTTCTGGTTTAGAATGCTGTGTCTGTTTTCAAGCTTTCAGCCTCAGATGTGATTTTGCCATCAAGCCCCAAGGATGACACTCATCATGAGTGTAGGATAATCAATATGTGCCGAGGGTCTGATTTTGTCAAGTCAGGAGTCCCAAGAAGCACACTTGGCCTGCTGCTCATTGCAGTTTAACCCCTTTTTCTTGCTGAAATTTTTAGTATACACAAGAAATACTGATATTCTCTCTCTCCCTCCTTCTCCCTCTCTCTGTCTCTCTCTCTCTCAGAAGTTTATCAACTACACGTTTTTAATTCACTGTAAAATTATTATTACCTGTGGAATCACCTTAGAAATAATAACTTTCTTTTGCTCTTTCCATCTTGGCTAACAGGAGATAACACTTCAACATCAGGAGCAAGAACTAGCAAGCTGCGTTTGACTTTGTTAATTCCTAATATGCTTAATTAGCAGCAGGCTATATTTAAACTTTCAAACAGCTAGCATGAACCACAAATCATGTCCTTGAACGGCAAATGTGGGAATCGTGTTTTCACAGATGTATCCAAAAATTCGACCACGCAGTTGTCAATTATAATCCTGCAAGCTGTGCAGTCCTTCTGAGAACAGGTTTAAATCTACAGAAGAGCGTTTGAGTCCTGTACCACTTCCTGTCTTCAGAGTGAGACGCATGGTCCTCATTTTCCTGCAGGGAAAACGGAAATTAATTTGAATCGCTCCCAATTGAATCAAATCCTGTGGTCCTGGGAGAGGTATGGGTATAGCAAGAAAGGCCCATTAATTCCACACATCCTTACTCTCCCTCCGATGGGGGAAATGACAAGATTCATGATGGTACTTAAAGCCTCTCTCCAGAAAGTTAGCTGGGCAAGACAGCCAGCTCTCAACTGAAATGCCCTGGTTCTTTTTTTCCTTCTTTCTTATTTCTGTCCATTTTTTCCAAGCATAGTTATAGCCTGAAAATGAAGAAACCACTTTCTCATTCAGTATTTAGACTTCTGGTCTCCCCACGGTTGACTGTTGCCTCCCTAAACAGGTTTGGATATGACATATTGACTGTCTCTAGTTAGAGGAAATGGAGAGGCATTGATGCGCCCTCCGGTAAAGTCATAAAGAAGTATTCATGGCGAAAGTAATTGTCGTACAGTGCTGCCTGTCCCCTAAATGGCCTGAATGAGTTTCTGAATTGAATTTTATGCCTCTGAAATGACGAGCTATGATCACAAATTGGACATGGAGAGACAGTGTTAGCCGTGCTAGCGCTGGGACTGCAAAAGCTATTCATTTATTTTTATTTGTTTGTTTGTTCTGCTTGCCCCTCCAGAACTGTTTTGGTATTCTGGAGCAGCAGTGTACAGAGGCAAGAAAGAGGTGGCGCTATTCCATATTCTGCAAAGGCTCTATTATAGCGGGTGATGTGCCCTGTGCTCTGGAATTGAATCTGGACCCAGCAAGTACCCTGGGTGGCTGACGGTCCCTGTTGTGAATCTCTGAATAGATTTTCACAATAGACGGGAACTCATCTAGTGTCATCTTCAGGCTCATATCTGTGCAAGCCATACTGAATGCAGCTCATTTGTCATCGGGGTTAGGGAGGGGTTACCTGTCTGGCTAAAGAGCAAATATGCCTGTATACCCCACTATCCTGCGGTAGTACATTTCAGCTGAAGGCTCTTAATACCTTGATCAATTATCATCCTGAGGGATTACTAAATTTGAACAGAGAATCATTAGTGCAATGTTGAATCATAAGACAAGATGTGGAAATATTGATTTCCACATCGCGTATAATTAAATGCACAGGAAAGATAATCCTCAGTTTGCAAGCTAGCTTTGGCAAAAGGAACAATAAGAGGCTCAATCATTCAATTGTAGACAGCCGGTGTGTTTTATGAACCCGTAAATTGCTTCGAGAAAATGACCAAGGTAGAATAATGACTCATTGAAAACATAACCGAGGCAGTGATATTTGCTAAGTCCCCAAGGAAAAAAAAAAAAAAAGATCAAGTGAGAAAGTGTAAAAATGGGGTTTTGTAAACACTTTTTTGACATCTGTGTAAGTTTCTTGTGAAAAATACTCAATATAATTCTCATAAAGAGATGAAGAACACAAAGACTGATCAACTTTTATCAATAAATAAATAAATAATATTAAAACCAGCTAGCATGTCTGTGCCACTGTGACAAGAGACAGCCACACACCCTGTCACATTCACCCTTATGACACCCTTATGGGATGCACCATTTAGAGAGAGTCAAAGAAAGATTGGATTGAGAAAGTGAACTGTTGCTTCGGTAATATACCACATTAAACTATTATTACATAAATTTTTTATCATCACTATAATTTATTTTTTTTGCAATGATATTATTTTGTACACATTCTATTTGTATGCTTAAGCAGTGCTTACCAAGTGTATTTCCCTGCTTAAAATGCACATTGAATTCAGAATGAGAGCTCGAGACAACACAAAAAAATAAATAAAATAAATAAAAATAAAAAAATCACCCCTCACTGGTTCCAGGCAAAAACAATAAACTGAACCAACAAAAACAAGTTCAGCCAAATGGAACAAACAGCCAGTCTTTGAAAAAAAAAAAAAAAAAAAAAAAAGCTGTGATAGTTTTCTCTTCACTAGAATTGCAAGCCAAGAAATGCACCCTCTCGTATAAATTTCCATGTCTGGAGGGGCACACTCTTTTATACATGTGGTACCACTACATAACACTGCCTAAGTGTGTGTGCTCATTCCACCAGTAGGTGTGGCCAAGACAAATTAGATTCTCCATCAGGTTAAATGCCTCGGTTTAGTTTCTCAAATGATCAGATTTACAGATTCAGAGGTCAACCAGATTAGCATGAGCTTTCAAATGAGTTTTTCCTATGGTTCTGAAAGCTCAAATTGCATTTCTGCTGTTTTATGTCACAGCATGCCAGGACTCTGAATTGATAGCTGTTCTCACAATAACCTTTAAAGCTAAAAAAAAAGCAGCCGCATGTTTAGTTGTCCAGCATCAGCATGGAAAGCCATGGTAAAGATCCATAGATTTTACAAATTTCCAAAAAGAGAACTGGCTATGAACTCAATTAATTAAATATATTGCAAGCTTTTTACAATTTTCAAAAGGGTGCCAATAACTTTGGACCTGACTGCACTGAGAACATCAAAATGTCAATTGAAACCATTCCAAAGTGGCGCGCACAGTATTAAGTGAATCGTACATTATCATTTTGAACACGCATGCCATAAGGAATCAGTACTATCTACTCTGTCAACCCCAGCTCAGTAAACCAAAAAGCACTTTCAGACTGCACTTTGTTTCCTGTTGATTAGCATATTTTTGTGCTAATAGGGAAAAATGCATTTCTTATTAGCTACAGGCAAGCTGATAAATATGAGCTGAGATGAAAAACTTTCAGAAAACGATTTATGGTAAATCTGTGGGAAATAAACAGCAGAGTCTTTCCCAGCTGTTTTGGAAAAATCAATGTTTGTTTGATTCGTAAAGGATAATTAACAGCCAACGGGTTTAGAGTGAGAATCGCACGTCCTCCACAAAATCTCCTCCAACCTCCTTCCTTTCTTTAAATGTTTGGAGCCGCCATCATAATGTCCAACCCTTGTATGCAAAATGTATATTAACCATTATTAATTTACCAATAATTATTGTTTGTTTGCGATGAGGCTGATTTGAAAGCATCAAACGAACTGTGGTAACCAGGATCCTAATCCAGCAGTTGCATTACATGAGCACCACTTTTTTTCCTTGGATGTCATTTATAGCAATGACTGCTATTAACTCAAAAATTGAGAAGGACAAGGCATAAGTAACAGATAATCATGCACAAATTCTACTGAGCTCTCATAAATTGAGAATCAAAACTTGCTCATTAATTTTTTATTGAAAAATGTTTCATTAAAAAAAGGTCTTAGAAGCAATGTAAATAAAAAATTATTTTGTGGTCGCTCTCGGATTGAGGTCTGTCACATTATGCAAATCTTCATCATGTCATTGTGATATTACACAGAAGTGCATAAGTGTTACACCGAATAGCATTTATAACATCAGTAATTTCAATACACAGCCTTATAGAAAAAGGTTGAAACTAACCACATACTTAATGACATATATAATATGCAGAGGAGGGCCAAACACAGGAAACCAATATAGAATAAAACTGTCTGCAATTTAATGCAATCTGTAAGGAAACTAAGATGTGTCAATCTGATAAAATAATAAGAGTAGTTGTGATACAGAAAAATTAGTAATGCAAAGTGCAGATAAAAATTCATAGGATATTGCTGTGTAGTTATAAACTGCCAATCACTTGATGCTACAGCTTGTGCTGCAGCTTGCAGATCATTCTAGTCAGAGGCCATTTATGAACTGCTGTTGTAAGGTTGACCCGCTTGTTTTTCAGCTAAATTAAATTCTGCCATTTACTTCACAAGACAAACAGAAAGTTTTCCATCTCCGCTTGACACATAAAAAACCCAAGAAACGTCTCAGAATGATTCCTCACTCATCAACTTGTCTCACGGTTACAGACAGTTTTGCGTGACAGCTTCTGTCTGTGGTCTCGTCTATCTGCCACCAGAAAAAAGAACAGCCTCAATCTTCTTTGTTATCTTGCTCTTACTGGTGTATGCGATAGCAGAAATGAAATAATTCTTTATGTTGTTTGACACCACAGTAAAGACAGACTATGTCTTCAAATGCTCGGCCAGCAAAACTTTGCATTCAGAGAGGAGCCCTACTTTTTTCTTTGGCATTTTTGAAATGCATTTTAGCAAGGGCATTTTCAAGGTTATTGTCTCAGCATTAAGATAGCTGCATATGTACAAATACATAGTGAAAGCGGTCTTAAGAAGCGCGTACCTGGAGTCAGTAGAAGGTGACGGTACGCAATGAGTACAGTAATGGACAGAATGAGAAGTACTGGTAATCAGCACTGGTGGTAGCAGGACTATAGGACCAGTAGAAACAGTTCAGAAGAGCTTGAAGCACTGGTTTGGGTGTGCCACCTCCACCTAAACTGGCTATTTAAGACAAAAAAAAAACAAGACCCATAGGACAGGTAATGGTGGTTGAATGAACAGTTATCAGACAAAGGTAGTAGCTGCAGGGCTATTTGAAATAAACCTTGGCAAATATCCAGTCCTGCTTCAGGATCAACCCAGGATTTCACATCAAACTCAGGTCAACGCAGGTTTTTTTTTTTTTTTTGTCAAGACTTTGAAGCTGGCTGTTCAAAAAACAAAAGAAGGAACAAAAAAACAGTTGAGTTCTTGATCTTCTAAATCAAACATCAGGCTAGCAGCGCAGATAAGAGACAGGGAATTAGTGCTCTCTTTGTGTGAGGAACCAGAGAACCTTCGTGCAGCTTTCAGCTGCAGCGCAAAGCTAACTTGGTTGGAGAAAAGCAGAGGTTCTGTTGGGATGCAATGCCCTGGCTGTCGCCAAGCTAGCTGGGAACTTGCTGCACTGGCCATTAGTCCATGAAATAAGTTGTTTCATGCCGCTGTGTTTGCAATGAAGTGCCATAATTTTTAATTTTGGGCTTCAGTGATTTGAGCTTTG
Source organism: Gymnothorax javanicus (assembly GCA_029692085.1). Classification (NCBI taxonomy): domain Eukaryota; kingdom Metazoa; phylum Chordata; class Actinopteri; order Anguilliformes; family Muraenidae; genus Gymnothorax; species Gymnothorax javanicus. The sequence continues at coordinate 38,950,826 of CM056209.1, forward strand.
TACTGTGAACTGCCCTCAAATCCTCCTCCAGCAGACTGAAGGTGCTCCATACTGTTTGCATCTGTGTTAAAAAGATCCCTCCCAGCAGACTTCTATGACGAAAATACATCCCATTAGGACTGTAATAGCCCTCTTGCACTGTCTTTTTTTTAACCTGACATTCAAACTATGATAACATGTGCATAATTAAATTAAATTAAACGACTTTTGCTAAGAATCGTCACATCAGGCTTCGTGGAAAATCTTGGCCGAATGCCACCTTCGTGCAAGGAGGGAAACATGGTTTCAAGTCAGAAATATTCTTATTTGTACTATTTGTAAGTGTTGAAGTCAGAAAGTATACCCGGGGATGAAGTGTAATTCGTATCTGTTCCCAAACAGATTAAGGTGACTCTGCTTGGGAGATGGTTACATGCCTTAAATCATTAAACAAAACAATGTTGCATTTTATCAAGTTGTTTGTAGCGTGAATGATGGAAAATAGCGCTAGAAGAACAGCTCATCAAAAAATGAATGGCAAACTGCTCTAATTAGATCAAAGAACTGATCATTTTTTTGGGTGCTTTTATAGTTCTAATCTGTTTTCATTAAAAGGCACAGAGCCATCACTCAGACAAACTGCAAGCCTTTTGCAACTAAGGTCCAGAGACCAAGGTTAAACACCCATGATTTTGTGCTGACACTGGTTGGTGCCATGCTTATGACAATCCCTCTAGGACAGTGGTTCCCAACCCAGTCCTCAAGGACCCCTTGCCCTGCAGGTTTTTGCTCTCTTTCTATTCTTTCACACCTGATCCATTTAAGGGGCTTCATGCTTCATTGGTTGAAAAAGATCTACCTGAACAGGGTGTGCATGAAGGCGCAAAAATACCGTGAAAAGACGTCTTTACGAGTCAAGTTTGAATGTCGGGGCTTACGGACACTTGGATTACGCCGCTTGAGCAGTATGGAGGCATTTTGGGCTTTTTAAATGTTGTTTTTTATGTTTGAAAAAGTGGTCTGCAATGACTTCAATTGATTTGGATTTGTCTTCAATGCTGTTTTTCTTTGTAACTCAAAAAGTGTTTTGAGGAAGAAAGAAATTAATGGACCCTTCAGTTAGCCTTGGAGTGAGTAGATGATGAGTGAATTTTCATTTTTGGGTGAACTTTTCCCTTAAATGGATAAGGTGTGCAAAAGTAAAGCTGCGACAAAAACCTGCTGGACAGAGGGTCCTCAAGGACTGGGTTGGGAACCACTGCTCTAGAGCAGTGGTTCTCAACGTCAGTCCTGGGGACCCCATGTGTGTGCTGGCTTTTGTTCCAACCACAGTTGCAATCGTAGGATTTTAACAAGCTGCTAATTTGTCTTAATTATGTGCATTTAATGTTTATAGCAGTTATTTGCCCTCTTAACCCACAACTTAACAGAAATATCTATTTGCCATCAAGAATTTCAAAAATACCATTTACACATTGCAGTATATCGGAAATAACAGCATAAAATGAGAGAAAACAATGTAACCAAACAAATTAATGATGTAGTTGGCTCCTAATTAGTGAAAACTACTTGGCTCATCATGACAAATGTAGTCCACAAACAAACCAGTTTTGTGTTATGTTGATCTGATTAAGTTCACTTGAAGCTTTTTGAAAGAACTTGAAACAGTTGTGTCCAGCAGCCTAATCTGGGGTTTATTGATTTCCTCAGCGTATAATTTGATCTGTTTGACATGTTATGTTACTTGACATTACTTGCAGTATTGCAATAAACACACTATCTTCAAGGGTGTTTTATTCTTCATTGCATGTATGGATGTTCCTATGTAACATTTGACTAAAGAGATATATTAACAACTCTGAACATGAAAAGCACCTAATTAAGACAGTCACAGCTTGTTAAAGTTCTACAATTGCAATTGTGGTAGGAACAAAAGCCAGCACACACATGGGGTCCCCAGGACCGACGTTGAGAACCACTGCTCTAGAGCAGTGCTTCTCAAACCTCTCCTGGAGGACCACCTGTCCTGCATGTTTTAGATCTCTCCCTGGTCCAGCACAGGACATTCAAATGATCAGCTCGTTATTAACCCCCTAAAGCTGATTGGTAACAACCTGATCATTTGAACCACCTGTGCTGGAGCAGGGAGAGATCTAAAACATGCAGGACAGGTGGTCCTCCAGGAGAGGTCTGAAAAACACTGCTCTAGACAATGGCCTTCATTCCCAGTTGCGGAGAGCCACAGGTTTTCATTTAAGCCTTGGTATCAACAATCAGTTGAATCCAAATCACCAGGTGAGAGGAGTTAGACTGAATAACAGATTGCTAATTGATCATCGAAGGCAGAGGTGGGCAACGAGGGCCGTATCTGTCCCTAGTTTTTGCACAAACTTCTGGCCTTTAATTAGTTAATTATCTAAATTGGCCAAACTATTTCAGAAATCTGAAATTTCTGACGCATTTCTTTCAATTATCAGGAATGACCATCAAAGATTGTTCCTGTCTCCCTACGTGAAACATTTTTCTTTGATCGAATGTATGCGCAAATCTATATTTGCGTATGCAACCAATTAGCTCAATTAGTCAGGGTAATTGATACATATAAAAACCTGCATACACACCGGCCCTCCAACACTGGAATTGCCCACCCCTGATCGAAGGGCTGAGTAACAACAAATAGCGGCAGACTCTGCAGGTCTTCAGGACCAGGAATGAAGATGGCTGCCCAAGGGTATCTGCAATTAATTTAACATTTCTCTTCTGGAGGAACAAAAGGTTCCCCAACTTCACCTGGCTAATTGGAAACATTCAAGCATTTTTGACAGGTTTGAGTTACCCAAATTTCTTCAATGCTGCAGACAATGACTTAATAAATGTACTGTACATACTCTATGATAGTACCAAAATAGGACACAAGTTTCACTAAAGAGCAAAAAGGAAGACAGACTCCAATTTGTTCCCAAGCACTGCACTACACTCAGTGCACACATGTAGCAATATTACAATTAAAAAAATACTACAATTAATTCCAGAGGGAAAATCTCCCAAATGTCACAATAACAAAAATCGTAGCACCATAAAAGCAAAGTAGTCCCAGCTGTTTACAAGCGCCAAAAACCACAAACAGTAAAAAGTTGTGAGAACTTCGAAGTAAAAGTATAACTTTTAAAAGCAAAACTTCGAAGCAGCATACAGAAAGCAGAGTGAGCTCACACAAAGTAACTGCCAGCTGGGAGAAAAAGCAATGCAACAAACAGAGCAAGCCCTACCCAGCAAAGGCGAAGGCGACTACCAACAACCACAAAAGTCCAAAAAGGCAGACGTCAAACCCCAGACGAGCCCCCGATGGTTATAACCTAAGTCAGCCCAAAGTAACTGCAGGGTAACAGAATCAAATTAGTAAAGCTGTATCAAATGCAAATTATTATTATCATTATTTATTTATTTACAGGTGATTAACAAACAAAAACTTAAGGACTGGAAGACAACAAAAGGAGGCGAGGGGGGTTGCAACAGGAGCAGGGTCAGCAAGTCTCAATTGACTAGACTTACTCTCACGAAAAGATATTACCTGATTACAGAGCCAAAAGAACAGCAGGTGAGTCTTCAGGGAATCTCGCTAACCTACTCTGGTCAGGGAAGTGCATCAAAAGAAAATAAATTGCCCGAGGTCTCAGCGAAAAATCCGCACTAACAATAGGACGAAAAAGCACATGCCAATAAATAATGAACACAAAAGGGGAAGTCTATGCAACATGGCTGACAATGTGCTTTAGATGGGGAATACAGGACAGACAGCCAGCAGCCTCCATTTCACACCTGAACTCTTAAAGGGCCAGGCACAAGAATCTGGAGCGGCAATGCAAGGGATTGCAATTAAATGTCCAAACCTTGCTGAGGGTGGCACTAGAATATTTGTGTCATAATGCACACTTCCGGTTTCAATGCGTGGAACTGGTTTTCCCTTTGAATTACCATGATTCAGGCAACAAAAGCGAGCAACTATTTTGGAACTGTTAATGTTCAAACTTGGGGGACTGTCATTCTCCGAAATCTGAATTGGTGCCTCCATGGTGGTAGTGTAGGAAAACTGTTTGAGGATATTTTGAACTCTTGTACAATTGCATATGTCCATGCAAAGCAAATTCCGTGGCTGTATATCGTACACTGAATGTACAACATACATTCCAAAATGGAGAACTGACCTCCTTTAAGCTCCAGCATGTCAGCCAATTACAAGCAAGGATTTGACGAGAATAACAGTAGCGCTGCAGGCAGTAAAGTTTGGAAATATAACCACGATCCCTAAAATTGGTTCTTCACAGGTGCAGCCCCGTAATCAATCAGCTCCAAGTCTGATATGAAAAGGAAGAGCACACTTGCAGACACAGCCGTTTGTAACACACCCAGTTTGAATAAGTGTATATCTTTCAAAAACCCATCACAAAAACCAGAATGGTACAGTACCTCTAACAGGGGAATAAGAAATGCGGCCCCAGTCTTTTACAAATGGACATAAAAAAACTTCTACTAGTGAATGGGAGGCTTCATACCGGACACTGAACTAAGATAAGCTGCTTAAATCAGAACACACTCACTACATATCTGTGTGTGAAAGACCTGGCGAAATATGTTTTTAATTTTTCATTACTTCATATATCAACAATGCAAAATGGTATTATTTTGTAAAGATTTACAAAAAAAAAAAAACTGAGACTATTAATTATACTAGTTCTCATAGCTACTTTATGTGCAGTTTGTCATTAGTGTGAAAGGGGATCCTTCACTTTCAAGACCGGTCGTGTGTTTTTTTTCTTGAGATATTGGTCAAGAATTCCTTTTGAACTTAATATATTGGTTAAAGTAGACATGTCGTCGGCTGAGAATTAACTTAGTCTATCTGCATTTTTGTGAATATTTGAGATATTCTGTCAAAATGATTTTTAAGTTAACAAGGTCTATTTTAGGTTATGACCCTGCTTAGATATGCACTCAGTTTATGTCAATGGTCAATATTAGAAGGGTCTATTTTCAAATTTGCCGCTTCAGCAAGTTTTAAGTAGGTCTATCTGCAATTAACCAATAATATTAGAGGGATCGCATCACGTGACCTCAGGCCTCAGAGACAAAATGGCTGCCAAGAAGAAATTTACTGAAGCAGAGTTGAGAAAAATTGCTGCATTTCCTCATTTAGGTGAGTGCTTCGAGTAGTCAGATTGAACATAGTGTTATTTGCTGAAACTTTAATGATTTGCTGAAAATTTATGTTTTGTCAAGTTAAGCATGTAAATTGATACCTTTTCTATGCAGATCAAAGTGAAGAATAATGACTCAAAGGCTTTGATCAATCAGAGAAATTGGCAGAGTCAAAAAATTCCATTGTTTATCTACTTTAAGTTGTTCACAGTTATAATGTTCATATTTCCTTGATGTGAGATCATTCACATGTGAATGTTTCTCTCTCATTACTAGGTCATGTTGAAAAAGGCCTAGAAAGTGTTAATCTTGTATTCCTTTTTTACTGTGACAGTGTTTAAAAGTTGTTTTATCAGTATTATTAGTTAATAAACATTGGGGTTTCTTTAAAATGCGGTTTTAAGAGACTGTTAATTAATTTCCATATTTTTTAAATTCTGTAATCTGCAGATAGACCAAAGTAACACTAGAATTTTATGAATTCTAAAGTTACAATGGTCTATCTGCAAAATTGGGTACCCAGAATTCAATGTTGCCAGACAAATAGGGGTATGTAAATGAGGCCAGTTTAGTCTCGTTGTATTCTAATTGTTTAGGGCAAAAAATCTTTTAATTTAGAAAAACCCGAAGGGGATATTTTTAATACCAAATCTTTAATCGCAATTTCCTCGAAAACACAACAATGGCAGATACACCTGGTTAATCCTCGGCTGACGATGTACTGAGAAATCAAAAAATGGGCAATTTATACCTCTATGGAAAGCTAATGTCATGGAGATGATAAATAAAACACTTTGTGGACACTCACTCAAACAGGAAGAAAATAAAAGAGGAATTTTGAAAACCCTTTCAACTCGTGCACATCCCAAAAAAACTAAGCAAAAATAGCCCCTTCCTAATGACGGAACTCATGGGAAACAGGGACACACGGTAAGGAACTCGAGTGCATCGACCATTGTCTGCCTGTCGTAATTTGTTAATTTCTCGGTCTTGTTTCGTTGTATATTACTAGTGGATCAGATTTATGATCGTCAGAAAGTATGTTAATGTTTGGCTACTGGGTTACCCGGTTAAGGTGCCGCTATGTGGAATAGTAGTGAATGCCACGGCCCGGGTTGGAGCCCAGGTCACGCCAGTGCTTGGTAGCCTTTTCAGAGAAGCACACAATAGGCTTTGCGCTGCAGGGAAATTAATTGGGAGGGATTGTCGGTTTCGGATTATAGGTTTATGGCATTGTTCATTGCCTAAGAGCCTCCTATTAGCCAGCCAGGAGCTCATTAGTGAAATTTTAAGCTTGTATATGTTTGGGTTGTCTCCACCCTTGCTCAGGGGTAGGTTTCCCAGCAATATAGTTGCTAACTACGTGAGCAACATACATAGCTAGTTCGACCATAGAGACGACCGGCACATCCGGGTACTTTGCCAAACGTCAAGGCCGCGCCCCTTTTTGGGGGATAGAAATCCTCAGATCCCATTGACCCTAATGAAATTTGATGTGTTTTCAGGTGTAAAATTTATCCGATTTATTTAACTAAGTTTCCTATTTATATTCATTTATTGATTTATTGATATGTCTAGCGATTATTGTAGCCTTGCCAGAACCTTAGCGTTCGCGTTATCTTAATAAATTAAGGTTGATCGGTCCACCCTCTTGCCCTTTCACTACCGCGAATTTTGAAGTCTGCGTCAGTTTGGGATTAAGAGTAATTAACAAATGCACATAACGTTAGACCGCAAACCTGACTCAGTTGGCTGACACTACTTTACGTTAGCTAGTTAAACAATCAAAAAATAAATAATGACACGAGACAAAAATCGTGGTGAATAAACCTATTAAAGTATAGTACCAAGTCTTACATATTAAAGGGTACTTACATTACTTTCTAAGTTTAAAAAAAGAGTGGCATGGCCTGTAATGAAGCGTTTCCCACACATATAAACATGGGAAGACACTGGATACATAGCTTTTACTCTTCATCTTCTCTTAACTCTCCTTTTTGGATTCTTCCCTTTTCCAGGTAGGATGGGGAACCTGGGGTCCGGACTGGTCATTTTATTGGAGGTGCAACCCGGCACACAACAACTTTTGGGCATTTTACTGCTCAGTTATCACGCTTATTTCTCATTGATTCAATGCACAAGAGCGTTTGTTTTCCCCCAAAAAGGGGCACGGCCTTTGCGCTGAGCTCTCGATGACGTTGAACCGGTCGTCTCTATATACAGTTAATGATTCCAACTAAGTAAGTTAGCAACTATGCTTTTGGGAAACACATCCCAGAGCTTACTTCCCGCTCACTCGCCCATGCCTGAGTCTCCAGTTCGTGCTGGTATGCTTGCGGTAGCTGTTGGCGCTCAGCTGCATCCCTATCATCGCCGATATCTCCCTCATTTTCCATCTCCCCTACCTCTCCATCATCCATCATCATCATCATCATCATCATCATCACTGTCGCAAGTTATTTAACTTGCACTTGAATCGTCCTCTTCAACTTTAATGTCCAACTCAAGCAAATATTCTGACATTTTTTATCGGATTTCTACGTCTGGCTTGCAATGTAAAATACACATACGATAGCTTATGTGTCACAAGTGATCCCATTAGCGATGTCACAGCTCTTGGCCCAATTCACAGTGCTGTTCATGTGCGATATTGGGGGTTGCTAAAAGCCTGTTTTACATCCATGATTACTCTATTCCACTGTCATCTCCAGGTGAAGTGTTGATAGTTTGAAAGAGTATTGCATGCCCTTTCCGATGATAACAAATACAACATTTTTTTTTTCAATCAAGTTTCGAATGAATACATGTCTCCTTTTAAGAATACCTACTGAACTAAAATGTCCGCATGAGGTTTCCTCCCTTTCAAGAAATGACTAGTTCAGGACCTTAACTGTACATGATGTTATGTATGTAACTGATAAGAATGTTTTCTGGGATTAATTGTGATGCCCATTAAAGATCACTTCTGACCAATGGGGGAGCATCTTGTGATGAGGTTATCAGCAAAATGTCCACATATCTTTGTGCGGAATGTTCCTTGACTACATTGAGGGCACATCTGAATAGTCATACAAACTCTGTTCATACTGAACCGTATCATGGAACTGTCGCTATACTAGGTACAATATTTATGCATAACCAGGGTATGCATGAAATTGGAAATACTGTATGACCACTGGCCCACCCACTTCCTAACCCAGTTTTATTTTTTACCCATATCCTCCATATGGGTAACCACAGCTGCTGCGTCTCCTGTGACACGAGACAAAGAATTTTATTGAGCTAAAATTAATGCAACAAGCTAATAATGTATTAAGTGAGGCATTAACAGGTAGAGTTTGCTCCCAATATTTACATGTTCAGTCCCTAAAATTTGCCCATTTCCATGAAAACATGAGGAGGGTGCTGCCCGTCCCCTGTGCGAGGAGATAAGCTAAGCAGTAAGAAACAAGCATGTGCGTCTGTTTCTTGCCAGTTTGCACCTCTGTAAAACAATACAAAGCATGAGCCTGTTTTTTTGTACTAATGAGCACACAAAAGCTGAAAGAAATGGATTGCGGATTAGCAATGCCTGTTATTGCCTGTGACTGATGGTTGGAAAATGGAGAGCACGTAAAAAGCAAAGGGTTAATGACTGAGGTCAATGTAGATCGCAGGCCAAAAACACCGAGGGCTCACTTTGAGAGCTACAAAGGGCTGAGACACGACATCTCTCTCACTCCACAGGCCCAGCAAATCTGTGACTTTTAACAGACCGTATTAACAGAATGAGCAACAGCTGGGCTGATTACCAATCAACCTCTGTCGTGAATGCCAGTCGGCGAGACCCCCTCTGCTCATGTTCCTGAATGCCCCCCTGGGCTTTGCTAATGGTGTGTACTAAACGATGCCCCAAACACATCCAACTGCACAGTTCGCAGCTAAAGCCTAGAAATGCACTCTGTTATTGTGTAAATGATACTGTGTACCTGTTCAAACTCGGATTGTATGTCCTCCCTTTATCTTGCCCATTTTAACGTATTTTTGCAAAAAATAACAATCATTATTAAAAAAAAAAAAAGAATCATGCATGACATTAATACATTTATATTTTTGGAAAATCAAGTTAAAAAATTCCACCTGTTCTGTCCAATGAAAAAGTCTTGCAAGGATTTATTTTTTTAGTCAGTGCGGTGGGTGAGTCCATATCTGACATTGGATTTGTAGCGATTAACAGTATATCACAAAGAATTATTCTCTTCTCACACTTATTAGGTCCTGTTTATGTTAGCTTGACACATTATACCATATTATATTCTTTTGAACATAAATACAGCACACCTCCACTAACCTCCACGGGTGCAGACTTCATCCCTTGCAAGAAGGATACAGTTGAGGTTTATCAGTGGAATTGGAACAGTGGAATGTTCCACTTTGATTGGGGCCTTCACCTGCGCGTGTATCTATGATTCTGTCTTGTTTTCAATCACATTGTAGCTTAATGGATGATATTACCATTGGCTAACTGAACACATCTCACAGCAAATAGAAAATGACTGCCAAAGACTACATCACTGACGGCAAGTAGAAATGATGCTAAATCTTACACAGTCAGTGAGAATGGTGGCCACACATTGATGCAAATGGTTGCTTTCACTTACCGTGGATATGAAGACTAGTTAGTTGAATATATCATGGAGCAGATTAGCTGTGATGACTGCTGTGAGCTATTGTTCCAGTCCTCCTTTATCAAATATACGAAGAGGCATTAGAAATGCAACAACCACCCATGTTCAAAATTTTGTGTAAATAATGTAGTGAAGAAAAATAAATACAAGGATATTTAAAGAAGAGTATTAGTTCACAAATAGTGAATTCTAACAAAAATTGGCAGACCACGAGCTGACAATAATAGTTCGATATAGAAGCCACTGCCCAAATTATCCACGAAAAGGAGAGTGAGCAAAGAAATGTTGTATGCATTGCTCAACATCAACCCTGGCTATGAAAATCCTGGCTTAAAAACTTTCAGTCTGTGAAAAGTCATGATGCCACGATTGACACAATGAAACAGAGATCAGACCATCGGAATGCTGACGGCTGGAATGAGTGTAGCCAGAGTTGTGGCACACTTTGCAGTGCACTGTACAACTGTTTCACGTCTGCAAATGCTATATAGGCAAATGGGAAGCACCCGAGATCTATCATGGCCTGTGCAGCCATGTGTGGCCATGCCTGCGCAGGACCATAGCATTCGTGTGATGCATCTCAAAGGCCACTTTCGTCCAGCTACGTCAACCACAGCCGAGGTTCCCGGCGGACGCTGTGACCATGTCAGCTCCCGTACAGTTCGAAGATGGCTCTGGAATGAAGGCATCTCTTCACTAACCGCATATGTTGGGATGGTCCTGACAGATCGCAGACGTGTTACCTGTTCTCAGGGGGGACAGGCGCATAGAGCAAGTAGTGCAGTCTGCCACTAAAAATAACGTGACGCCATTGATAATTTGTTCTATTTTTGTTAGAACTGACGATCACCAGCACGTCCGTGATCCATCAGGACCATCCCAACAAGTGCTCTAAATGAAGCGATGCCATCATCCCGGAGCCGTCATTGCACCATTCAGGAGCTAATATGTTCATGGCACCTTCCAGTAACCTCTTCAGGGGTTAACACTGCTGGACAAAAGCAGTCTCTGAGATGCATCACATGCACATGCATAGTCACACGTGGCTGCCCAGGCCGCGGTCGATCTCAGGTGCTTCCTGTCTGCCTATATAGCATTTGCAGACATAAAGCTACCGGACAATGCACTCCAAACTGTGCAGTAACCCTGCCTGCCCTCATTCCGGCCATCAGCATTCCAATCACCTGATCCCTGTTTTATCGTATCAATCGTGGCATCTTGAATTTTCACAAACGTAAAGTTTTTAAGCCAGGATTTTCATAGCCAGGGTTGATGTTGAACAATGCATAAAAAATTTATTTGCTCACTCTCCTTTTCGTGGATCATTTGGGGAGCGGCTTATGTATGGGACTATTGTTGTTGGCTCGCGGTCTGCCAATATACTCATTTGTTAGAATTCACCATTTTAGAGTTAATGCTGTTCTTTAAATATCCTTGTATTTATTTTTCCTTATTAAATTACTTGAACAAAATTTTGTACATTGCTGCCTGTTGCATTGTTAATGCCTCTTATATAAAAAGCTTTCAGGCATTGTGTTTGTTGAATTGAAAGCACATAAATGATTTGAGTTATGCATGAGAATCACACCAATTAGTGCATACGTATGTGCGCGTAAACCCTATAAAACCCTTGTAATCACCCATTTCTGTGTGGCATTCACAAAAGCACTTCCTGTGGATGAATTTTTAAAAAAATCTCCATCCATTGACTATACACTAAATGAACTTACTGCCACTGAGTGCAGCTTGTAACTTTGTGAGGCTGAAAGTAGACCTGATGTTCTCACTTGTTGCTCTCTCTTCTTGTTTCTCTCGGTAGCTTACACCTTTCCCGTCATAAAAATACAGTAGCTTGTTGCCAGCCAGAATTGGCAGCCTCTTGTGTTTAATAATCAAATTATCTAACAGACAGAATGAGTGTGCACATATGCTCTGAGTCCTGGAGTCTACTTATGCATGTGTCTCCATTTCATAAGATGAAGACTTGTCGTAAGTTTTGATAGGCTATGGAGTCAAGCCTGCTAACATAGGAGCAGCTCTACCTGCTGGGGAGTCACCTGAGTGCACATGACTGTCATCTGACCTAGCTGCCTGATGATTGCTTAGCTGGTAATATACCACCTTACTTAAGCTGGCCATCGGGAAGCTGCTCCTCTGTGCGCTCGCTCAACACCCCTCCTCCACCCCAGCTCCACCGATCTATTGTATTCATTAACCCGGTTCTCTTTGTCTAAATTTTTGTTCTATAGCAATGTCTCTTTCGTGAGGTCATTGTTGCTGTTGGCTCCGTTCCTTGGAGGGGGGTTAGTAGCAGCTCCCTGCCTTCGGTTCCTCGTTCAGATGGGCAGGGATCTCTCATAACAGAACCATGTCGCCAAACTCAATGTATGATTGTATGCCTGTATACTACAATAAATATTTTCTTTTTTGACAAAGTGGTCCCATCAGAACTGTATAGTATGTTGCAAAAAAAAAAAAAAAAAAATGCAATTTATGTACAGCATCACAGAGCACAATTTGACAATGACTACTCCATTTTGGAATTAATCACTTCACTAGTGCTTTTCAAAAAAAAAAAAAAACTTGCAAAACTCAGATATGCCCGTTTGGAATATGTGGGGAAAAACACACAAGTAAATACATTTTGTAAATACTGAAAACCTCATACACATTTGTGTGTTTCTAGAGTAGTATGTTACATGCCAAACAAATTTATCTTTGGCACAGGGAAAAAATTTATTTTGCGGCCTTGGATATATCCTCTTGTTTGAGGCTAAAAGCAGAAACATGAACTATTTCCTCGTACCCGAGCACCTAAATAAAGATGGTTGCCCCAGGAGCTCACAGAAACTCTTACGATAGGCTCTATGCCATAAATCCAGGAAATGACAGCCTAAAGGGCAGCCACCCTGCAGGCAGAATAAAATAAATGAATAATCTTTACTTTAGCAGGGTGCTAACACTTCAGAGACCCTAATGACACTGTTCATGGGTCTGAGTGCACTGGGACATGGCTGCTGTAACGGGGATTTGATTGCATCGGTACAAAGGTCAGACAGCTGGCTAATCAATCTGCACTCCCCAGAAGCAGTGGAAAATGTATAGCACCTTTTGATGAACAGTAGGGGAAATGCAGTGGAGCTGCTTTTATTCTACTTGATTTCTATGTGAAATATACATTGATCTCCAGACATGGGAATTTGCACAAATATTATGGACATTGTTTCTCCCCCATAGATGGTCATGACCCAGGATCTTATGTGATCTCCAGTGAATTTGAGGGGATACTGATATATACTGCCTAGCTGCAGCCCAAGGTGTTGTAATTATAATTAGACATATAACTACACTATTTTTACAAATTGCAGGTCAATCATGACTCATATGAAGACTAATAGTACATGCACTATTGCCATCGTTTTCATTCTACGACTGTAGGCTAGAGGATATTTTTCATTTTTTCAACCATGAATTACTTGTCTGTGTGATAATAACTATGTATCGTGTTTATAATTTATTTATGTTGCAACATGCAGTGTACTGAATGGTAGCACTTCACAAACCTTGTGAACACATTCTAATACGGCACAGTATCCAAGTTCACACTAATTTGTGCGCATTTCTCCATATTAGCACAAAATGGCATTAGGGGCTGTAGCATTTTGTGTACTGTACTTTACTGCTCTGGCGAGCCACTGATTTTCCAGTGCAGTTACTGTCCCTCCTAGGAGACTGGCTCAAGACCAGGGTTGGGTTCAGTTACTTTTTTCAATTACAATTGATTGTACTTGTAATTGTAATTGCAATTACTTTCTGAACATTCTGCCCAGAAAGTAATTGTAATTACAATTACAATTACAATTACAATCAATTGTAATTGAAAAAAGTAATTGAACCCAACCCTGCTCAAGACAGCAGTAGCCTACTGTCTCAGAGCCATTGACTGCACAGTGCTTGCTTGGAATATTGCAATTACATAGTAAATGCTTAACTAAGCCTGGCTGTTGGCTAAGTCACCAATCTAGCCTGCCTTTTGATTAGTCGTTCTCAATGTAATTGCTCAAAAATAGACTTTTTCAACCCCACTAAATCCAAACATCACCTCAATAGAACTTGTCAGGCAATATGGAGTAGGCAAAAATCAGCACTTGATGTTACAGTCTAAAGAAATTCAGGAACAGATGAGAAACATTGAAATGTTGACAATGGTCAGTGTGAGAAGGGTTACAAAGCTATTTTTAAGGCTCGGGGACTCCAGTAAACCACAGTACGAGCCATTGAAATATGACAAATATGCAGAAACAGAAGAAACTGGAAGGGGGGGAGGCAAATCCTTTCACAGCACTGTATCAAGTGGTTTACAAAAAAGTAAGCTAACCTTAAGCATTATGCTTCTTTTAGTTTGTAGTCTTCTGAGAGTAAACAGGCAAATCCGTTTTGCATCCTTGAGTGGAAGCCTTGAAAAACACGTCAGGTTTTGCTTTGAATGTTGTTTCAGGCATAAGTATGCCTTTGGTTGCAGATCAATTTCCCATTAAGGTGGTGCTGCGAAACACATGTAGGATTGATTCCGCTAAATTAAGAGTCCAAACAGAGTATTGGACTTGAATCTCGCCGGCTCATTTTCTGCAGTGATAGACATCTGATGTTTTGGTCAGATTTGTGCGAACATGAAAATTCTTGAACAACGAGGATAGACATTAATAACAGCAGACAAGAAACTGACCCGAGGCAGATTGAATATTTGCGCCGAATAAAACAAGACATTGTGCTTCTTCATTCCAAAATATCTCCAATATCTCCTTTTTAAGAATCAAATGGGTTTTTGTAAAAGACTGCTATAAAAGTGTCTGATTTCATAGATTAAAATGTTCAGTGTAAACGAGCCGTTGCAGTTAGATAGTTGAAGCATTAATTCATTAGTCTGTTGAATGTTGGGAGGGACAACGCAGGCCTACAGAAGGCAAACAGCCCTTACTTTTAAAATATGACCATCACAGAAAAGAAATCACAGAAAAACTGAAATCGCTGCATTGATTATGGGCAATCAATAAACTTGCGTGAGGAAGATAATTAGCTTGATATATCCTGCTTATAGATTATTGATTTTGGAGATTAAAAAAAAATCAACATCCAAGTAGTATTACACCAGAACTGCAGAATGAATTCTGTGGTCAGTTAATGCAATTTTTAAAATAAGATATTCACATAAAGTATCTCATACTTAACACTAAGGTATTTAGGACATCATGCACGTTCTATGCATGTGCAGCAACTGTTTTTCTGTTAGCGAACTAATTTGCAAACCTTTGATTGCAGGGTTAAAAATTAGATAGAATAATGTATTTGTTTTCGTAAAGGGTGGCTTAAATAGCCCAGCCAGTGGAGGGTGGAGCAGTATCTGATATGCATGGGAGTGTCTATGGGGATGTGGGCATGTATCGAGTGGTCTGCTGGAACTAGCTATGCAAGTTACACCCCATTTATCGATAACGACTGGAAAACTACTAATTTATCACAATTGTAGAGGTTATGTTGGGGTTTTGCAGTTAACAAAGGCTTAAAGACATCAGGATGGCAAGAATTTGGCTACATTGGATAATAGATAGAACCTTAACCATCCTGTCTTTAAAAAGAAATAGATTAAGGATGTCGCTATGCCCCATAATGGACAATAATTAGACTTGGCTTTTGTCAGAAGTCTCACACTCCGCAACACATACAAGCACGCATAGGCTCACAAGCACATTCTCTGACATACATGCACAGATTTTTTTTAAAAAACACCCTAAAGAGAGAACAACCATACAGGAAAGAAAAACAAGTTCAGCCGATCCCCACATGAGAGAGAGAGAGAGAGAGAGAGAGAGAGAGAGAGAGACACACACACACACACCCACACTGTAATGCATTCTGGAAGGTCGATGACATCCACCTGTGAGCGTGCAGGTTCAGGACCAGCAGGCTACCCTATAGAACGCAAATAAATCTTCTCCAGCTTTATTCCTTCAAATCAGATCTGGCATCTGGCAGAGATAAGAGGAATTGGCTGGGCGATCCATCAGTGGCTGTGCGGCTCCCGAAGGGACGGATGCGTGTGGAGCCGAGGGTGGGCTCAGTATGGGGTGAGGACCGCAACATGCGGCCTTTACTCCCTGGGACACTCCTCCACACTCATCAATAACGGCTTAATTCCCCCACAGCCCCACCGAGACAGCCAAAGAATAAGCACAAAACATCAAGGGGTTGAGATATTTTTTTAAAGAGGTGAATAATTGATCTCTATGTGACTCATTGCCATTTTTGTGGGAAGTAAGACCACTTCAGTCGGCAAGGCTAAGATTTAGCACATGTTGTTCTGATTCATTAAAGTATGAACCTTCATTTTGATTGATTGATGGCCCAATGTGGGTAAGGCTTCGCATGGTGCTTTAAAAACAGCTGTAACAGAAGAAACTTCCACAATATGACGTATCTGAGAAGGGCTAATATATCGGCAGAATTTTTGATGGTAGGCAAGTAGATTCGATTGATGTGGACGTACATTCTGAGCTACAGTGGGTTTGAGAAAGAGTAAAGGATGCTGATTGGAGAGGAATGGATAATTGACACACGTGTTTAAATGAAACAGCGTGCTGGTACCTGGTGAGATCATAGTAAAAAGCAGAATAATTTTCTTGGTAGTGAAAGGAAACAACCTTTGATTTGACACTACAAAGGTTTTAAAATTGTATTTTCCTGGTGTGTGTAGTCCACTCGAAGAACTTTATACAGTTATTCAGACTTGGCAAACACATGGAAAGAGCATTTTGCCGTCAGCTTGTTATAGTTGGAACTGGTATGCATCCACTCAATGTTCTGAATCTCATTCTTCCACGAACTAACAGTTCACAGTGCTAACTGCAGATAATATTTGTATACATGGCCTATTCACCAGAAACCTGAATGCTAAGTTCCCACTATCACGATTCGCGGTACGATTGAAATCGTGGTCTTAATCGTGGAGTAATCGTGGTGATCCTATCAGATCTTGAGGTCAGTCGTGGCAATTGTGTTGATCGTAGAAAAGTTTTGGATGGTTCAAAAATTTCCTACGATCAACACGATTAATTGTCAATCGTGATCATCACATCACCTCGTATCCAAACCTGAAATTTTAAGCTGCTTTCACACCGGACGCGAAACAAATTTTTCGCACGACAGATTACATTCAAAGTCAAAGCAAAGACGCGAATGCACGCCGAAATGCATGTATTCGCGTCTTTGCATTGACTTTGAATGCAATCCGTCATGCAAAAAATTAGTTTCACGTCCGGCGTGAAAGCAGCTTCAGAGAAGTTCCACGATCAGCTACGAATGGCCAATCATGGCGTTCGTAATGGAGCGCACGACAGTGGGAACTAAGCAGAAGATAGCTTTTTGCTGACGCATTTGATGAAACAACACTATGGTCCAAAGAATTGTTTTAGGCCAATGAATACATTAATATCAAAATGATAGCTTTGTTACTTTCCTAATTTATAGTACATATCACTGTGGCAGTTTTGATTGTGAAACCTCAACTGATCTGGAAGATGGAAAAATGGCTTTAAACCTCACAGGTAGAGATAATTTGCTTCAACAAATTCATCTAGCTATAAACATAATGAATAAATAAGTATTTAAACCTGAAATAGTAATTTTCAGCACTTTATAAAGACCTTTAGGTGATAAAATCAAAGAAATAATAATGATCTGACCCAGCAGGCTTTATTTTACCCATACTGCCACAAGGCCCAGCTACCAGCCTTCAAGCAATGAAAGACTTCAATGCCAGCCCTCCAAACTAAGCCCAATTCAGCTTCCTCAAGTTGTCAGCAGAGAACCTATTCATATTAGTTTTTATTCATTGGTTAAGTATGTTATTGCTCGCATACAGTAAAAACGGCCTGCCAATATATCCTGTATTGGCTGACCCTGTATTGGCCGAGTTCAGCAGGTGCACAAGCAGTCGCGGACCAAGCATTTAGCTCTTTAATGAATCTTGAAGTCACGCACTTCAAAAGTCATAGTCATAATATTGTCATGATAGCACAACATACTTAACCAATTAATAAAAATATTATAAATTGCTTATTTTCGCATTGCCTTGGTATTGTCCTTTGGGTCGTGGTATTAGCCCTCGGCCGCCAATACGGCGACCTTCAGGCCAATGCCAAGGCAATACAGAAATAAGCAATTAATAACATATACTATAGCACCTGTGTATCTGTATCATGAGCACTATTACCACTGATGGTAAGTACATAATTATTGCAGAATTCACACATCCGTGCCATTTAAGAACCCTGCAGAAAGGGCATTGCCACACCTAGACTGGGCAAAGAGGAATACACCACAACTGCCCTCAAATACTGATTAAGGAGAGGGGGCTGTAACATTGTGTATACTGTGTTGTCCTGCTTCCGCAAGCCATTGAACTGGCAGTGCAGTTAATCTCCTGCTTCACTACAGGACTGGCCCTGTGCAGTGGCTTGCCAGTGCAGTAACTGTCCTGCTCCACTAGGAAACTGGACCTAGCCACCGAGCTAGTGTCTCGAAGCACTGGAGTTTTGCTGTACTCCCTGGCCCAGCACCACGAGGAGACTGGCTCGAGTCAGTGGTAGCCTAGAATCTCAGAACCATTGACAGTGCAGTCCAATGCCTGCATTACTGGGCTGCCTAATGTAAACTCCATTGCCTCAGTAGAATTGTGGGCCAAGTCATCCATCTAGCGTTACATTAATAACAGTGTCAAGTTAGGCCTATATGATTTTCTGCAAATACCGACTTGAAATATATTGTTCTGAATGTAATTGTTCAAAATACTTCAAGTGGATAAAATTAGCCAGTTAATGGTCAATATCACAATGCCACAACTTGTCGCATTCACTTTACTAATATAGGCAGATCTCCGAGCTAGCTGATGTTATGTTAATGGCTTTTAATAGAGACAAATGAATATAAAATAACAATAACTGACATTGTGTTAGCTTATGAACTAAAATCATAATGTTCTTCACAGATTCTATTTTTTGCTGGCTGGTGAAAGTTGGGGGAAAAAAAATATAGTCAACAGGCTATAATTAGGCCAATAACATTAATGAATTCTGATCACACTTTTTCTTCAGATATTTTCCTTTCTGCAGCAAAGAAACATAATTTGAGGCAGAAAGCTGTTACTATATCCTGGCAGATGGGTGAAATGTAGTCTGATTCTTTATTATTGCATTTTTATTACAACTCCATATAGACCAAATTCATTTGAAAATGCGAGGGCCGTTTCTGGAAAAAAAAAAAAAAAAAAAAAATCATGAAGACTAGCAGCGTGCCACAACATCATCCCCTTTTGGCCTTTTGCCCAGTTGGGGGGGTAATCATCAGGCTATATTACACATTTCTACCTGGGTATAGTTACGGCCTTCCACTCAAAATTATGTTTATGCTGCAGAAAAAAAGCACAACAATCTCCTGAAATAAACGGCTGACTGAAAAGTGTGATTAGAATTCATTAGCGTTATACTTGCCCAATCATAACCTGCTGACCGTCTTTAAATTTCGATGGCTGGATATAATTAATCGGCTTAGATCATTTGTATTTCAGTTAGTAAGCTAATGCCATCTCCATTATTTATATTTTACATTCATATGGTTTTGTTAGGTGTCACTAGCTAGCTTATTAATTTGCCAAATTAGTTCATTAAAAAGCGACGGGCAGCAGCATTGTCGCATTGACTAACTAGCTCATTTTACCTGCTTGACGTAATTTGAACACTTGCATTCAGTATGATTTATTTATCAAAATGGCTGGCTAGTCAGGTGACTTGGCCAGTTCTGCTGAAGGTAAGGCAGGCATTTACTATGTAATTGCAGTATTCTGAGCATGCACTGTACAGTCTATGGTTCCAAGACCAGAGGAAATTGCTGGAAAATTACCAGCCTGAATCACAGTGTCATGGTGGGGTCAGGAACAGAGAACTGAACTAGAATGGAAAAATCTAAACAAGAATTTATTAACAGAAATGGCATAGATAACAGAACTGAGGATACATATTATAAACAGAAGATACAGGTTGGGAACAGGGGCTGGAAAGCCCTAGGAAACAAACAAAGGAATGATGACAATGCAGAGTAAAGAAGTAGGGATTCACGGTCAGAGTAAGGTCTGCTTAACAAAGCCAGACAATGAGTGAGGCAATGTAGAGAAAAAACTAGACCGTGCACACTCTATTCTTGGTGCATTCCGCCATGGTCCCACAGGCGCCAGCTTCCAGTTGTGGCAAAACGCGTATTTATGAATCAAGATCAGGTTGCACCTTTAGGGGTACTGGGGATAAAAATGGAAATGCATCTAATTTTACATTTTGTGTTATTTTCAGTAACTGTGGTATTCTGCTGATAACTGCTTCAAATTTCATGGACTAGTCACAAATACTCAGAATTCTATGGTCTCAAATATATGCATACCCGGGATCCATTTTGTGACGTGCTGCGGACACTACAGCAATAACTTAAATGTCTCAAAAAAAAAGCAAGTTTTATTCAATAAAACATGCTAAATACACACCTTTTATCATAATATAAAAACAACATAATAAAAAATGCCACTTTTTTCATACATTAGTGATGCATACCTAAAAAATTGTTTTTTATAACCACTGTTCAATACAACATCAAGAGCTGAAATTCTCACCTTAGAATGTACTGGCATATCAATTTAATGAATTGAGGTTTTATTACGTCATAAATACATAACTACAGGCACACTCCAAATTAATCTTCTAATTTATTATGTCAAATTTTTTTTGCATAAATCACAGCAGAACTTTTCTTGCTCCTGAAATATTTTAGCGCACTGTTACTTTTTGAACACCCTGTATATCTTCAGTGGGTGTGGATTAATTCTGTCATTAGGTAATTAGTCTAGTTTTAACTTTTAATAATCATATTATACGAATATGTTCATTTGAAGAGTGGTTGATGCAGTATTAGAGGATGTGGGGGGAAATGTTGCGGACACTACACACTGTCACGGACACTACAAACAATATTTGAGTTCATTTGTGCGCCACGAAAAGACCTATATTCTTGAGTTGATTTTACTGAATATAAACCTTATCTTAGGAGCATTATTCAACTTAGGTGGGATAATCCCACTTGGCCAAGTCTGTACAGAAATATATGCTCGACAGTATACCATTGCAGACACTACATATTTTTGGCGACACCATTAAATACCATAATCAAGGCAATATACCTGACCGGGATGTGTTCCCTTATCAGAAGTGTTATCATTTCTTGGTAGGAATGGTCATAATGTACTCAGATGTAACTTTAAGATGATTTAAAGAGATTATAAACTCTTCAAACAAGTAAATATTTAAAAACTATGGCCAGAAAAAAAAAAAAAAAAATCAATAACAAAGGACAACAGAGATTCTAATTGCGATAATTATGACATCCCAGGTGGGATCTCCACAAAATAACCTGCAAATAAACCAGAAAAAAAAATACAGAATTAATATATCCATAAAACTAGTCAACAATTTTTTGCTTCATTTAGAAAATTACAATTCAAAATCAGTTAATGTTAAAATGCCCCTGCATAATAATGAGATGAGATAAGATACACTTTATTGAACCCTATGGGGTAATTTGTCCCCTGCATTTGACCCATCCTATTGTTAGGAGCAGTGGGCAGCCACAGAGCCGCGCCCGGGGACCAACTCCTGTTCTAAAGCCAGTACCTTGGTCAGGGGTACTGGTAGGAGCATTCCTATGATGCATGTTTTTGTAATGTGAAAACACGTTGTAGTACAAATTGGCTTTCTAGTAGTCGCTGCGTCGGCATCTAAACAGCTGGAAAATTAATCAGTTCCAGTGCTGATCATTCTAAGTGTATGTTAATAAAAAGTTTAATATTGAACAGTGTCGCATATATATTGTTTAATAGCACGTACTACAGGGTGTATCAAAAAAAGTGCACACTTGAAAAATGTCTCCAAAATTGATATATCATTTTCCAAAAATCTATTATGATGTATTGATGGACCATGCCCTCATGCTCCTATTGACACCTTGTTTATCGCCTGCTGGTCCGCATGAGTGAACACAGATTGTTTATTTTCATCCGATTTAAACTGGCTTGCGCACAGAAATGAGAGGGTTAAAAACAAAACAAACACAATGGTCGGCAAGTTTAGACATTTAATTTTTTCCTCACAAATTTTCATGAAAATTGGATTAACCCTTTGTCCGCTACCAGCCCACTAACATCGGACTCACATTTTGCTATTCTCAGCACACTTACAACAGCATGACTGTACTTAAGTCCATGGTTCAAGGACCATTGCATTCAAATTTCAGTCTTCGACATGGGCTCCATTCCTTTGTACAGAGACCTCTGATCTCCTCAGCATGTTATAAACAGACCGTCGGACCATTGCAGGATCCTGCCTCAAAATGGCAACCTCGGCAATCCGAGTCTGAAGTTGGCGGGCTGGTAGCGTACAAAGGGTTAATATAATGTTGTCATATTTGCTGCGCACTCTCACATTTTTTTTTTCTAACAAGGGCAGTCATATGACGGTAATGAATTTGCAGCTGCACGGCTGTCTAACTTCCCAAAGACGTGCTGCACTTGAGGTGGCTTTTCATCAACCTTTTCGCCCAATAAGTCGCAAAACCGCTTGACTTTAATTCGGCTGTTGGAAACAAGGGCTTATTTGAGAATGCAAAAATTTTGGACATTATTCAAACAAGTAAATTGTTCTCTTTTCACTTCTGACTGTTTACCTCTTACCAGATTTTATTTGAGATTATATAAAGAAGTTAAGCCGTTTAAATTTCTCTGAAAACAGAGCGCTGTGACATTAGCAAAGCGTGTCCAAACTTTTGACAGGTACTGTAGCTCATTTTTGCGCAACAGTCTCAACAATCTCACATATAGATGAAGAGTTTGTTTCCAAAATGCAGTATATCCATTTTACTCATTTTGAGTAAATCAGCTTTTTCTATGTTGGCGCCTATTGCATTTCATTGAGAAACACAAATTTTGATCATGAAAAAATACACTTCATAGTATGAATGAATAAAAATGGATTTTTGCACCATGTGTGAGAAGCACAGGGCTATCGCTTTATGGTATCATCTCAATTTTTGTCATTTTGGCACTTATTGCATTTTGGAAACAAACTCTTCATCTTTAAACAGCTCTTTTATTTCAATTGAGCCTTGAAAAAAATGATGTTTGCTCCAGCTGGACACTTTGAATGGAACTCACTGGTATCAGCTGTACCCAGAATCTGTATGCAGTTTCCTGTTTTTGGTACAGTGATGTAAGCAGAAAAGACTTTAAGAGATGGGCAGATGTCACATTAATTAGTCAAGCAGGCCTGTCTATTAAAAAAAGCTCTTGATTTTAATTCACCTTAAGTCATTGGAAATCCAACCTTCAATCACTGTAATAGGGAGTACATAAAGCACATCCCAGCAGATCTATTTTTGGAAGCTGAGGGAGAGTGATGGCTGATTCAAGGGGTGAACTGCATACGCCTGCAATTGAACAGCGCATCAAGAATGAATTAAACTTCACCCCAGCCCACGCCTAGTGTTTACCATTTCAGACAGGTGAAGCACAGTCCAATATAGTTTGATTTAACTGCAGACATCTTTGAATAACAAGTTTGATTCAGAACGCAAATAAAGTAAGCCAGCATCGCACATTTCTGCAATGCCTGAAATAGCTTTGCAGGATACATTCTGGACAATTTGCCATTCTCTCATGCACTCTTACATATGGGCAATATTAGCTCTGCCCACACATACACAGATATTTTTGAAACGTAGCATTTTCTATGCGTTTCGGCCCTTTGTCCATGTTGAAACTGTTTTTGGTCTGAAAATAGACTTTTTGGAAAAGACTTTACAGGGTGAAGATTTCTTGAAACTGTTTTTTTACTTTTTACATGTTAACAGGGAAAGCTTAGTTTGTGACTTGTGATGTCAAGAGTGCGTCCCCCTTATCTC
The DNA here is from genome assembly GCA_029692085.1 of Gymnothorax javanicus. Classification (NCBI taxonomy): domain Eukaryota; kingdom Metazoa; phylum Chordata; class Actinopteri; order Anguilliformes; family Muraenidae; genus Gymnothorax; species Gymnothorax javanicus. Next base: position 38,974,714 of record CM056209.1, read on the forward strand.
CTTTGTTTGTGCAATGGTGGGCATGGACAACATATTGCAAGTGTTAACTGTCCAGACAGGACTTTTTCAGGTTTCCACATAAATCTACTGTTGCTCTATCACTGCACTGAGGAAAAGAGCAGTCAGAATGTGATCTGGCGGTCACTGCCATATAACCCAAAGCACGCACCAAACAGACCCTCTTCCTGTGTGCGTCATTGCTCCATTTTTAACTTCACCCTGTAAGGTCGGGTCAGGTAACCTAGGCTACCATTATATCATTTTTTTAAGGATTGCTATCGGCCTATATGGTCTAACATTCAATCATATCACATCACCGCTTGTGTTGGTTTAGCATGCTCTTGACAGCGCTTTCAGTGCATTTTTTGTGGGAATGGAGATAATTTTTTGGAAAAGAAAAGGAGGAAAGTCCTGATTTCTAAAAAAAAAAAAAAAAAAACCAGTGTACATGTGGACTGAGCCAAAGAGTCTTTGATTAGCCTGACCAGCAAGTCTTAGGACTGCAGGAGGAAAGCAGAGAACATGAACAGGGGGAGAACATTGGAAAAAACTGCACACACAAACACACAAAATACATGATTGTCCTGCTCTGCAGTGATAGTGTTATCCACTGAACTAGCATGCTCCTCAGAGGACTCTTGTAAAAAATTAATACAATCCGAATAGTTAGAGGGGACAAGATGTCTCCTTGTGGTCTGAGCTGAAGCAAGCCCACAGCAGCGGGCTTTATCACCACTGAATCAGTCCCCCTTACAGTGAGTGAGTCAGACTGTCATCATCAACCATTAGCTGTGGCTGAAATATAGCATTCCTCTAGGAGTTCACCGAAAACCAGGCCCCCTGATGGAATGTCCTAATAAATGAAAGGTTACGTAACACAAGGAGCACAGACGCAGATTTAAACATCGCCGACAGTGGACAAATCACAGCTGATCCCATAATAATACTGCCTGTGATCTACAGCTTTCCGTGGCAAATTAAACTCAATAATATAAAAAATGGTGAAAGCCACTGGAGAGTAAAAACATCCTCAGATTTTGTCAATCAGACACAAGGTCTTGCTGGGGGCATTGCAGCCTATTCATCAAAAATCAACATTTGAGCTTGTTTCTGAGCACATCAAAAACAGTGTTCACCATCAGCGGGGAGAAAAGTGGAGAGGACCCCCCCTCTGCTCAGTTAAAAAACAAGATGCTAAAATTTGTCACCAATAAAAATGGGACATAGTATGAATTCTTTCCAACAACTCTATATGTGTCTTCTCTTGATACACAGTGAAGGTCCAGAGTTAAATCAACCTTTGAGGAGTCTAGTTCATACCACTCTGGCGGTCTCACTCTCATATTCTTCGAGAGTTGATTTAAATGTGCACATTTTACGGCATGGACCCCAATGGCCACTGCTTCCTGTCGAGTTCGCTCGTAGAGCGGATTCCGGGGGTCAGGAGCACCTTGTCTCGACCAAGGAGCTGATCCGGTTTGTCAGCCAAGCGTCCCCACCCCAGCTGTGAGGAGCAAAGCGGACGTGTTGCCTACCGCTCCCGGGGGTGTCCTTGGCTCTCCACATGGAGAGGAAAATGATTCCTCACTTGAGATGACCACGATGTTCATGTCAGCCACCGAGGCCCTGTGCCATCTGTTGCCTAGGCGACCTACGCTCTTGTATAACCATCATCAGCACTGCTCCCCTCTCCTGTGCCCTGGCTGGTCTGCCGTGGGGGGTGTTTATAATGCTGTAACACATTATGGAGCTATATAATGCATGTATAATATGCACGTCCTGAAAAAGCACAATTTTCCTGCTTTAACCCATGCTCGCTTCTTCAGTCAACCCCCCAATAGGCTACTGCTACTGAATACATTATGATAATTACAGTATAATGATGCTGATGATGATGATAATGAAAGCTAGAGGGCTTTTAAATCAAGTCTCTCTTCATGTTAGAGGGAGAAAACAGTTATCGTATCCTAATGCTATTTTTTTGATGTCAAATTGGAAAAAAATGCTTTTTCTGTCAAGCTGCCATTTTATTGCATTCTTTCGGATTTAAAATTGAAGGTTAGTTGACAAAATTGCAGGGACAAAGCAGATGTAGCTTTGTGAAGTTTTTTTTTTTTTAGGCTATTGAAAATATATTTTATCAATGCTTCGAAACTAGCATACAACATCTTAACATCATAGTATCCCTAATAATTTCATACAGGCAAGAGCTTTGTTTCCCTTTTACTACAGCTAGGGCAAGAATAGAGATTTAATTTTTCTAGTGAAATCCTTTTTGGAAATCTTTTATACAGCAGATTTTCTCAAACCTTAGACAATGATGGAACTTAAGCATTAGTTCAGGCAGGCACGGAAGTCAGGTCTAGTCAAAAGACCTCTCTGTTCAATCAGTCTTGACTTCAGTATCTCCCATGCAATAGGCTAGAACCACAAAGCGGTGCTGTAATAAATGATTAAATCTGATGTGTTTCCAGCCTAAATTGATGGATATGTCATGAAATTCTCAGTTCTTGCTCTACATTTTCCCAGAGTACCGAAAGTGAAAGTCAGACATCATAAGCAGCCATACCACTACTCAATCTGCTCTAGCCGCGTGGCTGAAGCTAAGCAGGTGTGGGCTTGGTTATGATAGGTTCACACCGGTGCAATGCATGACGGATTGGTCACATATTTTTGTTGGCGTAAAAACGGAAAAATGGCGCAAAATGTATACAGGACCGCCAATGTGAACAAATTGACTTAGATTTACTTATTTCCCACGCTTTTTTGACGCAAAATGAAATCATCAAGTCCGTGCATAGTTGATATCCGCCGTCAATATGCAGAAGATAGGGCCTTAGCGCAGATCTACCAATATCTACCACGTCCTGCAATGGAGTTCAGCCAAGCACTCCGCAACCTGACTTTTTATAACTTTGCACAACGGAAGACGGCGGAATGCCAATCCGTTGATCAAGTTTTGGACAGTTCAAAACTTTTTAGATGGAAAATTTGTGTCCCCAATACGCCACGTTTCATGAGTTTGGGTTGGCGCAGTTCAACTTAGATGAACTGACGATGACTTTTCTCTGCGCAAAGCCCAAAATCATTCCGTAGCGATGCGTTGACCCCTTTTCCGCAGGAAAAACACCAGTGTAAACCTAGCATTAGTACTTGGATGGGAGACCACCTGGGAAAACCAAGTTGCTGCTGGAAGAGGTGTTGGTGGGCCAGCAGGTTGTGATCTTCCCTCTGGTGGAATAATCCCCAATGCCCCACTGCATTGATGGGGACACTGTACTGAAGGAGACAACGTCCTTCGGATGAGGGGTTAAACCGAGGTCCTCACTCAGTGTGGTCATTAAAGATCCTACGACACTCTTTGACTAGAGTTGGGGGTTCCCAGGTGTTATGGCTAAATTCCCGACCTGGCTCTTTCAACCTGCCACCTAATCATCCCCTGATCTAATTGGCTGTGCAATTTGTCCTCTCCCTCTCCCCCTCAACCCCCCAGGGCTCCCTTGAAAAACAGATTTCAATCTCAACGGAACTTCCCTGATTAAATAAAGGTTAAATAAATAAGAATAAATAAGTGTATTGGTCTATATTAAGGCAGAATAAGAAATTAAATAGTTTTCATATTTTCCAGAAAAGAGGAAATCACAGTTTGATGTAAAATTTACAACCCACACTACTATCAACTCAACAGCTATACTATATGCGATATCAATGATAAAACAGTATAATCCTTAATACTAATCAAACTGTGTTGTCATGCCAAACTGCAACAACAACAGGCCACACTAATTTTCACTAGCTGACTGAAACAGAAAAGCCCTTTGAAAAATGCTACAAAATATTTGTTAGGCCTTTCCCGACAATCCAGTAGATGTAAGTGTTCAAACACACTATCGAGTTTTATTCAAGAATCAATTTATTTATTCATTAGTTTGCAGAAGAAAATAGGCACTTTTAATATCAAAAGCCTCGTAATTGCACAAGAGACAACTTTGAATAAATATGTAAAACAAAAACAACACCAGCAAAACAAACACTTCCAAGTACTTCTGTGTTAGCCTGTTTCCCACTATCTACTTGAACCAAAGACAAGATATTTGCTCAGACATGGCTCCACACTGAAGGCCAGCATCCTTAATAGCAGTGGTCCCAGGACTTTGCAGTGGTCCTAATGTTTTTGTTCCAACCAAATGAGCAATGGCAGGACCTTAACAAGCTGTTCATTTGTCTAAATTATGCACTCTAATGCCTACCAAATACTTTTCAAAAGATTCCTATCTGGCAACTTCTCACATATAAAGACACTGTGTTGTAAAGTTACAAATCATTGAATTTAGCATAGACTGGGGATGTTGTGGAGCACAGCAACTGATTGTTCACAATGTTCACATGAGTAAACACAAAAGACTTCCGATAACATAAAGCATGCTTGATTTTATCAGAAAGTCACAACGAGAAGAAGGGTGTGTCAGCCTGAGTTTCATGAAGACTTTACACCAAATGATCAAGATGACAGGAGTGCTCCCCAAATCAAGCAAAACCCTTACGGTCTCGTCTGATATGGGACATTTATCTGTTACAGAGAAATTGCTGCAAAAGTAGTTTGTTGTAAGGGCAGCATAATGCAACTTATCATGGGCTTGATTAGTAACAGCAGGTGTGCTTAAAGGGCATCTAAAGTCGATTCTCAGACGGGACGCTGAACGTCCAATGTTTACAAACAAATCACTTGCTTTTGTTGACATCTTGCATTGTCACACGACCAATTTCATTCATATAAACCAATGTTTTGTGTACATGCGTAGATAATCCTTCTATTTCGGTTTGTTTGCGCAGGTGCGGTTCGCTGAGTGGCCGATAAACAAAAACAATGGGAATCGACTTTAGATGCCCTTTAAGGTGGAGCACAGCAAATACAGTACCTGTCAAAAGTTTGGACACACTTTGTTAATGTCACAGCACTCTGTTTTTAGAGAAATTTAACCAGCTGAACTTTTCTATATAATCTCAAATGGAATCTGGTAAGAGGTAAACAGTCAGAAGTTAAAAGAGAATAATTTACTAGTTTTTTTTTTTTTTGAGAATTAAAAATTTTTGAATTCTCAAAAAACCACATTTTGAAAAGTAAGCAGACAAACAAGCTCTTTCCATTTTCCAACAGCCAAATTAACGACAAGCTGTTTTGGAATTTATTGGGAAAAAAGTCAATGAAAAGCAAACCACACGTGCAGCACATCTTTGGGAACTTAGATGGCCGCTCAGCAGCAAACTCATTATAGCCATATAACTGCTCTTGTAAAAAAAATGTGAGTATGCTCCGTAAATATGACAGCAAATGCTGGTTAGTTTGATGGATTTAAGAATTAGATCTCTCTTTTTTTGCGAAATAAACGGTGCCTATTTCTTTATTGAACATGTCTTGGAAGAAAAAATGTGGGTGTGTCCAAACTTTTGACTGGTACTGTGCCTAGATGGAGAACCAACAGTTGGGGACATAATTCTCAGGCCATAATCTCAGGAACCATCTATTTGAATGTTTTATAGTAAAACAAGAAAAAGAAGGGAGGTGAAAAATATATATATTATTATGAATATTTTCACAGCAACATGTTTTGCAAGTCCAACATTGCCAAAAAATAAAATATTCAAAAACATTGATTCAGTATTTTCTTGCTAGGTCCTGTGAGGTGAGAGAAAGGCTTTGCTGTGGCAACATTGAGCAGAGAGTAGTTAATGTCTACAATGCAGTGACTGTTAATTAAACTGCAACAAGCCAACAGAAAATGGACTGAAAACTGTAATATATTGCACTGATGCAAAAAAGAGCGCATGCCTGCTTTGTAATCGAAAATGCCCCAGGAAGCCTTACATTATTAATTATTTACTGCGGAACGATCTGAACAGCTTAATGCTCGGAGTCCGCTCCAGACACATTTGGTAACCCCTAAAAAAGATAAAAGACAGTGGAAACAGACATAAATATGCACGTTGTAATTTAGTCTTGTTGACATCTTTGCAGGCAGTTGTCTTTGATGGATGGAGTGAAAGCCTGATTTAAACACCAACTTGGCTTGTTATAGCTTTCCAGTTATTTGCTGATCTATATCCTGTGTGATTATCCAGCCTTGGCAAAGTTTTGACATATTTCTGCTACAACTGCAAATCCAAGTAAATCATGCCCTTCTTTTCTGCTTCTGAAAATATACAGTAATGTGATAAAGGAAGCACAATCCCCTTTCAATTGTCTGGTGCAGTTTCATATACTCGGGCATGCTTAGAGCAAATTTCAACATTTATGTTTTGTCCAAGACCAAAAAGTACATAAAGCTACCCCATGACAACTAGCACAACAGATTTTACACTCTCATTATTTATTTAATCAAAAATAATCCAACAATTTTAAGCCATCTGTGAAAATGCCTCACACCACAGTTGATGACTACAACATGTGTGCTGTCAACTCTATCAACCACATAGCCTTGTGCACTGCGCTATCTGTTTGGCGCTACAACAGACTGTTTCTGCCACTTATATTTTCTGAAAAATATACAAACCTAATTAATGATTCGTATACTTTAATCCTTCCTTCTGTTTAACTTCCAATTAGTCTGACAATGTAGGCATGTGTAACGGCAACAGAATTTCAGAATTAAATTCACAGTTGGAGAATCTGTTGTGGCTGGCTTTGACACAGTACAAATGAAACACCTCAAGAAATTTCTCTGCAATCAAGTGGCACACGCCCTGAGTCAGATCGCTGTAAGAATCCACTGCGTCATGAAATTTCGACTCTGAAACAGCTTGAAAACACAGCATAGCTTGAAAGTCAACATGATCGGCAAAGAATCAAAAACACACCCCCCTCATCTGTGGAATGGGTGGTAAGGGGTATTATGGTTTTGGCATTTGTAGCAGCCTCAGTTAGTTATTTTCTTGATGCGACTTTTAAAAGCAGCAGTTGAATTCTGATGTACACAAAAGCATCTTCTCCACTGAAGTTCAAACAATTGGCTCAAAACTCATCCTACAGCAAAATAATGATCCCAAATAAACTGCTATAAAAGCATAAGAGAAAAGAATGCTTCCAAAGCCAAACAAGGGAGCAAACAAGTGACTCAAAGTGGATAGGCTATGTTTAATTATGAAAAAATTTCAGGTAATTTGCCTCCAAAATAATTGGCCTTGGAGAGCACCACTTGGGGAAATTCAGAATTTGATGATGTCAGTTGCACTTTTTAGTTGTCATTACATGCTAAAGATAGGTGAGGAAGAACGAAATACGACTCTCATTTGCTAAATATTAACATGTCCCAAACATTATGGTGTCTTGAAATGAGGAGGCTATGCATGCACAAGCTGAAATGTCCACATGGTAAAATCAATGTGTATCAAAAGATATTTTAATAAAAGCCAAGACTGTGCACAACAATGAATTGTTTGACTGCTTGAAAATCCAAAAATTTTGCAGTACACAGCCAAAAAAAAAGTCTCTGTCACAAGGGTACCAAGGGTACTGAGGATCAAGTTATGAGCTGCAAGACTGTGACAATTTTTTTTTATACCAATGCAAGCATACAGAATCAAGATAACGACTATCCCCCCCCAACCCCATTCTGTCCTCTATGACTCAATACAAGAAGACGCAAAAACATCATCCATCAGTGACAGAAGAGATTGTTATGTACATAACTTACTGCGGTCAAATTGAACCACATTGGTTTTAACCTTGAATTTTAATTGGGTGCAGGACATTCGGACTTATTTCATTGAAAATTCTTGTTGAATACCACTACTGAAATTGGAGGCACCTCTGTCTGCCAAAGGTAGCATGGCAGACCATTGCTCCAATCACCTCCAAACTTCACCATAACACTACTCAGGGGTCTTGCAGTAGTTTGGTCATACCAAACGTCTCTAGAATTTACTTTGATTAAGGATGTCATCATTTGTTGGAAATTTAAATATGGAGACCCAGCTGTTTTACAAATTCAAACATAGAGGGAAGATGCATTTTCGGAAGGTTGAGGAAGGCATAGCTGGCTAGCAAATTGTAGGCTGCAGTAAATATGAGTGCCTCGCAATGCTATGTGCTTTAGTATGACTGATTGGGCTTTGCAACTGGGAGTTATTTTCGGCCAACGAGTCTTCCAATGCAAACAACCCAATCGATTGTTTATTTCTACTCTCAAATACGACCCACAGCACCATCATTGATATGATCCTTAGGAGCATTTCCTAAATTACTGTCCATAACACTAGCAGGAGATTTGCATCAGATACACTATGGTTACCATCTGGTAAGTTTTATGTACAAAAGACACTTTGCTAGGGTTAGGTTAAGGTTAGGATTAGGACACAGCAATCATGGTTTCTAAAAGACAGTCTTGACTTGCTGTTGGAGATGTTAAACACACAGTTGGATGCAGGAATGGAGCAGAGGTCTCTCCACTGATTTGTTGTCCCACCCAACCCCCCGACGTCCTCCCACTGCACACTGGATACAGTGATGTCATCTAATTTCCTCCTTTGTTGTGATCCTAAGTACTATGGCTGCTATGGAGGACATCTGTCAATTAAGTGTAAATATAGATCGTTTTGGACATTTATAGGCTTGCATTTACAACCTACTTTGTTGTTTTTCTTCGGAGAACAGTCTCTTTTTGGCTGATTGCTTGGCTCAAAGCCAAGCAAACTTTTTTTTGAATGAGCACAAAAGCACATGCAAGAAAACATAGCGGGAACAAAAAGTTCGCCCTGTACCTAACATACAAAATATGAGATAAAAGCAATGCCAGATGCGCTAAGAGGAAATGAAATACACTTAGCAACAAAAGAAATGCAAGTTCATGCAAGACTGACCAAAAACTGTGTGTATGTGTGTAATAATTATAAAATTGTCACTAATTATTTGCACATGCACATTTACACTCATTTCTTTAAAAATATCTTTGTTTTGTGGTCATGCTAACTGGGTGACTGTGCGAGTACTTTAACTAACCTGCTAACTCGTGTTTCTTTCACTGCTCAGGATGAGCTGCACTCATGCATCTCATGATCCTTCCAACCTCTAACCCACTTATTCCTGGACGAGGTCACAGGGGGGCTGCAGCCTATCCTGGAAAACAGCAGGCGAGAGGCAGGAACACAACACGGGCAGCTAGCAAGTCCATCGGCCAGATTACACTCCACTCACCCACCCTCTCACTCACTCACTCATTCACTCAACCACCCACCCCCTCACTTATTCACTCACTCACTCACTCAGTTACCCACCCCTTCACTCACTCACTCACCCACCCATCCCCTCACTCACTCACTCACTCTCTTACCCATCCACCCCCCCCCCTCCCTCACTCACTCAACCACCCCCCCACCACTCACTCACCCACCCACCCCTCCCCCCCCCACTCACTCACTCACCAACCCCTCACTTACTCACTCACTCACTCACTCATTCAACCACCCACCCACCCCCTCACCCATTCATTCATTCACTCACTCATTTACCCAATCACCCACCCCTCACTCACTCACTCATTCATTCACCCACCCCCTCACTTAATAATTACTTAGCAGCAACTGCAATCGTGCATTTGCAATTATTGTGTAGTCTTTTATATCGCCGTGGCCAGATTTTGGCCCACTCTTCTTTGAGCCACATTGAAGGGTTTCCATGCAGGAACTGCCTGCTTAAGGTCATGCCACAGCATCTCAAACAGATTTTCTGTTTTTGTTTTGTGTTTATTCGGGGTCTCTTCATCTAAAGTTACAATTAGTTGGATGATCTGAAAAGTTAAAGCAAGACAAATGTGCAAAAATAGAAGAAATCAAGAAGGAGGGAAGTACTTTTTCACAGCCCTGTACGCTTGAATTATTACAGGAGTATCGCCAGGTTATTTTCATCCTGCTCTGCCTCCAGGCTTCTTTAAATATATCAACGTTTATTGCATGTGTTTTTTCCTGAGCTTGTGCCAGCACCTGTGTGCCAACTACTTTTCTGTCCATGAAGATGAAATGATATGTTCTAGTGAAAAATGATTTGATTAACTACAAGCTAAGGCAAATTCAAATCAATATGTTTCTCAGAAAGACAGCTGTGTGACAATATGACGTTTATAACATTTTAACTGCTCCAATTCTAACATCATTTTTCAGGTTGCTGCCTGATTACTGCAATTATGGCTGTTCTCCATCTATATAATTGCTGTCCTTTGTGCTCCTGTGATATGTATTGATGTACTGAGTCATGCCATATTAGCTATGCAAGAGAGCCTGCCAAATAAATAAATGACAATAATTGGCTAAGAATAGCTCATAATTTCAAGGGCAATGTACGCTCTCGATCACAAGTAGACTGCGGGAAAAAAGATGAAATAAAAAACCCATAATTGAGACCAATCAGTTTAATGCACCTGACGAATCAGGAGGAGAACATTAAGCCAACCTCTCCTGGCAAAGCATTGCCTGATCTGTTCAGTAATCAAGTCACTGGTCTAGCCCGTCTGCCATTAAAATCTGAAAATGTAGCTTATTCCTCTGCGCAGATGTCATCTGTATCACCTTGACTGTAATTGGCATCATTTCCACCGGCACCAGCTGTACAGAGAAAACAGGCCTCAACACCAGCTTTCATCACATCTGGGTTCAACATTGCTGCTGTCGTGTGGTCATCTGCATGGCAGACAGGTAGAACTGCACAACACTATTGGGTAAATAAAATGGCTTAGTGGCCTTTATTATGTCATTGAACATAAAGTAATAAAAAGCTCAAAAAAAAAAAACCCCAGAAAAAAACCCACTGCCCTATCTGAAATGTTAGTTAATGCAGTGCTATACAAAAGAATTCACCCCTTTACTAATTTCTTTTGTTTTTGCATATTTGTCACACTTTCATGTTTAAGGTTATCAAACAAATTTTGGTATTAGAGAAAGATAACCCACATAAACACAAAGTACAGTTTTGAAATGATGGTTTAATTCATTTAAGGAAAAACAATATCAAACCCTACCTGGCCCTATGTGAAGAATTCATAGCCCCCTCAGTAACTAGATCAACCAATAAATCTTACCTGGGGCAGCAGCGTTCCTAAACTGGTAACTGAAGAGTTGCTGGTTCAAGCTCTCAGTGGAGTTTGGGATTCTGCCTTGATCTTTAGGAATTAAGCTGGGATGAACTCTGCCTTTGGGCCCTTGAGTGAGGCCCTTAACCCCAAAATTGCTGCAGGGGCTTCATTCCTGTTTCTATCTCTCCTCACTTGCAACTGTTCCAACTGGAATTTTTCCCTAGGTATCCTTGAAAAAGAGAACCATGTTCTCAGTGGAATTTTCCTGAAAAGGTAAAGGTAAAAAAAAAAAAAAAAAACAATTGATAATTGGATTCAATTTCACTAGCCAGATCCAGGCATGATTACTGCCAGTCCTGTTGAATCTAAACATCACTGAAACAGAACCACTGAAACAGAAACAGACAATGAAATAGGCAAAAACCAGCACATGCTGTGATCTAAAAAAAATTCAAAAATAGATTGCTAACATTTATCAACTTGGAGCAGGTTACAAACAGACTGTATAAAAAGATGGACGAAGCAACCGTGACATTACCCATTGGTTTCAGCATACCATTGAGGAAGCCTCAATTTGGCAATTTGAACAGCGCCATTTTTTCGTTTTGATACTGGACGTGATTTCTGTTGAACGAGAGCGTGAATTGAAGATCCAGGGAGGAGCGAGGGGTGGATCTACGGGTGGATCTGACCGTATCTGACGAGGACCAAAGGATAGCCACGCCCCTAAAGCATATTCTGGCTTTATCCTTTATTCTAGTCTATTTGGGACCATAATTTACAAAAATGAACATCATGATATCAAAGGAGACTTGAAACTTGCAATAGATACCATTAAATAATGTGGACTATCATTATTGAAATAAATAAGGTGGGAAAGTAGGGCATTTTCTCATAGACATTCTATAGCATTGAACTTTTTTCTGCAACCACTGACATCGCCATGTACTGGCAATTAAATAGATTGCAATTTTCAGAGATTTCCGCATGGGCTTCACTTTTCAGACCCAGGTGCTGCGTCTTTTTACACAGTCGATGGTTACAAAACCATTTGAAGACCACAAAGGAAAAACAGAGTCCAAAATTAGCATTTTTTGTGTATTTTTATCTTTTTTGCATATTTTCAGTGCGTTGTTTCTAAGATCGTTTTGAATTTTTAATTCATCAATCCTCCACAACGTGAAAATGCAAATCTGATCATTTTTCCATTGTGGTCTTCATTTGTAAGGCTTTGGGATTCCAAGGATCCACGGTCAGGGCCATTATCCACAAATGGAGAAAACTTGGAAGAGCTGTGAATCCTCTCAGGAGAGGCCAGCAAACCAAAATTCCTCCAAGAGCGCATAAAAGAGTCATCCAGGAAATCGCAAAAGAAAATATCTCTGACTCTTATTTAAACTGAAGCCCTTGCCTCAGTTAAGGTCAGTGTTCACTGCTCCACAATAAGACAGAGACTGGACAAAAATGGCATCCATGGGAGAACTCCAAAGTGAAAACCACCACTGACTAAAGAAACACAATGTCTCACATTTACTGGAAAACATCGATGACCCCCAAGACTTTTAAGATAGTATTCAGTGGACTGATGAGTCAGAAGTGGGACTTTTTGGAAGACAAGGGTCTCGTTTCATCTGGTGTAAAGCTAACTGTATTCCACAAAAAGAAAAATAAATAAGTAAATAAACATAATACCAGTAGTAAAACATGGTGGTGGTAGTTCAATAGTCTGGGGTTGCATTGCTGCTTCAGGACCTGGGTCTCTGCCATAATTGATGGAATCTGCTCTCTACTAGAAAATCCTTGTCATGGATTTCCTCCCACTGGATACAGATGAGAACCCGGCAGGAGCTAGGACCATGGGCCTAAAAGAAAGTGAGGACCCAAATGCACAGGCTGGGAAAAAAAAAAAAAAAAAAAAAAAAGAATAGAGGGTTTTAATAAACTTAAAAATAAACATCAGTTAAAACCAGGGGGCACAGCAACAAACCACCACAGGGATAACACATCAGAATACAGCTGCATTCCAACTGAAACCAGCCAGCCCTTAAATACCCTGCCTTCACCTCCACCTTAATGAGCCACACCTGTTGCCCGTTAAGGTGGAGGTGAAAATGCAGCAGGGGGAGGGACTGCAAGGCCAAACCCTTACAATCCTGAGGAAGAATGTCTGCACATTAGTTCAAAGCTCAAGTGCGGTTGAGTTATCATGCAGGACATTGATCCAAAATATCTGAGTAAATCCTCTTCCGAATGGCTCAAAAGACATCCCAAGGGTTCATACGGAACTGGGTAAAACTGCTTTTAGATGTTATGCCCCACAGAAATGGTATAGGCTTCAACAATGGCTAAAATTGGAAAAACTTATTTCATTTAATTGTTTTAAATGTCTGTTGATTTTAAATGCATGTGGTACAGGTTGTAGGGTTGGTGTCTCCCTAATTAATCACCTTATGTACGCAGATGATTTGGTCATCTTTAGCCCATATAGTGCTGGTCTCCAACAGCTATTGAGACTTTGCACACAGTATGGTGCTGATTTTGATATAAAGTACAACGCTAAAAAGAGTAAGATCATGATAGTCAGAAGGAGAGAAGACAGACAGTCAACCTTCCCTGACTTCTATCTGTCTGGCACTGCGCTCAGTGTGTGCCGTGAGATGTAGGGCCCTATCTTGCGCCAGAGTCCCTAAACCCGTTATTTGGGGATTTAGCATTGCGTAAGAGGCGTTCCCCAGCAAAAGTTGCTATCTTGCACACCTGCCTATATCCCTAAAACACCTGCGCTACCCGTTATATTATGCATAGGCGTGGTTTGGGCGTTACGCCAGTTAAACCAATCAGTGTGCCAGGTGCCATTGCCTTTAGGAGCAGGCTGCGCTATCCCAAATTCTCAAACCGAAACCCGTGATGGAAAGAGGAAGGTCGCCACGTTTCTCCGAAGACGAAGTTAAATTGCTCGTGCGTGAGGTCAAATCCAGACAGGGGAGGATCTGTTTTTGTTAAGTTAATCATGAATTGTATTATTATTATTATTTGACATTGACATATTGTTTAATGTTTGGTATGTAATAATAATAATAATAATAATAATAATAATAATAATAAAAAAACATCAAGCCTATCTCTTTTGTGATAGAAACTTCAAAAAAGAAAAAGAAAAAGAAAAAAATGCGTTTCACCATGATTGGGTCATGCCTCCAATTGAGTTGAGTGGGTGTTGGAATGACCCACTAGCATAGAAAAGTAGTGCCAGAGTAACCCTAACAGCAACGGGCAAGGCATACGGACAGCTGGCAGCGGTGTATACATCACCTGCAACCAGGTGACATAATTCCGTCACTGCCTGACGGGAGAGGCGCAGTTTTGTCACGCGTTCTCGTTCTGTAGGAAATAATACTCAGGGCCGGCGCTAGACCTGAAAATTTGGGAGAAAATATCCTTCCCTTTATTGACTACAATTAGTACTGGCTAATTCTAGATGGTTTTCCCTTATTAACACGTTTTCCAATTCAAGACTAATCAAGTGGCAATTGAAGACACGGCTTCTCTCCCCCATGCGATCTAACAGCGACAAAATAATGGGCTACATTCAGTACAGAAAAATAATTTAATTATGAATAGGTCTATGCACTGGCACTCAGCAACGGTAATTTTTTCCAGCGAGAGGCGGCATTTCAGAACTCTTTTTGCTAATGAAGGTAATTTCGGCGACAAAAGCACGCACACCTGTTTTTGCAGCACGGTCACGCAACTTGCTGTAAAAAAAATAGACAGCTGTCCGATTGGAAAATGTAAACGGACGAAACCACGTACTTGTCACCAGAATTACCTTCATTCGCTGAAGAGTTCTGAAATGCCGCTCTCGCTGGAAAAAAGTTACGTCGCTGAGTGCCAGTGCATAGACCTAATTATAATTAATTATTTTTCTGAACTGAATGTAGCCCATTTGTCGCTGTTAGATCGCATAGGGGGAGAGAAGCCGTGTCTTCAATTTCCAAATGGGTAGCGGGTGGTTTGAGGACCCGCTATACGCTTTCCCTAACCTGTGTGGTCAAGATAGCAATTGTAGGGAAAGCGCATAAACACGCCCACAGGCACATCTCCAGTCGCAAATAAAGGATTCGGCATAATGTATAGCGGGTAGTGTGGCCGCAAGATACCGTTTAGGGATAGTGGAAGCTGCTAAATGCGTAATTCACGGGTTGCGGGTAGTGGCAACGGGTAAGGCAGTGTGAAAGATAGAGCCGTAAATATTTGGGCCATATTATTGCAAATGACCAGTCTGATGATAAGGATATATATAGGCAGCGTCGTAAGCTCTATGCTCAAGCAAACACGCTGAGTCCTAAGTTTAGCATGTGCTCCGTATCTGTGAAGATCTCACTCCTTAGAGCGTATTGTACACCTTTGTATACTACCTACCTGTGGTGTCGTTATAAACAAGGCAGCATGAGAAGGCTCACAGTGGCTTATATTGACAGCATGAGGCTACAGCTGAGAGCCTCAAGAAGCTCCAGTGCAGCCATATGTTTGTTAGTGTCGGGGTACCTACCTGCTCTGCTGTTCTGCGTAACCTGATGTATAGATTTATGTGTAGGACATATGAGTCAGAAAATGATCTAATCGCTGTTTTGGCCAACCCTGTACGCAGTTCTGTTAGATTTTCGTCCAGGCTGTGGAACCACTGGAGAACATATCTGTATGCTAGACATTGAACACTGTGGAAGGCTTAGTATTTTTCTTTACTTTTTATTCTGCTGTTTTTTTTATTGTGTTTTTTTATTTATTGTGATATTGATCCCCCTGGGTCTGAAATAAAGAATGAATTGAATTGTTATTGGAAGCCATGAAGCTGGAATGTACATGTGTAGTTCCTTTGTTTTGTTTTTTATTTATTGTTGTATGAGATGTTTTACTATGGTTCTCAACTGGGCTCTGTTGCAAAAGGGTATAGATAAAATAAATAAATAAAAGAGACAAACCAAAGGTTCTGGAGGGTCCTGACTTAAAATTCGATTGAGGTGTTGTGGCATGACCTCAAACAGGCTGTTGTTCATGCTCAAAAACTAGCCAATGTTGCCGAGTTAAAACAATTTTGCTGAAAGGAATGGGCCTAAATTCCTCAACAGCAATATACAAGACTCATTGCCAGTAAAAACGAATGTTTTACTGCAGTTGTTGCCACGAAGGGTGGCAAAACAAGTCATTAAGTTTTGAGTCCAATTATTATTTTTTTTTACAAGTTGATTTTGAATAACTGTTTACCTTCAATAAATGAAATGATCATTTAAAAGCTGCATTTTATGTTTACTTACATTGTGTTTGTTTAATATTAAAATTATTTGGATTATCTAAAATATTTAAAAATGTCAAATACGCAAAAATAGAAGAAATCGGGCATGGCACGAATACTTTTTCACAGCATTTTAGCTTTATATAACTTTCTGTTAGTGCTCCCAAACCACTCTTTCACCCCCCAGGTCTGGGAGCTCGGAAAATGCCATAAACATGTCTATCCTCATGGCTATGCCACTCGCCAGTTGGTAAAAATCTTCCACCGGCAACAAGATGGAGGACTTCATTAACTGTCCCTGGCTCTGAGGGAACCATTACAAGGTAAAGTGCCAATACTTCACCCTGCTGCGAAACAATTACCCAGTTGCATAATGACACTTATTGTCACCTCACCCTCATTCTCACTTCGCCTGTAGGCAGGACAAAATCGGATTCAAATTCTGGTGTGAGCTCATGAAATCTCCTGCACTGTGAAATCATCTTCAGGCTCTGAGAAACACCCGCGGATATGATCTGCTCATACTCTCAAATGGAGACAAATGCTCCTCTTTGCCCAGGGAGCCATTTTTATAGATGAGCGTTCATAATTCACCTCCAGCATGTCCATGTCCTACGGCAGTGATCCTCTGTGTGTTGAGGAGCACGTTCACACATTGTCGTCAGCAATTATTCATCCTGACATGTTGTTTTGATCACAGCTGGGGTGCAAATTTCTCTGTTTACTTGGAGAAAAATATTCAGTTTGCTATATGAGGTCTTGCATAAATGCATGAAGACGTGCGCACAAAATACTCCTTCTTATGCAGTGATTTCAAACAGAATAATCAAATCAATACCCAATAGAATAATCAGATATTAACCTGAAGGTAATGTACCACTATCTCTTTTGTAAGAGCATTCTATTCACCCACTGACCACTCTTATTATTCGGGTCATGAATATTCATTTTTGCCCAAAGCGAGGCTTGAGACACGCAACTGGATAGCTGGTTTTGTTTACATGGTGTTTGCAATGGCTTGCCTGTGGAAGAAAACCGTGATTTGGCACTTGTTCCAGATTTTTCTTCGTCACATAACTATAGTACTTTTCCCATAGCCCAACTCATGACATATTTTTGATATCACCCTGGGTCCACATCACTTTTGCGGAAATTTCATTGTCTGACAGAGTAAGAAAAAAAATCGCTCCATGTTAAGTCATGCTGTAAATATTTAGCCAAAACTGAATACCAAGTGTGACATTGCTTAAATCGGTATGGCTTAGCACTGTAGCGGGCTAGCTAAGTGCCACTCTCATAACTAAGTTAACGTTACTTAGCTAGTGTGCTAACAATACTATTCCATAACCATTATGTAACATTAGTTCATTTGCTAGCAAGCTAACATTAGCTAGCCAATCAGTTGACAGCGGAAGACAACAGTAATTTGGCATTGTTCCATATTTTTCTCAATCGTTCATCTGTAGTACTCTTCCCATTCCCCAACTCATGACGTGAAAGTGATCAATACAAACCATTGCTAGTTCAAACATGAAAGTGATAGCTTGACCATCGTGTAAGTTAGCAGAGTGATGGCATTAGCTCAATGCAAATATGTATTGGAAATTACTATTCGGGCGCTTACGGAATTTACTTTTGTTTTCTATTAAATGGCGTGATTCAGTTACGTGATAAACAGAATCTTACACTCTCAGTCTTGACCTGATCAGGCCACTGCTAATGCCTCAATAAATAAAACCACTGGAAACATGTATCACCATCATAAAACCCCTGTAGTTCCAGCTCTTAATCTCTCCTGGACTGATTCAACCATGCCCTTCTACGAAGATGAACTTATGGAAAACGATGAAAAATAAGATCAGTGTGCAATCTAGTATCCCCATTACTCTGCGGGACACAACAGTGAAACGCTGATCTGGATGCGGCCATTCTTTGCTTTGCTTGTCAAGCCTCGTTTTGGCATTGGAATGCGTGGTATGCATACAATTTAAGAGTGGCCAATTTGATTAAATGGCTTGTTGTCAATGGATTTTCAAAGAAATCTCTTGTTCTGCTTAAACACTCAGGTTGACTAGTCGCAGCTCATTACCTCCACCTCCTTCGGTCCTCTGGAGGGCCACAAACATGCAAGTTTTCATTCCAACCAATCACTGCTGATTCCAACCATCTGCTGATTTCGCTGATTGACGCACCTTCGAGCAGACAGGTGGGAAATAATTGTTGTAATGAGCAGGTGTGATTATTGGTTGGACTGAAAACCTGCGTACTCTCAGCCATGGCATATGATTGGGCCCCCCTGGGTTATGGTTTCCAATCTAGCCTGAGGCCTTTCTGCGTGAAGGCTGCATGTTGATGTGGATTTTCTGCAGGTACTCCGCTTTTCTCCCACAGGTCAAAGAAATGTTTGTCAGGCTAATTGAAGGCTCTAATTTTCCCTCAGGTATGAGTGTGTGGGTGAATAGTATAAACCCTACAGATGGTTTGGTGAACCTTTCAAGGCAGGGGTCACAAACTGGTCCATAAAGGGGCCAGGGGACTGCAGGCTTTCACTCCAGCCGAGTAGAAGCACACCTGATACAACTAATCAACTGTGCAGACTGAGATCAGTTGATTAAATTAGGAGTGCTTCTGCTCATTTGGATTGAAAACCTGCAGCCCCTTGGCCTTTTACAGACCAGTTTCAGACCCCTGTTCCAAGGGGTTTTTCTGCTTCTCGCTCTTTGCCTCCTGTACACCCCCCCGCCCCATCCCTTCCACCACCTGACCAGGAATAAATGGGTTTGATAATCGTTGGATACGCCAGTGGTTGAAACCCTTTGAGAAGTATGACACTATTTTGTAGTTAATACAACTCATAATAGCTGTATTACATGTCATTTGATGGAGTCGAAAATAATAATTCATGCCCTAAAATGGTGTTTGAAGAGAGATACAGTATTTATGAAGAGAACTGAAGAATTGGTATTCACTGGCAAAAAGAAAATCACAGATTCATTTTTATTGGTTTTCACTTTAGATGGGAATTGAACTGAGGAATATTAATGAATATAAAACAGGGCCTTTAGATGAAAGAAACTCTAATCAAAATATTTCTGCAAACATGCAAAGCCTTGGGCTATTTGTGGTTCACTCAGCTCAGGATTTTTCTCTCAGTGCTGGTTATTCCACATGACAGAATAGGACAAAACCCATAACCGTCTGTATCCCAGCATTATGTGGTTAATTTAGAATGCTTTGCAATGCAGTTCTGCAAACGTATTAAGAGCAAAATGTGAAATGTAACAGACACTCTATAATAACCTTGGTGTGTGAAGAGTCTACCTACAACCAAATTTTGCTATCCATGCAGAAGTAGCCCTGCCTTCTATTGGTAAGAGTGATTACTTATAATGACAAGTGGGTGATTTCTGAAATACTGATTTTTGGTATTTCTGCATTTGCTTGTTTTATATACATGCATATTTTTTGTGGATGCTAAAAGAGACTTTTTACTGGTTTTCATGCGAAATAAACTACAACCCTATTTCCAAAAAAGTTGGGACGCTGTGTAAAACGTAAATAAAGAAAACAGAATGCAATTATTTTCAAATCATTTGACGTATATATTCATTTGAAAATAGTACAAGGACAATATATCAAATGCTGAAACTGAAATATATTATTGGTTTCTGGAAAATATGTGCTCATTTTCAATTTGATGCCAGCAACACATTTCAAAAAAGTTGGCACAGGGGCATGTTTACCATTGTGTTGCATTTCGTCTTCTTCAGTCAACACTCTGTTTGGTAACCAAGGAAACCAACTGCTGTAGTTTTGAAAGCATGTTTTCCCATTCTCGCTCTATGTAGGATTTCTGCTGCTTAATAATTTGCAGCCTGCTTTGTAATACTTTTCATTTCATAATGTGCCAAATATTGTCAGTTGATTGACAGGTCAGGACTGCAGGCAGGCCAGTTTATTACCCAGACTCTTTTACCACAGAGACGTGTCGCCGTAATACGTGCAGAGTATGATGGTGTTGCTGAAATGAGCAAGGCCTTCCCCTAAAAAGGCATCTTGATGGCAGTAAATCTTGCACTAAAACCTGTATATACCATTCAAAATTAATGGTGTCTTCATGGATACGCAAGTTACCCATGCCATGTGGACTGATGCACCCCCATACTATCATGAATGCTGGCTTTTGAATTGCTTGCTGGGAACAAGCTGGATGGCCACCTCTTCTTTAGTCCATCTGATGTGGCAACCATTATCAAAAAGAATTTCATGTTTTGATTAGTCAAACCACAGGGCAGTTTTCCACTTCGATTCAGTACATTTTAAATGAGCTCGGGCCCAGAGAAGCAGGCAGTGTTTCTGGATCTTGTTTACATATGGTTTGATCTCTACATGGCAGAGTTTAAATATGCATTTGTACATGCAGTGACAAACTGTGTTTACTGACAATGGTGTACAGAATTGTTCCCGAGTCCATTGTTGAATTATGTCCCTATGCAGTCTTTCATAGAGTGGTTAAACCCTCACCATATTTACAAATGAAAGACTTTTTATCCCCAATCATGTTACTGACCTGTTGCTAAATAATCTGATTAGCTGTGAGATGTTCTGCCAGTTGTCTTTTTTTAGCATCATGCTATTTTTCCAGTCTTTTATTGTCCCGTCCCAACGTGTTGCTGTCATCAATTTCAAAATGAGCAGATATTTTTCAAAAACCAATTAAATTTATCAGTTTCAACATCTGATGCATTGTTTTTGTACTATTTTCAAATAAATAAAAAATTCAAATGATTTGAAAATTATTGCATTCTGTTTTTATTTACATTCTACACAGCGTCCCAACTTTTTTCAAAATGGTGTCGTACATTTCTGTACTAAAACGCATACTCACCATCCAAATCGATTTGGTGAACAATGGTTTTGGTAATCTCCTATTAGCTTTCTTATGAACTGATTTCTCAGATATTTTGTTGAAGCACTGGGCTGATTGACATTGATAGATGTCATAACCTTAGCCAAAATCAGAAAGTGATTTTACATGTGGCTCATCGCAGCCCATGCATCTGATTTGTCTGACATGTTTTGCATGCTTTATTGAACCTGATGTCTTTGAGTATATGGGAGCGCATCAAATGCATTTTCTAAGTGTTGCATTTTTACGCCATCAGCACCTAAGATAAAAGTGGGAAGGGGACCAAAAGTCCTCGACCAGCAATGCTGTGACACTGACCAGAAATTAGCGGTTTAGGTGATGGATGAATAGAAGAAAGCGATATATTGAGAGGAAATATATTTGGATGGCAGGGTAACCGAGTGGGAGATTGTTTGCCGAGAAGCTGAGGAATTGCTGATTCAAGTTCCAGTTGGGGCTTTGGATTCAGATTTGCATCTGGAGAGATGAAGTTGGGAAGCACTTTGCCCTTGAGACCCTGAGCTAGGCCTTTAACCCCACAATTGTGTTACCCCTGATTTTACCAAATTATATACAGTACATACGTCTACAATCAAGGCTTTACTCCGATTCTCTCCATCCTCCCTACTTGCAACTGTTCTTTCTGGTATTTCTCCCAAGGCATTTTTGAAAAAGAGAAACATGCTGTTAATTGAACTTTCCTGCTTTATTAAAGGAATAAAAAATAAATAAATTGACATGCATACTGTAAAAAAAAGAAAAAAAAAGAAATAAAAAGCATGTTTAAACACAGAGGCACAGCAGGGTTCGAATCTGGCCTAGGGCCTTTCTGTGTTGAGTTTGCATGCTCTGCTCGTGTTCGCGTGGGTTTCCTCCGGATACTCCAGTTTCCTCCCACAGTCCAAAGACATGCATGTCAGGCTAATTGAAGATGCTAAATTGCCCATAGATATGAGTGTGAGAGTAAATGGTGTGTGAATGCTATATGAGCCCTGTGATGGATCTTCAGCTGGGATAGGCTCCAGCTCCCCCGCGACCGTAGTGAGGAAGAAGCAATATAGAGAATGGATGGATGGATGTTTAAACCCCCCCCCCCTGAGTAAAGGGGTTAAATGATGGATGGATGAATGGATATTGTTCACAAGAAATTACCATATTACCATATTATAAGAGTTACCATATTACCTCAAGCCCTTAACTCACAAATTTACCAGGCTGTTGTGTATTTGAGCCATACAGTGTGTGCTTCACAAGGTTTTCTGTAAAATTTCACCGTTTCTTGACTACTGAAGGACAAACTGATGATATACAGCCTTGATGATTAGTCTTTGTATTATCTATTATTTGATTTAGTTCCATTTATTTTCATTTGTATTGCACAGTTTATAGGAGTACTTTCACAAAGGCGCTTTATAGAAAAGCAGTACGCAGAAAGCGAGATGCCAAATTTATTAGAATACATATTCTATGCAACATTCAACTCAAAACAACCAATTTGATTCAGCATACAGTTAAATTACAGATAATAAAATAAACACTCACTAATTAAAAAAAAACACTTGTTCCTTCCCAGAAATACTGAAATTTTAATCTTGCATTCTGAGGCACATCTGGTTTGTCTGCGCTAATGCTGGTCTTTGCATTTGACAACTATATGTACATTATTAAAATCAAACCCTAAAATCAGCCACAAAGCAATGACAGGCAAAGGAAAGAATTATTGATCATAAGAAGAGGAAGAATGACTGAGCGAATGCTGACTATAGATGAGACAAATCCATCCGTATAGCATAAATTCACGGAATGGACAACATTATGGTGCCGTTGCATCATTAATTCAGTGATGAGGACGATCCGGTCTTTCACAAAAGATGAGAAATGAGCGGCGCACATGAAATGCCAGCTGCAGCTCAGTCAGGAAACTCTTGCAGCAGATGCATCACTGAATTTTGAGAACACCGATCTTTCACTGATCTGCATCACATCTGCAATCACATCTGCAAGCATCACATCACATCACAGCACAGCAGTAATGGAGCACGCTCTTTATAAACTGCTAATAAAGCTAAATTGGTGCAGCAGTTCATGCTTTTTGCTGTGTTTGTCACTTGCTGTGCCCTTTTTGCCATGTGTATCTTATCAATGTCACTGCGGGTTCTTTGTTTTTGTGCCTTTTGCAGCAGTTTTGTTAAGCTGCTCACCTACCACCGCCTCAGCTTTGTTTAAATCAGTTTTGTGTGCTTGGGGGATTTGGTGTCTTTCGTTTATGAGGCAGATGTAACTTCACCCTGTATTTAGAGTAATACATGAGTATGTGCACTGAGTATTCACTGCGGATCAAAACGATGCCAAAACCAATGACACATTCTCATCCTGACTCGTCATATATTGATGCTACCTAACCAATTGTCAATATACGATGCAAAAGGAGGCTTTTTGTGTCCTTATTTGACGTTTTGGGTTAGGGTTAGGGGTTAGAGGGTAGGGTTCATTTTAAACTGGTGTCAAATAACTACGTAAAAAGCCTCCCTCTGCGTCTAATATTGACAATTGGTCGGGTTGCGTCACTACATGACACTTCGGGATACGACTGGGCTCAAACCAAACATAATGTTCTACTTTATACACAATAAATAGCTTTTAATTTTCACACCAGTCGTCTGAACTGAACTAGGCTTGGAACCATCAAAGCAGCAATATTTTTTTTGCAGCAAGATATCTGCAATGTGTCAGTGGAAAATGAAGCATGCTGAAAAACAGCACAGAGTATTAACACTCAGTAACTAATGCAGCAGCTGGACCACACCCCATGGTATTTGTGGATGGGATTGAGAAGATTTGATAATCTTGAGGATACAGGCTTGGCTCAAAAAAGAAAGAAAATACACCTTAAACCCACACGCAAACTGCTGGCATAGAGCAAAAATATTTGAGTTCAGCACACAGTACTTATAAAAGAAAACTTGTTCTGAGTTCTGAAGTTCGGCTTTCTCAAAATAGAATTGATTGAAATGTAATATAACCCCTATGGATTTCTTTATGCATGGCATCACTTTATTAACTTCAGTGAGGGAAAAGATATTAACTTCAGTTCTCCACGCTCAAAATATAAAAATAAATGCGTGTGTAAAACGGAACGCTGCCCTCCATATTTCTGTCAGCCCTGCTGGTTATGAATTTTGTTCCATGTCAGAGGAAATTGTAATGTTCTCTCCTTTTATTTCAGGAAATTTTACTTGAGGGGATACAAAAAGAATGGCATTTAAAATAGATTTTCCAGAGCACCAGGCTCTGTCTTTCTTCCCTGACCAAAACTCGATCTTTCTTCCAAGGCAAATTATATACATATTTCTGTTTACCAGGTTTGAAAAGGCTGATCGATACAGAACCTTTGCCCCCTCTCATTTAATTTCCCAACATTAATAATTCATGCAGGAATCAACAGTGAAATCCATGTTTTTAAAAAATACTTTCATACAGAATGCATCAGTCACTACTTTGCACTCAATGCAGCCTATTACTTTCTTCCATCCATCCATTACCGTATCAACTTATTTCTGGCTGGGATTGTAGCATTGCTAGAGCGTATCCCAGCATGCAATGGGCTAGAGGCAGGAACTCACCCTGAATGGTTGACCAATTCAACCGACATGCCATTCATTCACACGTTCAGGCAGATTAGAGTCATCAACTAGCCTGGAATGCATATCTTTGGATTGTGACCATAGGGAGAACATGCACACTCCACACAGGAAAGCCTGTGCTATCCGTATACAGTTTCTTCATTCTTGTTCTTATCTTGATTTGCCTTCATGTCCCAAAATGAATTTCAAACATGTAGAGGTGCACATTCTCTGCTTTTCTTAAAGGGTATTTTTCAATACTTCAATGCCTTGATGCCTAGCATTTTTACAAAAAATGTCCATTTCAGAGTTTTCACAATATCAGGGACAAAATTTTCAGGATTTTTTTCAGTTTGAGACCCATATACATCACCAAATTCTGAGTTTCCACACTTGTTATGCTCAAGCCAGGCAAGCGCTCCAGCATTTCTCATTTCCTGCCAGTTGTGGGGGCCATTCACATAATTTTTTTCTCTACAGCTTATGTCTTGCATGGTTAATTGGAACTCCATGGTTGCGTTGTTCACAGCTGATTTTTGTCTTGCCTTAAAATGCCACTTTTATTTATTTATTTATTTATTTATTTATTAAGCTTTGACAGAAGTCAGGAAATGATCGCACAGGTGGCAAGGCACCTACTGTGAGGCAATCATCCCACAACATGTACAGTCAATTGAACAATGAGAAGAAGAAAAAAAATAGTAATAATAAAATAAGACAGTATACTAGCAAGTGTAAGTAACATCAGAGGGACAGACGGCAACGTGAACAATGACATTTGCCAACCCATGTACAGGAATCATCAGAAGAAAAATAGTTGTTAAACTTTTCTGTATAAAAATGAAATAGCTTCAATTTAAAAGCAGCTGTAGTATCAGAAATTTGATAGAGGTGACTGGCGTTCCACAAATAAAATAATCTGTTAAAATAAGAATGGCGAAAAGTTTCAGTCCTAAATTTTGGAATTTTCATTAAAAATGTATCCTCATTTTGAAATGAAACAAAATGGTTGTAGTTGATGTCATATTCCCCCTTCAAGCATTTTCACAAGAATACACAATCAAATATATCACGTCTGTAGCCCAGCAGTAAAAGATCAAGCTTCATTAGTCGGGCTTTGTAATTGCTTCCAACACAATCATTATAACCAAGAATGTACTTAGTAGCTCTCCGTTGCACACCTTCAATATGAAGGAGAGATTTTTTTTTGATGAAACGGCCCAAGATTGGGTGGAGTATTCTAAAAGTGGTCTTATAAGCGAAATATACAGTTTTCGTTTTGTTTGAACTGAACACGAATGACCGCAAGTTCTTTGAATTAATCCAAGCATGCGATTTGCTTTACTGACCAAGACATTTGCATGTGCATCCCATGATAAATTTGATGACACCACAATCCCAAGATCACGCATGCAGTCGACTTTTTCAATTAAATTACCATTCATTGTGTAATGATGAAGAATGGGAATTCGCTTCCTTGTAACGCTCAATAGTTTACATTTACCAGCGTTAAATCTCATGTCCCATTTACGGCTCCAATCCAAGATGTTTTCTAGGTTGCACTGCAGCTGTGAACAGTCTTGCGTGTTTCTGATTTCTCTCATGCATTTAGAATCATCTGCAAACAAGGCAACCCTAGTCTCAGGACTTACACAGTCTGGCATGTCATTAATATACAGCAGAAACATCAAAGGACCTAAAATTGATCCTTGTGGAACTCCTGATTTAACAGGAGACCAGGATGATAGGGCACCATCGACAGCAACTCTTTGTTTACGATTGGATAAATTAGACGAAAACCACTTTAAAAGATTGCCATGAAATCCATATGTCTGGAGTTTATATAAAAGTAAGTCATGGGGGACGGAATCGAAAGCAGATGAAAAGTCTAGATATAAAATATCAATTTGTCCGACTGATCTAAGAATTTACCAACTTCGTGAAATACCTGGATTAACTGAATTGTTGTCGACCGACCCTTAACAAAACCATGTTGTAGGTGATGTAAAACAGGCACTACATGAGGATAGACAAAATTAAGTATGCACCTTTCCAGCACCTTGCTACAAATGCACAATAACGATACCAGTCGATAATTATTCACATTTTCTTTGTTAGATTTTTTATGGACTTGAATAACATTTGCTCTTAGCCAATCAAGTGGTAATTCTCCAGTTTGAAGAGATTTGTTAAAAAGACTACAAAGTGACGGAGCCAATTCATGAGCACATTCTTTTAAAGTTCGAGCCGGTAACACGTCAGGCCCACATGCTTTATTTGCATCAAGGTTAATCAAAACTGATTCAACATCATGGACAGTAATCCTTAAATCACCCAAATGAGCACTTTGTCCATTGATCTTAAATATGGTTGAATTTGAGTCGATGCAAAGCTTCAGTAAGCTGTTCATTTAATTCTTCTATTGCTGTTAGTCACTCTATCAATAAAGACGCGTTAGCTGGTGCCCTTGCAGCCATTCATGCTCAGACTCCCAGCTCAAACTGGTTAGTAACAGTTCACCGCCTGACTTCTTGTGCCGACAAACTCTTTGTGAAAACAGATCGTCCCATTGCTCTTTCTTCTTGATGACTCTCCAAACAGTTGACTTCAGTTTGAACAATGTAGCTGTCTTTGTTGTCATAGTATATCTCAAGCTCATCATGGCTTTATTGATTCCATTGCCACAACCTTTATCCTCATGGTTGCACAAATATAAGGCTCCATGGGAAATCAATTTTGCTATAGATTAAGCATGACATAGTACGATACGATAAGATACACTTTATTGTCCCACCAGGGGAAATTTGGCTTGGACTCCAGCACTGTCACATATAGCTGCTCACACAGTGAATAAATAGTCAATAAATAGAAATACAAATCTGGGCCACAGGCCACATATTGCACATATGGTCTGGCAAAAGATTTGCATGAGTTATAAAAACATACATACTAACATAGTATACCATTATGATATAAATAACTATTAGAACATTTCCCCCATGCAAAATGTTTGAGAGCAAATCTAAAATAATGGAGAACAGAGCCAAATGTCTTTGTCCTTTTTGTGTAAAGCACATGTTTTAATGAACTTTTTGTCTTGTCTACATACAATGGGCTCAAAAATTACCGGCATCCCGGATAGCTCACTCAGTAAAGTATCGCGTTGCGAAGCAGAAGTGACTATCACGTGCGGGTTCGAGCCCCGCTTCATACCAGCCGGCAGTGGTCGGCAGCTTTTTCAGAGAAGTGCACAATTGGCTATTGCGCTACAGGGTTGCAAATTGGGAAGGGACTGCCTTGTTCGTTGCTCAAGCGCCTCCTGTTGGCCGGACGGGCGCTTGTCAGGAAGATTCTAAGCCTGGTCATGTCCGGGTATCCTCCGCCCTCGTTCTGAACTTGCGAAGATTCAACCAATGAGTGTATAAGAAGTGGTGGTTGACAGGCGCGTGCTTCGGAGGAGAGCCGCGAACTGTCTACACTCTCCTGAATTGGCAGCAAGGGGTCGCATACGAGCAAGCCTTGTACATAGTTCACCAATTGGGCATTCCAGATTCGGGTGGGATTGGAGATGCCAAATTTAAAAAAAAAAAAAAAAAATTACCGGCATCCCAGACTGACAATGCAAAAAAACAAAAAAAAACAAAACATATAAACACTATATTTATAGAGAAACGGAATATGCCAACATGAGTGAAATACTTTATTAATGTTTCGATGGAAACAACCAAAATTATAACAATCATTTCATATAAAATTATACAACAAAATCAAAGTTTCATAATAATTGGCACACTTCGTGTAGTACTAAGTGCAACCATCTCTGGCAAGGATAGCAGCATGGAGTCCTTACCTGTATTTTTTGATAAGGTTAAGGCACACATTTGGGGGTATTTGGGACCATTCCTGTATGCAGATCCTTTCAAGATCCTTCACATTCATGAGTTTGTGTTTATCAACTGCCCTCTTCAACTCAACCCACAGGATTTCAATTGGATTGAGGTCTGGCAAATGAGATGGCCATTGCAGAATGTTGATTTATTTGTCACAGAACCACTTCTGTGAGCATCTTGAGGTATGCTTTGGTCATTGTTTTGTTGGAAAGTCCACCTACGATCAAGTCCCAGTCTTATGGCAGAGGCAACTACAATGTAGATTGTCAATATAAAAATCCTGATACTTGGTGAAATTCATTGTGCCATTAATCTTAACCAGTGCCCCTGGACCTCTTGAGTTAAAACAGGCCTGACCCGCCATCATATTTCACCATGAGTTTCAGGTGCTTCTTCTTGTATGCATCGACGTTTCAATGTCAACCGTGCTGATGCTGTATCTGGCTGAAACATGCCATTTTGGTCTTATCAGGCCAAGTAACTTGTTCCAGTCATAATTTAAATGACGTTTTGCAAACTCCAAGCAGTTGCTTCTGTGTCTTCTGTTCAGAAAAAGCTTTCTTCTGGCAACCCTTCTAAAGAGCCTGTGGTTGTGGAGGTGGCGCCTGATGGTGCTTTTTGAAACCTGGTGACCCCAAGATGCCACCAAGTCCCGCAATTCCAGCACAGTGATTCTTGGGGATTTTATTGCTTCTCTAACCATCCTCTTTGTTATCCCGAGGGCAAAATGCAGTTGCGTCCTCTACCCTTGAGGTTTTCAACTGTTCCATATCTTTGGAATTTTTAAATAATTGCCTTGACAGCGCTCAGAGGCAAATTCAATCATTTGTGAATCTTCTTGTAGCCATTACCAAATTTATGAAGGTCTATTACCATCTGCCTCTTATGAAGTGACGGTTGTTGGTAAAACTTTATTTTGATGGTCCCTCTGTAGATGCTCAACAAACAGGAAATAACGTGTCAACAACATAAAGGTTGACTTTCAACAAAGGATGATTTGTAGACAGTTCAAATACTATAAACAAACACATCATCACACCGTCTACTAAGTGTCTTCCATGGGACCTTAATCCTTATGTTGACGATCTACAGTATGATGCTAATAGATGCTCAAGAAACTTTAACTTGAGTATGAGCAGATGATCAGGTTAATACTTGGAGACGCTCAACAAACTATCAACAGAGTATCAATAGATGATCAGGTCAATATATGAGATTATGCTTGTAGATGTTCAACTGACACTGAATAAAGTTCCAGCAGATGATCAGGTAAACATTCAGGGAGATATTTGGAAATACTCAACTTACCATCAACAAAGTTTTAATGGATGATCAAGTAAATGTGGTGCTGGTATCACTGTTTGTCTGTTTTGGGCAAATGATACATATGTTTCAGTTAAGTCAGTTCATGCTGATTCCACTTACACTATCAACACATTGTCAGTAGATGATCAGGTTAATATACAGGGTGATGCTTGCAGATGCTCTGCTGACATCAATAACATGTCTACTGATACTTAAATGAATGTTTCTTGAGCATCTCTGAACATGTCACTGTAGATTGTCAACACAAATATTTAGGTTTTGTCTAAGATAGTCTGTAGATAGTATGATGATGTTTTTGTTATAACATTTGAACTGGCTACAAATCATCCTTTGTTGAAAGTCAACCATTATAAAGTTAACATGTTTTTTCTAGTCTGTTGAGCATCCACAAAGGGACCACCAAATAAAGTGAGACCCAGTTGTTTTGTTTTCTTCAGGGTGTTGGATGACAGACAAAGGGATATTGTATGTGTGTTACCTTGTTTTTATACCCTAGCAAAACAGGAAGTGATGTACTAGCTTGATATAGTTTCTTAACACTTAGATAAAACTTAAATGAGTGGAATTTAATACCTGGTTTACTTTAGGTAGATGTTATTCACAATAATCTTCAAGGGTGCCATTAATTTTGAAACTTTGATTTGGAGGAAACTGATTGTTAATTAAATCAGTAAATGATTTTGGATCTATTGGAACATTAATATCGCTCAATATTTCTCAAACGTTGTCATTTAGACTTCCTCTACTTCCCCTGTAAATATGTTCTTTAGAATTTCTTGAAGTATTGTTTGTGCATTGCCAATCAGGGGCGCCAGTAAATTTTGAGCCCACTTTACATTCATACATACATATGCACATATCATGGAAAAAAAAAAAAAAAAAAAAATATGAAAAGTCAATTCACCCGCTACTATACTGAAAACAGTATAACACATTATTTGTAGGTTTTCCATGATTATAATTGCCTACAGAAAATGTACAAAGTGATGACCGCAACAAAAAAAACCGGCACACTTGATTGTGTACTGTGTTACATAACTGTGTTTTTTAACTGCACTCATTAAGCATTTGAGCACTGATGATATCAGCTGTTCAAGTCTAACAAGCAGAATTTTTCCAAGTTCCTCCATTAACAGGTCTCCAGCCGCATAATTGTACAAGACCTTTGTTGCTGTATATTTTGATTCATAAGATGCCATATATTCTCAATCTGAGAGAAATAATGACTGTACACTGGCCAATCAAGCACCCGCATCCTTTGCTTACACAGCCATGCATTTGTAACCCATGCACAATGTGGTTCGGCAAAGTCTTTCTCAAAAATAAAAGGACTTCCCCAGAAGACATGATGTCGAGATGCTAACTTATGTTGCTCCAAAGTCCATACATATCTTTCTGCATTAATGCTTTCCTCGCAAGTTAACAATGTAGTGTGCATTAACATGCCCCAAGTCCATGAGAGATGATGGGTTTCGGACCTGATGCTGGTAATAGTTTAGCCTGTCCTTGTTATCTTTTGTCCAGAAAACTTGGCAGCTTTTTTTCCCCAACAACAACTTTACACATTGACTTGTCTGACCACAAAACATGGCTTTAGTGTGGTGCTTTCCATCTCAGACGTCTCCAAGCCCAGAGAAGTAGGTGGCGGCTATTGGGCAGTGCTGCTGCATGGCTTCAGCTTTGCAGAGTAAAGCTTTAAAGCAACATTATTCAACTATTTAACCTCCAATTACCAGCTTCAAAATCTATACTGACTTGAAAAAAGGGAGAATGGCGCATGTTCCATTTCCACTCCATGCCTCGAACGCCTGTTCTTGCATGATGTAATTGCGAAAAGTGCTCAACGCTACGTCACTCATCACCAACAATGGATTTTAAGCTAGCTATAAGATGAAGCTAGTCCAGTATTCACAGTGGCCTGTGGACATCAAGGCAGAGGAGAAGAGACTTAAAAGGATGTTTGAGGGTGCTGCACAGAAATTTTTGAAAGCAGGGTGCTGGATATGTTTGTGAGGCCAGAGTGCGCTCACTGCGGAGGCGAAGGTGTGGTGTACCCCTCCCACAGCGAGGTTTGGGGGCTTCCCCCTTGAAAATTTTGGTTTTTCAACATGTATTTTGTGCATTCTGGTGGCATTTGATGGAAGATTATGGCAGTCTCACATCCATTTACAACTAAGGAATTATCTGATTTTAATTGCTTTTTTAAACCCTCAGTATTGTACTTCAAGCTGAATGTCATTAAAACCTGTGTGATTTAATACTGCTGATTTTATTTTGGCTTGTTTTAGAAGCTTTGTCACAACTGATTTTGCTTTTTACAACAGTTCTTAGATTTTTTTTTAGATCCCTTACATACATGCAAGTTATTTTTGTCTTCACTTAAAATGCAAAAAAATACACTGGAGCAATATGATCGGGCACACTCTTTAGAGTGCCTAAATCCTTAACTAGTGGTAACACACAAAAACGCCCAAATGATTGTGTCTAATACTTTCAGTAAAAAAACTATTTTTTGTCTAATACTTCCATTAAAAAAAAACAAGCATTGCTATATGTAGCTCTCCAAATAAAATAAAAAATTTTCATGCCATGCAGTTTCATTATTCTTTATTAAATAAAGATTTCCTCGCGTACAGCCGCATCACATCATAGTGGGCCCATATCAAATTACGAGGGCAGAGAACAGTTATTGTTGTGGACTTGTGGAGCAGCAATTTCCCTGTGTAGTCTGTTATCTCAAGAACAGTGATGCTCACTGTAATTTCAGTATACCTGTTGTGCTATGATTACTAAAGGCACTAAGTGAACTGGCACTTCTTCAACTGTACAACTACAATCGCAAGTAACGAGACCATGGAAACTGCTTCACCACGGCTTTATGCTGCTAAACCCGTGCTGTCCAGCCACCCTTATCATTCATAATAATTCTTCACATGCCTTCGCAGGATTCCCTGTGTATTCCTCAGTTGGAACAATTTATTGTCCCCCTCCCTTGTCCATGCTGTCTCCCACTTCAGTCTGCCCCGCTTGTGGTGTGTCCCGGTCGTGATAATCGTTTTTTGATAGAAGAAATCAATTTTGCATTGTTTGGTTGCCACGTTTAGCAGGTCTATTCAGTAATTTAATCTCAATTGTTAACATAAAATATGCAGCTCCTAGTTCAATCAAAATAATCTCCACTTTTTTCCAGTAGAAGTACAAAAATATGAATGTAATCTACGGCTATAGGCATCAATTCAGCAAACTAATCACCAACAAGTATAGAAATATGAAATATAGTCTTAGGCTTCAGGTCCCAGTTCAACAAAATTTGCGGTATTTTTAATGAAACTTCTTTTTCTTTTAGGAGAGAAAGTTTTATTTAAACTGTATTTTCCATGAAACTTGTCAATCATCAGAATCAGATCCTGTATCAGATGAGCTCAGCTCCAGCTAGGTTGCTTTACTTGGCCTACATTATGCCTAACATAAGTATAATTCTTAATTTTCAACACATAATTATTTTTATTGGATTTTATTTCATTACATGTCAGATTTAATCATATTACATTTAATTTTCCTTAAGGCCTAATTTAATCAGTCAAATCATTTATGAATCATCCATTTCATTACATTTTATTACATTCATGATATTTAATCAGTTAAATTATAATTTATTTTTTATAGTAGCCTCTTTTAAATGGTCTTCTTTTCATCCGTTTATTAGTGCATGTCGACCAGCTCAACCCAATCCGTCAGGTGCGTATCGTATCCATTATAGGTTAGCAACCTCTGTGAATGCAGAACAGATATCACTTCTTTTGAGGCATCAGCAAAAGCACAAGACAAAACAGATGTGAGCTTTCATGTCGTCCAACTGCATTTAAAACGAGGTGTAAACGCTATATTTTAATCTTGTTTTCACGTGTAATGCCAGTTCCTCTGGCTTTCATTTCATTAGATCCCTTGGAGACGCTTCCACCCGGGTGCTTCCAGGACGATTTTGCCTCCATGAAAGTGGCTCAATGACGCGTAGCCATAAACCTGCCTCGGTCTCTGTGGCTCAAGCGATGCAATTATTTTGCTAGAATTGTTACTCCTCTCCACCCAGTAGCGAGCTAACTTGAGCGAAGTTGATCGTTAATGCTATGTAATCTTTGTTTTCACAAACTGAATACGATGAAAGACCTTGGGATAACATTAGCGAGCAACAATAACTGGGGTATAGCTAGCATCTTTCCTGTCAGGAAAACATTTTCGCTCTATAAAGAAAGTTATGATCAATACATAATGACTGATTCAGTTCGCTACCACTATTTGCACCAGAATATCTTGAATTAAGACGACAGCTGTAGTATTAAGTTCACAAGTGGTGACGGCAGTGTGCTGGACAAATATACAAGCATATAATGATCTCCTGGCAGAGATTATCACCCAGTCAGCCATAAATCCATTAATCAATGTTTATTCAGTGTCATTGATGGCAACGTGATAAGTGGTCGACTTTAATTTATAGGTCGATAATGATTCAACGTGCATTTGACATTGGTCTTTTACTTTTGATGACAAACATTTTAATGTAAAAAAAAAAACAGGATGATACCATGTTATATTGCCTCTTTACTCCACAAATAGGAAACGATGCACAACAGTGAGTGCATATCTTCCCATTTGAAAACCTACTCAACGCCAAAATCAAATCAAAATCCTTTTGGACAGGAATCTTGATGCAGTCTGACTGGGATTCTGTTCAACCAGCTAACACGCTGGGGAAATGCCTTATTTATTATCATTATTATTTTGTTGTTGTTTCTCGTAATTTGGAGGTGGGCAGAAGGAGGGCGCTAACATTTTATGCAGGGCAGACATGTGAAAGCAAGGTGGACCTAAATTAAAGCAGGGCGGGCTGCCCTCCGTACGTTCTGTGGGCAGTACCCTGTGTTTACCAAGGAAATTAAGAAGAGAAAAATTGAGAGTAACCTAGCAAGAGGTCTGACAAGAGTAAACTTGGACTGCTTTTAGCCTGAGCTTTGTGATATAAAAGGCTGAAGGACAGACACTGAGCTGATTTTTCGCTTGAAGTTATAATAGTCGGCTTGCTATGTCTTGCTTTGTTGCGTTTGCTCGGTATGTTTGGCTGCTTTAGCAAAGTTGTTGTATTGTTAGTTTTTTTAAATCATAAGCCAAGTCAACTCATTTCAACAGAGGTTTTATCGCTAGCTTAACTGTCCGACATCAGCACTGGTAATATGTACTTTTGTGTTAGCTTCTATCAAGCTGGCTATGTTTGCTGGCTTGCCACCAAAGTTTACATCACTTTATGCTACGGGAATCTAAGTTTTGTAAGTATAATTTAGTTGACTAGCTGTTCTGTATCGGTTCGCATCCCCCCTGCATTCCTGTATGTTATCGGCTAGTGAAACTAGTCGTAACAGCATAACTATTGGTCTCATGGCTAACTGGAAAAAGAGGACAAATCATTCCTTTTTGATTTTATTTGCATAATGCCAACTTTTTTAGAACTGGGGTTGTATATACATACATCCTTACTTTAATTAAACATTAATACTAAGCACAGGGATCACATTATGCATGAAATTATATACAGTATGTGACTCTTCTGGCATTGCATCTTACATTTCACTGGGACTTGTCAAAATATTCCTGTCTTAAAGGAATTATGGATTGTCCAGAGTTGCCATTGTTCATAATTCTCAAGCAACAATACTTTGGTGATGGATGACAGCTTTCGCAGGTATTGTGTGACTCAACATGTTCATTAATAGCCTAATCGCTCCTATAAAATGCTGATTGACTGTAACGATTGATTTGCCGAAAAAGATGCTGTATGTACATAAATAGCAAGCTAGTCTACTTTGGCATTAATTAACCTGTCTTACACCACTCCTTTTCATGTCTGGCTGCTCTTCAGTGGACATAACTTTGCAAGTGCCTTGGGAAGAGGCCAGCAGTAACTCAGTTCTTCCACAAAAATGGAAACAGTGTGATGCAATGCAATTCAAGGCAAGTACGCTGCGGTTGCGAATAAGCTGTTGACCGCTTCACTTTCACTAGGTTTCCTTCATTAATGCTAACCACATGCTGCAGTTCCACACAAATAAAAATCTATGATATTGCCTATTTAGGCATTTCTGAAAACTGATTAATTTCCACTGTTTGGACACACAACAGTTAGAGTGTAACCAGGTGTTTCAAAGCAGTTGAGAAACTGTAGAGAATTCATATTGCTTAAAATGTACTTATCGCTAAGAATTAACCTACCCTTCTTTTCCGAGCAGTTATTGGAGCGATATGCTAATTCTCTCTCCCAATTTTACACTGAAAATAGATACTTTATTGATATAAACTGTGGTCAGACTTTTTTGGGCCATGATGTCCAAGCGTGAAGAGTCAATTCATGGCATGTCTTGCAATTATGAAAGAGAAAACTGTGCACTTGCTCGGCATACCAATACTGACTGCGCAGAAAAGAATTCTTCTTTCACCTCCAAAGAAGCAACAACAAGCTATTTCTTTGCCAGCAAAATAACCCGGTATTTTAAACAAGTAAGTGCCCTCATATTTGACAAAAGTGCTTTGAAGGTACCCCGCTCATCATAAAAAAAACAGTTGATAGTGTTTTGTATGTGTTGGCTATTATGTCTGTTGCATTGACCACTACTGTGTCATCAAACTCAATTTCAGGGAGTAGATTGCCGCAGAAGAGAAAGCGTGTGACCCCGGGACCCAGACAGGAGGAGACGGCGCTGGGCCTAGCTCTGGCTTGGGTTCATCATCCTTATTCTCCGAGGGATGATTTATCTTCCTTAAATCTGTTCCCCTGCACCACGAGGGCGCAAGGCACAGCTTGGCTTTGAGTGCTGAGGAGGGTCGCAGAGTGTACTTATGGTCACGTTATCGATTCGGTTGATCCTGGTTGATGCTGGTTTGATTCTGAGGTTAGATAAGAATGTTCTACCCTTGGGAAAGGAGCGGGCGTGGTACAGTATGTGACCTTGGCATAACATACTAAGTTCAAAAGACAAATGGAGATGAATTTTCTCCTGCCACAAACCTGACTCCCACGTATAACGCATAATGACATATTAGTCCTGCAGCTTTACAGGAGTGACTGTCACATTAATAGCCTAGCAGCTGATTTCAACTCTAGAATACAGAATAACAAAGTTAGTTTTGTGTGTGTGTGTGTGCTTTCAGTTCAACGAAGAATTTTTAATCAGATAATTTATTAATGTGTAAAATCTCATTAATTTTAAAGAATGGTTCACATGATTGGAATCTGAAATTTCCATAGATTGCTTTTAGCAGAGGTAAAATGTACACATGACTTTGATGAGAAGGTATATCTTGGGCATCAGTGTTGGGAGATGCATTTGTTGATATAACCTGCCATTACCAATCAGCCTATCATCAATTTTGCCCTGGCACCTCGGCAAGCATAAATTTTATCCTCTACCTCCACCATTAGCAATCAGGCATTTGTGCTTGGCCATGTAATTAAGGAATAAAAGCGAAAATATACTATATGTACTGAAGTTATGCAGGCCTTGCAAGTGGAGGATGTGATCCATAGTTCGTGTTCTTTTTTTTTTTTAAGATGCTTTCACACCGGATGCGAAAAGAATTTTTCGCACAACAGATTACATTCAAAGTCAATGCATTGACATTGAATGTAATCTGTCATGCGAAAAATTCGTTTCGCGTCCGGTGTGAAAGCAGCTTTATTGTCCTCATGCAGACCGGACACATTAGTGACTCTGAGATTTAGAGTACTGTGTAGTGGAGAGCTTTGCTGATGACAGATTCAGCCAATCAGGTATGTATGATGCTTCGCCAGCCCGCGAATAACCAAGTCTGAATGATACAGGACTAGGATTAGATGCTTCCTGGGAAATCTTGGCCGTTTCTCTGCGAGAGGTGTAGATGTACCATCAGGAAGAGCTTTGGGATAGATGGCAGATAAAAGTCCCTAAAGAAATGGGTACATTGTAGACAATTTCTTCAAGATGAAATGTTATACTCAGGTATCCATATACTGTGGCTTTTGAAGACCCCGGCAGAACGTTCTCTTAACCTAGCCACCTAACAAAACCCATACGTGATAGTAACAAACCAACCAACCGCTTATCTGTATGCAGTATTTTAGTGCATTACAGTGCTTGCATTAGTACTAAGTAATTCACATTTTCAAAATACAGGCAAAGAAAAAAATATGGTCTGGCTTACTTCACCTCAGTTAATTAAACTGATGTAAAGAGCATGACATAATATTATGATATCATGACTGTCATATTGTATTCATGTATATGTGTTTTCTCCGGTAAGTTCTATTTATAAAGCCTGGAGGCAGACAAGATGATGTGATCTATGTAAACAATGCAATGTTGGAAGACAAATTGTTTTCACACTCTGTGCTCTCGCTGCTGGCTAGAGATTTCATCCTATTATGTTTTAACTACTATGAAAGTATCAACAGAGGGGGAATAAAACATCTTCATCTAAGCCAGCCAGCTAACAACTTGAACAAAATTGTTGAACACAATTCCTCACATACATATTATTCACATATTTCTTTGCTAAAATAATATCACAAGAAATACAACTAACTTGGCCAGCCTGTTAGATTTGTACTATGTGGCTTTTTGAAATATCTAGTAACTTAATCAAGCTGGCATATATCTTTATCAAGAGATCTTACAGAATTTCTCCGACCAGCACAAATGTCTTAAAAATTGAGAGTTCATTAGCATTAGTAGTCATACAAAATGAAAAAAAAGGTTGGAAATGGTGCTTTTCTGTAGAGTGGTGGAGATAATGTCTTTCTATATGACTTACTTGCGTTACTGATGTTACTTATGTTACATTCACGCACAAAAATACCTCCTTCATTTTATTGAATTTGTGTTTATCTGAGAACGGTTTAATTGTCAACCACTACGCTTCTGTCTGTCTTTGCAACAAGTGCAAAGGTGTCCAACCAGTTGTGGCATCCAACAGCTTTTCTCCTATTGGCTGCCGTGGGATCATTAGCCACATTGCCTGCTGTACAGCCATGGTGATCAGCAGCAGTGTGACAGCTAGTTCTCCATGGCTGGTAAAAAGCTAGTCATTTTATCCCTGAGAGGGTGAGGATAGGCCTATATACAGAATGTGCTGGATACACGTGCATTATATGAGTGCGAGTAATAATATGGTTTAGCCTGGTTTTTTACAGCCCATTTGTGGGTAGATCTTTTTGACAGGGAAGATTAACTTTCACTCTTTCTCAGTTCCCCTCTGTGGGTCGATAAAATACATCATATGTACTCCACTACGTTAGTATAGATTTTTAGGCTGTTGGACGAAGGGAGGATGACATGTGAGGAGAGAATATGTTTTAGCACTTAATGCTACTGCGGAGGACATTATGTTCAGGTTTACGTGACTGCTGAATGACTCTGCTTGTGACATCAAGCATGTTTATCTAACTAATCAGCCCCAATCAAGAGGCATCCGCAAGCTCCCCATTGCTAAAATGCAGGCAGTTAATTTCAGTGCCTCTGTATTTGCATCACCTTGGAGACACAAACATTCAATAAAGGTTCACACTACTTGCCACCTGCTGTTTAAGTTTCATGAACGTTGTCCAGGCAATAATAATGATGATAATAATAATAATAATAATAGGGACTCACTGAACCCATGTTACCGATACTGCCTCTGATATTCCCGAAGAGATTTCATGGGGAAACTGGAGCATATGCCCAGAGGACATCAGAATCACCCCTACTCCTGATTAAGACTCACCCAGACCTCATCCGTCATGCGCAAGTAAAGATGGTGGAAGCTTTCTTGCGCGTCTGAGGCACTTAGACTTTTAATCACTTTGCATGGGTTTCATTCCCATCTATTCACCCTTAATGTGCAGCATAGCCATGAAGATGGACGTTACATGTTCAAGAGCAGCTCTATACGAGTGGCTGACCTAAATAAGAGTAAGAGAGAGGAGTGATTAGGGTGCAGAGAAATCGCACAAGGGTTCCCAGGATGCCAAGACTCATCCATCCATCATGTAACCCATTTATTCTTGATCAGGGTCGTGCGGGACAGCCTGGAGGCTATCCCAATAACAAATGGGCAAAAGACTGAATGGCACCCAGAACAGTTCACTATTCCATTACTGGCAACTCTCCATTCACTCACACACTCATATTAATCATACAACCCCAATTCCGAAATAGTT
Source organism: Gymnothorax javanicus (assembly GCA_029692085.1). Classification (NCBI taxonomy): domain Eukaryota; kingdom Metazoa; phylum Chordata; class Actinopteri; order Anguilliformes; family Muraenidae; genus Gymnothorax; species Gymnothorax javanicus. The sequence continues at coordinate 39,015,037 of CM056209.1, forward strand.
GGGACGAAGTGTAAATTGTGAATGAAATCAAAATGCAATGACTTTCAAATCGCACCAGCCAGTATTTTATTCACAATAGAACTGAGATAACATAGAAAATGTTGAAACTGAGAAATTTTACAATTTTATCCACAAAATGAGCTCAATTCAAATTTGATGGCTGCTACAGGTCTCAAAAAAGTTGGAAGAGGGGCCTGTTTACCATGGTGTAGCATCCCCTCTTCTTTTTAACACAGAGTGGAGGGTCTGGACATTGAGGAGACAAGTTTCTTGAGTTTAGCCATTGGAATTTGATCCCACTCTTGTTTAATATTCTTCCAGCTGCTGGAGAGTTTTGGGTCTCCTTTGACAAACGTTTTGTTTAATTATGCGCCAAATGTTCTCAATTGGTGAAAGATCAGGACTGCAGGCAGGCCAGTTCAGCACACGGACTCTTCTACTACGAAGCCATGCTGTTGTAATAGCTTCAGTATATTTTGCATTGTCCTGCTGAAATACACAAGGCCTTCCCTGGAATGGATGTCATCTGGAGGAGAGCATATGTTGCTCTAAAACCTTTGAATACCTTTCAGCATTCGTGGTGCTTTTTAAAACATGCAAGTGTCCCACACCATATGCACTAATGCATCCCCATACCATCAGAGATGCTGGCTTTTGACCTGAACGCTGATAACAGGAGGGGTGGTCTTTCTCCTCTTTAGCCCGGAGGACACAATGCCCATGATTTCCAACAAGAATGTCAAATTTGGACTCGTCTGACCACAGGACACTTTGCCTCTTTGCTACAGTCCATTTTAAACGAGCCTTGGCCCACAGAACACGGCGGCGCCTCTGGATCATGCTCAACAATGGCTTCCTTTTTTGCATGATAGAGTTTTAGGTGGCATCTGTGGATGGCACGGCGGACTGTGTTTACAGACAGTGGTTTCTTGAAGTATTCCTGGGCCCATTTAGTAATGTCAATGACAGAATCATGCCGGTGAGTGATGCAGTGGCATCTGAGGGCCCGAAGATCACGGGCATCCAGTAAAGGTCTTCAGCCTTGTCCCTTATGCACAGAGATTTTATCAGTTTCTCTGAATCTTTTGATGATGTTATGCACTGTCGATGATGAGACCTTCAAAGCCTCTGCAATTTGACGTTGAGGAACAATGTTTTTAAAGTATTCCACAATTTTTTTACGCAAGCCTTCACAGGTTGGAGAGCCTCTGGCCATCTTTACTTCTGAGAGACTCAGCCTCTCTAAGACATCCCTTTTATAGCCAATCATGTTACACACCTGATGCCAGTTAACTTAATTACTTGCTAAATGTTCTTTCAGCTGATTCTCTTATACATTAATTGTTTTTTCAGCCCTTTTTTTGCCAATGTCCCAACTTTTATGAGACCTGTTGCAGCCAGAAAATTTGAAATAAGCTCATATTGTGGATAAAAATGTAAAATGTCTCAGTTTCAACATTTGAAATGTTATCTCTGTTCTATTGTAAATAATATATTGGCTCATGTGATCTGAAAGTCATCGCATTTTGATTTTATTCACAATTTACACTTCATCCCAACTATTTCAGAATTGGGGTTGTACAATTAGGCTCTCCAGTTCTCCTTATATGTATGTCTTTGGACTGCAGAAAGAAACCAGAGTTCCTTGAAGAAACCTAGGAGAGCTCTTCCAGAACATGCAAATTCTAGACAGAAAGGCCCCAGGCTGAATACAGGCCATAAAATTCTTTCTGTGTAGTTACAGTTCAACCCACTGCACCCAACTGTTGTGCGAACTTATGACATCATGATCCCATCTGGTCAGAGCTGTATGTGCTTTTCTGTAGCAGAGGCCACATGGAGTGATACGGCCGACCAGATCGGTAGTAAGTAGGTTAGAAAAATACATGGATGGATTTTGGATGGACTGTATACATCGTTATTCAGACCATGAGAGTGTCAGGAGCATCAGAGAAGGACACTGAACAGTTATGCAATCAACTGTCATTATAGTACTTGTCAGGTAACAAGGTGAAAATGAAAGGATGCTCATTGTGAAAATGTTTTTCCTGCAGGTTCATCTCCAAGTGCAGGTGTACTCGCTAGCAGCTAGTGCCTCATATTTTCACTGACATTTGAAGACCACAAAGGAAAAATGATAAAATTTAGCATTTTTGTATATTTTATATATTTTTATTACATTTATAATAATATATACTGATATTATATATTATTATAATATTTTGTATATTTTATATTTTTTTGCATATTTTTTCAGTGCTTTGTTTCTAAGATTGTTTTGAATTTTTAATTCATCATTTCTCCACAGCGTGAAAATGTGACTCTGATCATTTTTCCATTGTGGTCTTCATTAATGCAGTTGTCTTATGCTATTGTTTATACCTTTTATTCTTCATGAAATATAGATAATGAGCGACAGATTGGTATCACGTTAACATAGCTAAATAGCTTGCGGTCGATGTGAACTTGAGTCGGCCGAACCCTTGGTGCGTTCCAACCAAAAATAAGAGGAACTAGTTCAGGCAGGAAACTCGAGTCATTCAGCATGAGTACACCAATCGCAGAGTGGCGAGAACCTATTATGTTGGTCTATTTAAGCAATGAAGTTCGCTCTCCTTTGTTGCTCAATTTGCTGCCTCAAGTGCAAGGTGAGAAATGTTTTTGCTTGCCACCTCCACCCCAGCCTCCACTTGTTTGGTTCTGCTCTGTCTGACAGTAGGGGGATTCATAAGTTCTGCTGCCTACCTAATTTTGTTGTTGTTTAGTATGTTCTTGCTACGCTGTGGTAGGGAGCAACTCCAGAGCGGAACCTTCCGCCAAACTAAAATGTCATTACATCTACATGTTGTTGGGAAACAGGATTTTTGGGTGTTAGCAATATGAGGTGAGCCAGACGGTTTGATCAATGGGTGATGAATGTGTATTAGTAGATAAAGAGAAGCCTTCGGGCCGGACAGGACATATCGCCTATTTGTGACTTCCAGCTGGGATCTCCGTTTGTCTTCATTTCCGATAGGACATGATATGCACTAGCACCTTTTAGTTGGAGGTTCCGTATGCCCACATATGGAGCTCACTTCCGAGGGCTGGGAATCTATTGAACCAATTAAGTTGAGTGGTTCAGGAGAGGCCCAATTGTAGAGCATTGCTTTTTATCAAAGTGTAAACCCTGGAACCAATCAGCAACAACTTCTGATAACATTAAAGAAATCATATGCAAATGCCTGTACTTTAACATGTATAAAGTTTCTTACAAAATGAATGAATTTAGAACTTTGCATCACGCTGTTGTTCCCACGGCCAGCTGTGTAATAAACTTTTTTCCTGCTTTTGCTACGAACATCGGAGTCTGCTTCTTCATTGGGACAACGTTATTGGTTTTTTATTACTTAACCAACAATGTCAATAACTTGTTCAATCCTATTACATGAGTTTACCTGACTGAAATGGCTTTGGAACATGAACAGAGCAAAGAGAGATAAGTCATTAAATATTTAGACCACTAACGGGCCGTACTACTCTCACGTGTTCTGGAAATGGACGGTCAAATTGGACTGCCTCACTCGTTTATGTCTGGTGGGATGCTAAAATTTCCATGCAATTAGTTCTTTTACATCGCTGAGTTTGGTTAATTTTTACACACCTAAATTTACTCCATCGAGGATGGAAGCAAGGTTTGGCTGTAAATTACAGTTACTGACTAAAATTTCATGGTAGCCTAAGTGGAGTGTTTCTACATCTTTCAATGATCCGACATCATATTGCTAAGATGGCGTCTGACAGATTTTTCAGTGTACACCAACACCCTTGGTCGTTGAATCATTAAGAGACATCAGCAACTATTCTTCAAAGTTCTCAGAGAAGGAGCACTGATCCTAGATCAGTTTTGTCCTGTGTGCTCATCGTCAGTGAAGAGAGGATAAAGGCAGACAATAGCGCTGTAAATCTAATCTGAAATGTTGCATGAGGTCAGCAGACTCAGATTACATCTCATCAGTAATGGTATGCCTCTGGAGGTCAGATAACATTCCACACTAACACGCAGGAGGAGTATAAGTTCTGAAGGAGGGGTGGTGTTTTGGGCTTATTACGAATTGTTCAGCACTGTCACATCTCCTACCTGGCAGCCAGGATATGGTTGGACAGGTGTTCCCAGGTTTGAGGGCAGATTGGAGGACCCTGAATGCTACTGAAGGCGCAGCCTGACAGAGAGATGTAATTTAGTCTGACTGCAGAAATAACACTGCAACTCTTAGGAATGCATCCATTTCTTCCACTTCCAACGTGACTGCACCTTCTTGGTGCCATTTTAAGGATAGCGTTCTCAGGAGTGGGCCTTAGCTGATTGCATTTTTGTTTACTCTTTTGCACCTCTGAATTTTATATGCACGATATCTGAAAATCTAGCCGAGCGCTGCCCAGTGCAGCCTCTTCAGGGAAATGGTAATATCAATCAGCCAAAGTGGGCTGACAACCACCCTGTAGTTGTAACCCACTGTGGAGATGAAAAAAGTTCATGAATTTCCTTCCTGTTTGAATTTCCTCACAGATGATGGCTACCAAAAATGGCATGGTGTGGGAGTAGATAGCGCCGTAGCTTCACAACACGAGCATCACAAGTTCCAATCTGGCCTGTATCAGAACTGCCGATCCCTCCCACAGTCGAAAATCATGCATGTTAGGCTAACTGGAGACTCTAAATTGTCCACGACTATGAGTGTGTGCTTGAATGGTGTATGTGCGCGGCGATGGATTAGTGAACTGTCCAGGGTGTATGAATGCCTCTGACTAGAAAGCTGGGAATGATAATGGATGGAAGATTCCAGAGGGGACTTAAAACCTTTGGTGGTCGAAATGACAGTGAGTGTACCACTGATAGTATGTGCCATTGCCTGATTCGCAACAATGTACTCCACTTATCTGAATATCCAATATATGGTCAGAGAAATAGAGCTCTGACCCAATCATTTCTTTCTGATTGTTTTAGATGGAGCGATTCTCTGTGAAATGGGTGAATAGTACTGAATTGTTTTCTTCAATCTTTATTCTTTTTGAATATTCAGAATTAACTCACTTTATTTTTTCCTCATGTTTTATTCATCCAAAAATGGCCCTGCTGTTTCAGTTGCTAGAAAAACTATAAAGACTACTTGCTGGTTGTCGGCACATTTGACACAATGCATTGGACAAGTTTGTTTGTTTTCTAATTTTATTCCTCAGTTTTTTTTCATCCATTTAGATTTTCACCATTTTACTTATTTTTATTTCTCCCCCACTGCCGCATAGCGGGGGGCATAGTATTCAGCTCCATCCGTCCATCCGTCCGTCCATTCGTTGGTACATACTCACGTCCATCCCGTTGGTGTTAATGTGATATCTTAAGAACCGCCAGACCGATTTTGCTCATATTTGGCACCAACAACTACTTTAAAGGTCTTGCAACCCCAGCCATTTTTGGTGACCTTGAGCTCATTTTAAAGGTCACAGCCCAATTGCATAGGTTTTACCTTTGTAAACCTTGTTAACGCAATATCTCAGGAACCGGTGGATTGATTTGGCTCATGTTTAGCACCAGCATCCATGAGGGACACAGTCACCTTATTGACAATTACTTGTTTTAAAGTTACTTTTCTCACAATGGGCTCATTCCATTCAATTAATTTCTGCTCCTGTCTCTTTCCATGCAGCTGACCCGGATATCGTTTAAGCCCTGACATCATTAAGGAGATTCCAATCCATTGAAGCCGTGTTTGGAGGAACAAAAATTAGGTTTCCTCAAAGTAATGTCAGTTGAGAAACGTCAAGGAATTATATTTCAGAAATGTGTGACTTATGAATCTTTGACCTGAATCAGCCCCTCCCCATCTGCCTCCCCGGTTACGAACTGCAGCTGACGTCACTTTGAAATCACGTATGAAAGAGCAAAGATACTTCTTTTCACTTATTCACCTTTCTTTGCCCCCTAGACTTTCCTTCTGCTTCTTACTTTTCTTCCTTGTCCCTGCAATGGGTGGAGATAAGAACATGACACAGTTTGAGAGGCCTAAAAGTACTATGCCCATTTCTCACTGAAATATTTTCAATTTCATGGTCTATTTACAAACATTTGGTTAAAAAAAAAAAAAAAAAGTTATTTGCAGCTTTACTGGCTGTGTGTGCAGCACCTCAGGCTCACTCAGCCTGAAATGGGTTGTTCTGACTCCGTAGTCTTTAAAGCCCCCTCCCTTACAACTTACTGACTGGCCAACCACTTGGAGCATGTGTCAAAAATGTCACACCCTTTACCATAATTAGATTTCAGCTCCAGAGGCTCCTGAACAACTTTGTTTGAGGGCGTGCATTATGCAAATGTGTTACAATGTGACAGCAACAAGCTACAGATGAAAAGTTGGTCAACAAACTAAGCGTCTCAGGCCTTTTAGAAGCTGTCTTTCTGTTGGAGAGAATAACTCCCTCTAGCACAGACCGTGGGCCTTCGCAGATCTTTTACCTGCTCTGTAAAGTAATGTTGCACACTAAAGAAAGGAGAAAAACCCACGAAGTGTAATATAGTCTCTTAAAGACAACCAGGGCTTTGTGCTTTCACACATAAAGCTCTTTACAGTCCATGTAAGTTGATTAGTAAATTTTCAGTGACTCAGGCTCTGAACTCTGACTTACAGTTGACTGGAGTAAAAGGGCTTGCATAAGGGCTCAACAGCTGCGCTGACCAGCACCAACCCTCTGAGCCGCAGTCAACTTTAATTGAGGGGCAATAAATTGCAACTGTCTCTGGTCATGTAATTGTGCTTGCCCTCCTGTGTGGTTGGTGGTCACTTGCATCACCGGATTTCAGCCACTTCAGTAGCAGTTTTTTTTACTCATATATTGTTTTCTTTAGTTATTTTGAGTAACGTACAGTCAATCCGAGTAAGCAGGGGGCAATGACAATAGATTGTGAATCAAGGGCCCAAAGCCTTCATGGATCTTATTGTGGCTACACTGGGGGATTGTACCAACAACCTTCCCTGCCCCTGTCAAATTCACTAGCCACTTGGCTACCGACCACCCTGCTCAGCAGAGAGGTAGTCTACAAAATTGTGAGTGTATGTTTATCTGTTGAGTTCTGACCATAGCATATCTCACAGTGGTGAAAGCCTTTCAACCTGGGAGGCCGCTGACATTTCAGCAACCGTCCTACTGCTTTTGAATACCTGAAAACACACAGAAAAGGGTCAGCCTCTGCTAACAATAAAAGAGAGCTGGGTCTACAAGTTGGAGACATTATACAAGCCAAGCACCCACTGGAATTCTCTGTCATACCTGAGATTCGGGCTAGGAGCAGCCCTGACTGTGAGTGACTGAAAATCATTTTAATCTGACAGCCGTGTGGTCCTACACCAGACCTGAGCTTAAGGGATCCAGCCGCACTCTGTTTGGTAAACAAAAATATCTGTCAGGAGCTGAGGGCAGCTAGGTAGCCTCTGGTGCTCTTCTGTAGATTCTTCCCACACATATTCTCGAGAAATAAAGACGGAGTCAGTAGCAGCCATTTTAGGCTGAGGAGCTGATCACCATCCCACACCATTAAAGGGGAACTCTGGTGTGAAATTGACTTGGGGTGTATTGAAACATGATAAAGAGTACTAACTTTTGTCGAATACCCCACCTCTGTACGCACCCAACATTTCGAAATACAGGGCTTTTTAGCCGAAGCTCCCAACAGGCTTACAATGGTGGTGAATGGGGCATAGCTTTGCCATGCAAAGAAATCACTATTTTGAAAGTCACGAATACTCGATTGACGAGCACATAGGAATAGGTAGGATAGGGCAACAGATTGCAAAATTAATTCCGTGGATCGTTCGTTCTCGACAATTGACTTATCGTGACTTTCAAGATGGGGGCGACGGGAAACTACCTTAAGGTACTGTCTGCATAAACTGTCTTTTTTAATAAACTACTTGTGCATTTTCAAAGTTCTCAGTGCCTCGTTTTAAATGTCAGGGCCCTCTGAATTCTACCAATGAAGTGTGGAGCTACTTTGAGCCTTGTTAATGATGTAAAAATAGCAATTTCTTTGCATGGCAACGCTATGCCCCATTCACTACCATTGTAAGCCTGAGCTTCGGCTAAAAGGCCCTGTATTTCGAATTGTTGGGTGCGTATGGAGGTGGGGTATTCGACAAAAGTTAGTACTCATTATCATGTTTCAATGCACCCCAAGTAAATTTCACACCGGAGTTCCCCTTTTAGTGGAAGGGGGATATAGGAAAAAGTGTTGTCCTTCTGAGTGTCCATCTGTCCATCATGCTTCTTTTCTTGGCCACTGTCATGGAAATTCAAATTTTTTGCATATATGGTGAGGAGTGAAAACGAGCTGTCTCTGAGTTGCAAATGCAATGGTCCTTTATTCTTGCAAAAAGGGAAAACAATACAACCAGCAACACAGGCTATGGCTCCCAGTAATGCAGGACGAGTTCTCCAAAGAGGAATCATCACAGCACATTTATACACCTTAGGCGGAGACTTCTAGAATATTCTATGGCAAGCAACCAAGCAGCTTATATGCTGTGGTAAGCACAACTAGGTATTTTTTTTTTCCCCCCCCAGAGTGTGAGGTTACACTCAGGAACCAGATGCAAGAACCAAGCAATCCAAAAAACTTGTGTTTTATTAGGAATGGGGGTGAACCCCTGCAGAGCAGGAAGCAACAGTACAAAGTCCACAATCCAAAAATCAGAATCCCAGGGACATAATCCAAGTTGTAAACAGGGCAGCAAACACAAAACTTGTGGTCGGGCAAAAAAGGTTCGATACACAGATGCAAACAAATCCAAATCAGAGCCAAAATCACTAACGGGGACGGTCCAGTCAGAAAAGAATCACAAAGAGTACAAGGCATAAACAATCGAAGCACAAGGGAAACATTCTGACAGAGGCTGGTTGTGAAAAGACTGCTTAAATACACGTAGGGGAAGTCACATGCTATGATAGGGAACAGGTGAGCTGGATCAGACTAATTACAATAGGGGAATCACATGAGGGAAACCCTAACCACGGAAATTGGCGAAAGCCAAGACACGGACGGGAATCACACAGGCAGCCTATTGAGAAACATACAGCTCCGGTTAGGGAGTTCTAACGTGCACAGATAATGAGAGGCAGAACAGAGTCTCACAGGTGCGGAGGTAAGTTAGTAAGTTAGTACTATAAACAATGTTTGTCTTGGTTAGTATCTTTAACTAAAATAAGAAACTGTTGGTACTGTTAGTAATGATAGAACAGCAAGGCGAAGGAAGCAAACGAGATTAGAAGGAATAGTTGAAATCCCAGAAACCATGAAATCACCCGAAAGTGTGGCACGTAATACTGGGGCAATGAGCAGTCACATGACATGAGACCAGACAGGGGAGACAAAGTGCAATGCGTGGCAAGAAACAAAACAAGAACCGGAATCTAACTAAGGTAATGGAATATAGCAGACATACAGACAAAGCAAGAACAAAACATGGCATGGAATCAGAATCATAATCAAAACATGGTTAGACAAAGCAGAATCATGGGCAGAACATGGTCAAGCAAGGCAGAATCATAACACAGAGACTTATTTCTGAACAGACAACACCTTATGACCTCAGGTCAGAAAAAGGACAGCTTTCTCATTTCTTTAATACCATGCTCAACAGGATGCCTGTGTTCTAGCTTGTCTTGTTTAAGCATTGCTCGCACATGTCTCATGAACCAGTTGCACTTTTATTTATTGCTTGGGACTTTCTGCAGATAAACAGTTCCTCTTTCCCTGTCTACCATGTAGAACAAAATGACACTTCTTTATTGTCTGTAAAACTCTTAATACTAATATGTGTAATATAGTTAAGTCATTCAAGCAACCGGCAAATTCCATCACAGCCACAACTTCCAAACTGTTCTACATTTCTCCATGAAATTTAATTTACAGATAAATCTTACGGTGTAGATTTTCCTTTTCATATTCCATCTGTCATCCTGTCCATCTGTCCCTCTGTCCCTCTGTTGCATTTTGTTTCCAAGCCGGAACACAAATACTGTGGCGGGGATTTGAGTATTTCATGCCTGTTTACATTCCATTTAAGCAAGATATACAATATAGTAACAGTGTATTTATATAAAGTATAATAAGAATAAACACATAGATTAAAAAAAAAAAGAATAAACACATAGAGGTTGACCTAAAGCCTAGTCACAGCCACAAAATGGGACTCAGATGGTTGGTGGTTCAAACCTTGGTGCATTAGTGCATTAGATTAGTGCAGTTATTGGGCCCCCAGGCAAAGCCCTTCACCATAACATGTTGAAGAAGGACTTAGTGGGGTCATCGATAGCCCAGTGGCTGGGGTGTCTGACTGGAAAGGTTGTTGGTTCAATCCTTAACATAGCCAAAATAAGATCCATCCATGGGCCCTTGATTCACATTGTTCCAGAGGGGATAGTCCCCTGTTTACTCGAATCAAAAGTTGCTTTGGATGAAAGCATCAGCTAAATGACTGAAATGGTTTACACAAAGCAATTAATTGTTGCATCTTGCAGCTGGTGATGCTGATACGCAGTACGAGCTAATGGGCTTTTTTCCCGTGAAATTATCAAGGTTGTTTTTCAAAGCACTGATTCGGACGCATTGTTGCATGTCTCTGGTGAGACCTAGTTTCCACAAAACTTTTCTGGGCTCTAATCTCGAGGACACTCTCCCCACCATTCCACAAACTATTCCCCCAGTCCCTCAATGACCAATGCCTGAACCAATAATGCACCACCACACCCCCCGAAACAGAGAGTGAGAGTTTAACCTCCGACAAGGCAAAGTATTTACAATTACAATAGACATACTAATGAAATTAATCCTGCCAGGTGCCCAGTTCCTGCTCTAACATTCATGGCTTACTCTATGAACCCTTAAACTCCCCAGGACCCCACAGGGACCGACTCTCTGCTTTTCTGCCATTGGACCATACTGACAGAGCAGTGTGAAAACTCCCCACATTTTTTGGGATGCTCGGCCACCCATTCATGTAGATCAGTGGTTCTCAACGTCGGTCCTGGGGACCCCATGTGTGTGCTGGCTTTTGTTCCTACCACAATTGCAATTGTAGAACTTTAACAAGCAGTGACTGTCTTGATTAGGTGCTTTTCATGTTCAGAGTTGTTAATATATCTCTTTAGTCAAATGTTACATAGGAACATCCATACATGCAATGAAGAATAAAACACCCTTGAAGATAGTGTGTTTATTGCAATACTGCAAGTAATGTCAAGTAACATAACATGTCAAACAGATCAAATTATACACTGAGGAAATCAATAAACCCCAGATTAGGCTGCTGGACACAACTGTTTCAAGTTCTTTCAAAAAGCTTCAGGTGAACTTAATCAGATCAACATAACACAAAACTGGTTTGTTTGTGGACTACATTTGTCATGATGAGCCAAGTAGTTTTCACTAATTAGGAGCCAAGCACATCATTAATTTGATTGGTTACATTGTTTTCTCTTATTTTATGCTGTTATTTCCGATATACTGCAATGTGCGAATGGTATTTTTGAAATTCTTGATGGCAAATAGATATTTCTGTTAAGTTGTGGGTTAAGAGGGCAAATAACTGCTCTAAACATTAAATGCACATAATTAAGACAAATTAGCAGCTTGTTAAAATCCTACGATTGCAATTGTGGTTGGAACAAAAGCCAGCACACACATGGGGTCCCCAGGACTGACGTTGAGAACCACTGATGTAGATGACTGTAGACGTTCCCTGGAAATAAAGAATATATGGGCACCCTCATTTGTATATTTAACAATCTTCAGGGTTGGACCGAGCCAGAAGTAGGTATTCTGGGCATTCCCGGGGATTAGCATTAATCCAGGTCCTCATGACCTGTCCCCATACTAAAGGGTGTAAACCACACTGTAAACCCTGGTAAGTGTGGTGCACTCAATTGTTTGTGGAAAACCGATTACTTCAATAAACAAAAAATCGTGTACACCAACTTAATGATCTTGTATTCACAGCACTTAAAAACGTGGTAAGAATACCTTTCATCTTATGTTAGGTTTCCACAAAACATTTGAGTTAGCCACACTATCTGGGTTCACAGTGCAGAGCTATCCAACTGTCAGCCTGGTGGACCAAATAGTGCATGCTAGCTTATCTTTTATATTTGACCACTGAAAATGATAAGCAAGAAAGACATAGGCCTACTAGACATAATTCAAAAATGAAACCAAATTTGAATTTGAATTAGTAAGCTGTCATCATTTTTCCCACTAGTGACGGCATAGTAAGTAGTGGCAGAAGTGTTGAACAAGTTGCTACTCATACTACCGTCAAACAGGTTTTTCATAAACCGAAAATTGAATACTATTGTCTAGCGATTGGTTAAAATTAGTAGTGTTCTTTCTTCATGCATAAAATGCTTCAATTAGCATTCCCAAATGCTCTAATTGTTGCAAAGACAGTATTAACAAATGGTGACTCCTGTCCCCCCACCCACCCACCCGACAATAAGAGTTCACATTCAAAATGTGCCTGTTCGAAGTGGACCGGTCGCTTGATTTCTGGTATTGCTGCTTGCAGATTTCTGTAGAACGGCTCGCCAAAACAACTTCACACTCCACAATGCACCTCCTATGGTCCTCAGCAATACAACCGCCAGGTGCGAAGTTGATCAGACGGTTGGTTGTCAAGAAAATTGGACAGACATTCATATATACAGACAGAAAGAGACTCCTTCCATTTTAGTTAGATTCTAAAATGAATAAAGATGTGAGTTTGTCATATCAGTTGGCTGATTGCAAGACTAATTTCCATCCATCAATCATTTAGTACCCAACCATCCCCTGGTCACAGTCACAGGGGGCTGGGCCTATCCCAGCATGCAATGAGCTAGACACAGAAACACACCATAGACAAGCCATTGCACACTTTCAGAAAGTCCAGTCCCTCGAAGCACAATCTACATGAATGTACCCCCATGGGCCAACTTTTGGACCTCAAGGTAACTATGTGTACCTTTTGGGGGCTGAAAATGTACGTACATATATACAATTTCAAGAATACGACAGGTGTATTTTATTGGGGATTGCACATGTAATAATCCATTGTACCTCTAAAGGTGCAATTATATACTAATTTAAATTATTTTATGCAGTTCAATAATTTTAAACATGTATTCTAGTGCACTACAATTAGATTTAGCAAAAGCATTCTAATATTAAAAAACAAAAAAAAAAAAAAAACCTGCTAGTTATTTAGCGGTAACAAATGCATTGAAATTCTCTGGCTTTATTTTTACTACTATTGAAATACTACTATTTCTACTTTGGAAAGGAAGGGGAGACTGGGGTCCGATGAGCCATGGGGACCAATGAGCCATATCACTATTTTGCGATCAATCCATGACAGAGCTGCTTAAAATAGGCAAAATATTTGACCATTGACTGATGAGTCATGGGGATAAATGAGCCATATCACTATTTTGCCTCTTTTAAACACCTTTAGCATTGATTGATCGCAAAATAGTGATATGGCTCATTGGTCCCCATCGCTCATCGGACCCCAGTCTCCCCTATTTATGACATGAGAATAGAGAAAAGCATATGATTGCTGTATACGCTTTGAGACTCAAATGGAAGTACATTTTGAGTCATATCCTATTTGTAAATGATATTAGAACATGAAATGCAATTACTGAATGTACGATAAATAAATACAGGTTCCGGGTGTTTTTGCAAGGATCAAACTCTCAGCAATCAGAGGAAATCAATTCTGCTCTCATCCTCCCTCAGCTTGACTGTTCACAGGCAATTAATTTACACTGTCCTAAGGAACCATATTACAGGTAGTTAGTATTCAAGACATGCGCTGGCCTAGCAACAGGATTTCCATTCCTATTTGAAGTTGTGCAGCTCTCCAAATTCTCCACCCGCTGTTTAAATTCTGTGGAGCTAATTTTCAAAAGCAAAACAGAGTGTAATGCAGAGCCCTTGTATCTCTTTAGCACCCCTGGAATCAAAAGGTAAGTTCGCCACTGCCAGTCCAGGATAATTTTTGAGGAAAGCTCACATAAGCATGCCCTCCAGTATGAAGTGCTTCGCTTTACTGATGGCCCTGGTAGGCGGAGTTCCTGATGAGATTCGAGCTGCACCTGCTAGCAACCTTTAAGTTGATGGGTGTATGCGCAAATTTTCCAAGTGTCTGGTGAAAATACTTTTAAAGAGCTGCTTTTTTTATGGAGCTCTAATTAAATGCAAAACTGAGGTACCACTCTACTGCAGAGATGGCAATGACATCTCATAAAGTTTACTAATTAGCTCCAACCATTTTGGTATGGTAATCTGAACACAGTATAGGTGATATGGAGAGATAATGCTTGGGAAAACTTTTTTGACAGTATTTTGCAAGAACTGCATTCGCAAAAATGCAAATTGTTTACTTTTGAATCATATTGGCCATCATGGTCCACAGTGCACTCTCTTCAGTACATTTGTCTGGAGGCCAGTGAAACCTGGCAAAGTGGGGGTTAACTGGCGTTGCTGAATATCCACCCAATCTGACTGTAGTCTAGCTTCTGAATGGGCGTAATTCATCTGTTATGACAGCCATAAGTATGGGATAGAAGTGCCCTACATGACCAACTAGTACCACAGAGGACTGTTTATTATGTTTTATAATTTATCAACATTACAGTTATTGTCTAGGTAGGTGCCTGGTTAAGGTTAGGGCTATGGTAACAATCTGGTTAAGATTCAGGTAAGGGCTATGGTTACGATCTGGTTAAGATTAGAGTTTGGGTACAGCAATCATGGTTCTTAAAAACAGATTGTCCTGACTTGCAATTGAAAATGTTAAAACCGTGGAAGCAGGAATCAGACACTGGTCTTCCCATGGTAAAGCCTTATCTTCTTATCCTTACTTGGTTTTGCTGTGGTCATAAATACACTTTGTTTGTCATCATCACAATAAATTGATGATCATGACCTAGTCAACCTAGGAATAGTCAAAGTAGGACCCCTCTAACTCATACCTTTAGCGCTCATGACAGATGGTAGGGCTGATTCAATGGACTAATAACAGTCCAATCGGTCTGCATATCTCATGTCACTGCCCATTGATACGCTGTTGTGATTTGATCATGGAGTTCCATTCTTCAGTAAAGTGGTTCAAAGCTACAGATATGCAACCGAAAGTTTTTGGTTTTTGATGTCAAATTTTCCTTGTGACTATTTGTTGTTGTTTTTCTTGATTTCAATTAGTCAGCACTCGAGATGTGTCATGCCACGGCCCCAGCACTTCGCATCACCAGAGTTCTGACGAACCGGCCTGCTTCTCCTCTCATCATTGACTCCGTGCATCTGTGTAACAATTAGCCAATTATCCAATTTAGTGCTTATAAGTTTGAGCTTTGCATTATTCTGTCTCGTAAGTGCTTTGTGCAGCGTTTTGCGTGTTACTTCTGAATTTCTGATATTTAGCTGATTATTGTTAGTCTAGCAATTTCCTGTACTTACTTGGGAATAACTGTTTTCCCGTATTGTTCTATGATCATTTGTTTTGAAGCTCTGCTTCAAAAGTGATAAATACAGTTTGTCTTCTTTGCATTTGAGATTTTTTTTTTTTTTTTTTGGGAATTTTTCCTTTATTCGATAGATATACAATGTAGAGAGACAGGAAGGTTGGGGAAAAGAATGGGGGAAGACATGCAGCAAATGGCCCAAGCTGGATTCAAACCCAGGTCACTGCAGGAAGGACACAGCCTTTATGGTACGCACACTTAGACCAATGAGCCACCAGGGCACCCCTTCTTTGCATTTGAATCCAGTCACTGTCATTTTTACTTTCAGTGCATATATTAAAGCGCACTGAAAAGACATTACAAGATGTAAAATGCCTGACATGTTACTCAACAATTTAAAAACCTGCAATTTTAACCCTATTCAGGATAACCAGGGTCCGAACGGACCCTGTGGATGAAAAAACGTTCATATTTTTTGCAAAATTGAATGAATCGGTCTTTTTTTTTTTTTTTTTTTTTCAGTGAACCAAAATTTTGTTGTTTTGTGGACCGTAGAAAATTATGATGATAGCTTTGTCCATTTTTACGTAGTATTAAGTTTCTCAACAGGGTCCGTTTGGACCCTGTAAAATTGATCACATATTTCATGCTGCAATTCTGGATTTACTTAACTAATTTTTTTTCTTATTTTCCAGAAATGTAAATAACTGAACCATGGCCCACAGGAGGACAAAATACACAACCCCAGCTGTCATCCAAGGACTATTTGACAGTGAAAGTGAATCAGACAGTGCTAATCCAAGTGATTCAGATGATGATTTTGTTCCACACAGTGACAACAGCCTTGATAGTGATACAGAGGCTGAAATAAACTCAGATATTGATGATGTCCTGGAAATTGATGAAAATGGGACAGTGGAACAGAATGTTCCTGATCAAAATGCAAATATTCAGGGAGATATAGAAAACAATGAACTCAGAGGTGACACAGAAAGAGCCAATGACAGGGAATAAAGAAACAAACGGAAGCGATGTCATCTCTGTGACTATGCCAAAGACCGTAAGACTCCCAACAAATGCTCCAACTGCACACTCCCTGTTTGTCGTGAACATGCAACAACTACAACCTTATGCAGGCAGTGCAACCGCTAAGTAGACTGAACTGTCCAATTGGTGTTGGTGTTTTAGAATGTAATTGTATGCCAAATACCTTTTAGTTGGTTACTATATAAGTTATATGTAGCAATGTTTAACTGATTGTGTACATGGAGGACAGTCGCTGTTACAAATCATTTCATCTTGTTTTTGATGATATTCTTGGATTATTTACTAGGCTTTTTTGGTTTGATATATTATATAACAGTTGTTTTAGAAAAGTATTGTTGAAAGGAATGAGAAAGAATAACTTTTGTTGACCTTATTACTGAATATTAATTCCTTAGATAATGGGGCACATATTGTATGTTCTTTCAAATGCCCAAATAACAGAAAATCGTTACTTTTCGGTATTAAAAAATTCATTAAAAAAAACAACCTGGTATTTCTCTTTCATATTTGGTTTATAAGCTCAGGACTAGCATACCAAAAATTCCATAGAGTGTTGTCAAAGTTGTATTTGACATTTTTGAGTTTTGACAGAAAATATGTCTTTAGTGTCACATTTTTCTACTGAAGTGGAGATATGTGACCCTTACAAACTATTTTGATCCAAATTATCTGCAGCTTACCTAAAACTAGACAATCCATGCTTTCAATTGAGCTATTGATCATAAAAATTGGACTTCAAATAAATTTTTGGTGATTTTTTTGAAAAACCGGGTCCATTCGGACCCTGGTTATCCAGTAACATAAGTTTTTTGGTTATCCTGATGAGGGTTAATAATTTTGAGCTGAGTTTTTATATTGACTTTACATCGTTGAAGTACCCTATTCAAGTTTTGGGTACCTGCAGCTCCTGAAACAACAATGTGCCGTCAAAATATCTGGCTCTGTGGTCAGCCATTGAAATTCAGAGCATCTATCGATATCTTCGAAATAACAGGATGCCTCTTTCTGGTCAGGACTGCTATCAAATGTGAATACATCAAGTAAAACTGACATTTCATGACACTTCCGTGATTTTGAGATAAAGGTTATTAAAGTTGGGCAGTTTTTACCTGATCTCTGATAGAAGTTTACTTCTTATATGATTCAATTTAAACTAATAGGTGAATCACTCAAATTTTTTGACATCTAATACTTTATAGGTACATACAACAAACTGCAGCAAGAAGTCAAAAAAGTCTGAATGCAACAAAATGCAAATTTTTAGTTGATGCGTTCACATATATACAAACCCCAATTCCAATGATGCTGGGACGTTGTGTAAAACATAAATAAAAACAGAATACAATGATTTGCAAATCTCATAAACCCACATTTTATTCACAATAGTGCATAGACAACATCAGATGTTGAAAGTGAGACATTTAACCATTTCATGAAAAATATTAGCCCATTTTGAATTTGATGGCAGCAACACGTCTCAAAAAAGTTGGGACAAGGGCAACAAAAGGCTGGAAAAGTAAGTGGAACTGATAAAAAACAGCTGGAGAAGCATTTTGCAGCTAATTAGGTTAATTTCCAACAGGTCTGTAACATGACTGGGTATAAAAAGAGCATTTCAGAGAGGCAGAGTCTCTCAGAAGTAAAGATGGGCAGACATTCACCAAGCTGTGAAAAACTGCGTCTACAAATTGTGGAATGAGTTCAGAAAAATGTTCCTCATTGTAAAATTATAAAGACTTTGAATGTCCCACCGTCTACAGTACATAATATCATCGAAAGATTCAGAAAATCTGGAGAAATCTCTGTGAACTAGGGATAAAGCCAAAGGTAAATATTGGATGCTCGTGATCTTTGGGCCCTCAGGCGGCACTGCATTAAAAACAGGCATGATTCTGCCCTGGAATACACTGCATGGGCTCAGGAACACTTCCAGAAATCATTGTTTATGAACACAGTTCGCTGTGCAATCTAGAAATGCAAGCTAAAGCTGTATCATGCAAAGAAGAAGCCATATGTGAACACGATCCAGAAACGCCGCTGTCTTCTCTGGGCCAAAGTTCATTTAAAATGGACTGAGGCAGAATGGAAAACTGTTCTATGGTCAGTTGAATCAAAAGTTGAAATTCTCTTTGGAAACCACAGACGCTGTGTTGTGAGGTCTAAAGAGGAGAGGGACCATCCAGCTTGTTACCCGGGCACAGTTCAAAAGCCTGCATCTCTGATGGTATGGGGTTGCATTAGTGCCCATGGCGTGGGCAGCTTACAGATCAGGAAAGGCGCTATCAATGCTGAAAAGTATATCGAGTTTTTACAAGGACATATTGTCCCATCCAGACACCATCTCTTTTAGGGAGGATCTTGAATATTTCAGCAAGACAATCCTAAACCACATACTGCATCCATCACAACAGCATGGCTTGACAGTAGAAGAGTCTGGGTGCCGAAATGGCCAACCTGCAGTCCAGACTTTTCACCAATGGCAAACATTTGGCGCATCATAAAACGCAAAGACGCAGGACTGTTGAGCAGCTAGAATCCTACATCTGACAAGAGTGGGACAACATTCCTCTCTCAAAACTCCAGCAACTGGTCTCCTCATTTCCCAGATGTTTACAGACTGTTGTTAAAAGAAGAGGGGATGTTACACAATGGTAAACACAACCCCTGTTCCAACTTCTTTGAGATGTGTTGCTGCCATCAAATACAATGTTCCATTGTGAATAAAGCATGGGTTTATGAGATTTGCACATCATTGTATTCTGTTTTTATTCACATTTTTCACAACGTCCCAACTTCATTGGAATTGGGGGTGGAACTGGAGTTATTTTGTGTTGTGCATGTGTGGATACGGCGCATGGGTGTTCTCTAAAAAGTAATCTCATATTCATTGTAAATCTTAGTTTAGTTTAAGTGCTCTGCTCAGAGGGTGATAGGATTGAAAGTTTTACCAAGTACGAAAGCTGTGTGCTTTCTCTTGGGGACAAATATGCAATCAGCAGTCATTAACACCCTCATTGGCATGCCAAATTGAGCATCGGCAGTGATAGTATCAATTAAGGTGTGGAATTACAATTAATCAGCACTTCCTGATTCGCGGTGAATTTCCTTATGTAACCTCCAGCAACCATCTACTGCATAAAAGTGTTCAACAATGGGTTACTCATCTTCAAAGACTAGTCCTCCTGTAGTCACTTTGTAAACCCAGACAGTGTGGAGCACTCAAATGTTTTGTGGAAACCAATTACCTCAAAAAAATGTGTAACCCTTACATGGACAATACTTAAAGAAAACAAAAAAAACAAAAACAAAACAAAACAAAACAAAACAAAAATCATTGCATATGTTTTAAATAGTTTTTTTTTTTTAACTATATTTTGTGAACCCAAGATCACACAAGATTAAGTTGGCTGATGCAATATTTTGAGGTAAACATTTGAGCGCACCACAATATCTGGGTTTACAGAGCATGAAAGAATATAGGAAATGACAATATTCTTCATGTCATTGACAATATACGAGCTTTCATTGAAAGACACTTATACCTTGCTTTTGTTCTGAAGAATAATGTGCATAAATCCTAATTATTTGAAGTCTTCTTCAAATTCGACTCCCCTAGCAGAAGACACACTTGTTCCAATGTTCCTGCCATGTTCAAAAAGCAATGCTAGAGGTCTTAAACTGTTGTGTGACCATGTTGTACTTTCATATCATTATGAATGGTAGGAACAGCATCAAGTCTCTTTCCTATCTGCTTTACTTTGATTTTTTGAAACAAAAAAGAATTGATTGGGAAAATATTGGGAGAATATAGGCAATGTGATATCACAGGAATGTTTTTTTCCCTTAGAATTCTTGAACAGACCCCTCTGTGTGTCTCCTTTACTCTACTACAAACAAGGTCCTGCAGGGGTTCATCAATCCCAGGAGATTTTTCAATATTACTCAGGCATCTCCGCACTGCTGACTAGTGTTGTCATCGGTACCGCTTCATTTTCTATTTACTGTACATCTATCATTTGACGTTTTCTATCATAGATGTGTTTGCAAACATGTGCTCCATACATGTCTGTGTCTGCATTCATTGGATGGCTTCATTGTATGGCTCTTGGCCACAGAACTCATAGCATAATTGCCTATTTCGATTTCATTTAAGTACAGTAGAGTATTGCCAATCCAAACTTTGCATGTATTACAACAGTATAGCTTTGTAGACACAGAGTATGGGCACTGAGGGCTAGAACCTGTCTTCCATTGAAAGCTTGTCGCGAATAATGAAGCGCTAAATGCGGCAATGGAGACCCTGCCCTGCTGATCAGCTGAAGTCCCGTATCAAGCAAGAATGGGAACAGATTCTGCTTTCAAAACCCCACCGATTAGTGTCCTCAGTTCTAAAATGACCTCTCAGTGTTATAAAAGAGATACTGTTACACAGTGGTGCTCATACACCTAACACGACTTCTTTGAAATGTACAGCAGATATCACATTTCAAAATAGCTATTATTTAAAAAAAAAAAAAAAAAAAAAGCTGATGAGTTAAAA
The DNA here is from genome assembly GCA_029692085.1 of Gymnothorax javanicus. Lineage (NCBI taxonomy): Eukaryota > Metazoa > Chordata > Actinopteri > Anguilliformes > Muraenidae > Gymnothorax > Gymnothorax javanicus. The sequence goes on from CM056209.1 coordinate 39,036,152, forward strand.
CACTTCTCATTTCCTCTTCATACTTTTTCAATTGAGTACAGGTTTGAAGGGATTTGAAAACCCTGCTCGCAGTTTTTATGAACATTATACACAATCTCCCAATTGTTGTGGAATTGAATTTGTCCTGTCATGGGTTAAAATTGAGTCTAAATGTTCAGAGCCATCATTACACAAAGGCCTTCACAGATGGCTTCCTGCAGAAGCTATTTTTCCTCACCACAAACTCTTGCGGCCAAATTAATAGATAAACTAAGAGGGAAGCACACTTTTTAAAAATTAATTCGCACTGGTAATCATCCAGCAAAATATTTTGCAGATTAGGTTTTGCTTTTTTAGGTTTCTAGATGTTTTGTCTGAACAGCAATGTACTCACACCATGATCATAATTTTATTAATTTAGGTTTTTATTTTATATGGTGAAAACTTACATCATCAGTATGGCTAATTTCTTATAAAGAGATCGAGTACAATCCAGTACTTTATTTTACTTTGAAGGGAGATTTTTCCTTACAAAACTTGCATTGACCGTGGACTTCACTTAACCTCTGTCAAAATAAGCCCAATTTGAAATTGTCATTGTTTGGCTATGATGTACTGTCCTGTAGTGATTGCACTTGGTATTGGTCATAAGCTGTCCAATAGAAATTTATCATGTTGTTTTTATTCGATCACATTCAGATACATTTCCTATCTGCTTTACTTTGATTTTTTGGAAAAAAAAACAAAAAAGAGCTGATTGGGAAAATATTGGGAGTATATATGCAATGTGATATCACAGAAATGGTTTTTTCCCTTAAAATTCTTGAACAGACACCTCTGTGTGTCTCCTTTATTCTACTACAGACATGGTCCAGCAGGGGTTCCTCAATCCCAGGAGATATTTCAATATTCCTCAGGCATCTCTGCACTGCTGACTAGTGTTGTCTTCGGTAACGGTTCATTTTCTATTTACTGTACATCTATCATTTAACGTTTTCTATCATAGATGTGTTTGCAAACACATGCTCCAAACATGTCTGTGTTTACATTCATTGGATGGCTTCATTGTATGGCTCTTGGCCATAGAACTCATAGCATAATTGCCTATTTCATTTTTTAAAGATTTTTTTAAGAGAATGGGTTTTATTTTTATTTTTTGAAGGTTTTGAGAAAAAAAGGGATAAAAATGTATTGTTTTGCCGACACGAAAGAACAGGCAGCCGATATCTCAATTTGACAAAAATATGACTTAGGCAATTACATTATGAGGCCAACGAATTGTTAGTAACAATAAAATGGCGAGACAAGGCAAAAAAAAAAAACCATTGTGGAAAACCCTGCTAAAAATTTCAGATGCGTTCTCCTGGAATTGAAGACCCTGGTGCTAAAAGAACTAAAGTCACAAAATGTTCATTTTGAGGACATTGAGAAAATTGACTCGGGTAACTATAAAAGATGTTGGCCCATCCATGCCCCACAGCATGTGAAAATGTGCCGTAAGTACTTTTAGCCCGAGGCTCTTCCATTTGAAACTGGTTTAAGAGGCCTGTTTCTAACATCCGTGCTGGTCATAGCTGGTCCATGGTTGATCAAAACAAAGCAGCTCTCTCGCTGGGTGAAAGGGCTCTAAGGTTGGTATGCTGGTCAAATTAGCCAGTGTCAAGTGGGGCACTAGCAGATTGTGTCGGCTGGCAAGCTGGCCATCAGATGATTGACCAGCTAGAACTGTTGAAAACACAAATTAGACAAGCCTGACCAGCTTATGTTGTTATGAGATGGAATTCTCAGCAGGGAGTCAAAATAAAAAGTATTTGTAGGTTTTTTTTTTTTCATTGTGCCTTTCGCGTTTGAGAGTTATTTTTATCTGGAAGCTGTGGGAGAGATGGAAGGTAATTTGAGTGCTTGTTTATGTATCCTCTTGGTTTTGAAAAGAAAGCCAGCGGGAGCCAAAATGACCATACCTCCTGTTGTTTATGCATCCTATTATTGTGTTGTCCCAAAGGTTTCACCTGGCATGAGACTTTACTGAATAATTCATTTTCTGTAGAAGGGGACAATAAATCTGTGCTAATTGGCCATCATACAATAAGTCACAGATCTTCTGATGCACCACATTCAGGCAAATTATTAAAAAAAAAAAAACCCACATGAACACATCCAATGAATTCTTTCTGGTAATCTTATAGGGCAATGTCACCGTAAAACAACATTTTGGTCATGGCGCAGGTGAAGGTGATGCTGATTAATTCTGTCAGTCGCAATCTCTCCACATTGATCTTGGGAATGAACAGTGCAAAAAGTGATAGGAGTACATTGTGCATCATGATGACATACACCTTGGCCCTTCCTAGTTTTTGAAAAACAGATAATTTGAATTTGGAGATATGGCTGACACAGACTTCCCATCCAGGAAGGATATAAATTAATAGGATTTAAAAAAAAACTGTAAAATGTTATGCCGCAATATGATCACAATACCTGAGAATTTAATCTGTGTTCATAGCATGGCCGGATCTCGGGGAGTGCAGGGGTGGGCTACGCCCCCCCAGATTTTTACCGCGCCCCCCCAGCGCCTCCTGACTTACTAACGTATATTTTAGCGCAATTAAAAGGAGTGCGTAATGCGAATTCAATGAGAATGAAACGCGATCCCCCCTGGTCAACAAAACGTCTCTACCCCCCAGCAATTTTCATTGCACCACCAGTCGAAGCAGGCTGCAGCTGGTCCTGGTTCATAGTCTGAATTACCAGATCAACATAGATAATGTTAGGTCAGTATTTTAATGCAAAATGTTTTGAATATGTTCAGTTAAGAAAACCACACTATAAGACTATGTGAATCAGTGATATAGCAAAGAAATTAATACATAAAATGGGAGACTGATTTAACTTGTAAATACAAGATGCTTAATGCCATTGATAGCTTTAATGGATATTCTGAGAATTTGAGTTCTGTAATGAAAATGGTCTGATCACAGCTGCTATCTATAGTTGGGAGAAAATTTTTCCTTGACTTTTGAGCTGTACTTGCTTTTTAAACCATGTGACCTCAAATCCGCAAGAACTAGGACAGTATGTAGAATGCAAATAAAAATAGAATTAAGTCATACAGGCCTACAGTGCGAGTAGTTGCAGACGGTACAAAGAAAAATATGTCAAGTTTACCTTATCAACTGTTTTGATTTTTGTAAATATTCACCAACTCCAAATTTGATGCCTAATACACATTCTAATGCAAGTTGGTGTGAGGTATCGTTCAGGAACCAGTCGCGATAACCAGAAGTAGCAAAAAATGTGATTTTATTAGCGAGGGGGTAACCCCCCGCAGGACCGAAGGCAAAAGTACAAAGTCCACAATCCAAAAATCACAATCCTAGGGGCAGAATCCAGAGTCGAAAAAAAACCAGGGCAGCAATACAGAAATCGTGGTCAGACAAAAAGGGTTCGATACACAGGAGCAGATATAAAAGCCAAATCAGAGCCAAAAAGAGGTAGTCGGGCGGTCCAGTCAGAAGAGGAAACACTATGAGTACAAGGTGAGAAACAAAAAGCAGCACAGGTAAAACACGAGAGCGATCTGACGGGGAACTGCAGTGAGAAGACAGCTTAAATACACTCAAGGGAAGTCACATGCTATGATTAGGATCAGGTGAAGAGGATCAGACTAATTACGTGGGGAGCAAAACATGAGGAGAACCTAACCACATGAAATTGGCAAAAAGCCAAAACGCGGACAGGGAACACGAGACAGCCTATGACAAAACATACAGCTCCGGTTAGGGAGTTCTAATGTGCACAGATAATGAGAGGCAGGACAGAGTGGAGCAGGTGCGGAGGATCCGCTGAATTGCAGCAAAGACTAAGTGAAGGCAAGAGGCGGAGACTAGAACAGGGCGAGTGCTGAGAGCTTGTTAATCAATTAGTAAGTGCAGCTATACAATCCCTAGTGCTCGTTAGTAAGTTAGTATTATATACAATGTTAGTCTGGGTTAGTAACTTTAACAAAAACAACAAACTGTTAGTATTGGTTAGTAAAACAGAAAAGAGAGGCGAAGGAAGCAAACGAGATCGGAAGGAATGTTTGAAACCCAGAAACCATGAAATCACCTAAGCATGTGACACGCGGGACTGGGGAGAAGCTGTAACTAAACAAGAGACCAGACAGGGGAGACAAAGTGCAATGCAGGGCATGGCAAAACATGGACCGGACTATAACAGAAGTGGATTGGGAATGGCAAAAACGAAAACATGGCAAAGTACAAAAACTGAACAGAACATGGCAAAACCTAACAGACATAATCATAAACATAACAGGGAGTAGGGAAAACATAACAAGCATGGCAGAACCAGAACAGACAAAGCAGAATCATGACAGTTGGACAGGGAAATGAATCAGACTGAAGAATTGGAATCTTAAGAAAAATGCCCATTCGGAATAGTTCACAAGTCAACAGATGACGAGGCACAGCTGATTCAATTATGATTGGGTACAAAATGAGCAATCACAAATGATGCGATCATTCACCAGCAAGATGGTTTGAGGTTTGCCACTTTGCCAAAAACGTGAGCAAGTTAAATATTTTAAGATCAACATTTTGAAACATACAATGGCACAGTATTTAGGGATTTCACCATCTACTATCCATAGTACAGAGAAAGATTCAGAGAAACTAGAAATCGCCACATGTTACAGTTGAGTCTGAATATCAATATTGGATCCACGCGACCTTTGAGCCCTCAGACAACACTGCATTAAGATCTGACATGCTTCTGTTATGGAAATAAGAGCATTGGCTCGAAAATACTTTGAAAGACCTGGGTTAATTAACACAGTTCATCTTGGCATCATAAATTGCAAGTTAAGACTCTACTACACAGAGAAAAAGCTGAATATCAACTCCATCCAGAAGCACCGCCGACTCCTCTGGGCTTGAGCTCATCTGAAATGGAATGACGGGGAAGTGGAAAGGAGTGCTGTGGTCTTGAGAATGCCATCTTCAGTCTGCTTTTGGAAAGAAATGGATGTCATGTTCTCAGGCCAAAGAGGAGAGGGACCATCCCAACTGTTATCACCAACATGTTCAAAAGCCAACATTTGTCTTGCCCTGGGACTGCAGTATTGACTCAGAGTGGGGAACTTGCACATCTGTGTACGCTAAATTGAGGCAGCAGGATACACTCACATTTTATAATAACATATATGCCTTCCAGACGTTGCCATTTTCAGGGATGCCGCTGATCATTTAAGTACAGTAGAGTATTGCCAATCCAAACTTTGCATGTATTACAACAGTATAGCTTTGTAGACACAGAGTATGGGCACTGAGGGCTAGAACCTGTCTTCCATTGAAAACTTGTCGTGAATAATGCAGCGCCAAATGCGGCAATGGAGACCCTGCCCTGCTGACCAACTGAAGTCCCGTATCAAGCAAGAATGGGAACAGATTCTGCTTTCAAAACCCCACCGATTAGTATCCTCAGTTCTAAAATGACCACTCAGTGTTATTAAAGAGATACTGTTACACAGTGGTGAACATACACCTAACACAACTTCTTTGAAATGTACAGCAGATATCACATTTCAAAATGGCCATTATTTAAAAAAAAAGAAAAAAAGCTGATGAGTTAAAACACCTCTCATTTCCCCTTTATACTTCCTCAATTGAGTACAGGTTTGAAGGGATTTGAAAATCGCTGCTCGCAGTTTTTATGAACATTATACACAATCTCCGAATGGTTGTGGAATTGAATTTGTCCTGTCATGGGTTAAAATTGAGTCTAAATGTTCACAGCTATCATTGCACAAAGGCCTTCACAGATGGCTTTCTGCAGAAGCTATTTTTCATCACCACAAACTCTCGCGGCCAAATTAATAGATAAACTAAGAGGGAAGCACACTTTTTAAAAAATAATTCGCACTGGTAATCATCCAGCAAAATATTTTGCAGATTATTTTTTACTTTTTTAGGTTACTAGATGTTTTGTCTGAACAGCAATATACTCACACCATGATCGTAATTTTATTAATTTAGGTTTTATTTTATATGGTGAAAACTTACAATATCAGTATGGCTAATTTCTTATAAAGAGATCGAGTACAATCCAGTACTTTATTTTACTTTGAAGGGAGAATTTTCCTCACAAAACTTGCATTGACCGTGGACTTCACTTAACCTCTGTCAAAATTAGCCCAATGTGAAATTGTCATTGTTTGGCCACGATGTACTGTCCTGTAGTGATTGCACTTTGTATTGGATATAAGCTGTCTAATAAAAATCTCTCATGTTGTTTTTATTCAATCACATTCAGACACATCACAACACTTGATGTTTATAATCATGTTGTGATTGAAGTAAATCCTGTGAGCAATTAACTATATGCTATCTATTGCTGTTTTCTTTATGGCAGCTGTCAGGATACAGTGAAGAAATCAGCAGGAACTCATGATGGTTATGATTCATATAGGCTGTTAAAATGCGAAGCAACAGGAGATTTTCCTGCATCGCATATGTTTTCAATTTCCCATCTGGAATCCACATGCCATTTTTTTTTTCTCGCAAAACATCCCCTGAAAAACAGTGGAACTAATATGAAGTCAAGTCCATAAGCATTTGGACATCAGCAGTGTTAATGCTATTTTAGCTGTCTACCACACCATATTGGAGCTGAAACTAAATAATGAACATCCGTTCGAAGTGCACATGTTCAGCTTTATATTTAAGGGTATTTACCTCCAAAACAGGTGAACAGTGTAGGAATTATGCATTTTTTATACAGTACCAATCAAAAGTTTGGACACACTTTGCTAATGTCACAGCACTCTGTTTTTACAGAAATTTAAATGTCTTAATTTCTGTATATAATCTCAAATGGAATCTGGTAAGAGGTTAACAGTCAGAAGTTAAAAGAGAATCATTTACTTTTGTCCAAAATTTTAGAATTCTAAAAGAAGCCATATTTTGCAAAGTAAGCAGACAAACGAGCTCTTTCCATTTTCCAGCAGTCAAATTAAAGACAAGCTGTTTTGGAATTTCTTGGGCAAAAAAGTCGATGAAAAGCAAACCACAAGTGCAGCACATCTTTGGGAACTTAGACGGCCATTCAGCAGCAAACTCATTATAGCCATATAACTGCTCTTGTAAAAAAAAAAAAAAAAATGTGAATATGCTCTGTAAATATGACAGAAAATGCTGGTTAGTTTGATGGATTTAAGAATTAGACCTTTTTTTTTTTTACAAACTAAACTGTACATATTTCTTTATTTAACATGTCTTGTAAGAAAAATGTGGGTGTGTCCAAACTTTTGACTGGTACTGTATGTGATCCTTATTTTTTCAAGATAAAAAAAAGTAATTGAACATACGGCTGCACAGCTGTTCCATAACTGGGTCTGGGTTACTGCCTCCTTATTTCATTTACAAGTGTGTTGATAAAATGCGTGGAGTTGATTTAATGTTTTGCATTTGCATGTGGAATCTTTTGCTGTTAATTCTCAATATGAACTCCAAAGAGCCTCCATCGCTAGTTAAGCAAGGCTTCACTGCACTGAAAAAATCAAAACAAAAGCTTTGAACAAAAACATCAGGTGAGGCAAAATAAACTATTTGGCTAATCAACAATCTTCCAATGGGTTCAGGAACACCTAAAGGCCTAGAAGACCACATATTACAGCTGTGGTGAATGAGAGAAGACTTTACTTTTCTGGTGAAGAAAAATCTCCTCAGAGAAGTTGGCTAGGTATAGAACGCTCTCCAGGAGGTAAGCACATACATGCCAATATCAACGATCAAGAGAAGAATTAAAGAGAGTGGAGAGGGTTTACCACAGATATAATACACTGGTAAGTCCCTGCATTAGGATGTTTGCCCAAAAAATAATTTTCAAAAGCCTATACAGTTCTGGAACAAAAACTTATGGGCATATGAGACAAAGATTAATGATGGCAAAGATGGGAAAAGAAGATATGGGGAAGGCACGGAACTGCTCATGATTTGAATCATACCACCTCATCTGCAAGGTAAGGCCATGTTTGGGCAAGTATTCCTGCCAACGTAACCAGAGTATTTATTGACTATGACCATTGATAAAAGCAGCAGGATTAATTCTGCATTGTATGGAGCAACTGCATATTATCTGCTCAGGTTCACCTAAATGCTTCAAAACTACAATCCCATGATGCATTAGAGTCCAGATGGACTTAAAAAACTCTCTGCATAACCAAGCTAATATTTTTTAAGGCAAAGAAGTGGAATGTTTCACAATGCTGTAATCAATTAACTGTGCTGAATCCAGAAGAATTACAGCATCTGGTGATGTCTATGGGCTCAAGACTTCTGGCAGTCATTGACTGCAAATGATTTGCTACCAAATATTGAAATTAAAATTTATTTTATGATTGTGTCAGTTAGTCCAAATACTTTTTAGCCCCTAAAACCAGCTGAATTATGCACTGTAGCCTATAAAAATGGTCGTTATTCCAACGCAACACATATAACATAACATAACATGAGTGGCGAGAACAGGCCGTTAAGCCCTACTAGGCTCGCCAGTTTCTTTTTACTATTGTGAATATATCACTTCAGATACTCAATGATTCAATGATATCTAGCTTAAAGTCAAGCCTACTCTTGAAAATTCCCAAGGTTTCAGCCTCAACAATATGGTCAGGCAAGCTATTCCACACTGAGATCTCTGGGTGAAAAAATATTTCCTAATATCCAAGCTAAATTTACCCTTGGTCAACTTCCATTTGTGACCCCGAGTTCTTCTAATAAAACTTGGCTGAAGGAATCCTACATAATTCACTTTGTTAATCCCTTTAACATATTTAAAGAACTCAATCAGATCACCCCTAAGTCTCCTTTTCCTAAGACTAAAAGGATGAAGGATCTTCAGCCTCTTCTCATAGCTTTCATCTTTTATACCTGGAATTAGCTTAGTGGCTCTTCTATGAACTTTTTCTAGAGGCTCTATATCTTTCTTAAAGTATGGTCCCCAGAATTGTACACAATACTCCAAATGTGGTCTGACGAATGTGTTGTACAAGAGAAGTATCACCTCCTTGGATTTGTACTCAATACTTTTGGCAATGTATCCCAGCATCCGATTGGCTTTTGTAACTGCTACGGCACAATGTCTAGAACCTGTGAGGGTTTGGTCAACAATCACTCCCAGATCTTTTTCATGTGGAGCACATTCCAGTTTTAAACCTCCCATGAAATAATCCTGTCTAATATTTTTATTACCTACATGTACAACTTTACATTTCGCTACATTAAATTTCATTTGCCACATTTCTGCCCAATTCTGGATTCTATCCAAATCATCCTGAATCACTTTAGTGGACTCTAAACTATTTGCCAAACCTCCCAATTTAGTATCATCTGCAAATTTGACTAATTTGCTCTCAATATTCCTATCAAGGTCATTAATGTAGACGAGGAACAGCAGGGGTCCCAACACCGATCCCTGATATTGATATCCCTGATATCCCTGATATCCCACATATTCATATGATATTGGCAGAAAAACCCTTAAGCCTGCAAGTCTACCCTTCAAGCACATCTTAAATGAATCATTTCAAATCGATTGTGGTGGCGTACAGACCAAAAATGATGAAAATTGTACCGCTGTTCAAATACCTTAGGACCTGACTGCATTCAGTAGTTGACCACAGAGATATTTTAAAAACATTAGCTGTTAAAAACTTGGGATTTTTTAAGCACATTATAGTTCCATTATAATTTCCAGTATGCTGGGTGTTTGCTGTCGGATTGCTTTCAAAGTTTCTGTGTGTGGATGTGCTATTAGCACAAGACTGCCTCTGTTCTGGAATGATAGAGTGACAAGTATAATGAAGCGTGTATAAGAGACATCATTTAATAGCAGGCTTGATGTCTTGTAAGAAATAAATTCCGGCGGGTTAGTCATCCATTAGTTTGACATGAGTTTATTTTTGTGATATATGAGAGGTCGAAAGCAAGGTTGTGCACGTTGTGTGTAGCTCTTTGAAGTGATGATTCGGCGCTGTGCGTTTGTCTACCTTCTTTAAAAGAGATTTTTGAGGTTTTTGTGGAAAGGGCAACTTCTTGATATGTGTAATAACGAAAGGCCTATTTAATGTTATCACTCCATCTACATATAATAAAAATAAAAATTAAGTTGCCCCAGCTTCATTCTCCAAGGATATTTTCATAAGCTAAAACAACTTACCTAACGTGTGAATTTACATTGATACAATTTTGACTGCAGTCTGAAAAGCACTAAGACTCATTGGTCACAAAAAGGCGGTTCTTTTTCACACAGCAGTCCTAGCTATTTCCAGAGCCCCGGTCAGGAGACGGCTAAATCAGTCACCATTATAAACTAGTGCTACTTTATTTATTTATTTTTTTTACTAGTGTTTAATACTGTTGTTTTCTACGACCCATGTATGCTGTGTGTGTGTGTGTGTGCGCGCGCGCGTGTGTGTGTTTTGTTTGTTTGCTTGTTTGTTTTTGCACCAAAACAAGCAGGATTGGGTCCGATTTATGGGTTATGTGTCATTTAGAACAGCAAAAATTCGGCAATAAATGAATAAGGGACAAACATGATATTTTGTCTGGTAATCTATGTATTGCGGTGTATTCATATCTAGTAGATGTGAAGACCATTCTTGTCCTCTCTCCTGGGAGGAATCATCAACTGAGTCAGTCATATTTCATTTTCCACATCAACTATGATTATATACCCAAATTTGGCAGGGGGCCCAATTACTAAATTTGGCTCAGGGGTCCAATTTGGCGTGGGATAGCACTGATTGTGAGTGCATGTGTTTTCAAGCACAGCTTTTTATGAGCACAAAATTAAATATGAGGAACATAAGGTTTGCACTGGTTTAAGAGCATTTCCTCTGCGGGTTCTATCTCATTTTACAACACTTGGAGTGACTGGTTATTGCTGTGCTCACCACACAAGAATATTACTGCTGAAAACAAGCAGTATGATACTTGCCTTGATCCCATTTACTGCTTGTAGTTTTTAGGCTGGTTCTACTTATACCAAGATATTTCAATCCTGAGGAAGAAAAGGGCAGCAATGAGGAGTGGGAAATTCAGAAGCATGTTCAAGAGAGTTGCAACCTTCTTCAAAATGACCCAATCCTCTGCCTTTAAAATATGTACTGTCTGCTAAACATAGTGTAAATAACCTAATGCCAATGCAAATATGGACAGGTCTTACAAAAGCAAGTTGACTACTTCTTTAGAAAACTTTTTAAATATGTACAATTTTCCCTAATTGTAGTTTACCTAAAAATCCCTGGATTCCGTGTTTCTATGGCTTGAGAAGGGCATTTGAGGAAACTTTTCAAAAAGTAAACCATGGTTTTCAGAAAAACCTAATCCATTTTTCAGTCTAATAATAAACTGATACATCGTAAAGAGAGACTGGTACTTTTTATTGCGAGGGACACCGTACAATGCATCAGTCCTTTTATTATAAAATATTATGGGGGAAGAACTTGACTGTACTAGTCGTGTATATTTTGGTGGCAGTAGTTTCTAGAAATTGCCATGCTAAGCAAAACCATGGAAATGCACACATAATTTTCAGTACGTATAGTTAACTTTCTCATCCGGAGCATACTGTTTACAGTATACAAGGAATCGTGAGCAAATAAGCTGTTTTGTATGTGACCCTGGTGTATTGTTGATAAAAATGAGTAAAGTGGTAACTCAGGGCACCGTGGCAGACTTAGACCCACAATCTCTTCATCAGGGTGAACTTAAGTGTGTCCTGCCACTGTGGGGCCCTGTAATGTGTCATATATATGACCCACACTGCATAGGTAATGAGAACTTTTATGAGTTGAACCTCTTGGGAACCCTTGAGAAGCTTTTAGAGATTCCTACCCTAAGAATAACTTGAAGAAAAACGCGTCTTGTTGCTGTGTATATTATATATCAGGCTGTGCAATATAAGACTAATGATTCCATTATATTGCAAAACTAATAACCTGGAATGAACCCCAGCAAAGACAGACCAAATCACAGAGCACCATTACACTTGACATTTCAACATTGATGCACATCATACAGGATATACTGTGCAAGTGAAAGACCGGCCCTTGCCAATATTTATCCTCTCCGCTACAGCAACTTACCACGGTAATAATTCATTTGTAATAATAATAATAACAAGTGGTGCCAGGCACAACAAACCCCGCCCCTCGCACATACTTTCACCTACTTGTACAAAATTCAATAGGGATCTATTCTGGGTCAGTGGCAATCCCTACACCAAATTTGGGGTGAATGTGCCCATTAGTTTTGCCGCTAGAGTGTTAACAAACAAACAAACATAGAAACACACAAACACACAAACACAGAAACAAACCGAACCAAAAACAATACTCGGGTGGGGCGGGGTAATAATAATAAAACCTTTATTATGATAAAGTTAATGACGATGATGATGATAATGATGACGATGCACATCAGAGTGTATGAGGCCCCTCAGTTGATGCATGTCTACTGTGTACCTGGGGATAAATGCCAAGAGAACTGTGGAGCCTGTTTATTGAGAATCCCACCGCATAGGTGCAATGTTCCATGCGGAAAACATGAATTCAAAATATGGATTTCCTGACCACCATCTTAAGTTCAACAGTATTTCAAATGTGTTTGGACTTTAGAGAGGAGGCCGCTGCAGGGCAATAACATGAGGAATACAAGGCAAGAACATGATACAGAAGGCAATATGGGCCAAAGGTTCTGTTGTGAGACAAGCTCCATGGTTTCCACTAAATGTGAACAGTCATTAACAAGGTCAAAACCCAGGGAAGCTGTTTCTTAAAAGGTACTTCAAATGGTTTTCCTCTAATTGGATTTTTTTTTTTCTGTAGAAGTCCTAATATCTGGTGTAAGCCTAAAAGATCAATAAAAATGAAAAGTGTGCATTATAACACTTAAACAATGGGTTATTTTTCAATGGTTATTCTACTACGGGCACAGTTCACATACCGTTAGCCTTATAGCATAATTGCCTATCTCATTTTTTATGGTTTTTTTAATTATTTAAGAGAATGGATTTTTTTTTTAAGATTTTGAGAAAAAAGGAAAAAAAACACATTTTTTCAGAAACATAAAAGAACAGGCAGCCGATTTCTCGATTTGGAAAAAATATGACTTCTGCAATTACGCTGTAAGGCTAACGATATGTCAAACTGCAAATGTAATATGGTCATAGCCGTGGTCCATGACAGACATTTTCCCTTTTTGTGACATTGAGTCAGCCAATAGACCTACTCTCTCCAATTTCCAAAGCAATCTTGCGTTTTATTTGATCCTGAAGATTGATGCCAGTGTTTTGCAGCCAGTCAGGAAGTAAGCGCAGTCCACAGTGCAGTATTTTACTCTGTTCTGCCCCTTTCGGTTTCCTTTAATTTTCCCCTTTACTCTCATTACATAGTATTTAATTTAGTTTGGCTGATGGAAGTCACATAATCTGCTCTCCGAGATGGAACAGAGACCAGCTCCGATTGATTTTGGTCCGGCTGCAAGCACAGATTGTTTGTTAATCCATGAGGTCATCCCCGGATGTGTAGCGAAGGCCTTTTTGACTACCGCATGACAGACTCTGTGAATCTTGAAAAAAAAAGTGATTGACATCTGTTCCAATACCCCTAAGCACAGTGCAGCATGAGGTACTTTTGTTAAGGCATAGGGGAGACTGCAATTACTGGATTTAACTGCCTAGTGAATTGACACAGTAATGAATAGCTAATGTGTCTGTTCACTCCATATTACAAAATATCATCGTGTAATTACCGTTAATCAGATATCACCCTGGAGATAATACAAAACAGGGCTCCACTTACTGCTGAAGATAATTTAGACCAAACAGTGTACAATATCCAGAAAAAAACTTGGGACTTGAGATTGAAAAAAATGCAAAAATTTAGAAGGAAAAATGACTGAATATATCTAAATAATTTGGAATTTGTTGCATTCACGTATGAAGCAGGAAATAAAGAGTTCACATTGGTTGCCTGCCAATTAACAATGTGAAGCAACATTCAGGTCAATTCAACTTTAAATTCTGCAAGCTGAACCTCAAGAGAAAGACTCACTATGTTTTATCTGGCTTGAATGCAGATGAAATTCTCTCAGGATTTGTAATTTATAGTGAACTACCAGACATTTTGGGACAGCCTCAAAATAATAAAACTAGAAATCTTATAGTGCCTTTGAAACATTCAGAAATGTATGCTTTGGTTACTGTTCCAATGCAGTTTACACTTGTCACTTACAAAAAAACATTTTAAACAACTACAAGATTCATCATTCAAGCAGATGCCAATTTCTGGTGGAGTGTGCAGGTATACGGAGGCCCATCCATCAAGACCAGGTGGATGGCTGAGATGTGCTACTCGTTTGAAAGATCAATTAAAACAGGGTAATGGATACACAAGCAACAAGACTAATCTTTGAGAACAGCAGTAAAACTCAAAATGAGGATCAACTTGCTTAATGTTTCGGTTCTCTGATCGAAACTGCAATGAAAATTGGCTTAACCCTTCTGCTCAACTGAGCAAACCAATGTTTTTTCATAGTTTTTTTTACTTCTTATTGAGGACAATTAAGGTCTGAAAAGGTTCTTCAGACACTTTTTCTCCTTGAGTGGTGAGATGGGTTTATAAAAAAAAAGTGAAAGGTTATTTTTGAATTTTCTTCCACATAAGTTCTGATTTTCTGCAATTCTTTACAGCTTGCCTTGACTGCTCTCGCAGCTGTTTAAAAATGGAGAAACCGCAAATTCATTCACACTTGCCAAAAAGCCAAGGGTCCAGAGGTTACATGGAGAAGTCAATAAATAATGCATGAATAGTTTTCTCTATTTTTAACCAAAAATATTTCTGTCGGACAGATATTACTGAGAAGAGCACATATATTTCTTTGCTTCACATATCACTCTCTGTTTATGATTTTCATTTGTTTTGTGTGACTGGAAGGCAGACTTGCTATTTCTAACTGGCATTGGGGCAACACAGAAAATGTGGCGATGATGTGATCAAATAATGCTGATACCCAGGGATCCCTGACATACTCAGCTCTGACCAAGACCTACCAAGATCCATCCATCCATCCACCCACCCATCCTCTAGCCTGCGCATACTGTACTGAGTCAGCATATAGTCCCAACTTGAAAAAAGCTGGGATGGTATGGAAAATGCACTTAAAAACATATGTAATGACTGGTGGTACCACCAGAAGGTCAGGATTCAAATGTAGGATCCTGCGAAGGTAGAATTTTTTCTATGTTGCTTTTCTACTTCGCAGTATCTAGAGACATGGCAGTTTTTATTGGTACGGCAGTCGATTTCAAGGGATTCGGATAAGCATTTGGGATTATGGTTAGGGGAAGGGTTAGGGTTAGGGTTATGGGAAGGGTTAGGGGTTAGGGTTAGGGTTAAGGTTAGGTTAGGGCAGGGCTTGAAATGGGGACTGCCGTACCTTTCCACATTGAAATGCATTGAAAAACTGCCGTACCTGTAGCAACTGCCTTTCTATTTATATGCCAGTTAAGCTACTTTCACACCGGACGCCAAACAAATTTTTCATACGACAGATTACATTCAAAGTCAATGCAAAGACGCATTGACTTTGAATGTAATCTGTCATGTGAAAAATTTGTTTCGCGTCTGGTGTGAAAGCAGCTTTAACATTAACTGTGGACAAACGGGGGTAGACGAACAGGATAAAAAGGTCAATACAAAGGGATATACAAAATACTGTTCACTAAATAGCTAAGTGTGAGTAACTGACAAGACTTTGCATGGGACTGAGTGAAAGCGGAGCAATTATGCAAACTGAGCTAATGAGCTAATAATGACCAGGTGGGGATGATAAGGACTGCCGGATCCGATAATTAATACTCCGGTCATAATGAGCATTGCGACCCGATGTCACTACATAAAGCAGTGATTTCTAAATTTACTTTGACCTGAATTTCATTTCAGTCCTTATGATCACACGATATTTAATGTTTTGTCCGGCAAAATTCATTTTTATTTGTAAGTATGCATCCATTCCCACTCTTCAAGCTTGCAACACATGCCAAAAAAAGTTGGGATGGGGGAAATTTAGCACTACCAATGAGGTAAAAAAAATTATGAACAATTATGTTGTTTGAAACAGCAGTTGTCAGCAGGTGACTGTAATCATCATTTGTAAAAGCAGTACCAAGAAAAGGCTTAGTGCTTCAGGAGCAAAAAAATGGGCAGAGGATCGCCAAGTTTCCTGCAAATGCATGAGATAATCATTGAAAGTTTTCAAAACACACAAAAAACTTTGTCCCTCAAAGAAAGATAAGAAGGCATGTGGATATGTCACCCTCTACGATGCATGACAAAATTAAAAGATTCAAAGAATCTGGAGAAATTTTGTGTGTAAAGGGCAAAGTAACTGCGAGTAAGCTGAATACTCGTAATCTCCAATCACTCAGATAGCTCAGCCTCAAGAACTGTCATTTGTCTATAAGCGATAACCACCCGAGCCCAGGATTGCTTTGGCAAAACTTCAATACAAGCACTACAATACAGAGATATATCACCAAATGCTTGTTAAAACTTTACAGTGCAAAAAGGAAACCTTATGTTAACAATGACTCCCTATGCATGCATGCACACTCATATTCAAGTATTATTCCAAATATGACAATATTTGATTTTGATAAACAGTAAACAGTATATTTCGCTTGAATATTTGGAACTAGACCATTATTACAATGTAGCATTTTCTAATGAAGACACATGGCTAATACTGATGTTATATGGGTTTTCGGAGCATTCTGTGAACATGTATACAGAACATTCAAAATATTCGTCTCAAATAGGGGTATATTTTAACCACTGTTGGCAACCCACAGCTGACTTCATGGTCAGGAAATCCCACATCTCTAGTCGGAAGGAGAATAAGAAAGACTTGTATATCAACAGGTTTTTGGATAAGCGCATATCTCTCTGCAAACCTTTTCAAGCGAGAGGTTGTGTTTGAATGTTCAAACAAGTTCGCCTCTTTTGGAAAACTAGGAAAGAAGGCTATTTTAATCAGAATATGAAGAGTGAATGTGAGGAGTCAACTTGCAAAACCTGCCAAGTCAAGTTTTGAAAATAAATGAGTTATCTCCCTTAGCCTCTCTTTCAGGCACCTGCGCATGTCCCACTGATAGCTCCGCTTTCAATACCTACTAAATCATGTTATAAATTGTAACGATAAAAGCAAAACTTTGTCAAAACCCGCAAAGTCAAGGAGAAACTCCATCAAATTCTGCTAAGTCATCAGCCAATGTGGAAATATGATTCCATGTTTGTTCGCTAGATGGAACCAATCACAGTCAAGCTTTTATAGCCTGTTCAGCTTTTGCTTTCTCGAACTCTAACTGGTTTGGGCAGTTCAGAAAAACGTGATGATAGTGAAATCATAAAAGGGAGATCTGAACCCATGGACTCATGAATATGTTGTCATTGTCATGGCAGTTATTCAACCACTGTGCTGTCTGTAGTATTGAGTTGCATGAAGAGTGGGTCCTGAGTCAAATACCTTCACCTATTGAGCAACGGGGCTGGTTTAAACACAGTCAAAACCTGCTAAATATGCACTCCACTTTCAAAACCTGCTAGGTCAAAACTTTGTGTTGCAAAATCAAAATCATTTCTTAAAAAAATAACGAATTGCCTCATGGATAATGTCTGCAAGGCTAATAGTTTCAGTACAGTGACAATTGGTATTTATGGAAGATAATTTCTATGCCTACGAAAAAATCTGATTTTTCATGAAAATGGACCAACTTGACTTAGAAGACTCTAAGGGAATATATTAATTATATAAATAATGAATAAATATTCATTTTCAAAAGCCATTTAAACAGCATAGTAAGAAAATAGTCTATTTCCAAATAAGGCCAACAAACTGGAATATTTTATGCATGTAAACAGAGTATACAAAAGTGCTGTTGGCTTTTCCTCTCTTAGAGGCATCTTCAATTAACCATCACTCAGTGGAAACATGTATTGCGGTCAGACTAGTCAGTATATCAGGTTTTTTTTTCTTTTGGGATGAAATGAAGGCCACGTACTTACAAACCAAAGGTTAAAAGGAATATCAAGACTGTCACTAGCAATAAGTCCAAAAGCCATGCTTTCTCATGGTATGGGGTTGTGTCAATGCATTAATGCTAGAAAGTACACTGAGATTTTGGAGCAGTCAAAATCAAGACATCTTTTTCATGGATGCCCATGTATATTTCAACAAGACAATGCAAAACTGCAGTCTGCAACATATTACAAAGGCATGGCTGCCCTCCCAACTTGTCCCATATAATGTGTGATGCATTTTGAAATACATAATGTGACAACCGAGACCTCGCACTGTTTCAAACCTAAAGACTTGATTGCAGGAAGAATGAGACAAAATGACACCTGAAGCACTTAATCACTTGGTGTCTTCAATCCCTGAACGTTTGTGAACTGTTCAGAATGGCGACATAGCGGAAAATGAAAATGACTGCTTATTTTGAAAAATGTAAAAATTAATACAGTGAAACACTCACAAATATGCTTTTGTATTGTTTTCAATGTAATACATGTCAAAGATAAAGTCGCTGCTTTTAGTTTTAATTCAAAATACCATCACTACTTTTTCTGATTTGGGGTTGTACACCCTGGACAGTCCGTTAATCCATAGCAGGTATAATGCGCCGTTCACTCATAGATTCACACATACGGACAATTTAGCCTCCTATGGGCAATTAGTCCCCGCTTAGCCTGGCATGCTTTTCTTTGTATTGGCGGGAGCACATTGAGAAAACTCACATATACATGAGCAGAACATTGTTAGCCTCAGAACATAACTGCCTAAGTCATATTTTTGCCAGATTGAGATGTCGGCTGCCTGTTTATTTGTGCTGGCAAAAAAAAAAAAAAAAAGTGTTTTTCCTTTTTTCTAAAGACCTTAGAGGAAAAAAATAAAAAAGATCCATTCTCTTAAATCTTAAAAAAAAAAAAAAAAAAAAAAAAAACTTAAAAAATGAGATATTATGCTATGAGGCTAGCAACATACAAACTCCGCACAGAAAGGTTGCTGGCAGACTGGACTCAAACCCACAAACCTCTTGCCGTGAGACAGCATGAACAAGATGATCTATGAGGAATACAACTGGGGGCACCTATTCATTCATTATTTCTAGATGTTGGCACCCATCAGTTTATTAAGTTGATGGGTAAGCACCCTGAAAAGTTTTGGGGTAATTTGCTTGCTAGATGAGATGCAGTCGAAAGGAATTTAGCTTCTGAGCTGTTTTTTAACTACAAAGCAAATGCCTTGATTTGATTGGCATATTTTCTTTCCATATCATAAAACACAGACGTGGAGTTAGCTTTGATTTACTGATTCAAAAAGTACATAAAAAATAGCTTTGGCTGCACCTTGACAGCACATCCACTCACTGTGATTTTCCACTGCAGTTCTGTGACAGGTTGGTGCAGGTATATTGCTATTTTCGCAGGTTGGCAACTTTTAATGAACACATAGTCTGTGAAGTTTGGTTATTTCTTTACTCAGAAGTAAAAATAAGCAAAAGCTTGTGGAATTTCTCAGCAAGTGTTGCAAATCTTAATGAGGTTAATTTGTATAATAAGTTTTAAAATGGCCCAATGGATGCATCTTACTGAAGACCATACGAGTATAGGGCTGGATATTCAGGGTGTGCAGTCAGGGGCAGAATATCTGCTATTCTTACAAGAAATGAAGGATAAAAATATCCTGTATCCTTCTATTTAAATTCACACTTACATATTTCATTTTTTTTCTTCTTTTTTATGAAAATTTAAAAAATCCTTGACTTTGCTATTGTGGATAGCCCTCTCCAGCTGAGGGTAAAGAGCACATGTGCAAAGGAATTTAATTCAATGATCAACTGAGCAATTTCAGACCATACATGTTATAAATTTCTGTGTATACTTTGGTGGGTCTTTGTTATCGGCTGATCATTAAAGATTTATCATGAATTTGTGGGAAATCCCTCATAAGACCAAATCTCTGCCATCTTGCAGAGTCAAGCAGATTTTTTTTTTTTTTTGCCAAATCTTCCCATACTTATGGGCTGGACGATTTCATGACGCCATTAATCTTAGCAAGTGCTCGTGTATCACTGGCAGCGGAACATGCCTGAATCATGAATGACCCTCCTCCATATTTCAGAGTGAGAGTGTGCTGCTTCTCCTGCAGCGCTGCATCCTGATGCTCAGTGAGGGGTTTCTTAATGAAGGCGCAGGTGCACTAGAATTATTTGTGCAGTGATCAAATACATTCTCTTCAACTAAACCACATGCACTCACATGCATGCTCTTACATGCACACGCGCATGCACACACACACACACACACACACACGTGCACACACACACACACACACACACACACACACACACACACACACACACACACGTGCACACACACACGCACACGCACACACACACACACACACACACACACACACTCACAATTCTAAGCAGTGTATTTTGTCTTCTAAAAAATTAACCCATTTATTTCTCTATTTTGTACTAACTTCAAAACTTAACCTAAAGAATGACCTTTAGTTCAAGCAAACAAAGCAATGCACAGTGTACACTGGCCTAATTTTCCTTCCATGAGCTACGATTAGCAATACGTGCAAAAACGGATCTGACATTACATGCTAAGAGGTCAAATTTGGCATTATCTGTGATCTGCGCTTAGTTCCAGTTCTGAAATTGGGACAAAATTAATTGAACTGTGGAGCCAGAATGCTGTTTTTCTCGGTCAGAGCCATCCTTCCGCTGATATTCATTTCTACATTTAACTGATGAGGAATGATGGGAGACCAAATTCAGATTCCTTCTCTTGTAAAAAGAAAATTTTCCTATTTCTAATTCATTATTTTATTTAATACGAATATTTTCTTTTCTCCAGAATTCTGCCCTGGTTGCAAGTTTCACAGAAAATACTGAAAAGAGCAAGGTGGCAAGAGGCTGAACTTCATGCATGACACACAAGAGAGGAGAGATGGAGTAATCAGCTGTGTTTGGAGACTCCTACCGCTTACTACTCAGATCCAGATCATGGCTGCAGTCCAACTAGTATGCAGTATGTGACTAATATGAAATTTGCTTGTACATCACAGATACTCAATTTACAATCTACAATGGCCAAATTTCACAGTATGCAACCAGAGCTGTTTTAGCGATGTACTGCATTCCACAATACAAAGCAACCCACATAGCAGACAAGTCTGGCCCGGATCCGGCGTCAAGCCGGCACTGCTGGGCGACTGCTGGCATGGCAAGTGGTATGTTGACCGGATGTGGGCCAGGTCTGGCAATGATGGTACCGTTTCTGTGATGGCCGGCCACATGTGGGCCGATTGTATGCGAGCTGGCCCTGTGCTGGCCCATATCTGGGCCAGCTCTGGCAAACCAGATCTGGGCCACAACAGGGCCGTCATTCTTTATGTATGTGGGCCAGAATTGGGCCAATAAAGTGCATTATTTGGGCCAGAACTGGGCCAGACCAATTTTGCTGTGTGGAAATCCATGATAATATCTCCTCAAGACCCAGGTGATAACTTTATGGCCTTGTAACTGTGTAGCACATGACCTGATTAATGTCAAATACTGAATAATACCCTGTAAACTACTTTGAAGAGTAGCATAAAGTATCTAGTGTATATTGGCACAGTACGCAGTATGCAGCAAACAGGTATGCAGTCTCAAAACTGGCTGTTAGTGAACACCCTGCATGCATTAGTTCTTTTTTAATGACATAAAAACACAAAAGAACCTTTTATAAATAATGCAATCATTAAAATTATTAAAGGTCCCCCATTATGTCACCAGGTGCACAGCCAATTAGTGATTACAAGCCACTTCAAATTCTTTCCCTTTTTGACATCACATGAGGAAGTAACCAACCAGAGGCAAGAAGAACTGATCACCTCCAGCCAAGCAATCAATCAGATTTCATTATTCTGGGTGGTCACTCCCCCTAGTGATGTCAGGAAGGGGAGATTTTGAACTGGCTCATAATGGCTAATTAGCTGTGCGCCTGGTGGCATAATAGGAGACCTTTAACGTCCACAAAATATAGGCAATACAAGAAAGTCAGTTAGGTTTGGACCTCCCTGCCGTACGCTCACCAGTGGCCTGTCATCAAGCGGCGGCAGTGGTAGTGAAGTTGACCACACCACTTCAGACGGATTGCCACTGTTTTTATCACTCCCACTTGAGACTATCACATAACGCATGCATGTGTTTACAAATACGCAGAGGAATCACTCGCATTGACAAATCACAGTGGAGGTTGTGATAGCATTGCATATGATAGGGAAAATCAGGCCGACAGTGTTCGTGTACAATGTGTTAGAAGCAGGGAAGCAGCTAATCTCTGAGATGAGAGCCCTGCTCTTGACATTATTTTAGGTTATGTTACAGTAAACTTGCTGCTGCAGGTGTATCTGCCACTTTGGGCACTAGTTACTTAATAAAGTATAACATGCTGCTTTCCTAACAGCTCAGCTAGAGTGAAGAATCAATAAAGAAAAACAAAATGTATGAGGGCCGAGGCACTGATGCTCAAGGTACCGTCGGGGGGAAAAGGCATTAAAATTCACTGGTGCAGATTTCGTTCCCATCGGCAAGGCAAAGCATAAAGCATTCCTCCCAATGTCAGAGGAGCGAAGGTTGCTTCAACAATTTCAAAGGCTCTCACCCTGATGCCATTTTTGGCCGTTTTCACTCTGACAGAGTGCATGCTCAGCACATGCTATATATGTGCAAGCTATACGCGGAAAAAAAACGGAAAAAAGAAAGAAAGAGGCATTGTTCAAATGCCCCTTCTGTCAATGTGCCTTCTTTCAAATAAAATGAAAAAGCAAACAACTATCTACTGATTGTTGTTACTTCAGAAAAAGTAACAGTTGCTATAAAAAATGGCGCAAATTCATTCCATCAAGCTCTGTTCATTAAAAAAGACATACTTGATTTACTTAACCCATTCCCTGCCATTGACAAGATATTCTGTCGATTATGAAAGAATGCTTGACCCACCATTGACAAGATATTCCAGCCATCAATGTTTTCACTGTTACTGCATACAGTATGGTGGGGGTGCAGTTTCAGATCCTCCAACAAAAATAGGTATCAAAAGATCAACGAATGCTGGCAGTGGCTGGTGGGGACAGTATTAAAAATTATGTGTTAGCAGTCCACCCAACTGTCTGTAGTAACTCTCATTTAATCAAGATTTTTGGCCAATTTATTTGATAAAATTAATTGGTGGGTGCTCAGTTGTTTGAGTCCAGCTGTAATAACATTTTTATTGGCGGATAAAAATGTCAACCTGCGCTGCTGATCATATTCACAACCAGTCAGAATATTTAGATCTGTCTGACTCTTTAGGCTCATGCCCAGCACTACTGCGGAAGTCCCCTCATATGCAATGCACCTGCTGGTCGCTTCCTGGAGATAATTTTGTCCAGTTTTTTCCCCCAAATAAAGCCGCTTTCACACCAGACGCGAACCGAATTTTTCGCACGACAGATTACATTCAAAGTCAATGCAAAGACGCGAATATACGCGTGTATTCGCGTCTTTGCATTGACTTTGAACGTAATCTGTCGTGCGAAAAATTCGTTTCGCGTCCGGTGTGAAAGCAGCTGAAGCTTGACTGTACTTCCCTTGTTGTTAAAAGGAAGTAAATATTTTTCCTTTTTTTTTTTTTAATAACATAAGATGAAACAGCATATATTCTAATAAAACCAGAACAAAAAAGTGGGCAAAAGCATATATAGCCTACAGTAGATTATGTATATATGCACTACCGGTCAAATGTTTTTGCACGCCCCATGTAATGTTTCGTCCAGAGGAGGAAGTGGAGGACTGGACCCAGCTGCAGGATGTATAAATGAGAGTTTATTAAGATACTGCACTGCAGTCAGACACAAACGGTGCAGAGAGAATGAAAAGGGAACCGAGATTCCAAACAGTTACCTACTAGTACAAAACTATAATTATACAGAGTAGGATAAAACAAAGGGAATCGAGGTTCCTCTTAAAATAACGTGCTTGGCTAGGCATGAGTAAAGGTATTCAAAAGTAAAGGCAAAATATGAAGAAAATAAGCCTTAACAGACAGGTCTATCAGGCTAGAGATACAACAGACAACACAAATCAAGCTGACATAATCAGCCAGAATATGAAAATGGAGGGAGGTGGTAATTGAATAATGAGTGGGGCTGCTGCAGGGTCCTAGCAGACCGGTGAGCTGGAGGCTTGGAGACGCGACCTTACACCCCAATATTTTCTGTAATTTTTGCAGTTTTTTATATTTTGTTCTTATGTAATATTGGTTGTATAACAGAAAGGTAGGAAAACTGAAGCCCAAGTATAAACCGTGTGTTTATATATATATATATATATATATAATTAATGAATGAAAAACCAGGATCAGTCATTTTGTCAATATTTAAGCAGATCAGTAACGTTGGTCTAATCCAGTGCTTCCCAAACCTCTCCTGGAGTACCACCGGTCCTGCATGTGTTAGATCTCTCCCTGCTCCAGCACAGGAGATTCAAATGATTGGCTCATTATCAAGCAGCTTCAGGGGGTTGATAGCGAGCTGATCATTTCAATCACCTGAGCTGGATTCCTCATGGATTTTTCTTGTAAATGTATTATTTGTGATAAACATGTGTTAGGTTCCAGAGATTTCTTTGTTGTTAACATACATATAAGAAAAAGACTTCACAAGATCTTAGGGTGAGCAAAAACTTTTGACTGGTAGTGTATAGGGAAGAGCTGGTACAAAAGTAACATTTTTCACATAGACGTCATTTTAAAAGATAACGTTACAGACCGAAAAAATTTTCGGAGCAATTAACTACTTTCGTGTGTGCTCTGTCAATATCAGGTGCTAAATCAACTCAATATATATTGACTTCGGCATAGTTTGACGTCGAACGGAAGTTGCGCATTACTACTTTTGACCCCTCCAGTCGGGATGAAAGTAGCACACAGGCTGGACAAAAGTAACGTGATGAAATTAACTGGAATCTTTTAAATTACTGTCGTTAAAACAGAAACAAAAACAATCAGACATTTGTTTTAAACATTTTAATTTGCTTCAAATGTTTCAAAAGTAAACGTGAACATGTTTAACGTGCAATTGGTCTATTTATAAAAATTGTGAAATTACTTTACTCATTATCACAGTTGTGACAGATATAATGAGCTGCACCCTTAGTGCATGCCTCATGTGACCACAGCAGACAAAAGATGCACTGCACCCACACTTCTCCAGGTAAAGATGAGGCAAATGTCTCCCCACAAACAAGACATTCCTCCTCATTGCCCTGAGAAACTGTGGTTGCAGTGTGTCCACTAAACAACGTTTTCTTTGGGCGTTTTGAAGAGGACTGTTTTTTCTGGCCCCTCTGCCGACTCTCCTCCTCCAAAGCATCTTTTACTGGGGTGTTGGTCAGTATTGCTGTTGACCTGCAACATTCAATGAGATGATAGTCAGAATCAGCTTGTTTTTATACAAGCAAGAAAATCAAGACAAGTTAAAAACAACACTCTGCTCACCTCTTTCTGCCTTTTCTTTTATTTTCTTTCCTCGAGCCAGCCTTTGGATATGGGCAAACCTTTTCTGGGCTGAACCTCTGTATTGGCGTGCCACTAGATGTTCCTGGAAGCACAAGTATATCTGGATAGATAATATTTAAAAAAAAATGCTTGGCAAGGCTCAACATGCACATTTAAAGACACACACAGACACAAACTCTCACCATCTACAGGAATGGCAGACTCATGGGGATGCAGCTCAAATGGGCTCTGGCTAGATTGGTGGTGTCTTAAGGGAGCGGTCACTGGTGATGGAGCGGACATTGGTGATGAAGAGGGTGCTGGTGATGGAGCAGGCGCTGGTGATGGATTGGTGATGGATGAAGAGGGTGCTGGTGATGGAGCAGGCGCTGGTGATGCTGGTGATGGAGCTGGCGCTGGTGATGAAGAGGGCGCTGGTGATGGAGCTGGCACTGTGTGATGGAGCTGGTGATGGAGCTGGCACTGGTGATGAAGAGGGCGCTGGTGATGGAGCTGGCACTGGCACTGGGGATAGAGCTGGCACTGGTGATGAGGGCGCTGGTGATGGAGCTGGCACTGGCACTGGGGATGGAGCTGGTGCTGGTGCAGGACAGTCGGTCACAAAAGCTGTAGCAAAGTCTGTCTCACTGAAAATATCTGGATTCAAGGGCCAGATACCGGTACACTCGAACCCAGATGAAATGCTGCTTGCTGTCGCAGCTTCAGGCAGAGCTTTAGCCACTAGACTTGGGATGTTGTAGATGGTCAAAGTTCTTCCAGGGTTCATTCGCATCCAGTTGTCTGCAGCACTGTTAATGTAGTGCTTCAGAGGACCAAAACGCTTGGTCTAGCGGCTGAAGACGGTGGGAGCAGTGGGGTGGAAAAGACAGGAGTACAATGCCATGTGACTTGCAAAAGTCAATAGCTACCACAGAGAGGTGTGATGGATGATTGTCTAAGAGTAGCAGCAACTTTGACTCCGGGGTCACGCGGGTGTGTCTTGCAAAATGCTGTAAAAATGCCAAGAAATCTGTCTCCTGCATCCACCCTGATCCATTGGCAGAACCAGTGCAGCCAGGGGGACCATCCCGGATGAAGTGGTCCTGGAACTTCTTCCTTGGGAAGATAAAGTAAGGGGGAACAAAGTTGCCTTGTGCGTTGGCAGCAAAGGCAACAGTCACCAATGTCCCTCTTTCCCCAGAGGTCATAGCACCGACCTGGCGCTGCCCCTTGGTGGCAATGAATTTGTCTGTCACTTGAACCGTTGCAGTACCTGAAATCAATCAATGAAATGAATTATTGCTGTTGCAAATCACTGTTGCTTTCTAATTTATCTAAATATAAATTTTTACCTGTTTCATCCATGTTCCAGATGTCCTTTGCTTCAAAATTATAGTGGGTGAGGACAGTCTTTAGGTTTTTAAAAAACGCTGTCACGTTGGTCTTGTTGAAGCTGGTGGAACGGGACATGCTGGTGGCTTGAGGTCGACGGATGGACAGGGTTTTGTTGCGCTTGCGGAAGGAGGCGAGCCAATCCTTCCCTGCCATCTGGTTTTTTTCCCATGAACATGGAGTTTTGAGGCCAATATTTTCGGCCAGCTCATATGCAAACTTTCGCACCTAAAACAGCATGAAAAAAGAGGTTAATTCCCAGATAGCAAGCACCTCCGCTCCGTATCTGCCCCGGCTCTGTGCTGACTCCAGCTAATCCGGCTCAGAGCTGGGGCAGATCCGAAGCGGAGGTGCTTGCTATCTTAGGCAAATGGCGGTAGTGCTGTAGCTCTGTCTGCAGTGTTACTCCAACCTCTTTAGGACTCAGGCCAAAATATATATCAGCTGCTCTCTTTATATATGCCTGCAGTCTCTTCTCCTGTTCTTCTGTGAAGACTTTGTTGTGAGCCCTGTACCCTGGGGCTCTGGTCTGCTGCCCTCCTGCCTCTGCCCTTCTCTTGCAGGACCTGAACAGGGTGACATGACAAACGCCATGCACCTCTGCTGCCCTCCTTATACTCTCGTCTCTTCGGACATCAAAAAAGGCCCTTCCATAAACCTGCTGGTCAACCTTTCCTCTCTGGGTAGTTCTGACCCTAACTCTTGGCATTTTCTGTCGGTAGAATATAACACACACATTTTTTAAATGAGCTTTAAAACAGAAAATTCGGCCGCATTAACAGAGAGGGACGAACATAACCATTGCTACTTCCGCCCCGACAGTGACTCCTGACATTTGAACCAGGAATTGCTTCTAAAGTGGAAAAAGTCTGACATTTCAAACTTCAGGATATGTTACAAAACTAAATTACCTATCATTTCATCATAGATATGACACATTGAGCGATAAAGACAATCTTAAAATCAAAAAAGTTTACCATTTGTCTGAATTTACTCACCACTGTGGAAAACGGTCTTCCCGGTCTCGTTTCGCGGGGAAGCGACGAAACCTCAAGATTTTTCCCGGGTCTGGAGAGTGTCGCAAGCTGCATGTGCTAAACTAAATTTGACGCATCGAAGTGCGGATGGCTGTGAGTAAATCGCCATATTACTTTCGTCCCACGTTACTTTCGCACCGGCTCTCCCCTATATATTTTTTTCTTTTTTTTTTAAATGCACCTGAAGATTTTAGGCATGGTGGTTGAGTGCATGAAAGGAACACATATGCTCCGAACGCAAATTGAAATATTAAAAACACAACATTAATGCAGCTTGTGGGTCTTGCACTGTGACAATGGTGGTTAGAAACACTGATCGTCTCGACTCAGACTCGCAAATCAATGAGAACTGAAGCCACTGGTGTTTTCTTGCCTCAGGCTAGGACTCACTTGCAAGGGGGCTACTTGCTTACACTGCTGGTGTGTGGGGGGGGGGATGTAGGGGAAGGGGGCTGACAGCTGCTGTATGGTTTTTATTCATCAGTTTTACACCGCCCACCCTGCGTTAGGGCGAGGGGGTGGTGGGTCTGTCAGTAGAGGTTATCTCCACTCGGCCGGTCTTTGAGGTCTGGTGGCACTGCAAAGTCTTGAGGATCTTTGCAAATATAACTGCATAAGTGACTGAACTGCCTTGCTTTAGAATAGTGTTTATTACATCGGGTTCAGTTTAGGCAAATTACGTGAGTCACTGAGTGTATGACTGTGTGTGTGCATGTGTTTGTGTGCGCGTGTGTGTGAGTGTGTGTTTGTGCATCCAAGCAAGTGAGTGTGTGCTCGTTCTTCTAAACTTCTGGGGAGGTAAAGGTCCCACGAGGATAGTAAAGTATAAAAAAAAGCACCTATTTGGATCCCCATGAGGAAAAAGCTTAATTCTAGGTCAAGGGCTTAGTTTAGGTTGGGATTTTTTGGTCCCAACTAGAATAGAAAAACAGACTCTCTGTGTGTGCGTGTATGTATGTGTGTGTGCGCGCGCGCGCATCCGTGTGGAAATGAAAACAATTTGAATAAAATTATGTATATGAAGCTGTACCAGCAGCCAGCATATGGTGACCCGCATCCCAAGCAACAAGTGTTCTATTTTAATTGTGCTGTCGAATGCATTTGTCACCAACGGTTTGCCTGCATGACAATGACCCATTTCCAAATGAAAATAAGCAGCGCTGATAAAAGACCAGCATACAAATATCCAAATGTGCGCTGGGTTTGCTTATGCTAAATAATCTTGACAGCCTGTCTGATTTCCAAAGGACGATAGATGTGTAACCATATATTCCAGATTCGTATATCTCCACAAAATGGTTTTCACTCTGCATTATGGAGGCTGTAAGGATGACCAGCTGCGGAAAACGGATTATCCTCCCCTTTTTTGTGCCATTCAAATGTGCAGCCTCTCCTTTAAGTCTCGTGTAATGAATATGGACAGTCTGTGACATATTCCTGAAAGGAAAAATACATGCGGTTTAATCCTCATTTTACATAAAGCACCCCACAGTGTAGCTGAATGAAAGCAGACTGGTTTCTCATCCAGATAAAT
The DNA here is from genome assembly GCA_029692085.1 of Gymnothorax javanicus. Taxonomy (NCBI): domain Eukaryota; kingdom Metazoa; phylum Chordata; class Actinopteri; order Anguilliformes; family Muraenidae; genus Gymnothorax; species Gymnothorax javanicus. The sequence continues at coordinate 39,065,751 of CM056209.1, forward strand.
TTAGCTTTGGAATTAACATCCTCTTTTATCACTGCTTGTGTAGCTCAGCCCTTGACTGGGTGCAGAAGGTGGTGTGGGTTTTTCGCAAGCCGGTCAGGGCTGAATTTCCTGTAGCAATAAAAAAGAAAACCCCTTCCCTGCAGCATGACCAGCTGCTCCCCACCGGTATATTGCTCTCTGTCAGACGATCCTGACACTTCAGGTGCTGGTAATAAGGCCCGGCCAAGTTCCCCGTCAAAAGAAAATCTCTCGGCACCCCACATTAACCTTTTCCAAAAAGGCACAGCCCTCAGAAATGTGTTGAACCGTTCTTAGACCAATTGCTCTGGTACATACTGTATATGATTAATTTGTAGAATTAACATCATAATTTCATAACTTATTCAAATCATTTGTATGTGAAGTAAAGTGAGATCATGAATTGAAAATAAAAACTCACTTGTTTTGGAAAACCTAAGACTTTAGAACCCCACCAACAAATATGTGAGGCTCCTTTTCTAACAGGCAGATTCACCTGATAAAATGAAATGGGATTCTGTTACTAAATTTACACGCTCTGAGACCTGCATATAGTGAGCATGAAGGTACACATTCCCTCATTTCAAGGAAAACACACTCAGTAAATTGGGGTAGAATAAGGATTAAACCTGATTCTGAAGCAAATCTAAGAAAATGATTGATTCTTTCATGGTGTGTCAAGAAGGGGGGCTTTGTACAGTGCACATTCCCCAGAATTCCCTCTCTACAAACAGAGCGAAAGATGATTACTTTTTCAGATCATTTTGTAATGTAAAATCGATCCGATTTTGAGCGGAACCCAACCCAGTGTATATTAAATGCATTTTTGTGCGAAGACATAATGCATTAGTCAAGGTTCCTGGCACCCATAAATCCTTATCTGGACATAAACCAAATTATCCCATGTATCTATTCGCAGTGCCGGGTCAGCATATATGTATGCATGAAGAACCGTTGCTTTTTAATGGCAGGCTGGGCAAAATGTTTGATGGTCAATTAAACAGTCGAGAACACTTTCCAATATCAATTTTGAATGGTTTCAATGTGATTCGATTTTAGGCCAAAAGGCAATTCATTTTTCACTTCAAGCTTTTCCTTGCCAATTATTATCCATTGCCGAGGTGTGCACAATCAAGTAATGGGATTTGAGACAGGTGAAATTAATGTAAGCATTTTAACAACATGGAGGATTGGATTCACGAAGAAGAGACAGTGCCTTAGAGTCCTCCCACACTGAGTCTATTTGAATAGACAGTCCAGTCCCCTGCAATTTCAGCTTCCCGGCTTGAGAATGGCATCCAGCGTAAACAAGAAATGGCAAAGCCGCTGCCATTAAAATGAACTGATGCGCTGGCAGTCTGCAGTGTCAATAAAGTGCGGAATGAGAGAGGAAGAACTCGCAGAGTTTCAGTTCTGCAGCAGCCGTGTGTTGTGAGTACAAGAATTTATGTATAATGTATAATGCATGTGCACAGACAAACTCTATTTCGCTTTCTCTTGCCTCATATTAAAATATAACATTATTACCATATTAGTGCATAATGGAGCTGTTACACAATAAGTGGGAAGAATTGTTGTTGGGAACATTTTTTAAAAGGGAATTTTTTTGCATTTCAACCCAAGAGATAAATCTTAAACCAAGTCTGAGTTACTAAAGGGGCCTGAAGAATAACCAAGAAAAAGCATAGAATAGAGCATTTAGATTCTGAACTGCTATGCTATTCTATTATTATATTTACATTTTTCTGTTACAATTATTCAACTGTTAGAAAAAAATGCATCCAATACTGAAGCTACTGCACAATATCAGATTAATCACTGGACACTACGTAATAAAATCATTTCTGACTGTGTTTTTAGCATCAAACTGATATTCTATAGCATATTACAGCTAGCATGCAGATCAGTCCTGAAGGTTTGCAGATCTTACCAAGTGCATGGCATTCATCGACTGAATGTTCATATTTTGGAAATATATACGCAAGGGTTGATATAGAACATTTTTGAATAGTCCGATAGTAATTTTACAAAGTGCACGGCAATGCAATGACCCATGTTTGAATCATAGAGAAAATTGGCACATTGTTTTCTTGGTCGGGGAGAAAACTTGACATGCAGCATAGGTACAGCCTCTTGCCTTTTAATCCCATTGAAAAAAGCCCCGGTGGATGACACGGACGTACAGACAGAAAGCTGTTAGTTCGCAGTGTTGGCAGCAGTGGTGTCTCTGCACAGCTTATCTCATTTAAGGGGCCCGTTTAGAATCAATAATTTGTCGTGCGGCACATTAGCCAGGATTCAGCTCATTGAGAAATGGACCTCTACGCCAGGCAGTCAACACGGGCCTGTCCTGTGTGTACCATCATCCCATTCAGGGTAAAGCACCTCTCTCCATCTCTCTTACTCTCTCGGTCCTCTCCACTAAATGGTGTCAATTCTATGTGCCTCTTGACATTACAAGTTATCCTAAATGATTATTTCACATTCGTCCCCACCGAGCGAGCGCCGGGTGTTGTTTATTCCAGGCCGTGAGGTAGGCCAATGTGCTTCCCCAGGTCTGCACAAGCACAGGATGATTAATGGACTCGGACTACCTCACAAAAGTTTGGAGTTACTGGTGATATTTACATACATTAAATGGAGGAAATTTTGCTACAGCTAGGCAATGACCCTAAAGAAACTTTTTTGGAGGAGAAATTACAAAAATTTAAATGGCCAGCTCAATCACTTAATTTAAATCCCTAACAGCTGTTGATGGATCACCTGGATCATGAGACTTTTGAAGTGTGCCCATCCTGAAAAACACATTTTATTTTATTTATTTAACCAGGAAAGTCCCGTTGAGATTGAAATCTGTATTTCAAGGGAGCCCTGGGGGGTTGAGGGGGAGAGGGAGAGGACAAGTTGCACAGCCAATTAGATCAGGGGATAATGAGGTGGCAGGTTGAAAGAGCCAGGTTGGGAATTTAGCCATGACACTGGAAAACCCCCTACTCTTGTCGGAGAATGTCATAGGATCTTTAATGGCCACAGTGAATCAGGACCTCGGTTTAACGTCTCATCCGAAAGACGGCGTTGCCTTCAGTGCAGTGTCCCCGTCACTGCACTGGGGCATTGGGGATTATAACACCAGAGGGAAGATCGCAACCTACTGGACCACCAACACCTCTTCCAGCAGCAATTTGGTTTTCTTAGGTGGTCTCTTACCAAAAAAGAAACCAAGTCCACACCTGCTTCACTTCAACCACATGGCTAGAGCAGATTGAATAGTGGTATGGCTGCAGCGATGCTTTTATGAGAAATATTGCAGTCCATGCAAAAATCTAGTGAAAATGATACTTAGATAGAATTAATATCTTAAAATGTATTTTGATGTTTGTTTTACATAAAATTCAATTCATATGAACAAATGCTTCTATAAAATAATAAGAACGACATAAATGGCGACTGATTCAAAACGTATAAGCTGCTGCGTAAATGCACTTTTCCTAGGGTACAATGGGCAGAAACTGGCATTATGACTCTGCGTACAGTGGCATTGTGGGATACTGGCAGGCCATGGTAGCAGTACAAAGAGAGACACTCCTGTGCCATAATGTGCTGAACAAAACTCAAAAAGCTTATTCCAAACAGAGCTGATATCTCAGTCTTAGCTAGCGGCCATAGTGGCTCAAAATATCCCCAGAGCGTATTGGTCCATGACTCAAGGCCATTCAAAATCCTCCAATCCTCTGTGAAATTTGATCAAACTCTCCTGCCGTTGGATCTTCTATTCTGTGTCCTCTAGTGCAAAGCAGCCACTGATTCTGAGAATACTGGCATGGCTTTCATGCAGGCCCAGACTACGGCCGGTTCAGTAATACATTCAATGAGTCATATCACTTATTTTCCCTCATTAAAATCAGCACCTGCAGAAGGGTGAGTTTAGCCTTGAACAATTAGTCATTTTATACTTTTTTAATGGCCATTACTTGTGCATTTACTAGGTGCGTTTTCAAATGAAAGTTTGATGAAAGGAGAACACGGAGAGCAAAAGGCTTCAAAACATGTAAAACATCTTGCTTAGTTGTACGCTAATGGTTGCTGTCTGGGACGGAGGGATCAAAGGAGTCAGAGGCAGCACCAGGGATCGTGAAAACCAGAGCTATATTAGAATAATTAGCTGTCCATGTATAAGAAACCGCAGCCAGAGCGATTCAGGAGATGCAGATTGTGGTCAAGGGACAAGCAAGGGTCATAAGTTGGTAACTGTGATGCAGGTGGGAAATTCAGTCGTTTACCTGTGGCACAGTCGAAGCAAGGAAGTCAGTCCAAGAGGGAGCAGGGATCGAGAGGACAAAAATTTTGAAGTATGGAGATTAAAAAGAACAAAGTGAGACAAAACAAACAAGAACACGAGGGAGCTGGGGCAGGAATGATGAGCTAAGGATCGGGATCACAAAGAAACCTTGAGAGAGCAGGAAAGAACGAGACAATCTGGCACTGACATATGTGAACAAACTCAAACTTAAAATGGGAAAATGAGTAAAAATGAAAAATAGGAGTGTAAAAGGCGTGATGAATGCATACAAGTATTGGAGCGGCAACTAGACGTTAAATGAATGATTGGAATCACTTAACAAAACAAAAGCAAACAGCCAGGAACACAGTGATACTCATACCAAGTTCGTGCTACAGGATTGTAGCCGTAATTTTCCACTCGCCGACAGTTTTAGGAGGTCTACGATAAAAGCCTTCAGATCATAGGCAAATCGACGTTTGCTCAGAGCTTGCAAACTGGTGCTTGATTGTTATTTGTGAACTGTTCAAAGAGGCAGTCGAAGAGTTGGCCAAGAGCTCACCGTTCCCTCGCAGACACCCGAAAGATTTAAAGCCAGCTGAATATCTGGTGGGGTCAAGGTGCCATGCTACGGGCTACAGACACTGAGAGTAGAGATGGGCCGGGGAGGGGAAATAAGAGGAGCACCGAAGCAGCAGCCAAAAACCACACGCAACGCAACAAGACCTGCAACTGCAAACCGCAAATCAGCACACAAACAACACAGAGCTCTGGTTTCCTGCGAGCATCCATATTGGGAGGACATACCTGGTATGGTATTGCGTCATTTCCCATGTCAGTTATCACGTGTGTTTTCATGACAAAAAGTCATTTGGAGACCAGACTCATTTAGGATTCCACCTTGTGAAAGATATTGTGAGATGTGACTCCCTGTCGCTGATCAATCATGTAGTGTGCAAACCATAATGACTTCTACATCACCGATTGCAAGACAGGAAGCTGTGTAGTGAGAGCAGTACAGCGAGCTGGCGACTTTGAAGGTCCTATAATGTGACCAAGCCTCAATTAACGGAGGCACGGGTCATGACAGGAAACGGTTTTCAGTATTGTTTGGATTGTATTGACATCCTTGATGCTTTTTGCAAGAATTCATAATCACAGCTAAAATGAGGGGGAAAAAAAATCTTCTTAGATTCATTCAAGAGGGAAGAATATTTTTTCAATTGATAATTTGACTTAAAAGGAATGAAAAGGGAAATAAGTCAATTTCACAGTTTTTTTTTTTTTTTTTTTAACAATTCAGGCCATTAAGGAAATTCAGAGAATACAGCAATTGTGCAATACCCACGCTCCCCAACCGGGACTTCTGAATTTACTGAATTGATCCATTAAAATTAAATTCACTCATATTTTCTTGACATTTTCAATGTTTTTCAGTTGAATTAATAAATGCTAATTATACTTACTGTCCTCCCACAGCACATACATTTCTCTGATACACAAGGCTGCCAGGTAGTGACATTTCTGCTCAGTATCCAGCTCTCCACATGTTTTATTCATTATTTGAGGGTTGCCAGGGCTGAGCCAGTGGAACGGGTCAATCCTTCCAGCCTAGTTCATTCACCCCTGTCTTTCACATCCACCCACACCAGCACTTCTGCACTGCTGCATTCACGCATGATGTTTTGAAACTTTCAAGTGCATTATATTGAATTTTAAAGAGAGTGGCACCTCAGGTGTTTATGAAAACGGCTGATGTGCTTGCAGGGCATGTGCACTGCTGGGACGCAACAGGCATTGGGATGGAAAGGGTTGTTATGTTACAGACTAAACATGTCAGAGAAACCCACCTCGAATGGGCTTTATTTTTATTTTTTTATTTGGTATTAAGCATTTGGTAACAAGAAAAGAGTGGGAGCTTGGATTAACCCCTTTGTGGAGATATAATATGATAATATAATATAATATGAAAAATAATTCCTAAATAACTCTGTAATTGAATTTCCAAATGTCTGGCTTCACTGGATTAAATTTCCACAGTCTCTGTGACACAAATACTGAGTTATAAAGTCTAAATAAGCTCATACATAACAGGAAAAATTGGCATCATTTGTATTCTGCGCAAAGGGGTTAAGCAAGGAGTGTAACAGTGCAAGGAGAGACTGGACAGACGCTAATGAACACGGGCCTGATCCACCTCAAGCTCTCAGCTAAGCTACGCACACAAACAGAAGTCAGGTCAGGGGAAAAATAAACAGGCTGCACTATATGAAAGGGGTCACTTGGGGGTCAGAGTGGGGCTTTCTCCTAGAAACCACAAACCACCATCTTTGTCAAAATGAGGTGAAAATGGTTGAGAGGGAGAGGATTAGGCACAGAGTCACTGGTCTCAAAATGTCAAAAACTGTTGTGATTATGATCAGGGGTACCCATGTTAATTTGCAATGCCATTCCCTTTCAAAAGCACTGAATGTACCCATATTTCCACTATCTATACCGTTGCTTCCTCATTAGAATAGTGGGGGACCTGGAGCCTACTGTAGCTGACTATGGGCGAAAGGCATGGACACACCAGGCTTGACAGTCCATTGCAGGACACACACAGCATTTGCACACCATTCATTCACACACTCCTGCCTGAATTTAGAGTCTCCAACTATCCTGAAATGCAGGTCTTTGGACTGGGGGAGGAAACTAGAGTCCCTGGAGGAAACCCACGTGAACACGGGGAGAACTTGTAACCTCCACTCACAAAAAAAGCCCCCCCGCCTAATCCAAACCCACGACTTTCTTGCTGTGAGACTGCAGTGCTATTCACTGAGCTACCATCTTGCCCGCATCAGAATTCAAGGAAATCAATTTTTGCATCTGCCTAAATTTACGTAAGCCTGCACCCCGCAAGTGAGACGTTAATAAAAATAAAAATTCACAGAAAAAGCAAACTGCCATGGCTATCTTTTGCTCTAAACTACTCCGGAATATAGAGACGGGTGACAAATTGAAGGAAAAACCTGACCAAGTGAGTTAAATACAGATGCTTCCAAACAGGCGTGGAGCATGACGCATTAAACATCCCATCGTGCCCTTGGGTGTAAATATATGGAAAGGAAGCTTGGTTTGATGAGTGCAGAAATGATTTGAATCCTATTCTATGGCCTCCGCAGTCAACAGATCTCAACCTGGTTGCACGCATACAGGAGATTTTGGACCAGTGCTCTCCAGTACAAAATACCAAATGAAGGAACATGTTTTGAAAGACTGGCATAGTCTCACTCTCTCCCTCTCTCGCTCTCTCTGGTAACTTGCAGCATCCATGTAAGGCCACACTGGAGCAGTTCTGGTGGGTCGTGGTGGCCCCCAACAGCTTACCACAAACTCACTGTTGGTTCTCTATTTAATCTTTTACCCGTCAATACCTACCTGTCTATGAAATGTTTAAGATGAGCTTTTTGCCTGATCTACTACTTTACTATGAGTCGGTGCTTATTGATCCCACAAATCTACTTCTAGTCCCCTGCATTAAACACAGCGTAGAGCTGAAGGCTGTTCAGATCAGGTCATGCCAATAATGCTTGCTCACAGCCAGCATCAATGCCAGAGAAGTTTTGCAAGGATATTGACGTCTTTGCAAATATTCCGTCAGTGTAAGTCATGGTAAAAAAAAAAAAAAAAAAAAAAAGCACTAAGTAAAAGATTGAGAAACACTGGAAGGTTCAATATTGCAAAAAAAAAAAAAAAAAACCCTTTCTCAGACTTTTTCCTCTGTACTCTGGGAAAATTTTTGATAAATGGATTCTGTCTCGCACTCTCTCTATATTCATGAAGCAAAAATGAATTAGTCTAAGTGCACTTGATTTAATTTTGCTGCACTTTTCAACTGTCCAAAAATGCATAATTAAGAGCACTGGTACATTATGTCTGTAATGACTATTGTTAAGGAAAATGATTTTTTAAAAGGGTTTGTTAACCTTTTTCACCCATTGTTTGTCCTTGTCTTCCACAGGCAAAACCATTGGTTCTCACGACACACACAGAAAATCAATATTGCAGTATCATCACTTCACATATGAAAGTAACCCTCTGAGGGGTGTACACTTCACTGGTTATCATCCACGTTTTATTCATTAGATGCTTTATGCATCAATGGGGAGAAAACGGTTTTAATTGCAGTGAAAAATCTCGTACAAAGAATCTTTAATGGTAAGTTAATTTGTTTGGATATTATGAATGCTTTCTACAATGTTTTACACCAAAAATCACAAACTGACTCATATTTCCATATTATGTTTCTAAAATTGCATGCACAAGTAAAACAAAAGCTGTCAAATGCCATTCAATCCCAATGTCAGCGATGCAATATATGATTTTAACGTGAAGCATACTGTAGCCATTGCCAATTCATTCATTTGATGGAGGAAAACAGCTCCTTTTATGAGAGAGAAAAGCCCACAGGAGTGACACTGTGCATTAGTGGCATTACTAAGAACGGTCTGAGGAATAGAACAAAGCTATTCATAATTTTCTTTCTTTCTTCACGGTCTTCAGAATTAATGCAACTGTACTCCCTGGTTGCCTTATGACAAAAATTTCAGCAAATTACTTGTACTTTTACTTCATTTCTCCAGCCGGGTTTCCCAAGCATGAGGAATGGAAATGTTTTTGCGGTGTGTTCAAATACGAAGGGGCAGCAGACCCTTTGCTAACCTGGTAAGATAGTTCCACATTTTTAAACATGACACAGACAGGTACTGGGAAGAACAATTTCATCAAATGATTAGTATTCCATAGCCATCTAGTGTGTGCTTTTCACTGGATCAAACAAAGCAAACGAAACAATAAAAATCACTGAAGTACAGTAATTCCCTTTCGGGGAGATAAGTATTATCAGGCCAAGACAGTTGTCACTTGCAAGAGCAGGAGCGTCAATTGACAGCTTGTCAACTTGCCTACTGAACATTCACTTATCCAGAACAGACGAGCAACAACCACCCTCATGTGCATTAATCTGTTCAGAGTGAATGGCAGCCAAGAACCACAAATTTTGAAAACAGGAAAGATCAGGAGCAAGGAAAAGGATGTAAGTCTGAGCAGAGTGGAATATCTGACCGACAGAAAGCACTGCATATAGTTTCAGTGCAGTGGCCAGTCTCACTGGACTTGAGAGGATGGAGTAGTTTGTTCTTCATTGATCCCTCCATTCATCCATCAATCCATCCATTCATCTATCCATCATTAAACTCAATTATTGCTGATCACGCTGCAAACATGAGGAGATAATTTCGTCCTAACAAGTATTGAATCATTGTGTTTATGCCTAAAGTGTAATCATCAGCACTTTTTGGCAAAAGACGACAAAAATGCTGAGTTGAGACTTGCTTCAAGTGTCCAGATAGACACAGACCCAGGAACAGACCGAAGTAGAAATCCCAAAACTTGAGTTTTTAATATCAAGTGTGGTTCAAAGACACAACCAGACCATCGAGGTCAATAATCAGGCCGATAGAAATGCAGTGCAGAATCGGGATCCGAGAGGGTGTGGTCAGAGAGGCAGGGCTTGAGGTCTAGGAGGCAAATTTCAGCACCAAAAAAAAGGATCTGAGGATGTAGTCAAAAGCCGAGGCAAAAAGTCAGGAATTGGGGAATCAGAATACATGTGAGACGAGAATATACACACAGAGAAATTTGTCCTAAAGGAACTGCTGATGAAAGCACGCAGAGGCACAAGGAACAGAAGCTCAACAACCGAGCGATGACTGAATGGAAAAGGGAGCACACATGCGCACAGACCCGATAAGTCGTGCAGGAAACTGGTGCGGAGGTCTGCAGAGGAGGCAGAGCGAGAGCTGAGACAGCACAAGGGAAACAACAGTATAAAAAGATATAATTAAGGGGCAAAGGAAAGGACTTACAGAGGGAAAGGAAAACATGCATGTGGACAAGAATAACACGGAACTTAACTGACACGGAGACAAGAAAATCTCGACACGGAGCGAACAGACACATGAATATCTTACATCAAGATTTGTCAATGTTCAAAGGTGTTATATGCAAGGGTTCATCAAATTTGAGTATGTGTGACTGTTATATGCAATGGGTTATTAAAATAGGTGTCAATGGGTGAAAAAAATGTCAAAGATCACAAACAGCCATTTTTCAGAAATTGTCAAACCCCGTCATTGTAAAATACCAAAATTCAGCTCCTTATCCATATCAGAAAGGTCAAAAATGGGCAACTTAAGTTTTCAGTATGACCACCCTGCCAAGCTCACTTTTGTTAGATGTGGGGCTGAAATGTAAACCAAAGTATTTTATGTACTAAAGACGCTGCACACCAAGTTTTTTCAAGTTTGATAAATAATTTTTGGCTGCTTGAGTTTATGAGTCAAATTGTTTAAAGACGAAGGGCAATGAAAGACAATGGCAGACAACAACAGAGGACGACGGACAATGGCGTTTGCACTATCTCAATGACATAGTGGAGCATGCACATGCACACAGTTATGGTTTTCAATGTACATTTTCAAGAATTTTTTCAATGTTTCTATTCAAGTATGGGTACACTCTGATATACGATCCACCTGGGGAGCAGCTGAAATGTATGCTTTCTATAGGCAAGACCAAAATCAAATTGCTCACTCATTATAATAGTCTTGCCCAATGACTCAAATTAGTCTGTTATTGATCATTATGAAATCCTGGCAGGATATTGATACAGTATTGGTACAGTGGGTAGCGCTGTTGCCTCACACCAAGAAGGATGTGGATTTCTATCCAGGCCTGGGACCTTTTTGTGGGAGTTTTAATATTCTCCCTGTGTTTGCCTGGGTTTCCTCCAGGTACTTTAGTTTCCTTCCACAGTCCAAATACATGCTTGCTAGGCTAATCGGAGACTCTGAATTGCCCATTAGTATAAGCATCTGCACCTGTTTAGAAGAGCAAGACGGGTGGTATGGAATAACTCAGAAACTGCTGAGTAAAGTGAAAGCCAAACAGCATTTATTATTGCTGTGTGTATCTCAGGTTGCGTTCAAAAACAGTACACGACTAAAAAAACGGAAATTTGTCCAGCACTGTGAGCAGTGAGAATCAGTATGCAGTTTTCAAAGTCTGAGGTTTAAAATCTGCAGTTTTCCAACCAGCTAGCCTCAATTAGCACATCTAAATTACACCTAAAATCATCATCCTTTGGATGTTTAATGTTCGACACCATTATCCAGCACCAACAAGAAGGTGTGAAGCTGTATTTTTCACAGTATTGCATGAAACGCATCTGATTTTAGATGTTTCAAACTGGCATAAAAATGATAGGGCAAGGATTTTTGGAGGGCATTTGTATTTATTTTATAAAATTTAGAATTATTAATTGCTGTAACGGTTATGCTTCGTGCACAGTTCGGATGCAGGGAGGACAGGAAGTTGAGGACTGGACTCAGGTGCAAGGATGGACTTGGTTGTATTTTTTATGCCTACTGCACAACAGAAGGCACAAACGTTGCAATACAAAACAAAAAGGAAATGAGGTTCCTTAATAAACACTAATAGTAATATAGACTCTGGTCTTTAGCTGCAGAAACAATGTGTTACAAACAGGAAAACAAAAGAGAAAACGAGTTTCCTTTAAATAAAGTGCTGGTTTAAAACAATAAACAGCTCTACGTTAGATTTACAGAATAATACACGAAACACGGAGAAAACGTCTATACAAGACTCAGAATACAGCACAGGCATGTAGTTACAAGACTTCGCAATGGCTAAGTGCGAAGCTTCGTCTTAAATAGAACACTGCTACCGCACAGTGGAAATGGACAACAGGTGCAGGTGATAATTGAATAATGGGCGAAGTGTAGTCCGGGTCTGAGTAGACCGGTGAGCTGGACAGCTGGAGGCGTGGTCTTACAATTGCAATTGAATTCCATTTCTAAAATACAATACAAAATTAAATGAAGAGTTTGATTCCAAAACGCAATATATCCATTTTACTCATTTTGAGTAAATCAGCTTTTTCTGTGTTGGCGCCTATTGTATTTTATAAAGAAACACAAACTTTGACCATGAAAAAATACACTCTATAGTATGAATTTAAAAAAATGAAAATTTGCCATGTGTAAGAAGCACAGGGATATTGCTTCATGGTATTAGCTAAATTTTTGTAATTTTGGCATTTATTGCGTTTTAGAACCAAACTCTTCAAATTTCTTAATATTTAGAGGAGAGTATTTTTTCCTGTTCAGCTCAGGATCTCATGGGTCTTCCTCATGAAGCTCTGGGAACTCAAGTACCCACAAGTAAGTGAAAAAAAAAAAAAAAACAATCATAAGATGATGTTCAATGTGAGATTAGCAGAATAGAGAGCTCCCGAAGTACAAAAACTAAAAGTTTGAAGGACAACCTTGCAGTGGCTAACCTCAGGCAAATTTTTAAAGCTTACATCTGCAAGGAGAATTTGTGAGCCTGTCAACTTGAGAGAAAAGTTTCAGCTTTATATGCCAATCTACAGAGCACATTTATGAACATCTTCGGAAAGCTTGCCTTGGCCTCCTCAAAACACAGGACAAGCTCTGTCATTTAAGGTGAAGCTCTGAACATTTATGATCATTTTGATTGTCAGGATGGAGAGATTGCAAATCCGAGACCTCCCAATTTCAGCTACAGGCAATCCCAAATCAGCAAAACAAGGGACAGTATGTTACCTTAATATTGAAACTGAAAGCAGTGGTTTGTATATTATCTTTCACCTGTATTATGTTGCGTTGCAAACAATACAACACAATGTTATTTGATGTTTTACCACGTGATTTTTTTTTTTTTTTTTAATATACATTGTAGACCTATTGTTTCCAATGTTTATATGTGTCTGTTTGTATAATATCCTCGCTAACTACTGTGTAATGAACATAATTTATGGATTGGTTACATATAATAAGCAGTCATTGATTTAATTTGTAAGGACTATATCTTAGAGATTATAGTTGTTCTAAAGAGCTGGAATCACATTATGGGAGAGATTGACTTCCTGACATGACACCGGCACTATGCTTTGCTTCTACAAACTGGGAGCTTGCTAACCGCTACCTGCTGCAGGTAGTTTACTGACTAGGTATGAGCACCTCATACAACCCCACTTCCAAAAAACCCAAACTACCGCTTTCAAAACAGAGTATTATCTAGCAGGGACCTGTTAGTTAGGCTAACAGTATGTTTTTATATGTTCTACATGTCAGGTGTCCTATGAGATACTTGCATTGACCTCATGAGCATTATTTTGCTGACAAAGGTCCTCAGGGGACCCTAGGTTCCATCTTTTCAGTTAAGAGTGCTGTCTTTGTATTTTGTTATTAGGAAAAAAAAAATCACAGATCACACATATACACAAACATACACACGCATTCACACAAACACACACACATACACACACATATACACATACATACACATGTTCTGAAACAGAATTGTCTTATTTGTGTTTTTTTTGTTGTGGTATAAACCTTCCTCTTTGAGGTTTCAAATTATTTTTTGTTACTAAATAAAGTTGACCTCTGGAGAGGGTGGGTGGGTGGTGGCGGGACTATATAAAAAAACAAAAAAAAAAAATTTAAGAGTGCTGCCGTACTTTTTCAGTGTTTGTGCTAATTTTCCAGGAATTTCAGTAATTAATAACTGTTGACAAAAAAAAAACAAAGAAACAAACAAAAAAAACTGCAACAAGGACATCTGCATTATATCGGTCATGACCATCAAACCATGAAAATAAGCACAGATAATGCTTTTAACAAACAAAGACCACAAAGGGAAAACGATCAATCCAAAATTCAGTCCAAATTTTGCATTTTTGTATATTTTACATATTATATAGGCTATTATTATACTATTTATAATAATATATAATAATATTATATATTATTATAACATTTTATATATTTAATATTTATTGCATATTTTTTCAGTGCTTTGTTTCTAAGATCATTTTGAATTTTCAATTCATCATTTCTCCACAACATGAAAATGTGACACTGATCATTTTTCCATTGTGGTCTTCAAATCATCTCAATTTTGAGCTCATTTGATATAAATTAAGCCTATGTTGTAAACTGAACTGCTTTCCATAAAGTATCCTCCGCAAACCAATGTTCTCCTGCGGGGGTCTGATTTTAATCATTTCCCTCATTAAGTATGCCATACAGAACAATATGGACATGGAGTTTAACAGGAAAATTATTTTCCAAAGAAACTAATTTTGAAAACAGTCTTGCTTGTAAGTCAATTACTACCCAATAGCAGTGAACTGCAATTTACAATACAATAGTGCCCAAGTAAAATAGTTTTGTGACTAAAACACGCATCAGAAAAACATTTGATATTTTTACAATTACCATTCTAAAAAAATCCAGGTGTTTATAGAGAGCAGAATCACAAAACAAGGATTTTGCTTTAAAGTATTGTAAGCCAGCTAATATTATTATGGGGGAAAACTTCTAATTATTTATTGCAAATGTTTACAACAAGCCACTTCAAAAAGAAAGAAGAACATACTGCACCTGCCACTATTTCAGAATGGAGTGAAATATTACCAACCTCTTCCACAAAAAAAAAAAAAAAAGGAAATTAAAATAATAATGAAACAAAGAAAACGTCATTTTAAGATCTACACGCTGTTATCTGGTAAAGCACTATCTACACCGTAGGGTATTTTTACAATAAAACGTATTTTTATTCAACTATTAAGCATATTAATCAGTGAACATCACTTCATTGTTAAGGTGGGTGAAATAATATAAAGTTATGAAAACGCAAGGTGCCAATTAAATGCATTAGGTTTTCATTTTGTGTTTGCTTACCTGCAGCAATAAATTTGTTCCACTCTTCCTTATGCACGGGGACAATGGTTTGGGTTCCCTTGTCTACTCTAAACTGCCTTACATTGTATGTGCTGTCATTATAACTTTTCATTTGAGTTAACTAAGTAGTCCCTCAGAGGTAGAGAGATTATGTGTTTTTTACTCATAGTGGAAGAAGTTAGCTTCTTGAGTTGACATGATGTGACATGAGTTCAACTTAATGTGCCTTCCTCTGCAAGCTAAATGCCTGGCCTGGATCGCATGTTGAAGCACATCTACAATGCACTGTTAAGCCCATGAAATTTTGAATATCACAGCTTAGGCCAGTGACGGGTCGCTCCGATCCTGGAGAGCCGCAGGCGTGTGGTCTACTTTCAATCAGCAGGCTGTGAATGGATGGAAAATAAGAGGTGTGGTCTCATTCGCCAATCAATGCCTGAAATTAATCACTCATTTGAAAACACACTGAAAGCTTACACGCACTGTGGCTCACCAGGACTGCCCATTTCTCATTTAGGCAATGTGTGATTTCCAATAATTCAGGTGTAAAGCCGCTTTCACACAGGACGCGAAACCAATTTTTCGCACGACGGATTACATTGAAAGTCAATGCAAAGACGCGAATATTATTCGCGTCTTTGCATTGACTTTGAATGTAATCCGTCGTGCGAAAAATTCGTTTCGCGTCCGGTGTGAAAGCATCTTAAGTCCTCATGATTCTTCGCTGTCTGTTTCAGCTACAATTCAGTTGATGAAAGAGTAAGTAATACATTCTGTTATGCCCCCTTTTGCATTTATCTTAATATCCCATGATTAACTTCAATACTCTACACATTACATTGCTACTATTCGCATTTAAGTCTTTGAGTGATTATGGGCGACAAATGGTTAACCTTCATGGATGATGTTGCTTAGTACTTCCACACAGAACAATCATTTACCTTCCGTAAACTCCATTCTCATAAAGTGGGAAGTAATGTGCCCTTAAATGTGCTCAGTTTGTAATGTGATTAATGGATTTTACGAGGAGGATATTATAGCTAATATGTTTATGACAAATGCAAAAGGTATATTATTAAACATGTCTATGTGTAGTTAAAGAATAGCTGGGAACTGTGGGGCTCATGGGACCTCTGTACTGTTCTTATTTCTAGGATAATTAATTTACTCCTTTACAGTATATTTCTTTACCTTCTGTCAGAGTTATTCACACAGTAATAGGTAAATGCATTAAATGGGCTGCCATTGTACGAATTATTGCCCTTATCCTGGTTTTCAAGGCAAAATGTTCAGAGTCATTGCATAGTTATAAGTGCACCCTCTGTGTGCACATACCCTAGAATTACCCATTTGGGTACTGAATGGAAAATCAGCAGGTATATGGGCTTTTTCATGAGAATGATTCCATGTTTTATTTGATGGACAGAGATATGGGAGGACTGATAAAGTGGGATTACATCCACTCGCCGAATGTTAGCTCTCTCTCTCTTTTTTTTTTTTTTTTGGCTCTTTTGATATCTCCAGATTCCAGACAGTGTCATTGCATGTAAAGACACTTTTTTCAGTTACTGTCTCCCCATTCAGTTTGATCTTCACTTTTTAAGGTGGAAAACGAATAAGAAAACAATTTCAAAGCCCATTTGACTCGTTTGTGACAGCAGAAGAAGAGGAGCGGAGGAGGCATGCAAGGACAGCAATACAAATTAGGAATTGGTCCACATCCCCCAGCAGAGATGCCACTGTGGTTTGAGTGACCTATTTATTCCGCCGGAGACAATGAGAGGTGCAGCTGTGTCTCCAGGCCCGTGGAGGTATAATGGTCAGAAGGATTTAGCATTGTGGGGCTGATTATCCCTCCAACATCACATCAGTCATTTCAGTTTGAAGGATTTCAACTAAACATAGCGAGGCCCTCAAATAATTTTTGTACTTTGCACCAGCTTTGACGACCTTTATTGAATGACCTCGTATTTTTTCTCATATGCAGCTTCCCTTGTGATTTTAGCATTTGGTCAATATTTAATCCGCTACGGAGGGTTCCAGTTATGAAGACTTAGTCAGGCTGTGACTGGGAAAATCGTGCATAAACATGGTTCTTCATTGTTTTTTCTTACGGTATGTCCAGATTATAGGTATACAATTAATAATGACTGAATCACATTGAGCTCATTAGGTTTTGCACCATGCTGTTGCCATATTCTGCCTCGATATTCAGGAAGTTTACTAAGATTTCAACTGAAATTTGAAGTTTTTTTTGTTCTTTTCTCTGAAGGGAAACATATTCATTAGGGTCAATAAACAATAAAATAGCTTGCAATGGTATAGACAAACATAATAGGGGAAAATGTTCGGGCATGAGAAAAGAGAAAATGGAAAGAGTGATCAATGAACTGGAGTGGTGTAATACATTTCAGTTCCTTCTTTAAAAGCATTCTGTTGTATTTTCGGCAGCTTCTCTCCATTTGAAACTGGGATCCCTTATAAGCTCGGTTTTCCCCGCCTTTGTTTACTATTACATAGTTTGTTTCAAGGTAACTATAAACTGAAGCAGTCCACATTAACTGCAATCAAAAGAGGACTGATCAGGTACAGGCTGAAAGCTAAACCTCTTCTAGCTTGTGTGCGTTCAGCTAGCTAGAGCAGCCACCTTTATGAACATGTGTCAACGGACAACTTCGTTGATTAAGACTGAGCATAACATTTTTTTTGGCTATTAATGAATTTGAATGAATAGTAGTGGTCCAAGACATTCTTGTGTTCAAAAATGTACCCTTATCTTGGCAGAACAGTCAGTGCCTGATTGAGCAGTCCGACTAGGACTTCACTTTCAGCAGCTGCAGCCAAATTGATTCAGTTAGCTAACCTACGCTTTTTATTTTGTATTATTAGTTGCCCCAACTACTCGTCATAAAGTGCTAAAAAGTGATACAAGAGGTCATTTTGCATGAACTCATTCACTTTGAGACAGCTCCTAATAGCGCGATGGGGAATTAATGGCTCGTTGACCATGTTTTTCTAGAACCTTCATGTTTCATGTCGCAACCCTATCTAGGAACTTTGCTCCCTGCTTTCTGTGTAAGAAGCCTGATGCATTATGGGATACACTTAGCCCTGAATATCGCTCCGAAGCAATAAAGGTTTATAAAGTGTGGATTAAGTGCACCTAAACCTGGGCATTTTCAGAAATAGGACAGTCTTCCACACTTACTTGGTGGCTGATGAATGTGCACTCTAGACCGCAAGACTGCAAGTGTGGGTATTAGGACAAAGTCCATGTTTCATTGAAAGGTAACCAATGTGTTTTTTTTTTGAGATATAATTTACGCACTCTCTACAGATACGGCAGTTTTTATTGGTGCGGCAGTCGATTTGAAGGGATAAGGATTAGGGATTATGGTTAGGGGAAGGGTTAGGGTTAGGGTTAGGGTCAGGGTTAGGGTCAGGGTTAGGTTAGGGCAGGGTTTGAAATGGGGACTGCCGTACCTCTATACATAGAAAATGCATTGGAAAACTGCCGTACCCGTAGCAACTGCCTATAATTTAATGGATATGACCAAAACAAACGGGAATAAATAAATGTTTTCTCCGAGAACGCTTGCAATCCCCCAAATATTGAATGTGAAAATAGTTTTTGGGACCCGAAAAAAACCGTGCCATTTGAAATAGCTTATTAGTATTCACGAGTATGCAAAAATGATGTCACGCGACAGCGGATGTGCGCGGTAGAAATGAAGAGAAGGTGGCCAACAACAAAATAACGCGACCAAAGAAATATCTGACTGATTTGGCCGCAAAAGTGCTATAAAAGGCCAGGAAGAAGATTTATTGAAGACCAGTATAAATTTAAAAGGCCAAAGTGATCGCTGGCAAACTTTTTATGCTAGGTTTGGAGATTTTTCCGATGAAGATGTGGCCAACCTTTTGCTGGATACGTAGGTAAACTTGATGCCTGGTGCAAAATGCTAGATTTCCCTGTTTCCTAGTACTTTCAGATTGTTAATGTACTTGAAATTGTCCCATATTTGTAACCAGACATATTTATAGTAATGAATTTCCAGGGCTGCCAACTCTCACGTATTTGGCGTGAGAAATGCATGAGATTCAGTGGCATATTCACATTCCTGTTCTGTAGTCAGCAATCACTCAATCAGCGCAATGCATGTGTTTCACGTTCGTTCAAATTGTTTCAATGAAATTTTCGTTCAAATTGTTTCAATGAAATAAGACCAATTGAAACATTTTTACGTTTTCCATTGCTTCCAACCCCCGAGTAAAGAAAAGCGTGAGAAGTCAGGAGTCATAATTGATTTCCATGTTATTAGTGGTGAAATCCACCGTTACGCATGTGAAACTGATAAACCTCCATGCACAAGGACTTCAATTCCACCTGAGAATCTCTTTCAAACGCGCTGATTGAATAATTGCTGACTACAGCCTGGGAACGCGAATATGCCACTGAATCTCACGCATTTCTCACGCCAAATGCGTGAGAGTTGGCAGCCCTGAATTTCTACTGCATAAATGTAATTTATTTACTTGCAGTCAAATCTGATGACTGATCTGACGCAAATCGCTCCTGCATATTAAGTAGTAGGCACGTCGAAATGGCCGCAGTCCAGCAGCCACTGTCACTGATCGTAACAGTCGAGTGATTGCTTTCCTTTGGAATTTATCCTTGTTAGGGGTCGAGGACGACATTAAAACTCACCCACAAATCTTTTTATTGGAACAGCCTGGCAAATTATGCAAAAATAAGTTGGGGATAAGGAACGAATTGGTTACCTTTAAGCAGTTTGAAGGAAGTGAAAATAGTGGAACCAACCAATATGGCTTAGTCTCATCCAGATGGCAAACCAGTAAAAATGGTAACAAGTTAAACCACAACAATGGCTGCACAGAAATGTTGGCCACAGGACAATATGCATGACAGATCTATTCTGAATGTAGCCTGCGTGTCGGCCACATAAATGTCCATAATCTATCCCATCACTTTCATGCAAATGGTACGTTTCGATTCATCGATCCAAGTAATTTCAATCTGAATGAAAAAAGCGCGCATGCAAACCAAGCTATTTAAAAGGGTTCGCCTGAGTTTGCAGCAGAGTCTGCTCAGGATAAAACATCTTTTCTGGGCCACTCAGTGCTCACTGGTCTGGCTCTGTGACCTGCTGGCAGTGCAGTGCTTGAGAGCACATGTTCCCAAACTAGTACCTGTGCCCAGAAGCCTGTTCTAGAGCTGGGAGTTAATTTTCTCCACAGTTCCTAATAAAATATGCAATTAAACTTGAGGAAAACACGTGGAATGAGTTTTGTACTCTCTAATACTCATTTTACAGTAAAATATTCATGTCAAGGTTTGGTTCTTGGCTGGACCCAAATGCAGAACACAGACACTGAGTTGTGGATGAAGAAGGTGGGTTTCTTGTGGAAAACAGCAATGGTGTGGCAGAGGGAGCAGGTGCTGTGGTCTGGGGGAAAGAGGGATGATGGTGTTTGTGAAAGCTGAAGGCAGGCAAGCAGACAGGCAGGCAGGCAGGAGTGGTGTGGACAGGCAGCGGAACACAGAGCGTGGGAGGAGTCCTGGAAATGGGGAAACACAATAGTTACTTCAAGGAGGAACTGGGGAAACACAGAGAGGTTATCTCAAAATTTACTGTAGTACAGAGGCGGTCCGTTGGCAGTTACAAAGGCCCTCAGAAACCTTGCCTTTCAATACGCAATAACCTAAACCTCTCGCAGTTTAATTTTCCTGATTTACAACAGCTGCTCGGACTAATTGCTCGAATGACAGTCAAATTTAATTTCGATAGCACTGTTATACAATACATCGCAATTATTAGGCGTTTTCTTCCGCACGGAAATGGTGACTTAAAATATCAATATGGCTTTATAAATTCTGCGCTCATGTAGCTCGTGAATTGGCTCAGATTAGCATAAATTAGTTTGCAAGGCTCATTAAGCAATACGCCACTAGACTCCGTTCTATATTCTGAATGAAGTTATGACTAAAGGGCACTGTTAGGCACAGTGCGGATCTGTGTGACAATCGTACGGATGGTGAAAATAAATGCTGCAAAGTCAGCGAAAGTTTTGGTTTTTTTGCATTTATATTGCCATCCTTACAATGCTATATCAATTATATAAATATAGGCAATAGGTATTCACTTTTTCATTATCATTTCTCATTATAGGTCATGTATTGGTCTTGGTTATTCAGTCAATAAATTGTGTGATTGTTAATCAGGCGAACTAAAACGAGAACAGCTTGAGGGCAATCGACTGATAAAGGGTGCGGTTACGCAGAACACCTGATGGCACGCCACTGCTCTAGTAAAACACCGGCACAGCCAAGAGAGTTTCTACCGCTAGTAGAGGCTGAACTTCTGGAGCGAGTGCCAGGGTTCTTATACTGCAGAGCTTGATGAGCTGCATGAGAGCAGGTGAGGTGGTGAAGCAGGAGTCTGGAGAGTGAGTGGCCATGCCCACATCCACAGAGACACACAGGGGGAGGAGAGTGAGTGGCCACGCCCACATCCACAGAGACACACAGGGGGAGGAGAAAGAGTGGCCACGCCCACATCCACAGAGACACACTGGGGGAGGAGAGAGGGAACACATGGGAGGCGGGAAAACACAGGAAAAGCACTAGCACCAGGGCCGGGGCCGTGAATATTCAGCGTTCAACCAGGTCTGACTGTTTATTTGTGTCCGCCAGTAGCTGCGTTTACATGGGTCCAAAAATCCTACTTATAATCAGATTGACAGGCTAGTCAGATTCAAAATGTCTCATGTAACCACCTTAGCCAATCCGATTCACCCAAATTGGTTTAAATTTTCAATTGGATTGAAAGAGGTAGTCGACGCCGATTGATAATCCGCTTGATGCCGCATATAAACGGCTGAACAGAGCGGATTCGGTAGATGGATTGGATTATTCGTTCTGCGCACGCGCTCCCTAGTACGTAGGAGTCATGTAATGATATCGTGGGGAAAGTCAAAACCTTTTGCGCGTGTCAAAGAAACTGTAATCAGTTTCAGCTGGGGCCATGTATACGCGGATTGAACGTGGATCGCTTTACTTAGCGTTCATGTATACACATCGAATCAGATTCATTTAATCCGTTTGATTTCAATCAGATTGAAGAAAACAATCCATGTAAACGCAGCCATTGACAGACACTTTCAGAAATTTACTTTGTTTGAGCTGAATTAAGCCTAGATATTTTACGCTGTACTGCCTCAAGCTGAAAATGTGAATAATACGTCCCTCCCACGCTATGGTGTGAACTGCATTCAAAATTCTTCTGGATGACTGGATGTGCTTAACAAGAAGCCATATAACGTTTTATTTTAATTGAACAGTTTCAGTGACGCAATCTGAGGACACTCTTACAGAGCCTGGGTATTGCAACTGTAGTTCTATGATTTCTTCATGTGATCACCAAATGTAGGTTGGATTGAAAAAGCTGGAATCTAAATTGTTGCCGGTATTTTCTGCTTTTGTGACAGTTGCCAAAAATTTTGGCGTTGATATATTGTTAATGCACCTGTCATTCTGAGATAAAATTTGAATGTAATATCAGTGAATTGCTGACGTAGTATGGGCTGTAATTCTTCCATTTTTCTGTTAGAAGTTACCAAAGTTAATTGTTTATTGAGTTGAAGCAGGTTTTTTTCGTTCTGTAACATGGGCTACAATGTGCAGATCATTACTACCTTACATATATTATAAAAAATTGCAGTCTCATGGATCATGATAAATTGTTGAGCGAAAACCAGAATTCATTTCGGGGGGTGAAAACACAATGATAAAATCTGATGAGGACCCCAAAAAATGCTATGGATGGCTACAGCAGATGGAACTCATTAAAATACAAATTATTCAACTTATCAAAATATTAAATGGAATTCTAGACTGAATGTGGCATACCACGATACGACAACACAGCTTGGGCACTGAAAACAAGACATTATTATCCCTAACCTTGATAGAGTGATAAAGAACTGTACAGAGAGCTGTATCAAGTGCAATCATCCCCTTCCTGCAGTTACTCAAAATTGGTTTTATTATAGCACAGTCACAGACTAACATCACCATAGCAACGTACTATTTATTTTCAGTTATGCCATCCTGTTTAATTTAGCTCCCACTGTTCCATAATTTACATTTTTCCATATACAATGATCTATGTAAAAGCGGTATTATCCTTCTCATGCCACAAGAGATATTGCAGAAAGGCATGAACAAATGATCTCTTCCAAAATCTGCGCTTTTGGGATGCTTTCACTGTACCTGGATGGTTCAAATTATCAAAAGTTATTTTCAATTTTTCATGATCAGATTACATCACCATTCAGTGTCTCTGAACAGTAGGTATCCCTGTCATTCAGTATGTTTCCATATCCAATGTTTACAGAGCATTTGCAAGGCACAAACATACGTGTAAGTATGTAGGGTTCTCATTCTCTGTGTAGTAAATTACAAATGACATTATTCAACAGGATTTTATGCGGAACTTGTGCTCACCCTCAGATGTCTCGATCCCCTCGCTTCATGATCAGTTTGGGTTGTTGTCCAGAATCTGTCACGTACAGGCTGTAACCAGATGTAGCGCTCTTGAGCTACTCATGGCTGTCCTAAGCGGGGTCGGTCAGTGACAGTGCCTGTGTTCCATTCTCGGATAGACAGCCAACTGATTGTTGAATGGTGACAGTGCAAATGATGCACCTCCTCTCGGCGGCTGAGACCTGCCCATAAAATTCCAATGGCTCTTTTTCTCTCTCCTATGCCACAAGCCGCTTCATTTTCTTGATGCTGTAGCATTTTTCTTTTTTTTTGGTTGGCTTTATGTAGGCTATTAACCACACCCAAAAGAACACGTCAAGTGTCACTGTACACATCACAAACAGCCTAATGTTTGTTATTACTGAAGTGCTTGGCGCGTTCATGTGGTGCGCGTCAGGATTACAAATCCAAATACAGTACATACCTCACCGTTGCATTTTAACGGAGCTAAGTGTGTATATATATATATATATATATATATATATATATACTACTCAAAATTTGATAGGGATCATAGAAATTTTTTTGTGAAATGACATGCAAATTTGGTAACTGCCACTGATGAACAATATATTGGATAAATGACATGCAGTCAGACACAAAACACATTTGCAAGTGCATTTAATGACATTAAATGAGCGTGCAGCCTCACACTTTTGGCTTTCACGAACACTTCATGGTTTCACCTCTGACATGTAAAGTGAAAACAGACAGTGTTCGTTTGAAGTTTCATTACCACAGTTAATGTCAATAACGGGTATGGCCTCCCCTAGCTTGAATGACGGCTTGACAACGTCGGGTCATACTGTCAATCAGAACCCGGATGCTTGCAATTGGAATGTTGTTCCATTCTTCAACAAGGGCATTTCCGAGCTCTTCTAGAGTTGTGGGTTGTGCCCTACGACCGGAAATGGCGACCTGCAGCATGTTCCACACATGCTTGATAGGGTTTAGGTCCGGCGAACGCGCGGGCCAGTCCATGCGGACAATTGTCCCCTGCTCTAGGAATTGATTCACCACCCTAGCACGATGGGGGCGGGCGTTATCATCCATCAAGATGAAATCAGGGCCAACAGCACCAGTGTACGGTCTTACGTACACATTGAGGATTTCATCCCTGTACCGTACCCCTGTCATCGTCCCTCTCCCCATGACATGCAGGTCCGTTCTGCCGTTCCTGCTTATTCCTCCCCAGACCATAATTGATCCGCCACCATAACGGTCGTGTTCATTGATGTAGGCATCATTAAATCGCTCACGTTGTCTTCGCCACACCCGTTGCCTCCTGTCAGTAAAGTCCAAGCAATATCGGGACTCATCAGTAAAGAGAACTGGAGCCCAATCGTTGTGTGTCCATGTGACATGATCATGAGCCCAATCCAAACGGTCACGCCTATGACGCACGGTCAGTGGGATTGAACACATGGCCTTCTTGAGTGGAGGCGGCAGTATGAAGACGATTCCGTATCGTCTGAGTGGATACCCTGACCCCTGAGGCGTTATGAAGGTCATTTCGTAGGGTGGTGGCTGTCCAGAAAGGATGACGTCGTGCCTGAAGTGTCAGAAAGTGGTTTTGTCGTTGTGTAGTCGATCTCTGACGACCACCCCCATGACGGTGTGCTGCTGTACCAAACGTTTGATGCCGGTTCCACGCTCTGTTCACAACGCTTTGGCTGACGTTAAGTGCATTATCAACGTGACGTTGTGAGAAGCCAGAGTCAAGCATTCCGATGCATCTTCCCAATTGCTCTGAAGTCAATCGACGTCTAAGACGTTGAGGAGACATTGTTATTGCTAAATGTAATGCAAAAAATTTGGGAACTTCCAAATTTTCACCAACAAGCAACACAACGTCTGAGTTGAAATGGTGAAGTGTTAGTCAAAGCCAAAATGTGAGGCTGCACGCTCATTTAATGTCATGAAATGCACGTGCAAATGTGTTTTGTGTCTGGCTGCATGTCATTTATCCAATATATTGTTCATCAGTGGCAGTTACCAAATTTGCATGTCATTTCACAAAAAAATTCCTATGATCCCTATCAAATTTTGAGTAGTATATATATATATATATATATATAATACAACCCCAATTCTGAAATAGTTGGGACAAAGTGTAAATTGTAAATTAAATCAAAAAGCAATGAATTTCAAATCACACCAGCCAGTATTTTATTCACAATAGAACAGAGATAACATAGCAAATGTTGAAACTGAGAAATTTTACAATTTTATCCACAAAATGAGCTCATTTCAAATTTGATGGCTGCTACAGGTTTCAGAAAAGTTGGGACAGGGGCCTGTTTACCATAGCTTCCCCTCTTCTTTTTAACACAGAGTTGAGGCATCTGGGCATTGAGGAGACAAGTTTCTTGAGTTTAGCCATTGGAATTTGATCCCACTCTTGTTTAATTCAGGCTTCCAGCTGCTTGAGAGTTTTGGGTTTCCTTTGACGGACGTTTTGTTTAATCTTGCGCCAAATGTTCTCATTTGGTGAAAGATCAGGACTGCAGGCAGGCCAGTTCAGCACACGGACTCTTATACTACAAAGCCATGCTGTTAAAATAGCTGCAGTATGTGGTTTTGCATTGTCCTGCTGAAATACAAAAGGCCTTCCCTGGAATAGATGTCGTCTGGAGGGGAGCATATGTTGCTCTAAAACCTTTATATACCTTTCAGCATTCACGGTGTTTTTTAAAACATGCAAGTGTCCCACACCATATGCACTAATGCATCCCCATACCATCAGAGATGCTGGCTTTTGAACTGAACGCTGATTACAGGAGGCGTGGTCTTTTTCCTCATTTGCCCGGAGGACACGACGCCCATGATTTCCATCAAGAATGTCAGATTTGGACTCGTCTGACCACAGGACACTTAGCCACTTTGCTACAGTCCATTTTAAATTAGTTAGTTTAAGTTTTTATTCAGTCACACAGTAAACAACAAATGTGTTCAGTACAAACATAACATTATAACGTGACAGAAAAGGCACAGGCCGAAGCATAATTCTTATATTTAAGCCTGTCCTAATTAACAAATTAAGTTACCCATCAACATATATATTTTTTTCAAGCAAAAAAAAAAAACAGAATTGCATCCAGTAAAGTGAAAGAGTCAAAGTAGAAGAATAATGAAGCAAAATCATAAAATAAACGCAAAATCCTTCACAAATTATGAACACTTATAGCGCTCAAAAATCGCTTTAGAAACCATCCTTTTGAAAACCAAAAATGTACTACAATTTTTTATATTTATATTAGCATCATTCCATAATGAAACCCCAACAACAGATATACAGTACATCTCCTTTTAATTTCTTTTTTGGCCTTTGGTACAGCAAATTTGCAGACATCTCTTAAATTATACTTTGTTTCTTGAGATGAGAAAAACCTTTGTATGCTGACTGGGAGTAACTTTGATTTAGCTCTATACATTATTTGCATTACTTTGTAATATACCAGATCATCGAATTTCATCACATGTGATTTCATGAACAGTGGGTGAGTATGTGCATAATAATCAACCTTATTAATAATCCGTATGGCTCATTTTTGTGTAAGAACTATTGCATTAACAGTTGTTTTGTATGTCAATCCCCAGACTTCCACACAATATGATATGTAAGGAAGTATAAGCGAGTAAGTGAGTATAAGTAAATAATATGTAAGGCCTTATAGTTTAATATGTTTCTTGATTTGTACAGAATTGCCATTGTCTTAGAAATCTTTCCTTTGATATAATAAACATGTGGTTTCCATGTTAATTTAGGGTCAATAACCACCCCTAAAAATTTTATCTCGGTCACTCTTTCAATTTCAGCATCATATATTTTTAATTTCATGTCCTTGTCAATTTCTAAAAATAAAAAGATCCAATTGTTTAGCAAATAATTTCTCTAATATTTTTGAGAATTGAGGAAGAAGGGACACTGGTCTATAGTTATCAATACAATGTTTGTCTCCATTTTTGAATATTGGTATTATCTTTGCTGTTTTCATATTATTCAGAAAAATACCTTTTTGAAAGGACAGATTGCAAATATAGGTCAGAGGTTTTACAATAAGATCTATGACTTCTTTAATCATAACCATATCAATGGAATTTATATCAGTTGATGTCTTGTTTTTGAGTTTTCTAACTATTTCAATTATATCACTTTCATCAATCCCACAAAGAAAGATAGAATTTTGATTATCCTTAGTGAGATTATCAAATATATTTGATTTATTATCACACATTGGAATTTTTTGGCCAAATTGCTACCAACAACCACAAAATAATTGTTGAACTCTTGGCCCACAGAACATGGCGGCGCTTCTGGATCATGCTCAACATGGCTTCCTTTTTGCATGATGGAGTTTTAGGTGGCATCTGTGGATGGCACGGGGGACTGTGTTTACACGTGGTTTCTTGAAGTACTCCTGTTCCTGGGCCCATTTACTAATGTCAATGACAGAATTATGCTGATGAGTAATGCAGTGGCGTCTGAGGGTCCGAAGATCACGGGCATCCAGTAAAGGTCTTCGGCCTTGTCCCTTACGCACAGAGATTTTTCCAGTTTCTCTGAATCTTTTGATGATGTTATGCACTGTCGATGATGAGACCTTCAAAGCCTTTGCAATTTGATATTGAGGAATATTGTTTTTAAAGTATTCCGCAATTTTTTTACGCAAGCCTTCACAGGTTGGCCATCTTTACTTCTGAGAGACTCGGCCTCTCTAAGACATCCCTTTTATAGCCAATCATGTTACATTCCTGATGCCAGTTAACTTAATTACTTGCTAAATGTTCTTTCAGCTGATTCTCTTTTATATGAATTGCTTTTTCAGCCCTTTTTTGCCTGTGTCCCAACTTTTTTGAGACAAAGAAAATTTGAAATAAGCTAATTTTGTAGATAAAAGTGTAAAATGTCTCAATTTAAACATTTGAAATGTTATCTATGTTCTATTGTAAAAAAACATATTGTCTCATGTGATCTGAAAGTCATTGCATTTTGATTTTATTCACAATTTACACTTCGTCCCAACTATTTTGGAATTGGGGTTGTATATATATTATATATGAACAGCTGTGCATATCCTATAGTAGATTGGCTGGCTTTCATCTAAGCCAGATACTTAATCTGTAATTTATACTACACTATAAATTACCATTGAGATAAAAAGGTGAAAGCATGTTAAAAAGGAAGATAATATTGCAAGATAGTACTGCTATCCTCTGACCTGCCACATGGGAGGCAGGGCTTTTTAATTTCAGTATCGCAGTTGGCAGGCTAACAACCCATTGCTTCATTGATATAACTGACATTTCTATTAAACATAAATTTGAGATGGTTTCAAGGGAACGTCTCGGGTCTTTTATGCCTGTATAAAATACCGGAGGAGTACAAAAACTCTAGCCATAATGCGATTTGAAATATAAGCTAATAGACATCCTTGTACCCCCTCTGGAATGCAATACAAGATACAATCATCTTAAAAGAGCCAGGAAGAATGGACGCTGAATGGGCCCATATACTCTTTGTGACTTCAGGGCCGACCAACGGCTTTGAATGCGGAACAGACAAGCTGTTCCCCGGAAGCCAATCAGCACTGATTGATCAGGTAGATATAGAGTGAGTCAGGACAGACAATTCTCTGTTATGAGTAGCTCAATTTGAGAGCTTTTTCCTTTTTTTAAAGATACAATGGCTGTTGAGAAATCAGACCCTGAGACCCTGCCTTTGTGATGCAAATTTCAGCAGCAAAATTTCCTTGCAGACTAGCACTCACCTCTTGAGGCGAAGTCGCTTATTCTTCCCACTTACTTGTGATGGAAGATTCCGGGAAAGATTGGGATCGGAAAGTCTTTGCCTGGATGTGAAATCCTACACATCATCCTGCCACACGGTGATTCACTGCCGAAGCAAATAACAGTAACATGTCATATTACCTGTGGGCACAAATATTGGCATTCACGATGGAGAGAATGCTCTTATTTCATGAACAGAAGGTGATCGAAAGGGGATCATTTCATGACATTTAAAAATATTGCAGAATATCCACTCTGATGATGCCTACGCTTGTTGTTTTCTGGGAGTGAACAAAAGTATATGATAACCATTTCAGGTGGAAACTGATGTAACTGGACCTGTGTATGATTATTTTCGTAATCAGTGCCCTGTTAATGGCACACACACGTCTGCAAGCACACACACACACACAAACACACACGCAGTGTGCAGGTTTAGAATTCAAATGTATGTGTATGACTGTTCATCAGCATTCCACATAAATTGTACAAGGCAAAGATTTAGCCCGCGGCAGTATTCTTGAACCCCACCCTCCTCTCTTTTGCTAACCAAATGAAGCTAAAAAAAGTTCATTCATGAAGACTATGGTTTTCATGCTAAGGCTCATATTTTAGCTCACATTTGTACTGTGCCATTCACATCTGCCACGCATACTCGCTCACAATCTACCTTGCCGTCACTGTCTAGAGCCATCAATTGAGCTAGATTAGCTGTTCGAGTCTATCCAATATCACCGAGGCACACCTCCATTGCCAGCCAATCGTCTTACTGTTGTCCTGTTCGATGTCTCTCTGCATGCTTTAGGGCCTCATGCTGCTGTCATTCAGCCCTCCACCTCCCCATTACTGCCTTGTCTTCACAGATTTATCAGGGTCTGCACTTTACAGGTCTCATCGGTGCGTCCTGTTAGGTAATCAACCACCGCCATCACCATCACCAATGCCTGAACCCCACTGGGGGATTTATTATGCTGCTGCTCACGGCTCATGCTCCTTGATTGCAAATCTGCCTGTAGCGCATGAACTCCAATAACTTTCTACACCAAGCACTTCATCATCTATATAATAAAAATTATCTTTACTTGATTTGCTCTTCTTTCCTGATTAAAGTATACTTACATAATACCCAGCGGAACAAATTCTTTTCAGCAAAATTGCGCTGATCAGATCATTACCACATCCATTTCATTTGCATTCCTAAATATCACTGCCCCAAAACTCTGGCCACTAGAAGAAATTTACATGACCATTGTAAAGTCTGATTTATGGCTTGGAAGTGCATGAAATTTCTTCTCCAGAGCAAACTGGAACAGCCTTATTGAATAAAGTGATGCACACTCTATGCACCTGACTTCTTTTTAAAATGTGTGCTATTTTTTCAATGTGTTCAATCGCAATTATACATGCTAAATGTCACATTATGCATCATAGTTTTGACCAATCACTGACATTGCCCGCCTAGACTTGTTCACCTACAGTGATGAACGGATGTGTTTTGATCAGTCAAACACCGTGGCAGAGTTAAAGCAACAGAAAATTAAGAGATTGTTTCCAAAACGCAATAAGTGCCAAAATTGCAAAAATTGAGATAATGCAACAGAGTGATAGCCCTGTGCTTCTTACACACGGTGCAAAAATCTATTTTTAGAAATTCATACTATAAGGTGCATTTTTCCGTGGTCAAAGTTTGTTTTTCTTTGAAGTGCAATAGGCGCCAAGATAGAAAAAGCAGATTTACTCAAAATGGATATATTTGCATTTTGTAAACAAACTCTTCAAATGTTGTCATCATTTACAAAAGAACTTAAACAAACGGCGCGGCAAGTGGTGCATAAATCACCAATTTCAGCTCAAACATGAGCGGTAAACCGTATGCTTTCCTTCCATTATCACCAATATCCCTATGATTTTAAAACACTTACTTAATTCCACAATGTAAAATGTAGTGATGGTACCACAAGTCCAAAAGTAATTCTACATGGGCAGATGGGCACTGCCAGAGATAAACCTGCTTGTGAAGACAAATTTTGGCTTGCAGTAATCATGGCTTCAGAGGCATAAAAATGCAATTTTTACCGGCAGAATATGAAAGCTCACGGGCTGTTTATTTTCTTACTGTTATCCTTGGAGGGATAATCTATTCAATAATGATGAAAATGAATAGCAATCTTCCACTGAGCAAATGCAACTGTGCATGAAATGGAAATAATTGTCAAACTAATATATGTATATGAGGAAGCACATGGTCGAGGTCAGGTTTGTTCCTGGAGCTTTATGTGTGTTTGGATATGTAAATCAAATGTTTCTCTGAAAAATGGAATGTTCTTTTGTTTTGTTTTACTGTTTTTAATTTACTGGCAATGCCTCATTATTTTATAATAGCCCCGTATTGCAGAGAAACGAGGCCCTTATGAATGTGCACTGGATTGCAGGAGCATGGTTTGTGTGGACTGAGAGGCTGCTGGGTAGTAAACATTTCCCAGGAAGTCAATATTGAATGACAGAAAAACAGATAAAGTATGGGGAGTTAGTGATGAGGGGACAACTAAGAGGCTGGATTGGGATCTTATAAATTCCAGACATTTCTGAACTACATCAAGCAAAGAATGTTAGCATTCTTTATGTGAGAAATGTATGCCGTTTAAACAAAGTAGGTGTCATTTTTTTTTTAATCATCCCTTATGTATGTCAAGTCAGTCATAAATAAGTAGCATATGCCAAGTTTCTAATGCAACACACTTTCATTGATAAGGATTTGTGCTGACAGACATTGACTTTAACTTGACCGATTAAACTTCACTGAAAGTTTTCAATCTTCTGAAAACAAGCTGAAATAAATAAAAAACATAAATGTACAAATAAATGATCTCCCCATTTTGAAGAGAAATGAAATGATGCTACCGGAGGCTATGTCCCTTAATTCAGAGTGGGGCCGCGTCCCACCTTGCCCATCTATGAGATACATGCAATTTTGTGAAGAGAGCAGAGGAAATACCTCTTGGCGTTGAAAAGGTAAATTGTGACGGGCAGGTGGTTGAATATTTCAGTCTATATTCTAGACAGTTCTGGGAAATGATTTCTCTGAGGGAAGCACAATGGTACAGCTGGGAAATGCTGGCACCTCACAGCAAGAAGGTGGTCGGCTCAAATTCGGCCAGGGGCCTTTCTGCGTGAAGTTTTCCCCGTTTTCACATTGGTTTTCTGTACGTAGGTATTCCAGCATCCTCCAAAAATCTTAAGGCAGGAATTCTACATATACGCACCAGCATGGTCCCTCTAAGGCCAACTTTAGCTACTGTTCATTCATGGCTCAGCTGTGGTGATGAGGTCACTGCTCCTGACTGGCCATGTAAATACCAGCTACAGTGAGTTTGGTTGGGTAGGGTCAGCGGTCTAATTCATTTAACCCTTTAGTGCATACCTCAGGTCTTCAGTAACTCAAGGAATGCAATCAACCCCCTCTAACTGATGAATTTTTCTAACCTCAGAAATGGGTCTGTAAAATGCAGCAGCTGCAGTCAGACCAGTGGAACATCCTGCCTGTTGTAAATTCTGTTGGATACCCCAAGGTTTCCAACAAACCCAAACATGTCCTGCTGAACGACAGGAATTTTTTTTTTTTTTTTTTTTTTTTACAAAATTATGTACAAGATCTTGGTATTTTCCATTTAATGTAATGGTGTGGCCATAAATACATGGTGTCCTGGGTCTGAATTCTTTTCTCAATGTAAGTGTAATGTGGCTACAACCAACAAATACAGAATATGCATGTGACATTATCCTAAAATATGAAAAAAGTGCTTTTTCTCAAGTCAGAGCAAAAGAGGTTAAATCTACCACTCAAATCCATTTACCACTCAAATCCCTGTTTTCCATTATTTCCACTATTTAATTTTATCAGAATTTTGACTAAAAAAATTAATTATTTGTTGAGTTTCATTTTTTAATACATAAAGTAAATTCATTGTTGTATTATGCTGTACATATGGGATTATATCAGATGGTTTTGAGGGTTTGTTTTTCTTAATACAATGTTCTGAAAAGTTTACTAGCAATATATCTGAGGCCTGTTTTAGAGCCTCTTGGATAACACCACTCCTCCTGAGTGGCCAGATTAATGCTAACTGCTGCGAGTTTGCCTGTCGAGGGTCAGCGTTCCAATTCATTTAAAACCCTGGAACGGCCGAGTAGCGCGGGAGTAGCACTTGGCTTGATGGTAACTCCCCACACACTGATGTGTCTCCGCACAAAATTAAAGTCATTAATGTTTATGGAGGGGAGGCAGGAGCCCATCAAGCGGTGTAGTGGAACAGCATGTGAAATTCCAGTTTCTTTCTATTGCTTTTTTTATTTTACTTCCATGCTGTTGACATTGAAATGTGCTGATTCCTTGAAAAAAGAAGAAAAAGACCTTTTTATTTGGAAGTCATGTTTGCTCCAACAATGATTTATGGTGGTTTGGTAGATAATCTACTTGAAATTTAATTAGCCAGCCCTATAGAATTAAATTGCAAAGCAGCTTTCTGCTTCAACTGCGTGACTCAATTCCCGATCTTAGGGGCCACAGTGACTGCAGGTATTTGCTATAACCATAGTCTAACACCATCTGATTTCCCTAACTATTTTATCTCCTTGGTCCAGGCAGTGAAACCATGAGGTGTAGTGCAATGACAGTGGCTAATACCAACCAACATTCCGGCCCAGGAGACCTGGAGTTCAGTGGTCTTGTGCTGCAGAGTGAGTTAGTATGTGTGAAAACATTGAACATGGGAAGTACTTCTATGCAAAAAAGAATTTAAGATAAAATCCTCAGTTCTTCAAATTATTTTCTTCTTGCTCCTTTCATTATGATTCCAGTTATCTGCATGCTATCCTTCCCACAGTTTTTGAGAAATCAACAAAAAGCCACAAATCAAACATCCAGCCAAACGGCGGTGACTGTGCTTCCTGACGGCGGTTTTTGAAATATGTACATAAGGTCCTCCAATGGGAAGTTACCATACGGACTCAATGTTGGAATATTGAAGCTTCTAAGTCTGATGATGTCACAGTGGCCTCTAGCAGCTGAACTGCTACGGAAAGCGATTTGGGACAAATGCATGTGTACACAGAAACAACTCAAATAACCATAGATAAATGTACTTGAAAAACAGATAAGCCTTACATGAACCATAGACTACAAGTGTTTTAGTTGGTCGAGTCTGATGTATTCCAGACTCAAATCTAGAGTAGAGTAGCTAAACTGAATAAAATCTGCTCAGTTTAATGTCCGACTGTAAATACTGGGCATACAAGCGGGTCAAAGTCCTACAAATGTGTAATATAAGGAAGTCAGTAAATAAGGACAAAATAAAAAATACTGCCTACCTGAAAAGCATCTACCAGACAATCGCTGAAGTGTGAAACACAGTGGTTGTCATGTTCTTGTTCTATCAGCCTTGTGTCTGTTTCTAGATCTTGTCCCGCACTGCCAAATGGATTTCCTCCTCATGTTTGCGTTCCAGTCCACGTTTTGTTTTCTCGAGTGCATGCACTGCTTCTTTGCTATTGGCTGGCTGCAGTATTTCCATTTTCCTTCAGCGCTGTTCTGGTTTCGGGCCTTTCTAAGCTTAATGTCAATTAACTGTTTTTAGTTACTAACATCTACTAATATTCACGGGAGGTGTTTTTCTTAGACAGGCACTTTACTAAAATTACTAATTTAGGTAGGGTGTTAATTGCCATGATTTTTCGCTTCAATATTATTTCAAATCTTGCTTTACTTTGCTGTGTAACTTTTTCACGCTTCCTTCAATCTGCATACTTCATTGGTACTTAGCTGAGCACGCCCATTTTCTTAATGGGCTTGTTATGTCATTAAGCCTTGTCCTATGTCTCAGGTTCATACTTTGTTCCCTCCCTGTTCTGCTCAGGTGTTCCCTGTTCCCTCATCAGCCCTGTACCTTCTTATTCTGCAGAGGCATTCCAGTTGGCAGTCGGTCTGTTGTTTCCATGCCACGTATTTCATGCCCTTGATCATATCTTCAAGTTTATACTACCCTACTGGTTTCTGTTCATTGAGAGTAGTTTTTTGTTGGCTTTGTGCCCTCCTTTATCCTGCAGTTTTTTCTGTTCATTCGTCATGTTTCTGTTGGCCCATGTGCCTTATTTGTTTGGAATTCTGTATTCAATAAATATCATTCTTTGGATTCACGACTCGCTTTTGGTGTCCTTCCGCGAACGTAACAGTGGTGTTTCTGAGTGTAAATGGAGGCATGAACACATTCTTTGATCAATGCTTTGTTACTTTCTGGTTCCCGGCAGTGTGAAATCTATTGCACCCTATTAATAATTACCTATTGCCGGTGCACAGATAAATTTCACTTCCCGAAAGTTAACACTCAGTTGAAAAGCCTTGAAAATCCTTTTTTAAACCGGATGAATAAAACATCCCTGAATCTTTTTACAATTGCACTGAGAGTTTTATTGTTTTGAGAACAGTTTTCTTTTCTATCTGGACCACAGGAAAGTGGGGGCCAGCCCCATTAAAGGTGAAAGTCTGTGACTGAGTGAATGATGAAGTACCACCTTTGGTTAGTTGAGTGTTGGAGTTGCTCTGTCGGTCGTTGTTCTTTCATAATGAATAGCCACCAACAGGGGTGGCGTTAGACCTGGGCTAATATCCATCCCTTTATTGACAATTAGTCCTGGCTAATTCTAGATGGTTTTCCTTTATTAACATGTTTTCCAATTCAAGAATAATCAAGTGGCAATTGAAGACATGGCTTCTCTCCCCCATGCGATCTAAAAGCGACAAAATAATGGGCTACATTCATTACAGAAAAATAATTTAATTATAATTAGGTCTATGCACCATCACTCGGTGACGGCATTTCAGAACTCTTCAGCGAATGAAGGCAATTTTGGTGACTAGTACGTGGTTTCGTCCGTTTACATTTTCCAATCAGACAGCTGTCTATTTTTTACAGCGAGTTGAGTGACCGTGCTGCAAAAACAGGTGTACATACTTGTCTCCGAAATTACCTTCAATCGCTGAAGAGTTCTGAAATGCCGTCGCCGAGTGCCGGTGCATAGACCTAATTATAATCAAATTATTTTTCTGTACTGAATGTAGCCCATTATTTTGTCGCTTTTAGATCACATGGGGGAGAGAAGCTGTGTCTTCAATTGCCACTTGATTATTCTTGAATTGGAAAACGAGTTAATAAAGGAAAACCATCTAGAATTAGCCAGGACTGATTATTTTCAATAAAGGGAGGGATATTAGCCCCAGAATTTTCAAGTCTAACGCCACACCTGGCCACCAACACAGTCCAGCCATTTACTAGGTTTTGACCAAGTCTTGTTATTTGTTATAATTAATATCATGCTGTGCAGACTTTTAGCCTTACTGTTGTCCTGCGCTTACAGTGAAGTTATCTTCGACCTGACCCAAAAACCTCTATTTTTGGATTTTATTTCTGTGTTTATACATTTTTTAGTTTTTAAATCTCCCTTCTTATATAGCTGTCACCAGCAGAAGAGGCAATTCCAGAGTACTTGAACTTCGTCACCTCAGCCACTGCAGTAGTAAGCTAGCAGCAAATTCCAAATTCTGATTGCACCCAACAGGATTAATAGCAACACTCCCCTTCCCCACCTAAAAAGTGAGTGCTACATCAGAATCATCTGCAACACGATAGCAAAGCAGGAAAACAGGCCGAAAAACACAAATTTATATGTGCAGAGGCTGATATTGCTAGTGCATCATAGATATGACTTTTCATATCCATCAGTGTTTATGATGGTCCGCTGACGCCACGACACATTGTAATCTTTCTGACAGGCTGAAAAATGCCACACAGCGCTTAAAATCAGATCGCATGAGTCAGTAAATAAGCTTCCCATGACTTGATGTGCTGCCCACCAAGAAAAATGCCCTGGAGACACATTAACAAGACTCCATAATTCCTGCAATCTTTTGCTCAGTAGCTGGTCAGAAGTAATCATAGATATGATACTGTACATAACACAGATGGCTAGTTTGTACACAGCAGCCCTTATGCAAAGAACTCTCCATCATAGTTTTTTTTTTTCTTAAATTATAGAATATACAGCTGGCATGGAGGCATATTTTGGAGCGCTGTTGCCTCACAAACCCAGCCTGGGCCTTTCTATTTGGAGTTTGCACAATTTCCCCATGTTTAACTCAAAATTTGAGTGTGTTGGGCAAATTAGAGGCTCAAACTTATCAATATCAGAGTTTGTGTGAGTGAATTTGCGCATGCCCAGCAATTACTTAGTGACCTGTTGTGGATTTACACCAAAAAACTACGAAGTACATTGTGATATGAAGCAAAATAACCCGTAATTGGGAATGCAGTTAAGACTCAAACAAGCAGACAGAGTCAACAATATCCCCCGCCACCCCACAAAAGTTGAAGGGGTTGAAATCAAAATTTGTTTTGTTAGTGCAGAAGTTTTAGATTTTTTGTAAAAGCAAGTAAATCTCCTTTATACATCTACTTATGTAGAAAACACCTCAACATCAAATTTATCCCGATTGATGCAACCCAGAACCAAGTCCATTTTTGTGATTCAAGGGCAGTAATTCCATAAAAATTTAATTCTCGGAATTGTGGTTCGAACTCGTTCAATGGCAGCACTATTGGAGACCACACACTAAATTTCATCCATGTAGGTTTAATAGGTGCTGAGAAAATTTTTCCCCATTGAATCCGGACGGACGGACGGACACACGGACGGACGAGACCCATTCCAATATCCCCCGTTCCACTTCGTGGAGGGGGATAAAAACTTTTTCTTTGTGATCCAAAACAGTAAAGAAGTTCATATGTAGTCCTTCTACACTACATGGCACTGAAATGTGTTGGCGAGTTCCATAAAAACCTTTCAAAAATATAAAAACAGCTTATGTCTGTTTTCAGTGTATTAAAACACAAAACACTGTGTTTGTTGCCCCACACATAAGTTCTTCACGAAGAACTGATTGTCATTATTTTTGTGCGACAAAAATACCCCAAGGGTAGTTTCATAATAAACCACAGCCTTTTCTTTACACAAGTTGCAGTTATTCCTGACTGTTTATTGCTTGGGTATATCTGAGTGTCTTCAAATAACACTGTTGGTACAACCAAATGACTGAATCAGTATGGGTTACCTGTGCATGTAACATATGAGGCAACTTAGCTAGAGAGCAGTGAAGTGCACTCAGGGCTTACATTCAAGCCATTGCTATTGTAGCTTATTATTTTTCAACTGTATCTTGCAAGATTAAAACTGAACTCCCAGATAGCAAGGGACTCCAGGCCCAATCTGTACTGGCACTGGTCTGAATCCTGCCAACTATCGTAGACCCAGCCCAAAGTTTCTTACTGGGCTATCTGGGCTGGTTCTGGATTTATGTCAAGCCTGTATTCCCCAGAGAATACCACGATGGATGCAGGCCACTACATAAAGCTTTGCATTTATTTAACTACAGTGCAGAGGAAAAGTATTTGCCCCCTTTCTAATTTCTCCTATTTTTGTTTAGTTGCCATATTTAAATGTTTCAGATCATCATATTAAATTTAATACAAGACAAAGACAACGTGGGTAAATGCAAAATGGAGTATTATGATCATTTCATTTATTGAAGGTAAAGACTTATTCAAAAATCTGTAAGCCCCGTTAGAAAAAATAATTGCCCCGCTAAACTACTCTTGGCGGTAAAAATGCCAATCAAACTTTGGCAAATACTGGCAATGAGTCTTTCACATTGCTGTGGAGGAATTTTGGCCAACTCATCTTTGCAAAATTGTTTTCATTCAGCTTGACTGGAGGGTTTTAGAACTTGAACTGCCAGTTTAAGGTCATGCCACAGCATCAGTTGGATTCAAGTCAGGACCTTGATTCGGCCACTGCGAAACATTTTTTTTTCTTCTTCTTTTTTTGAGCCATTGAGTGCGGGGGACTTTCTCGTGCGCTTTGGCTCATTATCATGCTGCATAACCCAACTGCACTCGAGTTTTAAGTCATGAACTGATGGCCAGAAATTCACCTCAAGGATGATCTGGTACAGAGCAAAATTCATAGTTCAATCAATTATGGCATGTCACCTGGGTCTTGAAGCAGCGAAGTAGCTCCAGACAATCAGCCGTCGTGTTTCATTGGTTGTATACTGTTCTTTTTGGGGTCTATTCTCCCATTTGCGCGTAAGTCCTTTTTTACGCGGTTCGAGTTACGCGAATTTGAGTTACGCGTATTCTCCCCTAGGCGCTTCGATCACGTCCACAGCGCTTAACTTCAGAATGTAGGCGGCCTTATGAAAGAGGTGTGACTAATCCAAAAGAGAGGCAGACTCCGTACCAAGCTCATTGATTATGGCTATCAGGAAAACATGGAACAAGGATTTTCTGATTAACCATGAAAATGCAGTTGTAGTCCATGGAAAACACAAACCAGACTTTAAATTTGAATATGCCGCTGTAATCGGAGGCCTATGTATGTCTGTGCCAATTACAAGAGGTAATGCAGACATCTCTTTTTTATTTCTTACTCTAGCCACCGTGACATTAAAGCTATGCAAACAAACAAATTGCCACGATAATGAAATAACAAATACAGAATTTAGCGCTTCTCAACCAGCGCAATCAGAGCATTGAAAATCTGCCCCTCCCACACCAGCCTGTTTGTGCCGTGGAAGACAGGGAAGAAGACAAATAAAGAGAACATTCTAGTCACACAAAAATAACAATCAAAGACAGTTTATATGATCTCGTTTAGAAATTGTGCACTTGAAATCTCAAACTACTCCGATGTCAGGTTTGCAACTAAAGGACATGGCAACGCTTTAACAAACAAAGGATTCTTACCCTGCACGCGGTCATCCCCCCGCCCCGAAACCGCCTCATCAATCATACAATTCCATATCCGTAGCCTATTATGTCCCATTTGATTTGAGCGACACATTCACTTGAACTTGTGCCTAGTACTTTATTATAATCAATAATGCCATTTACTGATAATGATTCTTCCCATGTCGGCTATTCTTTATTGGCGAAAATTGATTAACAAATGGGTAGTGCTTCGGTATTGGCCAGGGTAGGGCTCAATCTAGACTAGAGTATTTAATGATATCTTTATTCGCACATTAAAATACACAGTATTATTAATGGAAAAAAAACAAAAACAAAAAAAACTACATATTTACATAGACACGGGTTAGTTAATGCAGATATCCTCAATTAGAAAATCAATCTCGTTCCTAGTGAGAATATCACAACTTTTTAGATTATCACAAAAATATAGGGCAGTCACATTTGTTAATAGAACATGAAGACAACGATGGTGACGTTGAGCCGAAGCCGAAAACCAAATTTCACAGATGAGGAGTTAGAGGTATTGGTGAAATCAGTGAAGAGGCACCACGAGGCGTTGTATGGCAAGGGGGCACTGAAGGCTGATCCGAGGAAGAAAGCTGCGAATCGTTCTGGATGTGGCTTCGGTGGGGAGATGTAAGTGCAGTATCCCCGATTTAAAGCATAAATGGAGAGATCTGTAAAAGCCAGGCTCTCTGCACACCGGAGAAGTGTGCACGCAACAGGTGGTGGGCAACCATCATCCCCTGTGCATTTCACTGCACTGGAGGAGGAGGTGGCATCCACTCTTTCTGCAGTGGAAGTGCATGGAGAAGAACTTGGAGTGGATACGGATGAAGGAGGGTTACGTGAAATGGTCATTTTTATTTGCCTATACTCAAAGTATCATTGTGATAAATACTGGAAACAAGCTTAATATGGTTTCAAATATTTATTGTATTTTTTGGCATTTCAAGCTGTTGCGCAGTACATAGGCGTCATGGGCCGAGCCAGGGAATTTGGCGCAGATGCTTAATATGCGCATATCATGATCGCAAACAACCTGAACATTCATGCTGTGCCGACGTCTATGGTCTCTGTACATATTCTCATTAGTGGAAGGGTTCTGATTGCAATGTGAGTACAATCAATGGCTCCCACAACACTGGGGAACCCGGCGACCTGGTAAAACCCCCCCTTAACTCTTTGTCTTTCAGCGGGTGTTTCGGGAAACTTTAGTAAGTGGCTGATGTGGTGCAGCATAGCGTCTACGAACCGTGTCAGACACCTTGACACAGACGCCTGTGATATGTGCATGACATCACCAGCCACTCTCTGGAACGACCCAGATGCCAGGACCGACAGCGCAGTCGTGACCTTGATGACCACGGGTATGTTTTGTGGATGATTGCTGCGGCTGGATAGCTGTTCGTCTAGAAGTCGGCAAAGCTAGATGATTGCCTCACGGTCCAGACGAAAGCGCTGGATGCACTCCGTGTCTGTTAGTCCCTGGATGTCCAAACGAGGCCGATATATGCGTGGTCGTCTTCGAGCTCGGCGCGCTCCTTTTACTCTTTCCCACTCACGCAAGAGTGCAAGCAAATGCAGGACTGGCATTTTAGTTTTAGATTTTGAGGGCATGGTGGAATGATGGTCTTATTTATACTCGTACTAATTAATTGCTATGTGTTTGTAATTGAACTAATTGGAGAACAGGCTGTTGTGTAATATCATGTGATGATTTTGTTTGACAATTTATTATGGTTATGAGAAATGTAGTTTAGAAATAAGGATGAACAATCGAATATTGAATGTCTCAACCTTTACCATGTTAAATAAAATAAAATAAGTGTTAAAATTCGGCCTATAATTGACATCAAACGTAATATTCTATTTTGCCTTATATTGGCGCTTGACCTTAATACAGCCCTCAAAAGTGCTTAACAGAAAAAGCGCGTAAGCCAGGAGAAGAATACGCTTAAGTGTTATTTGCCTGAGAAATGCCCAGATTTTGGCCTTGCTCCGCCCGAAGTGCGTAACTGCATTCAGGGCGCGTAATGCAGAGAGTTAAGTCAAGGGTAGAATACGCGTAGGCTGAAAAGTGCATAGCTACACGCTTTTTTCGACTTACGCGCATGGGAGAATAGACCCCTTTATGAATTGCTGTGTTTGACTTATGCCAGGTGTAACAGAACCAATGTCTTCCAAAAAGTTCCACTTTTGATTCATCAGCCCAGAGAATATTAAACAAAAGTCTTGGGGGTCATCAAGATGCTTTTTGCCAAATGTGAGACATGCCTTTGCATACTTTTAAGTCAACAGTGGTTTTTCTCTTGCAGCTCTCTCACGGATGCTATTTTTGCCCAGTTTCTTTCTTAATGTAGAATCATAACTTAGGCCAGTGAGGCATGCAGGTTTTTAGATGTTAGTCTGGGTTATTTTGTGACATCCTGGATGTGCTCTTGAAAGAATTCTGATAGACCAACCAGTCCTAGACAGGTTAACCACTGTTTCAAGTCTTAGAAATCGAAACATAACCCTTTTCAGACTGCTAGATGTCAGTGACTTTGTTTCTCATCTGTTCTTGACTTTGTACTGTGCTACCTTTTGCCTACTTCTCATTGCCAGACAGGTTCTATTTTATTGATGCTTAGATTTGACAGAGCTTGCAGTAATCATACCAGGGTGTATCTAGTGAAATTGAACCCAGTTATTTAGTAATTTTTTTTTTTTAATGATTGCTTTATTAACGAAAGGGGCAATTACTTTTTTCAAATATGGCCAGGTGGGGTTAGATAGCTTTTGTCTTTCAATAAGTGAAATCATAATTTAAAAACAGTGTTTTGTATTTACAGAAATTATGATTATCTTTGTCCAATATTAAGATTAGTTTGGTGATCTGAAACATTTTAATGTGACAGTTATTCAATAACAGGAGAAATTAGGGAGGGGGCGAATACTTTTTCACAGCAATGAACTGTATATTTAGCTCGAAAAATCCTTTTTTTTCAAAAATGGAATGATAGGGACATGAGACCTGCATTAAAAAAAAAAAACAAAAAACATTAACTTCAATTATCCTTATATTAGTTTGTAAAAGCAAGACCTTTTTACTTTCACAATTCCATTAAGGTACTCTTTTCTCATCACTGTGAAAAGAAACATCCTTGAAGTACAATAAGTATCTGATCCTGATAAGTCTATAATGGAGGAAAACAAGAAAAGCTTGCAGGACCACCCCCAGTCCATCCCCCAGAGATTTCTCCGGCAGATTGAAAGTCATGGTGAGTAATGAAAAATAAAATAAATCAATACATTCTGTATTTGTCTTCAGAATTAGTGTCCCAGTAATAAAAATACAAATGCTTGTAATTGAACTGTTTAATCCTGCTTATCATCCTAAATTGGGTCAGGTGCAATTTATTTTTTTGAAAGACACAGTTATAAAAAGTTGGAGAGGAAATACGATGTGAAGACCTAAGACTCGAGTATGCTTTGTTACTCCCCAGAAAATGCATTCTGCTGTGTTCTGGATTAGACATTTTGCCGCGTTCTGGATTAAATGTTCTGCTGTACTGTGGATATGATGTTGTGTTGTGTTCTAGGTTTGACATTCTGCTTTGTTTTGGACGTTTTGTCATGTTCTGGATTTGACATTTTGTTTTGCTCTGGGTTGGATATCCTGCTGAGTTATAGCTCAACACCCAGCTATGTATTAGATTTAGATTTAGATTAGATACACCAAAGCAGTGTTGAGATATGGGCCTACTTCCTGTTTGGCATCTTCACCACCAACTCTCATTGGCTATTACGGGCAAACGGTTTTGAATATTAAAATACCAGATACTACGTTTTGTGCGGATCGATCTGATGATTCTATATACGAAATTTCGATTAAATTGGACAAAATTTGTGACCCCTGAAACTTTTTAAAGGTTTTTGTTAAAATTCAAAATGGCCACCAAATTCTGATGCGTAAATACACAGACTTTTAGGATCTGTATAGGGATGTCCAACAGCATCAGCAGACATTGGAATTAAGGCTAAGATCCAAACAGATCAAGACATATCAGCGAAAACATGTTTTTGCCATTTATAGCGCCCCCCAGCGGTCAAAGGTCAGGGTCTTTTTTGGGCCTCCCCAGGGGCAGGTCTTGAGGCAATGAACCAAGTTTGGTGTTGATACGTCTAAGGGTTGCTGAGATATGGCCTCACATCCTTTTTGGCATCTTCACCACCAACTTTCATTGGCTATTACGGGCAAACGGTTTTGAATATTAAAATACCAGATGCTATCTTTTGTGCAGATCGATCTGATGATTTTATATACGAAATTTTGATCAAATTGGACAAAATTTGTGACCTGTGAAACTTTGTAAAAGTTTTTACTAA
Organism: Gymnothorax javanicus; assembly: GCA_029692085.1. Classification (NCBI taxonomy): domain Eukaryota; kingdom Metazoa; phylum Chordata; class Actinopteri; order Anguilliformes; family Muraenidae; genus Gymnothorax; species Gymnothorax javanicus. The sequence goes on from CM056209.1 coordinate 39,110,469, forward strand.
AATTCAAAATGCCCGCCAAATTCTGACACTTAAATACACAGTCTTTTAGGATCTGTCTAGGGATGTCCAACAGCATCAGCAGACACTGGAATTAAGGCGTTAGTCCAAACAGATCAAGAGATTTGTTTTTTTTGTGCCCCCCCAGGAGCAGGTCTTGAAACCAACTATCAGGTTTGGGGTCAATATGTTTAAGCGTTGCTGAGATATGGCCTCATTTCCTTTTTGGCGGCTTTGCTGCCAACTTTCATTGGCTGTTACGGGCAAACGGTTTTGAGTATCAAAAGACCAGATACTATTGTTTGTGCGGCTCAGTCTGGAGATTCTATTTACCATGTTTCGCTGAAATTGGACAAAATTTGTGACCCGTGAAACTTTGTAAAGGTTTTTGCTAAAATTCAAAATGGCAGAAAATCCAATATGGCGGAAAATGACGTCATAGGGTGCGTTGAACTTGGCTTGGCCCAAGGATTCCAAGGGTACCTCATTTGTGAAAATTTGATGAACGGGTCAGAAGTTATGAAGGTGAATGTATGTCAAACTTTGACCTGTTGGTGGTGCTAGATCTTCTGAGCAAGCAGCACGAAAATCAATGGGGATCTATTCTGGGTCAGTGGCAATCTCTTCACCGAATTTGGGGTGAATCTGGTCATTAGTTTTGCCGCTAGAGTGTTAACAAACAAATGCAGAAACAAACAAACAAACGCACAAACACACAAACAAACCGAACCGAAAACAATACCCCTTCCCTCACCTTTCGTATGGGGCGGGGTAATAAATGGATGGAATATAAAGCAACTTAGTCTTCAAGGGATGGCCTGTCTTCCTGCTGCAGATGCCTTTCAAGTGTACTGGCACATGTGGGTTTGTTTTGTGAGTGAAATCATACTGGAAGGAGAAGGCACTGGAGCTGACCTCAATGTGATGAGACCCGGGACAGCACAGTACAATGAAAATGTAGTCATCTCTCATATATATGTGATTCAGTCAGTGTGTACAGGAGACGCTGGCCCAGCCTTAACGCACCAAGAAAATCAAAGCAATTCAATTCGGAAGGTATCAGCGGAAATCTCCCTCCCTGTCTCATTCCAGTTATCCAATATTTTCCCACACAATCATTCCATCCTTGCAATGTCCTTGAAATATAAGCAGATGCAGTTTATGTATATGATAATTTGTGCAGCACCAGAAGCCTGTCTTAGGTTGAGTGGCCCTTCAGACAAAAAAACTAACAGCTTCCCAGTCTTCTGGTTCCCCCCCTTGAGGCTATATCTGTCTGCGTCTAGGCCAGGGAATTACTCCTGTGCTTGTACACTAAATTATGCATGCTATAGGTCTAGGTGTCCATTGTGTTCCTAGACAAATAAAATGTGGCCCAGCCATTTTTTTTATCACGCTCCAAGAAATTTAAAAGGCCCTCGCACATTTTTTTCCTCCATGTTTTATTAAATGCTTGGCCTCTTGGGTTGTCAAGCATACCCAAATTAGTTGGGTGAAGTACAAACACATGGCATTTCACAACGTTCGCACCCCAAAAAAGAAGGAAAAAAAAGACCTGGTGGGCATAAATGGCCGATTAGTGTGGTCGGACCTTTTAAGATTTGCAGACAAGTCAAACATTCATACAATCTTCGCAAATGCATGTTTAATTAAGCGAATAATTGATGAGACATTGTCATCTTTTCAACTGCAGCTGGCAGATAATCAATTTCAATAACAAAAGCGTGGATAACAGCTCTCAGTGCATTTTATAACAGCATAGCAGACTTGCCTGATACACTTCCTGAATAGGCAACTCAGTTTGTGAGGATACAATATTTTATAATACTACAACATAACATGAGTGGCGAGAACAGGCCGTTCAGCCTTACTAGCTTGCCAGTTTCTTTTTACTGTTGTGAATATATCATTTCAGATACTCAATGAATCAATGGTATCTAGCTTTAAGTCAAGCCTGCTCTTAAAAATTCCCAAGGATTCTGCCTCAAGCTATTCCACATCGAAATTACTCTTTGGGTGAAAAAATATTTCCTAATATCAGTGCTAAATTTACCTTTGGTCAGCTTCCATTTGTGACCCCGAGTTCTATTAACAAAACTTGGTCGAAGGAATCCTACATAATTCACTTTGTTGATCCCTTTAACATATTTAAAGACCTCAATAAGATCACCCCTAAGTCTCTTTTTCCTAAGACTAAAGAGATTAAGGATCTTCAGCCTCTTTTCACAGCTTTCATCATTTATACCTGGAATTTATAATAATATAGACTGTTTTTATATATGAACACGTTAGCATGTAGCCTCATCATGTAGGGCCCTCGGTTGTTGAATAAGCTCATGTTTTTCCTCTGTGCTTTCAGATTTTGGCTCTAACTCAGGCTTGGACTTGTACAGTTTAATCACAGAATGGATTTAATCCCAGCCAGATTGAATGGGTCAAACCATATTCCCTCTCAGTACTGGAAGCGGTCGACAGAAGAAGGGAGGGGCATAACTGTCATTTTCTCTCATATAACCAATCAAGGCTGAGAATATGAAAAAGCATGCAACACAAAGAAATATCAACACAAAGAACCTTTTCTGGACAATTTTAGAGTGCTACAGAAATTTGCTTTCATCCTCCTCAACAATTGATAACCCTCAGCTGTCCCTTGCAGTTTATCAAACAAATTAAATGTCAGACTTCCGCCCGTTCATCCTCATTTGATGTTTTCCTGGTAATACAAACAAACGTTTTGACACAGTTTTGAGAATAAATAGTGATGGAGAAAAGATTTCCCCCATATAAGATTTATGGAAGTGCAGCAGTTTTAGCTTTGGGCTGTGAATGTGCGTAGCTTTCTCCAACCAAAACCTTCAGTCAGTTTTTCAGATTACTTTTTTGTTGCCTGGTGCATCAGGATAGAAAAAGAAAATTCTGAGCAAGTGATGGTTATCAAGGTCAGAGAAGCCCTCGCAGTCTTTATAACTGTCAAACTCACTATCTTATCATAACAAGATTTCCAGATTAGAGGTGGGTCATTTGAATGATTTGAACATGCTAATGATAAATAGAGGATGTCTAATGAGTGAACCTGAGATATCACATTTATGAAACGAGACTAGTAATTTTCATTTATTCCGCAAAAGCGAGGAATAAATTAAAAATTCCTACTCGAGTTTCATAAATTTGATACGTTGGGCTCACAATTTTGAGATCCTAGTAATTCCATAAATGTTAGAGTCATTTTACTCAGAAAACGCAAAAATAAAATCACATTTTCCGAAGCGTCGAACAATTAGCGTGCATTTATAATAAACTTCAAAGTCACTGTAAAGCCTCTAGAGGACTTATCACCATACAGTAAGTGCACACAAGAAGAAATAACACAGTTCATATTTCGCGCCAGTTTTAATATTACACTGTGGAAATGACAGGAATATTATTTAAATATGTTTCAGTGCCATAAAAAACTTCTAGCAGGACAAATCATGCAGTACTATCTTTATTTTTTAACATCGGAAGCTTGCAGTGGTGACACAGTGCACTATGACCTGATATGCTCACTTACTAAGTTTTACATGAAGGCAAATATGAGCTTGTGCTACATGTGGCCTACAGGTAGTAATGTGAAACTAAGATAAACAAAAATGTACAGAATTACGGAATGGAAAGTGTATCTCCTGCGACAATTCAGAGGAGGATTCAATCACGCGGATGCGGCTTCTTTTAGGAGGCACAGCTATGTTCACTGTCAGAAACAGGGGTACAGCAGGAGTCCATTTCTGTTCCCCAAGGTACATTCAGCACTTATGTACCCCCTAGGGCTAATTATAGGACCTCAAGGTACCTGTGTGAACCTTTTTAGGGTCTAAAAGGTACTTTTATGTTCTAAAGCAGATAAGTACCCACTTCTGAGGGTACAACAACAGTACCTTTGAGGGTACCATCCCAGTGACAAGCCTTTTACCCCTAAAGGTACAAATAGGTACTTTTTTTTCTGAGAGTGTTGGTTTTGTGCTGATGTAATTAACTGCACTGGAGACGTCGCCAGGGCTCAGGTCAGCTATACTGGAACTCGGCAGACGACTTCAGGAGTTGTAAAGAAAGTGGTCAGGTAACAATTGGAGCATTTCATTGGTTTAAAAGTTGCTAACGAACAGAATCTGACCAATCGCAATGCGAGAAAGCCATATTACACATGCGTAATACCAAACCTGTATCTCATGAGTTGTATCTCACCGAATTTTGATCATTTATGGGGTAAATTAACTTATTTCAGATGGATTATGGCTAAATAAGTTTGCCAGGCCATATAACTGTTTTTGTGGATTAATGATTAATGTAAATAAGTAAACTAGCCGATTCAAAGTTGAATGGTCATTAAATGTTTCTTTGTTTGTTATCCTATGTTTTGAGTGGGCTTTTCATGTTTCGTGGACACCAGCTCATTTTACATCTAATTCTTCTCTGAAATTAATATGTAGTGGCTTTCAGAGCATATGACTCATGGTTTAAGCAAGAAAGTGCCTCATAAGCAGTTAGAACAGATATGCTACATATTGCCCTCTGGATAAGTGTTAATGACAAATGCCATAATTGAAATAACAGAAAAAACAAAAAAAGTGAAGTATTTATTTTACGGCAAAAAATAATTACCACATGCATTAGTCATATAAATAAATATAGTGCAAACATCTTTATAGCTATAACTTTTTCAACTATTAGAGCTACTACTACTTCTACTACTATTACATTGAGCATAGCAACAATCTTACAAAGATGTTTCCTGGATATTGTTATGTACGAGTAGTTTATGTAAAGCGCTGTATATCATTTGTAAATGGAGATTTGTTACATGCTGTTTTGCTGCCTTGCTGGTCAGCTATTTATTTTGTTCATCAGCACCCTCTGGTGGTGTGTCTGTAGCAAAACATGATCTGATGTAATATCACTACTTTGTAATAGACTAGTGCTTTCTAGAAGCTTCTGGCATCTTCCTGCCTGGAGGGGGCGGGATTACCCAGGAATCCTGTAGATCTTTCCAGAATGTTGCTAGTCTATATAAATGCTGTGATTTTGGTCAGTAGAGGCAGAGTTTTTGTTTTAGCAATAGAGTTGCATAGTGGCATTAGAGTGTTATTATAGGATTGAACAGTGGATTATTTGTAGAAGTTTTTTTTTAATCAGTGAAGAATAAATTTGTTTAAGTTGTCATTGCTGGTTTTCTTTGTTGTGATTTTTTAAGTCATAACAATATTATTCACTGGAATAATTTTCCAGAATCTCTGTGACCCAAATACTGACTCATAAAGCCAAAATAGGCTCATACATTACAGGAAAAATTGGCATTACTTTGTATTCTGCACAAAGGGGTGAAGACCCGGACTGCATTCCTCACTCCTCATCATTACCTGCAGCTGCCCGTCATTTCCACTGAGTGGTAGCAGTGTGCTATTTAAGACCGAGCTTCACACTCAGTCATTGCGAAGTCTCGTAAGTACATGCCTGTGTAGCATTTCTAGACTTGTATAGACATATTCCCCGCTTATCGCGTATATATGCTGAGAACTCTTTATACTTAGTGCTGCTATTGTTTATTCCAACACTTTATATTAAGGAACCTACATTCCTGTTTGTTTTCTATTAGTAATACATTGTTACAGCAGCTAATGCCCAGAGTCTGTATTACCAATAGTGTTTATTATGGAACCTCGATTCCTGTTTGTTTTGTATTGCTTCATTCGTGCCTTCTGCTGCACGGTAGGCATAATAAATACTACCAAGTCCATCCTTGTATCTGAGTCCAGTCCTCAACTTCCTGTCCTCCGTGCACCTGAACTATGTACGAAGCACAACCCTTACAAGAGAAGTCACAGATCCATGTAGGAAAATTACTGCTTGCACCTCACATTTAAGTCTGGGACCACGGGTCCAATTTAGCCAATTAACAAAAATCAGGAACTCTGCCTTGAGGGCTTTTTCAAATTATATATATACAGTAATTAATTCTGAAAAGTAAGTAATCACAAAGATAACAAAAATAATTGGAAATCTAGTTATTTTAATTATTGGTTGACACATTTTCTGTATCACTTCATTTTTTTCTTTATGGTTTATCCTTAACAAAAATAAATAAATGAATTAATTTATTAAAGGAAATATAATGTATTGTAATGCAAGGGTTATTTCAAAACCCTCATAGATGATTTATTGCATCAATCAAAATCAATCAAATAAAATCCTGAGAAGCATATTAAAAGGTGATAAGAAAATATCTACCAATCCAGATGGTTATTACCTCTTTTTATTATTTATTTATTTATTTATTTTTGGTTTTGGCCTCTGGACAATAAGTCGAAAAATGTTTTTTTTTTTAAAAAATGTTTTGTGTTTACTTCAGTTTATGTAATGTGATATTGCTCCTTTTTGTCTGAAGATCTGAAACTGTTAAGTATGACAGATATGCAATAACAAGGGAATTTATGAGGGGGACTAATACTTCATAAATTTGTATAAAAACAAGCATTACTGTGATTTCTGCCCTGTCTCCCCAATTTTGGAGTCACCGGCAGCCACTAAATACAAAAATATCCAAGAAAAAAGTGATGTTCATGTGAAGCAACTGCAGGATTAGGGCACTGGCACCTTTTTTGGTCCAATTCATGCATTGCTTTATCCCATTATAGACTATAGCCACAGGTGAAAATGACACCCCAAATCTTGAAGGTTTAATAAAAAAAAAATACTAAAAAATAAAAACAACCATATTTGACTGTTTATTTCTCAGCCTCTGCAGTAGGTAAAGATATGAAATAAAAAATAAAGTCTGTTATCTGTCACAAATAGTACATATACAATTAAAAAAGACATAAACAGCAACAATTTAGATTTTTATAAATTGTATCAAACTTAGTACTGTTAGAGAAAAAGAATTTTTGTACAGCACAATATGTTTGTCAAATGCACTGTGTATAAAACAATGTACATTGTCGTCATACTGAAGGAAATGGCGCTTCAGAAACTACCTTATCTTCCTCCTCAAATAACTTTCATCCGCTGACCCCTGTTTAGAGGGTCATCGTTAACCTTCCCAAAAAATTGTTGTCGCCATTGTCAATAAAACTTGTAGACGGCCTCAATATCACACTTTGCTTGTCGAGTATCTTTCCACATCAGTGCTTGTACGTTTTATATAAATAATAAAAATACGGTCCGAGAAAAATTACACTGTGTTCTCCTGTGCTGTTCAGGTTGTCAAATGTGTCATTTCAGCATTTCAGCACATCTCAATGCATCTAAACATGCGCTTGCATTACAGTGAGTTCAGTTATCAGAGGATCACGTCTCATTGTTCTCCAGCAAACCCCACCCATAATTTGATAGCCTCTTTGTTCAGCTGTACTGACATGTAGTTAAATGAAAAAACCCAATTCAAAGCAAATTATTCAGAAAAGAATGTTTGGTATCAGAGCTGAAACTCAGCTGGGCAGTCAAAAGCGGGATGGGGGGGTTGGGATGATCCTGAGCACGATCAGAGCATGGCCACGAGTTAATTTATATCATAATATACCAAAGAGTCACACTTTCAGTAAGAGGAAAGCCATTCATCACATCCAGTAATGAATATGTGTGTGCGTGTGTGGGTGTGTGTGCATGCGCGTGTGTACATGTGTGTGCGTGCGTGCGTGTTTGTGTCTGTGTGTGTATGCGTGGGTGTGTGCGTGCGCGCGTGTTTGTGTCTGTGTGTGTATGCGTGGGTGTGTGCATGTGTGCATGTGTGTGCGTATGTGTGCGTGTGTTGTATGCTAGCACGTGTGTGCACTCATTTGTGCTTGTGAGCGTGTGCATGAGTGTGCATTTGTGTGTATGTAACCACAGCCTCTTCGTGAATTAATAATTTGTCTCTGTAAATAAGAATGACCTCTAGAAATGCAATTTGCCAATTTACCATCATTATCATTATTATCATTTTCACTAAGTATTGAAATAAAAGTGGCGCCCATTTCCAACTCAAAGCTTATTATTAATCTTTTCGTGTGAGGGCTCTGCGGTAATTTATGAGTGGGTTCCACCTCCATTCATTTACAGTCTGTTTTCGACAGCAGCATTTTACCATTGCTAATCTTCAGTAGCCAGCATTATGGATGCCACATTAAAAATGTATGTGGCTGTTCTAGCAGGTATCTGCATATCATACTGTCCCAAGAGGGTTTAATAAGAGGAATTATGCTCTGGGCCGGTTTTGAAATTTAAATCAGAGTACGCAACAATAGCCTAACCACGTTTGATTGACAGCGGTACCAATTTTACCCGTATCGCTCTAAATTTAAATGTATGTACAGCGAGCCTGTGAGTGAGCCGGTTGTTGCGGATCATATGTGAGAAATTCCTGTTCTGTAAGTTTGAATACTGCTTGTGTCAGCCCTAAAGGAGCTGAAACAAAGTTCATTCAAAGCCATTCTGTCTGTGCAGAATGTACTGCTATCAATTTACTTGATTGGTTTGGTAGATTGGCATGAAAACTTTGTCAGAAAACTGATTTGCTCACCCCTCTGATTTTGTGGATACAGTAGATGATTTATTTTGTGCCACTATGTTACAATAAATCTCTTGATCTTTATCCATATCCAAGTGACTAGAAAGGTGTGGCATGGGGTACATAAAAAGTAATAAGTGCATCTTTCACTTTTAAAGGCAGCATTGGTGGAACTCTGAGAGAGAGTTAACTGCATGCTACAATGAATGGAATATTTTAGAACATCATGGGGCATGTTTGGAAATCATTTTTGGTTATCAGGATGTGTGAATGTTTGACAGAGAAATGATCATGAGTGGACATTTTATTGAGAAATCTGCAAGTGCTGCATTTTTTTTGGAGAATTGGCATGATAATACTCATTGCAAAAACAAAAATATCTGGAGTTTGATTTTTTTCAGCAGGCAATCAACATCAAGTTTCACTGTAAAAATAAAAAGTTCTCTCAACTTAAAAAAGTGAGGCAAACAGCTGTGCAGCATTTTTGAGTCAGCTCAACTTCAAGTTCTGAGTTCTTTTAAAAATTGGCTGGAGCAAACTCAAAAACTCAATTTGAGGAAACTCAAAACGGCTGTACAGCAGGTTGTCTTGTATTTTTATGTTTTATTTTTCACAGTGGTTCTGGAAAAGACATTTCAGTAATGAGCCAGTGCATGTACACATCACCAACACAGTCACTGCACAGCTCATGTTTGGATGTGGCAGCTGATTTATTCATTTTTATTCAGAGAGAGGGTTTCCATTTTCCCCCAACAGCTTCCCCATAAGTGGTTAGTTATAGGCAAAGTCACCTTAGTGATGCAAAATGATACGCTCTCATGTAGACTCTATTAGAATGCATGAACTTATGTTTCTCACAAAACACTATTTATCAGACACTACACCAGATCCTCTGGAGAGAATTGCAGAACTGCCAGCTTTCAGTAAGACCACCAAAAGTCATCTGTGAAGGTTGACAATGTATCGACCTTGAATACAGGAAAAGAAGGCTGAGTTAGCAAGTTCCATGAAATCTGCAGAAATACACATAATAAGAGGTCTATCCAATTTCCTGTAACATCTTTTTCTATTTCTTTATAAGACTTTTTAATAACACTTTTCTGAATTTACCAAAGAAAAAAACTGAATAGTAATCACCAATAGTAGGGCTCTAAGCAGACATAAAGAAACAGAAAGAGAAAGCATACATACAAGCTGTATGAAGGGCAGACAAGTCAACAAAGGTTTTGTCAAGATTGGATCAGTAGTTGGTAAATGAATTGCAGTGTTGGACTATTCTCTTTCGCCGTACTCGTGAAGGTTTTTTTCCGAAGATGTCTTCAAATGTCTTAAATTCCATCAAGAATCAAGAAAATGAAATGCCCATGTGTAAGACCTTGTTTCTCAAACCACGGCCCGTGAGGGCCAAGAGCTTCTCCACCCTCCCTTCACCTGGAATTCAGGTGTGATGACGTTCTGGCCAATCAGAACCTGTCTTGGTAACCGAAATCCTTTTAGAAGCTTTGTGTCATTCAGAGACTCTATCGGGTCGATCATATCAGGGATAACCCCCTCTCGGCTGAAAACAGCTCGAAAAACAATGCCATTCTGCAAGCCTCTCGACACTTTGCAAGCAGCCAGGAGCTCCCACATGAACGGTCAGTTTATGAAGGGATAGTGATCTGATTGCAATTGCCCAAATTTAGCGAGGCCTGTGTGAAATCACGCCAAAATCAAGAGGGGGCTTAGCGACGCGATTGCGATTTACCAGTTTCAGCATGCTCATTGCGACCTGTGAGCGATGCATTGTCTTCGTGAATTGCAAAATTAGCCATGAGAGGACTTTTGTGTGCCCGCAAGATTTGCGAGGTCTTTGTGAAACCAATCCCTGGTCCCTGCGCAAAAGGCCACTCCCACACAGTGATGCAGTACACAAAATCTTACATATCTCAGCCTGCTGAGGCTGTTTACCTACTGATGGGAATCAGGAGGAAGAGTGGCGCAGTGGGTAGCATTGGTGCGTCACAGCGAGAAGTATGAGAGTGTGAGTGAATGGTTGTTTCCCTACAATGGATTGACAAGCTGTCCTTGGTGTATATCTCCCGCTCACCAATTGCATTCTGGGATAGAGTCCAGCCTTCTTAGGTATGGTAATGAATGGATGGAAACTGCAAATACCGGGATTAGCTTCAGTTGGGCTGGATAAAAATTATGGAGTAAAATAATACTTACATGACAAAGACTGAAAGAACAAGATAATCCTTACATGAACCCTAATTATTATACTTTCAGTACTTGCCACCAAGAGAGAACTGTTTAAGACTGTACGCATGTAATGAACAATAACCCCCTAAACTCAGATTTTTTTCTTGAATTTCCCATTAACTCTTTCAACCCCAGATATTCTAGCATCACTATACCCTTCAACCCCACAGCCCTCTGTAGAGGGCTGGTCATTATCTGGACATTGTATCTTACTGTTATCTCTGGAATCCCATTAAATGTAACCTGATATGTTCCAATCAATTAGTCAGATTGTTTGAATTTTCCCTACAGGAATTTGGGGTTGAAGGGAATATGTTGGTCAGCCCTCTGTAGAGGGCTGTGGGGTTGAAGGATAAAGAAGGTTTAAAGTTAGAAAAAAAGCATTTTATCTATATTGTAAGACAATGTCACATATACTCTGTATCTTTCGGCTGCAGCACTTCACTAAAGCTGCATCACACATATTGAATGAAATGCCAAAGCCCAGGACGCCATGATTTTTATGGTCACCGAACTACATCATGTAGAAAATATTTAGATCTTGTCAATAATTTTGTGCACATTTCGCTGCAATTCAGCATTACACGTTGAGGCTCATTGGAGGCCTCTGGATCTCCGCCAGAATTTCAACTGGGCCTGAAGTTCCACAGGTTTGAATGAAGCAGCTGGATTCGACAAAGCCACAGACTGGACTGCAAAACTGAAGATGATAACTTATGGTTATTAACCAGAAGCTTTCTGGCATAAAATATGCATTGGCCTCCAATTTGCACGAGGGCATTTTAAGTCAGAGATTCTTGAGACTGCTCAATCACTTACTGTGCACGCTTTTGGCAGTCAAGTGAGATTCAAAAGATGAAAGGATTACAGTACATTTGAATAATTTGCTCTCTTTTATCAGAGATATGTTCTGCTTTATTCTACTAGAATGAGGAAGAGTACATGTGTAAGACTAATATGTTAATAATTGTTATTACAGTGTTTTTTTAAGATCAAAGTTTAACGTAAATATCTGCAATGCAATAACACAGTCAAGAATTCAGGAACTATGTCTTCACAAAGTCGTACCGTACACACACACACACACACACACAAACATACATGCACAAAAATGGAAACACACATGGACAAAAAGACAGACTGAGACCAAATAACTACAACACAGTATGAGTCCATGTAATGAGACGTCTGATTTCTCTCCAGACCATCCATTAGGTTCAGTCATAATACTGATGACACAGCAGTGCTAATATAAGGCGAATGAACGGATTAAATGAAAAGGCTTTGCTGTCAGATATTGGAGGCATGTGATTGGCCATTGGACTCCCTGGTGCTCAAAAATGGGCAAGGCTGGCCAATTTCCAAAAAGCCCAAGCCAGGATTTACTTGTTTGTGGTTCTGATATTTGTGCACACACTCAACAATCAGTAGAGTCTATACACCTTTGCATTTTTCATTCCTAACAAAACAGTGATATCAAGGAGTCATGGACAACTTACAACCAGAAAAAAATGAAATGCAATTTTATGTGATTACATGCAATTTAATGAACTCTGGACCACTCCCAAAGTGGAGGAGAGTATTCGGTGGAACGGTGGATAGGGGATTGCGGTAAAGGCAATGTTGTATGGACTTGGTCTGTGATTTTGCGAACATTGGGAGCCTCAGGTGGCGAGACTCAGGGTGGGGCTCGCGTCTCTCGTCGGAGTCCGTGTGGCTCCCAAGCCCGCCAGGGTCCCAGGAGGTGGCTGTTTCTTGCTTCCCTCTTGGACAGGGGAAGGGTGGGAGGGACGTAGAATCGAGACGAGCGGGTATTGTGGGAATGAAGGCGTATATACAGGCGTGCGGACGAATAGGAAGGCGCATTGGGAGTGGTCTTGCTCATTAACCTTTGTTATCGGGAACACCCTTATATACTGTAATTGCAACAAAAAAATTTTGCTCCTGCATTACAGTAACAGCTTTTATTCACGGACTAAGGTGGGTCCTATAATGTATTCTTTAGACACTTCATTGATACGTGCAGGGATCTATATCTGCAATACTTCTCTTCTCTACAGTGAATATAGTGGATATACACAGGATAGTTGCAAAATCATAAATACCAGGTTTGTGAAGCACATGACATACTGTTTTAGTTGATTTTGGCTCAGAAATGAATTGATTAAATTATTTGGTGATTTTTTTAAGGCTTCAGTTTTGTGTTTTTTAGTAACCATCCCACAAAGTGACCATCTGTCTCTGAAAGAGAGCTTTGATTTGTGACCTCTGTTCTTTTTTTATGTTGTTGTTGCTGTTTTTTGTCGATTGGCATATGTTGTTTATATGTTGCCAATGCACCTGCAATTAAGGCTCCAACTTTGTGGCCCCTTTGAATCGCTATTATTTTCTATTATCATTCTCATCTTGCTTTGGTGACTTGCACAGTACAGTGCTGCTGGTTAGACCTTTTTCAAGCAGCCACAAGCTGCTAATTACAATTCAGAATAGTAAGAATTATCCATGTAGATGCTTTCTGTAATAATGATTTGCAGACTTCGAAGCTAAAGCCATTTTTCAGTTGATGGTTCCGATGTTTTGTCCACCCCTTGTATCGGTCTAAAGGGATGTCAAAGTGACAGCATGATGATGTCATTGCTCAGTCACCATAGCCACTGTTTGGAGACCCTGAATTAATTTAAACACCCTATGGGCTGCTGTCTTCAAGGGATAGTCAGGCAAGGACGTAACACATGACCTACTTAGTTGTCAGTTCCATTGCAGTCATTTTAAAATGAATGATGGAAATACTGTAACTCTTTAGAAACTTTTTTTTAATTTATCCATTCTTATTTGCCGGTGCCGTTGCAGGTAAACAGATACAGGCTACTTTAATTAGGGAGCCAGGATGCTGACACTCATCTCATTATTTCCCATACTGCATGACAGCCAATAAAGAAATACTGGGCTGCGAATGACAAAAGTAAACTAGAACAGTGAATGTCAGGCAGAGATGCATCACACACATACACACAAACACAAACGCACACACACTGACACACTGCTGATGTACGCAGGCCCACACACACAAACACACAGACTGACATACTACTGGCACACATGCACACATATGCAAACAAACACACACGCACACACACTGACAAACAAACACGTGCACACTCACACACACATACACGCAGCAGCATACTGAAACACATGCATGTGCACACACATGCAAAAACACACACACACACACACACACACACACAGGCACACTGCTGACCCACACGCACACACAGACACGCTGCTGACACACTCATACACACAGACGCGCACGCTCAAATACACACACAATGACACTAAAACGGACGCACATGCACACATACACACACGCAAGCATGCACATGTACACATGCAAGCAGACACACACATGCGCAGATACACAAACAGAGACATGCAATCGCACACAAGAGCATGCGCACGCATGCAGTAGTGTCTTCATGACTTCATAACTTTTCAGAAGGATTATATAGATTGCTGGTGCTATTTCTGACAACAACTAGCTAGAAACACTGCCTAGGGGATTCCCTGTGAATTTGCTGTTCTGTGAAAAGAGAAATCTTTAATGGCTAATGATTCTGAGTCGCATAACTTGTCTCTCCAGTTCAATCTTTTTTGACTGTAGCCTGAGGCTCTCGGACTGATCATTAGTCCTCCTTGGATCGAGTGGAGGAGATGGGTCCCTCTGCATCGCCCTTGCCAGAAATGATGGCAGCATAAACTCCCCATCCCTTCTGAAGGAGCTTGTGGGCAGGAGTGGCGAGACTGCATGACTCTAATGCTGTATGAAGCAGTTCAGTTAATGAGTTGTTTGATGGAGCTGAGACACACATCACGTCTTCCATTCAGGGCTGGGCGATATGGCCAAAATCAGGTATCACGGTATTTTTGACCAAATACCTCGTTCTTGTTCTTGTGGCAATATTGAAGGGATAACTGTTGGTGCTTTCACAATGTATTTACACAATGAGACATTTGATCAACAGTTACTACCACTGTTGATATGACAACCAAGCCAGTACAGGCGACAGCACATAGAACACTCTAATAAATGCAGAAAAATGCATCCCTTTACTGTAGCACTGCCTTTAAAACCAGAAAAGACAACACCTATAGGTCATATCACGATATTATGATATGCAAAGTTCAAGACAATATCTTATCTTATATCATGACATCGATATAATATCCATACATTACCTAGCCCTACTTCCAGTACATTTTCAGTACATTTTTTTTTTGTTTAAATTCATTAATGTTTCATGAGTGTGCTCATGCATTGCCATTTCAAAGCTAATTCTTTCATTAAGCCAATTAGCCGTGTGATCCCATGGAGTGTTTTTGTGTTGTGCAGCCAGTTGAGGAGTGTTCGAACAGGCCAACAGTCACTGATGGTCTGGCCATGACACATGGTAATATAATCTCTTCAAGCGCCTACTGAGACCAGAAAAGATTATGTCTCAATGAAGCCATCAGTTACAATTGTTCAGGCATGTAACAGGTGTCTTTTTCTTAAAATTAGTTTTTCCCCTTTTGTGAACATCAAGCTGCACTGTATCCTCAAGCAAGCTACATGACTGAAATGCATGCACCTGTGAATAGCACAAAAATGGTTTCTCGACATTCATACAACCACATTCAGTCATCCCAACCAGGCTCAATACGCCTGCCTTTCAATCGTCCTTTGATTTAATTGGCCATTAAAATTGAACCCTCCGCCTCAGCTGATGTGCGGTGAGCGTTCTGTCACAAAATGGCTGCCGTGCATTGTGATGGTTGAGGAAAGATTCCCCCATATCACTGTAAAGCACACATAGCCCCTGTGAGAAAAGTGCTTTCAAAATGCAATGTATCAATACACAAAAAACAAATGAATAAGCATCTCATGTTAACATGGAACGTATGCTGCATAGACAGATTCTGTTTGCAGAGAAGTAGAGCTTCAGCGACCTTTCATCATGTTTTTGTAGTGCTTTATTCAGAGCACATGGAGCCCCGAGTGTCCCTGCTGTTCAATTTGATATCGCTTCACATTTCGGCAAGTGGCATCTTGCTCAGCATTGTCACATCTGCCTATTCATATTTTTCTGCCCAGAGCACTGCCATGTCAAACCTTCTGGGGCACTGATAGTCAAAAATAACAGGGTTTAGTGATGCAAAGACATCTACATCCACACTGAATTACCCTGCAAACCTGAATCAGAGCTCAGAATCACCTCCTTCTGGGTGAATATTCAGATATTCAGGGAGGCTGCCTAATGTTTTGGTTGGGTTATATAACTTAGGAGGTTGTCAAGTGAAGTCACAATAAAAGTTATTTCAGCAGTTTGGCACAGTTGCAAAGCCCTTTGTCCCATATTGTTCCAGGAGGCTTGGCTCCTGATTAGTTTAATCACATATTAGTTGCTTTAGATTAAAGTGTGAATTCAATAACAGTTATGTAATATACTATACAACTTTTGGAGATTGTAGACCAGTACGTTCAATGCCTCAGCAGTCAGAGATCTGATATGTGCTCATGATAGTAGTCACTATATCCTGCACTAAGTCATGAGGTTTTCACTCTAACCCTGGTACAGCACACTTCACTCAAAAGCAAAAGATCTGGTGGAGCTGCTAATAGTTGAGTTCAGAGTGCCAGATGACAGTTGAAATGGAAACATGCAGGATGGTTGAGCTCCAGAAACCAAGGCTGGCAAACACTGCTCTATGAAAGAAGCCAAAAAAACAAACAAAATTTTTTTTTTTTTTTGGAAAGCAATGGTAGCTAATCAAGCCAAAGTAAGCTGGGCCTGCAGTAATTGTAATGGTCAGAGTGTTCAATTCAGTGGTGGTCATTGTCTTGCTCCAAGATTGAGCGTTTCAGTCTGCATGGTATTCCCACCAATAAAATTTTCTCTTCAGTCTCATTAAAAATGTAGGCTTAGGGCTGGCCTGATTGAGTGTTTTAAATACACAAAAGGGATGATTGAAGTGAACGACAGAAGTTCTGTTTGCAGACCCAGAGGTTCATAAATGGAATCTAGCTATTGGCAAATTACACAAAGACATGAAGAAGTATCTTTTTCACCCAAAGAGTGACCACAGAGTGAAATGGCTTTGCATGTCATTTCATGTCATATCATGGCAATGCTATGCTATGCCATGTTATGTAATGTCATGTTATGTTGCAGTGGCTACCCACAGTCTGGCCCCACTAGATACAGCTATGGCGAAGAAGATACATCAAATGCTAAGCTGGCCAATAGCACATTGTGGTGGCCTAAACTGCTACTACTACCACGTGTTAGTATTTCTTTGTCTTTGGGTTTTAATTCCAATTTTGTTTTCAGTTAGAAAAATCACATGGCACACTCTTTTGTTGAAATAAAATCACTTTTATTGTATTTATGGCAGTTGATTCTAATCTGGGTGCACACAATTTAGTTAACAAGCTGTCACATGGCTTAATTCTCTACATCATGATTTAATTTGCATTTATGCTTTAATTTCAAAGTCATGCTTACCCTTGTTTGTCTTTTTATTTGTCTGAGCTTTCCTGGCAAAAGGCTGTCTGCTGCTCTAAGATGGCCTTTTGAGCCCTACCCACAGGAAGTGGGTGAGACCATCCAGGGGGGAGGAAGGAGAAGCTTGGACTTTTAATTCAGCATTAAACTTTTGTCTGTGTTCTTCTCAGTTAGTAAAGACAATTTAGTTTTTCTGTAAATGGTCTGTTTTGATAATTTGAGGGTGTTTTTCTGAATTGTTAGATGTTTAGTTTGTATTCACCTTAGTTTCCCCCTGGTATTTATGTTGGACTAGTCCTTTGTCTATTTAAACCCCCTAGCATGCCTCACTCAGGTTAGGTTTGTTTGATTATGTTTGTTAAGTTGTAGCTTTAGGTTTTTTTTTTTTTTGTGCTAAGTTGACCTCTTTTAGTGGTTTTGCTTATTTTCTACCAAATTAAGTTGAATATTTTGTTATTGATTTATTCTTTTTCAAGTTTAATTAAAGGAACAAGATCTTTTTCCACACCTTTGTCCTTTGCCTGATTGCTTGGTCCCTTACACACATATTTCAGAATGCTGGTGAAGATCTTCAGAATCAATAATGGTTGGCTGCAAATGAGCGTCCCCAATGAAAATGCTCCACCTGTGCGCAAGATTTTAGAAACCCATTATCAAAAACTTGGCAGGTTCGTGTGGGTGGGTCTGCCAAAGAATAAATTATGCCCAATTGTTATTATGCCCAAGAATCTCCAGTCTCCAAGAAAACAGAAGTAAAATAAAGCACATATATTTACAGATTCATGGATTATTTTCAAGTTTTTTATTTTTTCTGTGAAGTAGTGGAAAATATGGTTGATTTTGAGGGAAGATCTCCTTAAACTGCAGGGATTGAAATTTTAAAGCGAGCAGACATATGGTGAAGCTCAAATATAATTCAGCAAGGGCAGAGTGGGAGACAATTAGAGACTTCTATATTTATTTAGCAGCAATAATTAAACTTAAATCTTTACATGTAAGCAGTTTATCTGACAGTGGAGCTTGGACAAATGTTGATTTAATACATGCAATTGTATGTCATCAACCAGTGCCTAAGTGCTTACCAGTGCTTCAGAGATGATAACTCCATGATGGATGTATGGTCACTGTAAAAATCATTTGTTTACTCAACTTGACTATGTGAGGTCATCAAGTTGGTTTGACTGAGTTAAGCTCTGTGAATGTAAAGAGTAGTGATAAGCCTGGCTCTTTACACTCACAGAACACGACTCAGTCAGAGCAACAAGGGTGCTTGACTTCATCAAGTTGAGCGAACTAATCATTTTTTTACAGTGCACCATGATAGCAACTTGGCTGTTTATGAAAAATTTGTTTTGGGTAAGAATTAACGAACTTAGAAGGTGTGACTGCACTCTAAGGTGGAGGCGCCAGGGTTGATTGCGGGAATAATGCGCTGAAGCTGTATTACCAGTCTGCCACCTTGCAAGGGCACATCATTACACTTGTGCTATCTTTGAGTTCCAGTCACGCGCTGCGTGAGGTATCTTTAAACCCCTGAAGATTTTAACTATGACAAAAAGGCTTTTTTGCCTCTTTTTATTTGCCCCCAGTAAGCTGCAGAATTACAGTATGCAATTGCATAAACAAAAAGCATTTATAATGTTGCAATTAATCATCTTTATTATTATGCCCCCGGCATATAATGTAGGGGGATATAGTCATGGGTGCGGTTGTCCGTGCGTCCGTGCGTCTGTCTGTCTGCGAACGTTTCGTTTCCGGACCATAACTTGAAAACCGTTCAATATTTTTTTTTTCCACAAAATTTGGTGTGCACATTAATCATTACCTGACGTGGTGCCTTTTGCGAATCCGAAGTTGATGACGTGGAGCCGAGTGGTCATGCCATCTCCTGATGGTACTTGTTGAATTTTGTCGTACTAGTTAATGTAGTGTCTATACCAGGGGTCTAAAACTCCACTCCTGGAGGACTACTGTGTTTTTGGGATTACCAGTCAATCAGCTGCTAATTCTCACTTCGTCAATAAAATGTGCTGTCTCTTAAGCCAATCAGTGACTTAACTGAAGCATTTAAGGGCTTGAACACATAAAAACCAGCAGGTGCAGCAGCCGTCCAGTATTTGAGATTGAGATGTATAGTATGCACTTGTACCCTATAATCATAATTGTGCTGTTAGCAGTACTGAGCATCACAATCCTGGTATATAGCATACCCTCAGCAGCCTTTAAATTTCTCCGACTCCTTAAATTCCTCAACTATCAATTAGATAGTTAGATTCAATGGTAGACCATAAAACTGTTGTCTTCTGCTCATATACTATTTAAGTTGAGCTTCTAAGTCAGTTTGACTCTACTTGCACTGATATTCTGAGGAAGGTTACTCTTTGAAACTGAGCAGTATTACCCGCACTCTCAAGCAGGAGTCTGAGAAACTGTCCAACATCCTACCGACATGCTGCTAAATCAGCCAAAAGGAAATATGCTCCGATATTATCACCAAGAACTCTCATCGGCCCCTGGTGCTTTTCAGCCTAAAAAATATGTTTGTCTCTTCCACTCCCACTGTTCATGCTGATATGACCACCACTATTTGTGAAAAATTATTTAAGTCTCCCGTTGACAAGATCAAATCGGATCCCAGATTCCACCCCTGTGTTTGCTGTCCCACCCAGCTTCCACAGCCTGTCTCCCACGCCCAGCTCTGAAATATTGTTTCAAATATGGTGCTAACAAATTGCCTCAACTGGTCATTACTCAGCATTTTTTGCAATATAAATAATAGCCTACTATGGTTCTATTCCATTTAGTTTCATGTAAACATGCTGTTGTTCAGCGTGTACTAAAAAAACTAACCATAACACAACATTTCCAAAAACATACCTTTGTTGAACTTGCCTAATTTCTGTCTGAAATACTGCAATATTAAGTTGTCTTCAACTGGCTTTCTTTGTACCTAAATCAGCACTATATTGATGAGAAGTTTCAGTCTGCTTTTCAGTCACTTCACAGCATAGAATCAGCACTTCCTAAAGAGTCTAATGACCTGTTCTTGCCTGTTAATTCCAGATCCTGTATGGTGCTAATTCTTCTTGTCCTTGGTGAGGCCTTTGACACTCTGCACCACAATATTCTCCTGGATCATCTTAAACGAGGTGTTGGATTTCAGGGCACGAAACTAAACTAGTTTACTTCATATCAAAAGGACAGGTCTCTTTCAGTAAGGACAGGAAGTCTGTCCTCATTATCAACACTGATAATCTGCAGTGTTCTGCAAGGGCTCATTTTGGGCCCACTACTGTTTTTCCATTATATGCTTTTACTTGGCTCTATCCTCTGAAATATAATTTATCATATCACAGCAACACCAGTGTTAGGCAGCTGTACCTTTCAATGAAGCTGAGAATAGAAAACTTTCTGGATAAAAATATTCTACAACCACAAACTAAATAAGGGCATAACAAAAGTCATTATTTTTTGTTCCCCTGGTTCAACTAAGGTTATTAAAAGCAAGGCCCCCTCTCTTCAAAAACACATTCTCTGGTAAAAATCTGTTTCCTCTTTAACTCTTCAGCTATTGCAGTCATTAAAAGCATCTTTTTTCAACTCCAGTCTATCTCCAGACTCAAACCCCTTCTGTCCCCTACAGACCTAGGGGCTGTTATTCAAGCTTTTATATAATCTTGCCTGGATTACTGTAATACTCTTTAATTAGGTGTTCCATGAGCGTCACTTTCCTGACTGCAAGTGGACTAAAATGCCGCCGCTCATCACCTGACTGGCTCAAGAAAGGACCATATTTTCCATGTTTCCAGCCCTACACTGGCTACCTGTCAAATGTCAAATTGATTTTAATGTTTTATTTGTTTTTAAAGCCTGGCATAGATTGGCACCACAATACATTTGTGTTCTCCTCTACCCTTATTCCACCGCATCATCCCTCAAACAAGATGCTCCTGTCAGCTCCACAGTCCAACCTAAAAGATAAATGTGACTGTGCCTTCTCTGTTGCTCCCACAAAGCTCTGGAATACTTCACCACTAGAAATCAGGTCATCGCCTTCCATAGCTACTTTTAAATCACTTTTAAAAATGTATTTTTACTCCCTTTAAGTCCGTTTAATGTTTTGTTTTGGTCAAGTCAAGTTTATTGTGCTGTTTTAGATCTGCTTTTATTTGTCTTTTTACTTCCGTTGTTGTTTTTACTGGTCTGTATTTGTGTTGCTCTTATTTGCCTGTTTTTATAAATACTGATTTTCTCCTTTTTGAGTTATTTATTGTTTTCTATAGTTGTACAGATTGTATAGATCCATATGTTGCCACCATTTTTTTTTTCCTTTTAACTGATTTTTTTTGTGCAGCTCTTTTGCTCAGCACATGGTCTTAAATGTGCTTTATGACTTGACAATGAAAATGGTCATAAAAGAAAATTTTGTCAGCTATCATTCATGCTTCAACCTGGCTTAGAAATGCCCATATAGCTAGAACAGTGCATTTAAAAATGGCGAAATTCACTATGGATACTATCAACTGCATGTTTTTTTTTTTTTTTTATGTTTATACGGCCTTCGACTGAGTGTGAACTGAAGGTTTAGACTGGAGTTTCCAACCTGAAATGTGCATTTTTTTGTTTTCAATGTGTAAGAATATACTGTATACAGCCATCTTTAACATCAATATAATGCAGTATGTGTAAAATTGCATTTCATTTTGATTGAGGAGGTGATAATGTGCACTTATCGCCAATTACTTGTAAAAGCACAAGCTGAATATGGTGCATTTCCAAATAACAGTTTCATTTCTTGTTGTCTTGTAAGAGCCCTTTGGAAATAATTATTGATCCAGTTGATTTCACAAAAGATTAATTAAGAACAATAGGCTGGTAAGAGATGCTCCGCAGGATATTAGTTATGACAGTGATGTATTTTGCTTGTGGCTTTGATCGATAACAAGTTTAGCAAACCCCACTGGTGTCTACTATTCTGCAGTGATATTTACAGCACCACTAATTTTAGTCAAATCACTTGACACTTTTTTCATTTTAATTTTTTTTTATTCTTTCCCTTTGATTTATTCCTTAGTAATGAGCCATAGTGAATGTGTATACAAAATATACAGTGGGTTTCAAAATGGTAAAATAAATGTAGGAAATCCTAAACTCCACTAACATTTCAATGGAACCTATCAAAATTATTTATCCATTAAAAATCAGTTATCTTTAAAGCAAGGTTACACAATTAGTGACATAGTTAATGTCACATTCATTTGGAGGGATTTTGGACCATTTCTCCATGCAGATCCATTCAAGATTAGTCACATTTCTGAGTTAGCGCTTATCAGCAACTTTCTACGGATCAGCCCACAAGTTTTTCATCAGATTGTAAACACGCAAACACACACACAAAACGAATTATGGTGCATGAAGAGTCGATTCTTGCGGCCGATGTGTTGGATGCAGGGGATATGGACCCTGATCAGCTGTGACAGGTGCCTAATTGTTATGGCCCAATTACTCAGTCAGACAAGGTTTCCGGGCTGCTCCCGGTCAAGATCTACCTACAGTGGTCAAAGAAGGCAAGGATGAACAAATCATGATTCGGCGGCAGCATGTTTGGCACCCAAGGCTCATTGAAAAGTATCCCTTCTGGTACAAACTGACAGAAAGGATACCATGGCACCAGTCACAGAAAGTTTAATGATGGTAAGAAGAGGAATGTGCAACATCAACCCCTGTAGATGTGGCTTCGCAGCCAAAAGGTAGTCAGAGTGTCAATTCTGTTGCCTGTCCATTGTCTAAGGTACCTACAATGGGCAGAGAGGCATGGGATCTGGACCTTGGAGTCATGGATGAAGTTTGCCTGGCCCAATGAGTATGATTCGGTGCCACCAGGATGCACTGTGAGATGAGGAAAACCTGTTGGAGAGGGTTTGATGCTCTGGGAAGCCCTGGTTTTGTGCATTCATGAGGATGTCAATTTGACAAAGCTGTTGTAGCAGCTCACAGAACATTGACAGCATATTATGCATGTGGCCATAATGTACTTACAATAGGATATAATATGTACTCTCTCTCTTTCTCTAAATATATGTATATATATCAGTGGCGGCTGGTGAACTGGCGATAGAGAAGGCTCAAAACAATCCCTTAAAATTAATGATTGGTCACGACCTGTTTTCAATCATTCATTTAAAGTACCATTTCAGAAACTCCGATAACTCTCAACATTAACAGATGTGGCCAGTTTTCATTTATAACGCATACTAATTACGACTCCGGACTTCTCACACTTTTCTTCATTCAGGGATTGGAAGCAATGCATGTGTTTCATGATCGTTTAAATGAAATAAGATCATTTGAAACGTCTTTATGCAATTCCATTGCTTCCAACCCCTCCAGTGCACAAGGACTTCAATTCCGCGTGAGAATCTCTTACATACGCGTTGATTGAATAATTGCTGACTACAGCAGAGGAACGTAATGGCAAACTCACACCGAATGCGTGAGAGTTGACGGGTATAGGTTATAAATCAAAACTGGCCACATGACAATGTTGAGTTTTCGGAGTTTCTGTAATGGTAATTTAAATGAATGATTGAAAACAGGTTGTGGCCAATCATTAATTTTAAGGGATTGTTTTGAGCTTCCCCTATCACCAGTTCACCAGCTGCCACTTTTATATATATATATATATATATATATATATATATATATAAAAAGTGTACAATGGTCAACAGTTAGCTCCTGCAGTCAATTTTAAAGGTGTTTTTGTTTTGCTGTACCCACAACGGCTTACTCAAGCCAGAGCAGCAACCTCCGGATTTAATTTCTTCCCATGGGGGGATAAAGACCTATCCCTCCTGTTCAAATGAGCGGCAGCAATGAAGAGTGCTTGGCTCTCTGATCCACGGCTGCTGTTCAGTGTAAAACCGCCGTCAAGCGTGGCTTGTTGTTTACACACTGCAGTGACTCTGCTAGGGCAGCATGGTCGTGCTTTGGGTGGCACTGTTGTCTTTGGGTGGCATTTGTTGGTTCAAATCCTGCCTGGGTGTTCCTTTAAGGAGTATGTGTATTCTTCCAGGTATACCAGTTTCCTCCCACATTTCCAAGATATATGCGTCAGGCTAAATGGAGACTTTAAATCAGTAGTGAGCAAATCTGGTTATGGAAGGCTGGTGTATGTGCAGGCTTTCGTTTCCACTAACTGCTCTATTTTGCTGTGCACAAAAACATGGGTTTACAGTAAAATGTCTAATTTTGAGACAAAAGAACAGTCTTTGGTTGTCATTCATGAACTTTTCAAGAAATGCAACTGAAATGTGAGATTTCATTCATAGTTTCCAGATTAAGTAATTAAAAGGCCAGAGGTTTGTGTGAAAACCAGGTGCAGGAAAAGCAATCATTGCCTCCCTCTGCTCTGAATAGCCCATAGATCCAAAAATATGAAGATGTACGGCCAACGTTGGACTGATGAACTGTCTATGGTCTATTTCTGTCTTTCACCCGTTGCATTCTGGGACAGGCTCCAGCATTCCATGTAGTGTTGAGTAGTGTCCAATCTTAAAGGATGGACCATGAACAAAGTGAGCATTGGCATTACTCTGTTCACCTCGCTTGGAATACAATGGATAGCAACTAAACCTTCACTGCTGCGGTCAGCTATTTCCTTTCATGCAACGTAAATTAATATGTAATATCCTTTTAAAACAATAACTGACATGACATTTATTTTTATTGAAGTAGTAAATAAATAATAAATACGTAGTATATAAATAAAGTAGCAGATATTAAGTAACATTTGCAGTAAATTAACATTAGCGTTCATATTAGAATTGTCATGTATCACGTTGGCAATGTTTTTCATTCTGCATTAGTTGCGACTGGTATTTTAAATTTCTCTTGTTAGATGCATCGTAACTCAAATGCCACCTAAAAGCTTTTCTTTCAAAGGTAAGCGGAGAATGTTCTCACTGATATCGGAAAGACGTGTCCTCAGCAGCACTGTTACACGTTAGAAAAAGGAACATTTTAATGAGTCCAATAGAGCTTTAATATTGCTTTCAGCAGGGCCTTATGGCTTTGTTGAAGTCTATTATTTGCTTGAAAGCAGTAAACACCTCAAAGAACCATCTGCAAATGGATTTGATAGACTATGGTGTTGACTGCACTGGTATCTTGATGTTTTTCTCTTTGTCTCTCTCTCACCTTCGTGCTCTAGGTAAACAGACTGTTGGAAATAAACCGAGTTCTTTACCCTGGTGGACTCACCTTTGACAATGGTTCCTGGAACAGAATGTAAAAATATAAACATTTCAGAGATTAAACTCTTTAATAAAGATCTGCCTCTGACACCAGTGGACGACAGAAGAGCATAACTTTCCCCCTTGAGAGCTGCTTTTATGTAGTGTGGAAAAGGCAGAATGAATATCTTCAAGAAAGTAAAACACATATTAAGCAATGAAGTCAAAGACCTCGCGCTAAAATTGTAACAGATAGGACTTCCACTAATTAGCACACAATATAATCTCAGGAGGGTGTAAATTGAGCAGCAGTTTAAGGCAAAGTTTTCCATTTTGGTATTCATCTTTCTTTGCTGATGCAGAAAGAAAATGTGAACAAAAAATGCATGTCTGGTGCGTGGTAGGATGGCTCTGTGACTTGACACCCCATCCTATTCTTCTGTTGTGGCCGCATACTGAGATCGTCCATCACTGGCAGACCCATTTTGTCTGCGGATGTGATTAAAACAGAAATAACAAACTGCATTGTTGGCAGCCTTTATTCAAAGAATTATCACAGAGACCTAATTCTAAGCATGTTCACTAATGTGTGTCTGAAACCATGGATGGGTTTAATGTAGCATAGCTTTATAGCACAGCGTTTATCAACATTTTTACTTGCCAAAATCTACAACTGGCAAGTATATCAGTCGGCTGCATTAGACGTCTGTTTGTCTGTCAGTTTGTTAGTTACGCAGCCTTTTGCCATTTATCCTACACCAATCTTGACAAAACTTGGAGACACGTTAGCATAAGTTACTCGCCACAGACCTGTACTTTTTACGATTTCGATGTCAAAGGTCGAGGTCAAGGTCACACCAAAGGTCGAAAACACATTTTGTTCCAAAACTTCATGTCTAATTCAGCTAGATCCCTGAAACTGACACCATTCTTTTTGTCAATGCAATGCGCTTCTTGTGGTTAGGGGTCACAATGACGTCACTTGGACATAAATACTATCCTTTGAGGTTTTAACTTTTACTTGTATTCAGAAGTATTAAGTGACTGCACAATGTTAATTGTCACCCCTACTGGTGTCTAGAATTGACTGATTTTTTACATATACCACAACCAACAAAGTCAACTCTCATGAATTTCTCTGTCGTAGTTACTGTTCCAATATACTATCCAAATTTACTGAAATAATATGTTGCTTACTTCTATTTGAAACCTTAAAATTTATCTTGCACCATTACCTCTATGGGCACCACCTATTGCCGTAACTAGTTAGACCAGCCAACTGCCAAAGCAAAATCAGAGTTTTCGCTATGTATACATTGCATATATTTCATTTCAAGAGATTTCTCTGCGGCACATGTCTGATTTGCAAAATCTGAATAAGGTGGTACGGTGAGGTGCCACCTATTGGCATTACTAGTTAAACCAACATAGAGCCAAAACAAAATAAGTGTTTTCACAATTTACATAAGACACATATTCCATTTCAAGAAACTTCTCCATGGCACATGTCTGGTTTTGTCAGATCTGACATATTGGTAACAGCGCCCCCATGCTGAGATATTTTTGAACATTTGTCCCCTTATATCTAGACGTTGGCAAAGAGTGCCATAAAACTTCCTTTGGCATGTTAAAATATCCTGAAAGGGCTGGAGACTCAGCTAATTTCAAGGCTCTATCTTCTTGGTTAACATTTTTATGGGCCCCTGAATATCACTGCAAATAGGCGAATTGGAGATTTTGTTAAAATGTCTGTAGCCGCTGCTCCAAGATGGAGCATAGTGCCAAAAATGTTTCTGGTGTCCTTTGTTTAGCCCAAAGGAAGGTTCAAATTAAGGGTCTACCCTTCCCCATAGGTGTCTGGTTATTAATGTTAATCCACTGTACAAACAGAAAAAAATTAGCCCGCACCCAACTTTGGGAGCAAATATCTCGAAAAAGCAAAAAAGTGCCAGAATAAATACCTCAAAGTTTTTCTCACCTTTAATGTCTTGAAACAAAACAGGTAAGATGAATTTGGCACTGGTATGGTTAAAAAATTCAAATAAGCCTGAATTTGTAAAAATATTTTTTTCCGTTGCACACAGATTTCTGGTCATTGCACATATAACCAAAATGATCACCAGGTGGCACTTTCACATTTTAAAAATTTGGGTATCCCAGTATCAGATACAATCATTACTTGTTACGGCACATTGAAGCAGTTATCCACAATATTCCTTCAAAAATGGGTATTTTTCTTCAAAAATGCTCAATTTGGTACCTGACTTCTCCACTTCTAGTTGGCACTGTAGCCATATCGATAAGAATTGTGTGCTCAAACTCCGGGATTTCCCATTACACATGTATAGGCACCATTCTGCCAAATTTCATGCAGTTCTGAAATTTCAACTCCACTGCCAGTGCCACTCTCTCAGAATATGGCTCTTAATATCTCACATTCACGTTTCATCCACTTGATAAAATGTTTCCCACCTTCTGTATTTTTTAGACGCTTAAAATCCAGGGCGATCTCCAAACAAATCTCTTTCTTTTTAATTAATCTTTAATAATGTCCTAATAATGCTATATAAATTATCTTAACTGCATGAAATGGCCTAATGTAAGCCTACAAAAAAAATTGTGCAATCGCATTCATGCAAATCTGTGCTGTTCTATGGCCATTTGAATTTCAAAATGCGACAATCAATAAGGCTATCTTAATAAATAGGATTATCAACTCATTCAACAAAGTAAATATGCGAATCCACTGTTTGATTGCTAATTGAGCTAAGTAAACAAGGACAGGATTAGAGTAGCTTAATTGGTTAAAATGAGACGATTCTGTGGTCCTTTACTTAGTGCCGTTCGGAACATTGCTGAAAAATACTGATGCAGTTTTTTCTCCGGAAGCATTTCACATGCCCTTTGATTTTAACACTTCCAGCGGCAATTTGTTCAAGACTGCATTGGGTCGAGTAAAGGAAGATAGCAAGCTCGGATGTTCACCCCACGGCAGCAGGTGGTCTTACTATGCTTTAAAAAAAAATCACGGTTGAATATTGTTACATCCCTCCTAGTGACCATAACTGTACATGCTGGCTAGTAACTATGACAACTGAAGACATGTTGTAGGTATTGCTGCGAGTGCACGAGCTCAAGACTTCGAACTGCGAGATACCTCCTGGCTCTGATTGGCTGATTTCACTGAGGCGCGGAGGATTCTTGAATGTGTTATTCTGAGCACTCGGAGGAATTAGAGGAACCTGATTTTCTCATGAAATACCTCTCATATGATAAGTTGATGTTATGATATAGTGAAAATTTCTGCGAGAAAGATCAATTGTTATTAATTTTTTTAATAAAAGGTATCTGCTTAACATTTCACTTTGAGTTTATTATTACACTACCCCGTTTCCAGAAAAATTGGGACATTGCTTGAAATGTAAATTAAGAACAGGCTGCAATGATTGGAAAATCATTTTAACTCTAAAATAAATTGAAAATAGTTCAAACACTACATATCAAATGTTGAAATTGAGAAATTTTATTGTTTTTGAAAAATAGCTGCTCATTTTGAATTTGATGCTCGCAAAAAGTAAAAAAAAAAAAAAACTGGACTGCAGGTAGGCCAGTTTAGCGCCCGTAATCTTTTACTACGTACCCATGATGTTGTAACATGCGCACAATGTGGTTCGGCATTATCTTGCTAAAATAAGCAAAGCCTAACCAGAAAAAGATGTCTGGATGGCTGTTTGTATTGCTCCAAAACCAGCATATATTGTTCAGTATTAATGCTGTCTTCATAAATGTGCAAGTTACCCATGCCACGTGCACTTATGCACCCCCATACTATCATGGATGCTGGCAATTGAATGGTGCGCTGATAAAAAAAAAGCCATAAGTCCCCTCTCCTTCTTAACCTAGAGGACATGGCATCCTTGATTTCCAAAAAAAACTTCAGATTTTTAATGGTCCGACCCCAGCATCGTTTTCCAGTTCGTCTCAGGCCATCATAAATGAGCTTAGGCTCAGAGAGACGTTTTTGGGTCTTGTTTATTTGTGTTTTTTTTTTCTTTAATAGTAAAGTTTTAACTTGCAATTGTGGATGCAGTAACAAATCATGTTCACAGAGAATGGTTTTCAGAAGTGCTCCTGAGCCCATGCATTGATTTCCCCTGCAGAATCCCGTTTGTTTTTAATGCAGTGCCGCCTAAGGCCTGAAGATTACAGCCATTCAATATTGGTTTTTGGCCTTGAACCTTGCAGACAGAGATTTCTCTGGATTCTCTGAACAATTGTATAATATTACATACCATAGATGATAAAATCTCCACTTTCTTAGAAATTTCATTTTTAAATTGTTAAGCAATTTCCCCATGTAGTCTGTCATCTTCAGAAACACTCAGCCTTGCTGAGATGCTCTTTTCACACCCATTCATGTCACTGACCCGTTTCCGACCCATGAGATGTTCCAACTGGTGCATTTCTTTAGTATTACAAAACATTTCAAATCTTTTGTTGCCCCTTTCCCAACATTTTTGAAACATGTTGCTGGCATCAAATTCAACATGAGAAAATATTTTTCTAAAAACAATACATTTCTCAAGTTTCAACATTTGATAAATTGTTTTTGAACTATTTTTTGATTAAATGTAGGGTTTAAATGATGTGCAAATCATTGCTTTCTGTAACCCCACACCTCCAGTCCTCTAACTCAACAGCCTATTAAGACCTGGACCGCATTCCACACTCCTAATAATGGCCTGCATCTCCTCCCTATAGTCTGCGTACAATAGTGTTTCCCTATGTAAGATAGAGCTTCGCACTCAGTGCCAAGTCTTGTAAGCCTCACAAGCCTGTTGTTTAACTATAGTCTTGTACAGACTTGTAGATCCTGCATATTCGCATGTATCTGTAACTTCTTCAATTAAGCGCTGTTCTTCATTTTTATGTTCAGTGCTTCTCTTTTTGCAACCAGGAACTTCGTTTCCTTTTTTCTTTATATTTGTAATACTTAAGCACTGTTACCATTGTTACAATTCTCTGTATTACTAGTATTATTATCTAGGAACCTCATTTCCTTGTTTCTTTGTACTTTGTTCTACTTTGCCTTCCTGCATTGCCGAGAAGGCATAATAAACCCAATCCATCTTCGCACCTGAGTCCAATTTCACTGTTTCTGCTTTCTGTGCACTCTCAACTGGTACACTGAGCAAACACATTCTGTTTTCATCAACATCTTACACATTGTCACAACTTTTCTGGAAATGGGTTTGTAATACTACACACCACACCACACCAAACGTAGTTTTTCCTCCACATAAAGAATAGCGTAATCAAATATTTGCTCATTTTAATCACAGTCTGCTGCGCGCAAACACATGGCATCCATACACAATCCCACGTACAGCAGAGAAGTTTTAATATCACTGGTTCTAAGCATCATACTGTGTTACGTCATCTCTATACGCAGGACCCCGAGTAGATGTGGTAAGCCGAGCACATCTGGTGCTGACACCGGCCCTGTTAACCCTTTCAGCGCCGAATACATTTTCAAGGAATTAAAAATGTATTTATCCTGAGCTGTTGAAAACCTATCATGTGGCAACTTGTTTAAAAGAGCTCCCCTGCAGGAGCTCTTTTAAACAAGTTGCCACATGATAGGTTTTCAACAGCATCTGACTTTGATATCTTACATCATTGGGCAACTATAGTTACCCACGGCGCTGAAAGGGTTAAACCAAAACATCACTTGAATCGAACCTGCCTGGCAATGTGATTTATGGAAAAAAGCAGCACATGATAAGGTGATCCAAAGAAATACAAAAAAAGATGAGAAACTGTCGTGGAAATTCAAATTTGTGGCATTGTGGCGAGGAATGAAAACAAGTTGTTTCTCCAAGTTGCAAATGCAATGGTCCTTTATTCTTGCAAGACGGGAAAACAATACAACCAGCAACACAGGCTATGGCTCCCAGTAATGCAGGAAGAGTTCTCCAAAGAGGAATCATCATCACAGCACATTTATACATCTTAGGCGGAAACTTCAAAAATATTCTATGGCAAGCAGCCAAGCAGCTTATATGCTATGCTAAGCACAATTGGGTGACTTTTTTCCCTCAGAGACCTATTTCTGAACAGACAACATCTTATGACCTCAGGTCAGAAAAAGGACATCTTTCTCACTTCTTTAATACTATGCTCAATAGGATGCTTGTCATCTAGCTTGTCTTGCTTAAGCATTGCTCGCACAAGTGTCTTAGAAACCCTTGCACTTCCACTTATCACATGGTGCTTTCCACATTCAGACAGTTCCTCTTTCCACTGTCTACCATGTAGAACAAAAAACATTTCTTCATTTTCTATAAACCTCTTAATACTGATATGTGATATAATTAAGACATTCAAGCAATAAGCAAATTCCACCACAGAAACAACGGGCTTGGAATCTATCAGCCTAGGAAGTGTTACAAAGCTCTGGGGATCCAGCGACCCACGGGGAGAGCCAAAATCTACAAATGGAGAAATCTTGCAGTGATGAACCTTCCTAGGAGTGGCCGGCCTACCAAAATTCCTTCAAGGGCATATCAAAGACTTATCTGGGAGGTCACAAAAGAACGCGGACTAACATCTAAAGAACTACAGGATTCACTTGCTTCAGTTGAGGTCAGTGTTCACAATTCGTCAAAAAGAAAGAGACTGGGCAAAAATGGCATCCATAGGAGAGTTGCGGGGCAAAACCACTGCTGACTAAAAGGAACACGTCTTGATGAACTCCAAGACTTTTGGGATAATTTTCCGTGGACTGATGAGTCAAAGGTGGAACTTTTTTAGAGGACATGGGTCCCATTACATCTTGTGTGAACCCATAGACTGTATAAAAAGATGGATGAAGCAACCGTGACGTCACCCATTGGTTTCAGCATACCATTTAGGAAGCCTTGATTTTGGCAATTTGAATTGCGCCATTTTGTCATTTTGAAACCGGATGTGATTCCTATTGGACGAGAGCGTGAATTGAATATCCAGGGAGGAGCGAGGGATGGATCTACATGTGGATCTGACCGTATCTGACAAGGACCAGAGGATAGCCACGCCCCTTAAAGCATATTCTGGCTTTATCCTTTATTCTAGTCTATTTGGGACCATAATTTACAAAAATCAACATCATGATATATCGAAGGAGACTTGAAACTTGCGATAGATACAATAAAGTAATGTGGAAAATCATTATTTACATTTAAATAATAAATCAGGTGGGAAAGTAGGGTCATTTTCTCATAGACTTCTATAGGA
This sequence comes from Gymnothorax javanicus, assembly GCA_029692085.1. Taxonomy (NCBI): domain Eukaryota; kingdom Metazoa; phylum Chordata; class Actinopteri; order Anguilliformes; family Muraenidae; genus Gymnothorax; species Gymnothorax javanicus. The sequence goes on from CM056209.1 coordinate 39,143,279, forward strand.
TTGAACTTCTTTCTGTAACCACCTACGTTACAATGCACATTTTGGAGACTTCCGCATTGGCCTCAGTTTTCAGACCCAAGTGCTGCGTCCATCTTTTTATACAGTTTATGTGTGAACCTAGCGCAGCATTCTGCAATAAGAATGTCATACCAACAAATGCAGACATGGTAATGTGATGGTTTGGGGCTGTCTAAGTGTTTGGCTGTTCAGGATCTGGGCAACTTACCATAACTAATGGAACCATGAATTTAAGACTTACCACAAAGTTCTGAGGGAGAATTTCTCGTCATCAGTTTGTGACCTAAAGCTCAAGTGTAGTTGGATTATGCAGCAGGACAAAAATCAAAACCTCCTAATTAAGTCCATCTCTGAATGACTCAAAAGAAATTAAATGAGGGCTTTAAAGTTGCCCAGTCAGAGCTGAATCCTATTGAGATGCAGTGGCACAACCTTCAACGGGCATTTAATGCTCCAAACTCTCCAGGATGGCGTTATCAAAACAATTTTGCAATGAAGAGTGCGCCAATATTCCCCCCACAGCGAGGTAATGGACTCATGCCAGTTATTGCTAATGCTTGATTGCAGTTGTTGCCGCCAAGGGTGGCACAACCAGTTACTTTGTTATGGAGGGGGGCTGGGGTGCAATTATAATTATTTTTTTTTTCACATGTGTGATATAGGTTTTGGCCTTTAATAAATGAGATGATCATGAAAAAACTTAAAAGCTGCATTTTGTGTTTACTCACATTGTCTTTGTCTTACATTAAAATTAGTTGAGCAATCTAGAACATTTAAATATGACAAATAAGCAAAAATAGAAGAAATCGGGAAAGGGAGCAGAAAGTGAAAAAGTTGAATTTACAGTACATCTTCAATATTGTGGAAAAGGAGTAAGAAGATGGTGATTAAATGCAAACATCCATTTGAATTAGTAACAATGGTACTCAATTTTGCACGACAATAATATTTTTCATTGCCTCACTTTTCGTATGTCAGTTCAGCTTAACGTAAAATGATTGGACGTCTTTACAGAGAGTTCACTCGTCTAAGAAACCATAACAAAACAGAGGCAAGGAGGTAATTTGTCTGCCCAGTAAGAAAAAAAAGAAAAGAATAATTTGCAAAGAATACGTGAGCATTCATGGCCATAAAATCCAAGTGTATAACTATTGTACCCACATTTATGCAGGAAGAATATTTCTACAATAATTTTCATGTGAACAGCGCGGCTCGGCAGATTTGTTGGGTCAATTAGCAAGAGGAATGAACCGTTGATTCCGTTCCCTTGAGTTGCTTAATTAAACATCTCCACAAATGGCAGGTTTCAATAAAAACCTTCCCATGGCATTAATTTCCAAGACCCGATGATGTACTTAAAAAAGGCAAATAGCATGAAACTTGCACAGCATTTTTTTTTTTTTTTTGGTTCAAGGCATGTTTGCAAAAGCGACATTTGCACAATGTTTCTCTTTTTTTTATTTTTTGGGAAATAGGCAGAACATTTGACTAGTATCCAAAAGAATTCAGGTATCTCTGCGTCACAGATCTGAAAAGATACAATCTTACCATCTGTCATGACATGCAAGCTCAGTGGTGAAGCAATGAAATGGAAAGTGGAATTAACGTAAAAAATAATGAAAATTAATCAATCACAAAATTTATGAAGAACAAAGCCTGCCTTGGCAAAGCACATAAAAATGAGTAAAAAAATAGGATTTTAATGCTGAATATGGAATGCATTACATTTTGCTAACAATAGTGATTTATTATTTATTTATTGCGAGCACCAATAATTTTTCCTGGAGATATTTTTATGGAATGAAACTTTGCAAGGATACTCCCTGCTACATTGCACACCAGGGGTTCAAACATCAACTACAGGCCCATTCACAGGGGGTAATGAATTATGCCCTTAGCTAATTTATTCACATAAGGTCCCTTAACTTGACTCAAAGACGCCGTGTGGTTTTAGTGGATGCCTGATAACCATTAGGATACTGCGAATAAGCATTTGCTCCCTTTGTGACATGATTCTTGCTTATTTGTAAAATTAAAATGTTTTGGATCATCAAAATTATTTTAACCCATTCTCCACCATGGACAACATTTTCTGTCACTTGTAACAGAATGTTTCCCCAGCCATAGATGAGATATTCCAGCAATCGATGTTTGCACTGTTATGTGGTGGGGGTGGGGGGAGGTGGAGGGAAACCAGTCTTCTGACAAATGTGTGTATCGAAAAATCAGTGGATAGCATCAAAAATGCTGGAAGGGGGTGGGGAAGGAGTGGAAATGTAGCATTTAAATGATCATTTATTGAAGTTTGATATTCAAAACTTAAATTACGTATGTGAAAAAGCAGTTGCGCCTCGAAACCTAATAATTGTTTGCACCACCCTTTGTGGAAACAACTGCAATCAAGTTGTTTAAATGTAGCCACACTGGAGAGTTTTTGAGCATTACCCCCTCAACGTTCCATCATTTATTTTTTTTTTTTTTTTTTTTTTTGAGTGAATTTCGACCCAAATTAACATGCTTGCTGTTTGACTACAGACATAATCATGGTCTCTTCTGAAAGGTGACACTCACTAGATTGCTCTCAAGAAGTCAGAATTTCTGAAAATTCCACCCAAATTGAATAGAAATACGTTTTTGTTCTTCTGGCGCTGAGTTGCTCTGACTAAGCCCCATTGAATTAGAAAAGTAAAGTAATAAAGCTACAGCCAGATGTCTAAACCACTGCAGGTTCAAATATTATGATACTGTAACCAAAAATGAATAATTTAAGGATTTTCTTCCACAGCACTGTTCGTCCGTTTTTCAAAAAACATTTTTGGAGACTCCAAATCTCCCTGTCTTTCAAGTCACACTTATACTCAGATTCATAATAGTTTTACTACTTTCTTTTTTCATGTCTGTTTCTTCACTTGTTGCTGCATTTTCACTTCAGTATACTTTCACAATCCCCAGCACTGGTGAGTGATAGCATATGCGTAAAAGTTGCCTCCAAAACTCCACTGCTTCATTGACAAAATCCCCACTTCTCAGAAAACTCAATCCCTCGACAACCATACGCATCCCTCTTTTGGAAGTTCCAGACCACTGTATAAATTAATAGTTGATTTTCCTGATACTGTATATTGGAGTGAGAACTGATTGGCTAGAACACTTACCTTTCAGCACATAATAGCCATTGGGAGCACTAATTTTGTTCCTCGGGGCTACTGTACAATCTACAGCACTGCATCATCAGTAAAAAAAGCTAATTATCATGAAATTCACTAAGATCTGATCCCCACTCGTCATTTTGTTAAAGCCTCTGGAAACTTGTCTTGACATGGCGAAAATTCACGTATAATATCAAAGTTGAGTGTCCCATAAAGCATCTACAAAAAACTGAGCGAAAATTAACATTCATAACTATTCGAAAACCTAGTTCAAAAACGGCTCATTTTGCTATTCAGTCCATTTCTCAAGACAGTGTGGGCAGGGCGCATCGCGGTGTGACTGGCCACTCCCTCGATTTGAGTGACATCTCACTGGCTCCGTGAGCGTTAGTCACAGCAATGGTGCAAGGGTCACAGTCCAGCCCTATATGTTTGAGCCGTCTGACTCAAGCCGCTTGCACACTGGACGCGAAACAAATTTTTCACACGACAGATTACATTCAAAGTCAATTCGAAGACTTGAATACACGCGTGTATTCAATTCTTCGCATTGACTTTGAGTGTAATCTGTCGCGAGAAAAATTTGTTTCGCGTCCAGTGTGCAAGCGGCTTCAGAATCAGACGAAGCAGAACCTCTGCCATCTGGAAACACCATCCAGCCAGTTACGGAATGGTATTTTGTAAAATCCTTTGCTGTTTTTATTATTACCGAGTTAGCGCATCTCCGCTAAAATTCAGTGTTAGCAGGGATGCACCCAACGGCGGCCTGGTGGTACTGTAACGTTAGCTAGTACTGTACAATATTATTGCATCATAATTAGCTTGCCACTCAACCAGTTCCTCTCAGTGAAAATAATTTCCATTCAGTGGAAATGCCGAGCACTTCAGTAATGACAAACATTTGTTTTTTTTTCCTGACGTGTACAATAATGCTGGATTTGTTCTTTTGAGTGTGTTCAATAGCTGACATAAAGCCAACCAAGAAATAAAAAATTTTAGGCATCAGCGAAATGGCGTGGCTACTGACAAGAAAAAAAAAAAAAAACATAATTTGCACTATCACTGGTCAATAATTGGCTGTCTGTCCCTAAATAACGTAATTCACATGTTTTTGTGGACTTGGGTTCACAGAGGCTTTAAGCTTTTTTTCCCCCTAAATGTCGATATACGAGGAAAATAGAGCATTTTGTGCAATTTGACGGTATTGTTCAACAGTTATTTTTACCGACCAAAACAACTTGGTTAGGTTTGGGCACTAAAACTGCTCGGTGAAGTTCAGGGTTGGGGTTAGAATTAGGGTTAGGATTAGGCTAAGGCACTGAGACCACCTGGTTATGCTTAGGTTACGTTTAAGCATTGCAACCACTTAGTTTGGTTTAGGCACCAAAACGACTTTATTAAGTTTAGGATTCGGGCTGGGTTTGGAATTAGGGGTATGATTAAAATTTAGATGACAGATATGGTTAGGGATAGAAAGAACTTACACCACACGATCAGTTGCTGGCATGGTAGCATACTAGTTGGTGCATCCATCTTGTAAATGAACAGCTCTGGGTTCAATTCTCTCCAGATATATCTTTTTCTCGTGTTTACCAATGCCACCAAATACTGACGCTACCTTCAGCATTCAGAATTGACGTGAAAGGTGTCCTTAAGTGTCCTTACTTGGACACCCAGGGAATCAGCCCAAATGTCACTTTATGATGCCAAGGGCGTGAGATCAGCCTCAAGATGCACAGCAGATATCTTAATGTCCAAGTAGTTCTGGTGATGTTTGTCCATGCTTGCTTTTTTCCAGATTAAAAACTATAATGGGTTTTGATTGCTGGACTGAATATCAATATTTACGTATATGAACAGATCTGAACAACGCTATACAGTCAGACATATGGGACTGCATAATCAGGATTAGGGTCAGTATGACACAATATGAAATAGTATTTTTGCTACAGTATTTGCATCATTAAATGGCTTACAGGGATAGAATACTGAGTCCTCACACTATAAAAGGATATACACGTACCTCCACAACATAGAACGATATTTGAAGGTATAAAAATGCAATCTCTGGCAGATGTAAGTCAGGACTGTGATGAGGTCACTCTAAAACTTTCATTGTTTTTTTTTTTTGCCATTTTTTTACTAATTGATGGCCGGACATTCTCCCTCATTCATTTTCTGGAAGAGACCGGAATTCATCATTCCATCAATTACTGTTTGGTAAGTGGCCCAGGTCCTGAAGCAACAAAGTAGCCCCAGATCATCACACGACTACCACCAGATTTGAGTAAAAGTATGTTTTTCTTATTGTGGAATGCTCTGTTAGCTTTATGCCAGATGTATGGGGACAAAAGTCTGGTTCGCTGGTTTGTTCTTGAGCTGTATAATTGGCTTTGAAACCCTGTCCAGATCAATAGGTGTCAAGGACTTTGTACTAGCCTATTCTTGAATTCCTTTGAATCATGGCATCATGTGCTGCTTTTTCCCCCACTTGACATTGCCAGATTGGTTCTATTTAAGTGATGTTTAGATTCAGCGAGGCTGGCAGTAATCATGTTTAGGTGTGTCTACTGAAATTGAACCTAATTATCAATTAAATGTGTTTATTTGGATGATTTAGTGACTCGGGCACCAATTACTTTTTCACACAGGGCCAGGGAGGGTTGGATAGCTTTTTTCCTTCAATAAATGTAATCATTTGAAAACAAAATATTGTGTATACTCTGCTTATCTTTGTCTAATATTAAAATTAGTTTGAGGATCTGAAACATTTAAGTGTGACTAATATGCAAAAATAGAAGGAATTGCGAAGGGGGCACAGCACTGAAACTCCTTTTTTGCAGTTAGGGATCTTAGCCCACAGGTAAGAAGAAATGAGGGGCAGGCATAAAGATATGTGAAGAGTAAAAAAATGTGAAATATTCGTGTCCAAAAGTAAAAATGGCACCAGCTGCTGGACATAGTTTCACCAAACCCCATTAACAATTAACTGTCATTTCTGATGTTTTCACTTACCACTGTCAACTGACATTGAATTGCTTCAGAACTTAGCCAAGTCATGTTAAATCATTGTAATTCAATGGCTACATTTTATGACAGTTATAATTTTCCAAAAAATACACCGTTTTTTGACATGAACTGTGGCATGAATCAAATTGACTTTATATTTTCTGCCATCTTGTGACTATTTTTTATTGCCATGTATTGTTCATGAAGTCTTATGTAATTCTTATGCCAAAGGGTTAAAGTTACCGTTGACTCAGTTTTACTGCATATACTATGCTATATTATAATTTTGTCCTCTGTTTTGGGCCAATTTCTGTCAGTTTGCACCAGAGCCCAAGTACACTAGCGCCGGCTCTGAACAAAGTGTGAAAGTACTGCAGAATGTGTGAAATTACTATCCTAAATACACAAAGTCAGTTATTCGGGGAGAAGTCAGTATGTGACATATTTCTGCTTCAAAGCGCTCCTTGCTCCTGGCATCCTAGGAGCCATCTGGGCCCCACACCCACACAATGCCGGTGCCAGCAAGCTGCCTGTCAGAGCGTTTTTCCGGCTCTTCGCCACTCTCTCCAAGACCTGTCCACAGGCAATTCTCACAGTCCACAAGCGCAGCGAGATTGAGGCTTTAGGTGATCTATTGAGAAGAAGCCCATTATAAAGAAATTGATTTCTGAACCTTGCAATAATTGTGGCTGTATTTTAATGCCCAGGGAGGTAGCTGCCAATAATTCTGGGAATCCGGTGATACTTCAGGGAAATCAAAATCAAATCAGCGCTGCCTAAATAGAAAGGATTTTGCTTTATCTAAGTTATTATAACTGCATTTTGATACAATATTATGAGTCAAGAGGACTTTGATCCTTGATTTAATAGGAGAAATTCCACTAGAATCAGATAGCCTGTAGATTGAATGAGTTAAGCATTTTTATAATTTTACATTGGAGTGCGTGATAAATAACAATCACAGAAACATTTTACAAATGTCCAACATAATTTTGCCTCAGTGGCAAACTGGCAAATAAAAATAAATACATAAATTTCATGTCCTGAATGTTGCGTTAATTGTATTCCCTGCAGTCCTGCCATCCATTTCAGTTTTATTTTGTTAATTGTTTCTTGTTATTCAATTATTGTCTTGTTCATTACCCCTACCCTTGTTTCCTCCTAGTGCTTTGCACACTTGTTCCCACTTCATTAAATGTTGACTTTATGTATTTAAGTTCCTGGCATTTGTCTCCCCTTTGCTACACTGTTGTTGACCATCTTGATGTTCAAACTCAAGCTACAATGTAGGTACTTATTAGGGATTCCATTCCCAGAGCTTGCAGTCCTGGCTAGTCGTGCTTCTCCCAGTTCATTCTTCATCGAAGTCCGAGGGCGTACATCTGCCCAGCGTGCCCTGATCCATTCGGTAGTCATGCTGGCTTCTGACCTCAGACCAGTCCCTCCTATTTTGCCTAGCATGACCCCCAGTGTTCCAGTTTGTCCTCGACTGAACTCGGACTATCCTCTGACTGTCTTCTTCGTTCATGATTAATATAACTCCAAAATTTTATTTATTAAATATGCCCATACTGCTTTGTCTGTGATCTGCCTGTGGTCTTTGTGTTCTGAATTAGTGACACATAAATGTATCTTCAAATCATTCGCTTCACTGAATACTTCAGCTGCAAAATCTATGCCTTTGATTTTTAGACAGTTGGTTGAAAGCCTTCATGGGCAAATCCAGATGCATTGTCTCATAAGAGAGACAAAGTGTTCTCATTCCAAGTGCTAATTGAATAAAGGTATTTTCTGTCCTCTGCTGCAAAGCTGCAGGGAATCTTGGAAGAGCCCCGTTCGTGTCTTAATTAAAAGTGCACTTGACAGCGGGTTGTTTTGCAAGCACTTCTCTTCTCCCTAACTCAATTCAATTACACGAGACGGAGCTGACTGTCTAATCTGTGAGACTAGAGCCGCAATGCACTGTGGGACAAACCTTGACCGTTTCCCAATCCAATGCCACATCAACCTGGCTACTAGTCTGCAGTCTGGCAATAAAGACCAAACGACAGGCTGAATTCCAATTTGTTAATTACGCCTACTGCCTGGGAGATAGCACCCGATCTGACCCAGCCTGACAGTCAATTCTGATATCCCATATCCCCTGTATGCAATTACAGCAGCGTTACTCATGCCCAAAGTCCGCCTTGGGCGAAAGCCATCATAACTTCCACACGCGATGCCCCGCTCTTAAGAGGTTTTAGCGTTTCACTGCATTGCTCAGCAGCAGAAATTACAATTCAGCAAGGCAGTTGACCCATGCCACCTCGACGAGGTTTGTTCAATTTCAAAACGCTCTGCGATCGTTACCTTTTTGATCCTTATGTGATGTTATCTTGACATTGTTTTACATTAAACTTGGTTTCACATGAACATTATAAGCTATAATTAGGTGAGAAAAAAATTGCCAACGAAGCAGGAATCATTCACCGGATTGACACAGTACCTGCAATGCCGGTCCTAATTGCTCTGCAAGTGGTTTAGCAATGACTGCACCACAAATTAAGATTACTCCCTGATATAGCAGTAAATGTTTATAGACAGAACAAATCTGACATGTTGATGGCAAAGATTTAAAAAACATCTCCAAGCTGTTTTTATGATTTAGCCTTATACTAGCAGATTCAAGACCTTGTGTTTTTTAAATGCAAACACAAGTACTCAAGCACGCATGTGCAGGCCCGCACACACACATACACACACACACACAAGCAGTCCTGAGTGACTTGGAGGACACAAAAATTACACGTCAATTGATCCATTGATAAGACGAGATGCTAATTGAATCAGATGACACCAGCAGAGCCTCATCTGCATAGCGCTGATTACACGTCCTGTTCCCTAATCATCTTGCATCCGTTCATTCCATTTAATTGCATTTGACAATTATGCAGAGTAAGATCTCCTATGGTATAAGGCCCTGTGTCAATGTTTGCTTTATTTATCCGTGTTCCATCTAGTGCACTGCATTGTGGGTAACCAATTTGCAAATAGACGACAACATTGCATCAGCATCTCATCACAGTTCAGGCAGTGGACCTGCTCACCCTCAATTGCTTTAGCAAATGACGCACTAACACTCTACAGCCCAGGAGGGGCAGCAGTTCCAGCAGGTATTCAAAGTTTCCTCTGTTTAATTGGTTCTTCCTCTGTTCCAGCATTCTTGTGGGTTGTTCCTGTTTCTCGTTATCCCCTTTGTGTGATCAGGTGTAATTACTTTGATTATCCTGTGTGCGTGGGTTGCTGGTTTTGTCTCAGTCAGGGTTGGATTGTCTTACTAGAAGGCGTTTCTCTAACATCTTACTTTAAATTCTAGTTTTCCTCCCTGTTGTCTCTTCTAGGCAGCAAAATTATTTATGAGCAAATTATTGGGTACAGCAGGCTTTCCAAGCATTCTTTCAGTTCACCTCATCCCCCTCCTTATAAATGTTCCCAAGTGGCTCATTGTCAATCCTGCAATCTGCTTCCCCTCTACCCACTTTGTAACAGTTTTCTTTCAGTCAACAGCCAATTAAAGCCCTGGTAACACGGTTTGTATGCCCTTAAACCAATCAGTGACTTAAATGTAGTAACTCATACTGTAGCAAATTGAAAAGCAGTACAAACTATGACCATTCAGGACTGCAGTATGACTCTGGAGGTTTAGGGTAAGATCATAGTTTTTAGTATGAAGCAATGATGTAGAAGCTACCTTTTCAGTAGGAGGCTGCTAGCAACTATATTTGTTAATGCTAAGTCATGTGGACCGTATTGTATAGTGTTGTTAAAGAAGCTCACAGAGTACAGGAACTCGCTGCATCTCCTGTCGTCAGTGCTACCTTTCCTGTCGATGTGAAGGCAGATTTTTTTTTTTTTCCCAGTGCTTCAGTGAACACACTGATGGAAAGTGAAGTGAGATTGAGCGCAAAAGATAAAACTTGCCTTAACTAAAGCCAGCCATAATCTGATTTAGGAGGAAACTTCAGCTAAAATTATGATACAGAAAGTATCCCTCAGCCCCTTATTCCAGGATATATGTTTAGGGGCCAAAAAAAGAGACTCTGGCCTGAATTCAATCAAAATTTCTGCAGGAACTATTGATCAAGTGTGATGTGTTATTTGCTTGATACAGTTGCAGTCCAAATTAACTAAACACAATGATTTTCTTTTCTTTGTACTGAAAGTTACATAACACTTAGTAAATGGAAAATTGTTCTGAATCCAGGCCAATACATCACCTCATTGCTCTCTAATGGAGCAAAAGTTAATGAAATTCCTCAATAAATTCAGAGGTGGTGCAATTTCCGTCTTGCTTCCACAGTTTTTGGGTTTTTTTGCATGGGACGGAAGGGTAGTGAGGTGATAGGTAACTTGACAGGCAACTGTTGAGTTGATGGCTCAAATGCCCACAGCGACATGGGGCCTTTGGGCAAAGCCCTTAACAACAAAATCACGCTAGGGGCTGAAGACCGATTTCCCTCTCTCATTCTCCCTACTGACTATGGCATTTCTCCCAGGGCATCTTTCAAAAATGGACACATGTTCTCAACAGATCTACACTAGTTAAATTAAGGTAAACAAGGGGCGCCTCGGTGACTCATCGGTCTAAGCGCGCGCACCATTAAGGCGGCGTCCTTCCCGCGGCGACCGGGGTTCGATTCCGGCTCGGGTCATTTGCCGCATGTCTTCCCCATTCTTCTCCCCAGCCTTCCTGTCTCTCTCTACTCTGCAACTGTCAAATAAAGGTGAAAATCCCAAAAAAAATAATCTTTAAAAAAAATAAATAAAGGTAAACCAAAAAAAATAAAAAAATCCATCCTCCCTGGACCACAGCCACCTCCATCTGCATGTGATCTGGAGCCATCTCGCTCAAGGCGTATGCTGGGAACTCAAGCTGCTCATAATTAGAACGGTTTCGTTAAAATGCAACACGATGCTACTATCGAGCCAGGTAATTTTCCTCTCTGTCAGTTCTTAGCCTCCTGTCTCATTTAACCCAAGTGTGCTGTTCTCAAAAATCAATCGCACAGTAAATATCTTTTGTCCAATTTAAACTGAAACTCTGTGGCCGTGGTTAATTTTCCGTATGAGGAACATGAAAAGAAAACACATTTTCAAAGAGTACACCCATGTCCAAATGTATGTCCCAACATTGAATGAAACTCAGGGTTTAAACCTGCTTAAGCTCAGTGATAAACTCAAACAGCTTCACGAGTGGAAGAAGGCATTGATTTATATGATTTGGCTGTTTCGTGGCAATTTGTGCCTGAAGCTGTCGACATTTCCGGAATGGCTTTTTTGACGACCGGCAGTTCATCATTTCTCATCACAGGCCAAACAAAATGGCACAGGTCTCCATGTAAATCTTCTAGCTCATGAGTGTGAATTTGCATTTGACATTATTTGCATTTCACAAATGCTTTTCCTATATTCTAATCCTTTGTGCTAACTCAATTTGTTTTCCATGTCTTACCTCCTGGTTTCATCACTGGTACGTAGAGCATCTGCTGGGATATTGCTATTAATGATGGCTCTATTTGATATGCAAACCACAAACTCATTAGGCTATGGCATTTCTTCCTGGTTCCAGAAAATTAAAAAAAGCCAGCAGTCGATTTTCCTATTGCTTTCAATTCTACAGTGACAAATGGAATTTCAGAGCCGATGACCCTTCCCTGATAGATTCGGAGGTAATGGCTCGCAACATGGCAGTCCATGAAATCAACAGCCTCCAAAACATGTCAAAATGGCATCTTGTTAGAACAAGTGTTTACAGTGATTGAAGGGCAACAAATAACAATATCCAGATAAGCATTGTGTCATTGGTGCCAGAATGTGTATTTGCGGTTGAGCTGGGCACATTTTAAATCTAGCAGATGATGCAGCTACAGGGACATCACTGAGGATTGATTTCCTGCAAAAGCAGTGAAAAACAATGGGGCGCATAGCACATTTTACCGTAAAATGGATGCCACGGCTGGAGTTTTTTTCCGTTTTTGAATATGATGGCCTGGTCTAGTAAATAGAAAGCAGGGCAGACATCTTTAATCACAGCGTTACATCCAGCTGCTATCTGCTGTAATAAGGCCTTATCCATCCCAAGCACACACAAGCCTCAGACATACCAAGTCATTTCTGCCAGTGGAGCGCGTGGCTTTGGATCACAGTGCATGAAAAATTAATTTAATGTCACGTATACAATATATCACACATAGACACACACACGCCCACGCGCGCGCACACACGCATGAACATACAGACACACAAGCAAAAATACAGCCCCCTTTCTAAAAAAAAAATTTAGGATGCTGTGTAAAATGAAAATGAAGACGGAATGCAATGATTCGCAAATAATTCGAACTATACATTTAATTAAAAATAGCACAAAAACAACTTAACATATTAAAACAGAAATTTTATTTGCCTGCCGCATGCATCAAAAAAGTTGGATCAGGGGCATGCTGCATCATGTATTTTTTTTAACACTCAGTAAGCATTTGGGAAGTAAGATAAGCAACTTCTGTAATATTGAAGCAAAATTTTTTTCCATTCTCGCTTGATGTAGGATTTCAGCTGCTCAATACTTCATGGCCTACTTTGTCATATTTTTTGTTTCATAATGTGCCAAATATTTTCAGTGGGTGACAGGTCTGGACCACAAGTAGGCCAGTTTAGCACCCAGACTCCTTTTCTATGGAACCATGTTCTGCCCTACAAAGGCTAAGTGCAGTAACTACAAAATAATTTAAACAGTAAAAAATGGCTTCAGAGTTTGTTTGCTGTCCCAACAAACGAATAGTTAGCACATCTATGATAGATATTGGTTTACTGACTTGCTATGGTATAATTTCTAGAAGAGGCGACGCGTTCCTGGATCTTGTTATATGGTTTAATCTTTACATGGCAGAGTTTTAACTTGCATCTGTGGACGCAGCAACAAATTATGTTCACTGACACTGGTTTACAGAAGTGTTCCAGAGCCTACGCAGTGATTTCTGCTACAGAATCCTGTTCTTTTTTTAATGCAGTGCCACCTGACAACCAGTAAATTGGCCTTTTCCCTTGCGTTCAGAGAATTGTCCTGATGCTTGAAATCTTTTAACCCTTTAACTACCTGCTCCCTTTTTTGGTCAAGCACAGTTTGAGTCGCTGTATTAAATTGAAAGATGTGTTGAACTTAACCTGATGAAGCCCTCTCCAATAATCAATTGCAGTCTGTAATGCTGAAATAAAATCTGATCTGTGAAGTTCAAACATCTTTCAATTAGAAATAGTGACTCAAAATGTGCTCTGCCAAAAGGTTGAGCAGGCAATTAAAGGGTGAATGGTATTATATGCCATAGAGGGTGAAATCCCCAAATTCTTTGCAGTTTTACGCTAAGAAACATTATTCTTAAATTGTTGAACTACAACCCCAGTTCCGAAATAGTTGGGACAAAGTGTAAACTGTGAATGAAATCAAAATGCAATGACTTTCAAATCACACCAGCCAGTATTTTGTTCACAATAGAACAAAGATAACAAAGCAAATGTTGAAAATGAGAAATTTTACAATTTTATCCACAAAATGAGCTCATTTCAAATTTGATGGCTGCTGCAGGTCTCAAAAAAGTTGGGACAGGGGCCTGTTTACCATGGTGTAGCATCCCCTCTTCTTTTTAACACAGAGTGGAGGCGTCTGGGCATTGAGGAGACAAGTTTCTTGAGTTTAGCCATTGGAATTTGATCCCACTCTTGTTTAATACAGGCTTCCAGCTGCTGGAGAGTTTTGGGTCTCCTTTGACTGACTTTTCGATTACGATGATTACGAGACATTTTTGAAAGATTACGATTACGATTACAGTCCTCCAAAAATGTATGATTACGATTCCGATTACATGGGTTTAGAATTTATGATTACGATTACGATTACAATCTAGATTACAATCATGATTACAACTGGTTAGAATAAGGTTTCTTTGTGGAGATATCTTTATAATGGTACATGTATATTGATGCGTTTATATATTTATGAAATAGCATGTGAAATGATTAAACGTTGTTTTTGTATTGTAGAATTACTTGTGAAATAATAACAACTTTTACAACAACAAATAATAACAACAGTCCCTGCAAAATTAGAGATTACGATTACGGGCCCATCGAAATTAGTGATTACGATTACGATTACAATCGTAATCGTAATCATAATTGTAATCGTAGTCCGGACTATAATCCGACCCCGGGTCTGGTTTCTAGCCTTTCTGGTTGTGGGTTTCTCTCAATTAGTTGATTGTCTCATTTCCTTGTATGCCCTCTGTGAAATCCCCTTGGCCTTTCCCACACCTGTTTTTTTCCCCCCTTGTAATTTATTTGTATTTAGGTTCCTGTCTCCTTGCATATTTGCCAGATTGTTAGATGTGCTTTTGTGTTCTGGTCTACTTTGCAGCAGTTTTTGTCATACCCAAATTCTCCCAGTTCCTGCTTGTCTTCAGTCTCGTCAGTGTCTCCCTTGTCCTTTGTCTTTGTCTCGTCCAGTCTCGAGGCTCCTCGATTCTTTACCCTAGTTCTCTCTTGACTTGACTTCATTGCTTCTGAACCCAGGCCAAACCTCTCAAGACACACCACCTCTTCTGCATTGCCCCTGTTTACTGGCTCTTAACCTTGGACCGTCAATTTTCTAAATAGAGCTCTGATTATCTTACTCTTAGGTTCAGCGAGTGATTCCTTCTTCCCATAGCTGATTCGAGTCAGCCAATCATGAGGGGTCAGCTCCACACAAATCTATCACTCTGAAGCCACCAGAGATTGACCATGCAGATTAGTAATGATCTGTACAGTTCTCTTAAGAGGAGGCCATTCAAAAATCGCTTATTGTTGCTCATTACATCACCCTCTCTCTCTCTCTCCTTCTCATTTCCAGCTGCCATAAAAATTATGGTCCACCTGTTTGCTGGCACAGGTTGTGCCTGTCCCTGAGGATGATGGCAGAAGGGCCTTCTGGGAACTCACTGGGTCTTATTTGAATGGAGAAACTGCCGGAAACGTGAGTGCCCTGCTAAGTAAGCTAGAAAAGCTTCCCAGAAGAAAATTTTCCCACTCACAGCTTGCTCTTCTCCAGCAGGGGAGACAACCTCACAATCTTCAATTTTGTCTGACAAGTTTCTCCCAATTCACTTGCAGAGATTAAAAAAAAATCACAGATGAGTCATACAGGACAATTAGCAACAGGAGTCATTTTTGAGACTAAAGGGAGGTTTCTGGCTGAACTCAACATGGTATCATTAATGGCTCATATTTCCTGCTTCGGAGAAGAGAATGAGCGACAAAGGAGCGATATGAGAATCTAAAATCAAATGTGGAAGTGGTGTCGAACGGGCAAAACAGAATATTTGCAAGTAAACTGGTCTGAGACTGCTAACTGAAGCAGCAGTATCTCACAATAAAATTCCCAGTTTTACTGCATTTGTATATTGCCTTACACAGACAGTCACAAAGATGCCTCACAGAGTAGCAGATAGGCAAACACTGAACATAAACCCCAAAGTGGCCGAAAATAAACTTCCAGTATGGAGAAAAAGCCCAAACCCTCAAGCAGTGGCGAGAAAAAAAAAAAAAAAAAACCTCTCCAATTAGAATCAATATGTGGACGAACCCGACTATAGGCGTCCATATGGAGCACCCTTCCTCCACAGGCTTACAAATGGTAACAGTATATACTGTAAGTGATAAGATAAGAAGTCCATTATAATGATTGAATTGGGTCGAAAAGGTTACAGTAAGTTAATATATTAGCTGAAAAAGCCCAGAAGTCTATAAAATGGAACTTAGAAAGAGGAAACACAACAAATCTCTGTCGCTGCATCCTCCGACTAGCGTTGCACAACTGACCAGAAACAAGGCCACTCTTTCCATCTTTGAAAATGCTTCTATAACAACACAAAATGTGTTTTATTGATTAAAAAATTGTTAATTGATTTAACTTATCATCTGAGCCTTCAATGAAAGGTCACCAACAGACCACCTTTTTGTAAATTTCTTTAAGGAGCTTGATATCTGAAATTTGCATGCAAACCGTGAAAGGTAATGCTAGGGACCATATTGTAAAGGACATCCACAATGTGCTGAACTGGGAAGAATCTGGTACCAGCAGTATCACTGAAACCGAGGATTCTAAACCATAACCAGAAAACGCAAATAGGCAGGCCTTAATTAAAACCAAGTAATTACATGCCTGATTCTACTTAACAAGGCTATGTTCAGAATCATTTTCTAGTACAGCGTTTTATCTTAAATATTGATTGCGGCAAAACTTTGTGACTAATATACAGTCTGTGATCAAAATGAAATTTATCAGTATGCCAAAGATTCTTGAATGACATACATTTCTGGCAAAAAAAAAAGTACCCAGTGCTGTCTTTGTGGTGTGCTGTATTGCAAAATGCAACATGGTCAATGATAACGTCCCATCGAGACCCAGGGGATCTTGACCCCATAAAACCAACGGACCCATATATGGGCACGTCAAATGCAGCAGCTGTATTCAAACCTGAGGAACTTCAGGCCTATTTTAAATTCTGGTTTAGAGCTCATAGTTTACAATTATCCTGAAAATGTCCTTGTGAGTTACAGGGAAATGTGAATTAAATGAAGTACAAGATCTAGACATTTTCCCTTTGATGTAATGATGCGGCCATGTAAACATGGCGTCTCGGGTTTGAATATTTCTCTCCGTATTAGTGTGATGTAGCTTTAGTGAAGCGCTGCAACCAGCCAATACAGAATATGCAACTGGCATTGCCCTGCAATATGAAAAAAAAGATTTTTTAAAGTTGAATCCACTTAGGGAAAACCTGAGGGAAAAAGTCGATCTAAGCGGTTAATACTCTGGTGGTCATGTGACTGTAGTACATCACAAAACTATTGTCACATGCTGAAACTAGATAAAACACTGCATACTGCAGAACCAAGCTCGATACAATAGACACCAGGGGCTAATTAGTTAAATCAGGTGTG
This sequence comes from Gymnothorax javanicus, assembly GCA_029692085.1. Taxonomy (NCBI): domain Eukaryota; kingdom Metazoa; phylum Chordata; class Actinopteri; order Anguilliformes; family Muraenidae; genus Gymnothorax; species Gymnothorax javanicus. The sequence goes on from CM056209.1 coordinate 39,160,468, forward strand.
TAACTGCTTGGTGAAAATTAATGACTGCACCCACACCGGCTTTCTCTGGATAAAGTTAGGACAACTGACCAATGCAGTGATCGAGATAAATCTTTGTGCTGCAGCTTATTTTTAGTCCTTAGTCTAAATCTAACATTGTACAGCATTTCCAAAACCATCTAGGGCTCAGCAAATACTGACACAAACCCAGCGGGTCTCATCGGATTGCAAAATATGTGGTTCACAGTCAGTGTAAGCAGAAACTGGGAGGGAGTGTTCAGCTCAAGGAAATATTTTTCCATCTCATGAATACTGCTTCATCATCGAAAACGATGGCATAGGAAGGGCAGTAGAAATTGAAAATGTGATAAATAAGGGCACGGATTATATCGGGCAAGGTGAGGCGTGCATTTTCCTCACATGAGGTGCGATTATAGGATCGTACGTTGGAAACGTATGCATGCACTTTTGTTATTCATTTATATCTGCCAGAAGAACGATTTTATTTTGTTTTATTCTTTTTCTTGGGCCTGGGAAAGCTTTTCCCCTCGTGTTCATTACTGTAAGATCTAATGCAGCTGGAGCGCAGAACCTATGCAAAAAGTGTCTGTCAGAACAATTCTTTTAAACTTATGACGAAACTTCACCTTTTTCTCCCTGTCTGAAGTAGAAAAGTTTAGCTTATTTTAAGTCACCAGGTTCTTGACAAGTGAAATTTTCTCATCCCATTGAAAAACCCAGAAATAAATTGAAATTATCTGTCATCTTTGTCAAAAATTTTTGTTTTACTGGGAAGCAGAAATATGGTAGCAGAAATATGTGTTTTTAGTGTAAATACCAGTCAAATATGTGTTTTTAGTCAATAGTTTTTAGTGTCAATTCAGTCAATCCCCAACTATTTATGTATCACACTTTATATTTCCAAAAGTTTTTTATCTAGCCTGCACCTGCTCCGAACACACTGAAATATCCTGTGCATTACAGGCATTCACAGTGGTAAGCCAGTCAGCCTACTCTTTGGCCACCGGTGATTCCCAGTGTGATTGGTTGATAGCTGGTGGGTCAAAAGTGAGATCTACTGTAGATAGAGCCAAAAATAAGACTTCTGTGTCACTGCACCCATGCGGCAGAAATGTGCAGAGTGCTCAGTGTGAAATTCTAGTTTCCAGCGGTACGAATAGAATCACAGGCTCCAGCAAATAGCACATTTTTATTTATTTATATTGTTTTGTGTTGCATAATCTGGAGTTTGTCTCACACGCACGGGATCACAGCACATCTGCTGTGTGACACTGCTGTCTCAGGGAGCCATGAAGGTTTTGGATGCACAGAGTCGAGCAAACATTGTCAGTAAGCAACGCAAATGAAATATGAATTTGGACATCCTTTTATCCACTATCTAGCCTGCTTACTCGTCGTCAGGGTTGCAGGGGAGGCTGGATCTATGTCCGAATATAATTAGTGAGAGCAGGAACACACCCTGGACAGTGCGGCAATACATTGCAGTGTATGTAACAGAAGCAGAGAAAAACTTGCCATTCTGCATTCAGTGTTCAGGAAGATTTAACTCTTTCCTCCTCCTCAGTGGGCCATATTTTTCCATGAACTGCATGAGGCGTGTGTGGCGTTATGACTGAACATAGCAAAGACATTCACATGAAAAAAGCTCGGTCAAGTGCCAAAATGAAGAAAAAAAAAACACTTTTAAAAATAAGTGTCCGACTGTCCGCTCAGTGTGTAAGACTTGGAGCCACTGAGATAATCTGTTGGATATCGGAATTTGGATTTACCATCATGGTTCTCGCTTGTTTGAACATAATGAAGCACCGATAGGCATAAAATGTGATTTTGTGGTGCACGCCGTAAGTGAACACTCACAGCATGGTAACTTCTAATCTTTACTTTGAACTTAAAATGTAAATTAAGTTTCTGTCAACTGGTCAGAGAAGTCCTAACCTATCCAACGGCTAACTGGCACGACTTTGCAATTCAGTTTAGTTATTAGAAAAGGGGAATGCAAGGTTGGATTTTAACATCATCATGTTTCTATCATTTTACAAACAGTGCACTGATGGAGAGGGCAGAAAAAACAAAACACAAATGTCAAGCCTGAATTTTATTTGAGAATGAAAGAAAAACAAATGAGCGAGAGGATAATCGAACTCAAAGTTCAGCTTAGGTAAGCACTTGCTGTCCATTTCTTGAGTTTACATGATGAAGGCAACTAATATAAGACAGCTCAGTTATAAACACTAAGAGCCTGCTTTGATCATGTAATACGGTTAATCTCTTGTCGGGTGTGTTGGTCTAGCGAAGCATTTTGAAAGAACTACAAATGAACTTGTGTTTTTAATTCAATCCAATGAAAAGCTTTATAAACATAACACATACTGTGCAATAGAAAAATACACTCATCAGTGCTGGCTACGATAACTTTAATCACATTACTGTTGCTTTATATTCACACTGTAGGCTACAAACAGCATGAATCAGCATAACTTATTAAATATATGCAGCCCATGCCATTCCTTAGATTGATGATGCATATATAGTTTGTAGTATTACCTATTATAATAGTTTAATCAATTAATTAAATATTATTATGAGGTGTAAAATATTCATCCTTGTTGCTGAAGTTGGCCATAAAATGCCAGGAGGAAAGATTATAAATTTAATATTGATCTGAAAAGTAACTGAATTGTGTGAATGTTGCCCCAGTGATATTAATTTAAAGAATTATTATATTTCGAGCGAGTTTTGCTCCGGGTAATAATATGTAAAAAATTAATGAAAGAATAAAACACACATGCATTTATTTCCCTTTCATTCAGTTTCCAAAGTGAATGTAAAAAAATAAAATATGGAACATTTTTTTGATTATAGTTTAATCTGAACATTTCCTGATTACTCCACACCTGCACCAGGTAGCGTAGCAGTTTTTTAAATGTCATTTTCAGAATTAACAGTCTATCAATTCACCCATATTTGCACCCAATCACCATTCACTCACAATCATGTGCAAGTTATAATAATGGTAATAATAATAATAAACTTTATTAATACAGCACCTTTCATGACAGAAAATGAGCTCAAAGTGCTTTACAATAAAAAGTACAAGTAAAAATAAATAAATAAATAAATAATAAGATAAATAAGAAGTAAAAGCACAATATAGGATATAAAAATGTCAAAAATTAAATTAATTAAAAGCAAGACCATAGAAGTGAGGTTTTAGCAGTTAGGCTGCAACTAGACGGCAAGTGGGCATTCACTCGGGCTACACTTGACCTAGATGGAAACGAGTAGTGACCTCGTGCGTAGCCTTGATTTTATGACCAAATACCCAAATACTTTAGGGTAATTTCTAATTCTCAATGTAGAAGATTGATAGACAGACAGACAGACAGACAGATGAAACAGTAGACCTAGACTCAAGCTACCTTTTAGGTCTAGCCCAGTCTCATCCCAACTCATCATGTACTGACGCTACCTGACCAACCATTAATATATGACAAAAGAGAGGCTTTTGGTGTCCTTATTTGATGTCAGTTTTAAAACGAACCCCACCCCCCAAATGGTAAATAATGACGCCAAAAACCCTCCTTTTTTTGTCGTATACAGTATCGACGCTTGGTCGGGTAGCATCACTATATGAAGAGTTGATATGAGAATTGGTTCAAAGGTAGCCAGAGTAATTAGCATGATATGCATTTCACTGGGTGAAAACCCAAGCAAACACCCTTAGAACCTGCAAACTCCTCACAGAGAGGCTGAGGCAGGATTTGAACCCATAGCCATCTTGCGCTGAGACCATAATGCCATCCACTGCTCCAGTGTCCTGCCTCATGACAGGCTTAACAATGTTAAATAATTTGCTCAGTATTGGCAGTGAACATATTTTCTTGCACATTCAATGCTTGGGCAAAGCTCTGTGTTAAACTGACTTGCTAGAATGAACACACCAGAATAAAGCACAGGACTTATCACTGTGTAGCAGACAGCCGACTCCAATGAGCAGATGCCCCCTGACATCATCGAAGAGATGAATTCATTGACAAAGAACCAAAGTGGCAAATGAGATTGAGTTCACAGTAAACCACAAAACAGACTCCATTTACAGGGAAAAAAAAAAAAAAAACAGACTCAAATACAATCCCCAGCCAAAAGAAAAGACAAGCGATGGGTGAAGATTTGGATTAGAATATCTGGGTGTTATTCATACCCCAGATAATACAGATAATGAAACCCAAGCTCCTCCAATGATTTACCTACATGTTAACCATCATTATTCCAGTTGTATATGCTCTGCAAAGGGTCAAATATGTTTTTCCACAAGAGGCTTCACTCCTGAGAAAAATAAAAAGTTTTTGAGGTTTATATTTTCTCTCAAGGAAGAATATGTCCATTGTTGAAATCATTACAAGGTCAGAGAAAGAGCATGAGTCGTGATATCGTGAGATACCAGTGAGCAGTGTTGAGTGATTCATCAGCTTTTGTGTGTGTGTGTGTGTGTGTGTGTGTGTGCGTACTAAAAGACCTCCCAACTATAGTAAAGTCTGAGAAAAACTGACTTAAGAGGACATTTTCCTGGTCCGCACAAGAGCCAAGGGTTAGGGTTTAGGTCTCGCCTTGCAAGAGGGCTTATGGTCAGGAATAAGTTCAGTTTTAAGGTTAAGTATCAGAATTAGGCTGTAGTTTAAGTTCACATGTTAAATTAAGGGTCAAATTAGGGTCACTGGGGGATTTGCAGGCTATAGTTTCGAAGAGGGTTAAGCTTAGGGTTAGGATTTGGGATGGGGTTAAGATTAGGGTTTGACCTTAGGGTTTAGGAGTAAGGGAATTGCATTTTGATAATAAAATTATTTTTTTGGTCCAAGTCTATGAACACTCGCATTTGTGTATGCGTGTGAGCGCGTGTGCGTGTGCGCAAAAAAAATCTTAAATCCCGCAGTTATCATGTTTGATAATGCTCAGCTGTCCAATTTTCATTTAATTTTAGGACATAACACCATTATTTCATCTGAATTAAACTTGCTCACGCACAAGTCTCTGCTATTCGAAAACATACACTAAAATTTGGGCAATATTTAGAAGCAGACTCGAGAAAGGAAGCTCACTTTGCAACTGAATGAATTTAGTGATGGAGTGACACCAGTAGAGGTGTGTGGAAGAGGCACAAAGGGAATATAATATAATATAATATAATAATTCATACAATGATGGAACACTGTGAGTGCCAAAGGGAGACATAATCATGTAAGGTATGCTGAACTGAAAAAGTCTATTAAAATCTATTAACATTATGCAATGCCAAATTATATTTTTTCAGTGCAAAAAATATGAATTTTTGATGCAAAGAGGAAGCAGGAGACCATATAAGGCTCGTTTCACGGGTACTAATTCATTTTAATACCTTCATCCTCAGACAAATTAGGTTTTATAAAAATTTCATTGAAAATTGGATTCAGTCAAGGCCCGTAAGCACTTGTCTGGATGCACATACAATTAATGTTAGCCAGTCAGAGTGTTAAAGTTTTCAAGCCGGTGACAATGATATTAATCATCATAATCTTGATAATCGTCATAACCATTATCACAATTATTATCATTACTTTTCTAAATAATTACTTTTCTTAATTGTTTTCATGATTTCAACCATGATCTGAGCGCTTTGTCTCAAAAACAAAGCAATTTATGTGAGTTTTCACACCTAATCCCCCTGCAACAAACTGGTAGGCTTTGTGTCCACAAAATTATTTCTATTTGATCAAAAACTGCGCCAAAAAGACCTCCTTTAGGAGAACAAAGTTAGGCAGCCGCTGAAAATCCCACAGTGTGGCAGAAATTAGCACTCAATTTCAAGTCAGCTGCTGCCCACTTCCAGTCCTGTACATATTACTGCACATGAGAGGATGTGGCTGACGAAGGTCGGTAGCGTCGAACACTGCCCTCACTCAGAGGTCACAAACTGCAGTCCTGTTGGGACGAGCCGTTTCCTGGTTTTCACTGGTTTCTATGCTAGAGATTAAGTCTCCAACTGAATAAAGAGTTGACTTGCATTGTTCTCAAAGCACTCATCAGCTGCTGATAGGAGATCACCAATGCCTAGGGACACCACGTCCACTCCAGGACTGGAGCACAACACCGATACCAAAACTTCATGTTTTGTCCGTTAAAAACAGGCAGTTTTTACAACTGATGTACTCATTTAGCTGGTAAATACATCATTTTACACTGCAAACATTGTCTACCAACCATTCGTAAATCATGGAAATCTAGTATGTACAGCCAAGGTGAGTCTTTATACACAGAGATGATTCCTCTTTTACTAGAGGTGAAATATTCCTCCGTAAATAACCATGAAAGAATGCTCGATCATGACCGATTCTTGAGATTGTATATATGTATAAGTGAATAAATTAATTCATAAATAAAAATTTAAAAATTCCAAGTACCAAGTCAGAAATTGAGCACCTTAAGAAAGCACTCTTTCCCATGAACTGATTCACATTTTGTCCTGTTCAACGTTTATATTTAAAGCAATTAATTATTTTTCCTATTTCACTCACTAATTGCACTCAAGACATTCACAGTGCAAGAAAATTTGTTTATTTGAAAAAAACTAATCACCCTACAAGGCCTCTCCTTCATTGAAATATTCCTAAGCCATGAACTTGAGTTAGGCCCTTGGCAGGAATTACAGCTTCTCCAAGGTTTGCACATTTATATTTTGGAATTTTTACCCCGGTCCTCCACGCAAATTTACTCCAACTCTGCCAAATTAGACAGGGAGCTTTAGTGGGCAGCCATTTGCAAGGCTCACCACATATTTTCCGATTGGTAGCTTTCTCAAGAATTTCAGTGGGCATTTCAGAACACTGATCTCATTGTTTAGGGTGTTTTGTAAGACGGTTCGGAGGTGGGGGGGGTTGTGTGTGTTCTGGCTGATTTTACAGTTTGAATATGAAATTGGCATGGAAAGCAGGCCCCTGTGGGCACTAAGACATCTCAAGGATTTGTCTGCAAATTCGACACCCTTCGTACTGCCTGACGAAAACAATAATCTCGGACCCTACAGCTGGAAGGCAACTCCGCAATGAGACAGAGGCACGACTGCTCTGGATAGCAGGGACGGCGATACCTCATAGACAGTGTGTTAAACACAGCACTTACAGGCCAAAGACATAAGGAGAGGGCACTGATGGGCATGGCCGTCTCAAATCGAAGTCTGTCTGCCATTCCCCACCCAAAATTAAAATAAAATAAAATGAACTTATGGCCTCCTCCATGCATAAATAAATAAATAAAATTCAAACTAAAAATAAATTAGAGAAAGCGACTCAGTCGAAAGCAAGCAGGAATAGCCTTTGGTCACCAGGCTGAGTAGCAGCCATGACAACTGCAATACTTACTCGCAGTGAAAATACTTTTGTACTTACACATACACACTTAACCTCCCCCCCAGCCATTGGTCACAATGTCAACCCCCCCACCCTCCCATGTCATAAATAGGTGGCGATCCAACACTACAATTCCATACTGAAGGTCTCAGCGTCTATGACTAGACCTCTGGCAGACTTTGGCAAAAATGACTAATGTTGGCCTTTTAGATGAATACTCCAAAGAGACTTAACTCGCAATGTGTTCTGTCCTGCAAAGTTTTCCCCCATTCCCGACAAAGAACACTGTAAATGTCAAAGCAGGATTGTCCGTCTCTTCTCTGATGACTGCTTTTTTTCTCGGTGGCGCAGTGCCATAGGATGGTCTGAGTTTTTTTTTTTTTTTTACATTTTGCTACGATGAGAAGTTATCAAGAGCATCAAAATCAAGAGCATTGACGATCTTTGGATAGCCTTTTACAGTTCACCTCCAAAAAATGCCATCTCAGTGCTGAATAAGCTGTTCCCTGGCCTTCATGACAGCATCTGATTTTGCTGTTAAAAGATCGTGTTAAAATAATATTCACTGTCAAGAGGTAGCCTTTGGCCCAGCATCTAAGGTCCTTGACTGGGACTCGCTGGAGGTCCTGGGGCTAGTTCAGCTTTCAGGCCCTTGAGCAAGGCCCTTGAGACGATTGGCCCCCACTTCATCTAATCAACTTTAAATTGCTTCGAATAAAATAGCCGGCTAAATAATCGAAATGTGTTGTGCCTTTGGGCAGTCAAATTACAACTGTTGATTCAAAATCAAGAAAATTGCTCATACTCAGACGCTTTTTAAATTCAGGGTGCCTCTTGGACCTGGGTTGTGATTCACTCATTCCTATGGTCACTCATTAAAATTCAGGAGACTAAAAATGATTCTCAAAGGGAGGCAGTGACATTGTCTTTGTTTATTAAATATTAATCATTGAGGTAATTTTGAAGTTTTTATTCTATTAAAATTCCCAAATTATGTACATTATAATGGACATACGCACTTACTAGTGGAAGAAGAAAAATCCCATTTTTAAAAAATACATATTATTTAATTATTTTAAAGTATTGTAATATTCAATACTATACCTTTTCAGTTACCTTCTCAGAACAGCAGGATAAACAATTAAAATAATTACATATTGACAATTTACGAAATGTAACAAAGGACAAAACTGTAATTTAAATACAAAGTCCAGTTCCTTTCAAAACCTGTTTTATTATTTTTTTTAATTAACATCATGTGAACTCAGAAAACACCAACCCAATCAGGTATAGCCAGTTCTCCACGTACGAAAACAAAATATATTGAAATATACATATTTTAGCCACAATTCATTTAAAATACATTAAGAATGCATGGGATCTCTAGAATACATTTTGAGAATGCATTTGAAGCCGTGCAAAAATGTATTTCTTTCTCTTAAAATGTATTCCAACCAAAGAAACTGTAACCCAAAATGCATTATATCAAAAAAAATATGCCAACGCAATCTTCAAAAGTGATGAAAAAATGACTAATGCATTTCACAGAAGTAGCATATGTACACACAAATGCACTTCAATTTCAATCCAGCCAAAGAGCATGGTTAGATTTGTCAAATAAATGAGATAACATTTCATTTCAGTTTATTTAGAACTTCAAGAAATGCAGACTGATAGGTCAGTGCATAATATCACTCACATAGGTGCAACCAGTGAATTCAAAACTTGGAGAGCTGAGATTTAAAAATAAACCTACATGTTAAAGATCCTCTCCAGACATGTTTTACGATGCATGCAAAATACTTTTCTTTGACTTATAACGTGTTTCTTATATGGTTTTCCCACAAAAAAATTTACATTTTCTTAATTAAAATCAAGAAAATGACATTTGCTCCCTCTCCCTCATTGAAAGTGCTGATTCTCTGAATATGCAAATGTTTGCCATTCCAGGTTTAGCCACTTCACAGGAGATGCCTTTACTTTACTGAAAAGTCCATTCTCAGTGTTTGTGCATTAGAGGCTTCAAGTTTCTGCATCACACTTGCGATAGTAAGTTAGATATTGACCTAGGATTCGTTCCAAAGGGTTTGTGATGTCACAAATCTGCTTCTTAGCCTGCCTCTTTAAATTTGACTTTTAATGAGCTCAGATAAACTTTACACTTTCAGCAGCTGAATGTAAAAACAGCAAACTCTGCACATACATTCTTCTTAACAGTGAAGCTCAATCATTCAACTGTGGGAACAAGAAGATAAACATTTTTAAGTGAAGGGGCTCTTTAAATGTTGACGGTGACTGAGACTTTTATTTGTTTTTTTTTTTTTTTTTTTTACATGCAATTGAAATAGCCAGATCTGCCGCATTTCTGCAAAGCATGTTAAATGGGATTTGATACATATTTGTTATACTTTTCAGATATATTAGAAATATATTGGTGGTCTAGGAATCAGAAGGATCCTGGTCAAATCCTCATCTCCTCCACAGAACATGCTAAAGTGTCCTTGAGCAAGATGCTAAACCTCGCACTGCTCCTGATGTGCAAGTTGGCACCTTGTATGGCAGCCTCTGCCATCAGGGCGACTGTGAGGCATAATTGTAAAGCACTTTGTGTCATGTGAGTAGGGAAGTGCTATATAAATGCAGTCTATTTACCATTTATTCAAACATATGAAACAGTTAGTTTTTACATATTTGAAATGCATTTCACAATGCATTTTAAAAAATATTCTAAACATACCTCAAATATATTTTAATCCCGATGGCAAAATATATTAGAAATGTACTTCAAATATATTGATAATATATTTAAAATATATTTGTTAAAATATATGAAGCGGCCATTTTTATATATTTGAAATTCATTTTGAAATGTATAATCTAAATGTATCTCACATGTATTTTCTTTCCATATGGGTCCTCTTTCAGGTAAGATGATAAAAAAAACATTGCATTCCAAACAACTTTATTCAGTTGTGGATAATTGTTTCTGAGATTTGTTTTCTTTCTTGTAATTTAAATAATCTGAAGTGTGGGTTATATAGCCTGCAATACAGGATGTTAACACAGTAGTTTACTTTTGTGAAGTAAATGAAACAGTTTTCTGAATTGAATTTATGAGTGTATTTAATTGCCGCAACATTGCATTGAGTGGGTAGCAGTATGTTTACCTGATGATGGATTTTAAAATCACTGGAAAACTTTCCAATCAAGGAAAATGACTGAAAACAGGTCAAGACCACTCATTAGTTAAAAAGGATTCTTGGTGCCTCCTCAGCAGACCAGGGGTACATTTCCTAAAAGCACAGTTGTTCACAACGTTACAAACTTACATACTTCAAGCATATGAAGTCAATGGTTTTTGGGAAATGTACCCCAGCTGTCACTGATAGGTGCCTAATTGGTGAAACCATGGCCACGTTGCAGCAAAAACTGAAAATTTATTATTCAAGCAAATGATAGTCAAACCTGTTCTACATCATCTTCATATTATTAAGTTCACAAAATTACTTTGAAAGAATTCTAAACAGTTGATCCAGCAACTTAATTTGGAGCTTAATGGTAAATAACTGCTTCGACCTCTTCAACCAGGGTGTTACAAGATATTCAGCAATGTGCTATTGCAGCTATAAAAGTCTTTCAGTAACCTCACCTCGTAACGGAGGATTACTCCAATTTACTTTTTCTAATTAGCAACCAAGAGAAGCAATGCACACCAGAGTTGGAGAGGAGCTACCCATGGTAAAAAAAAAAAAAAAAACATAATAATAATAAATAAATGTGAAGAAGGGCAATCACACACTAGTAGCCATGCTGCAATAACAATTGACTTATTAAATGACCAAAATGTTGACATAGGTCTTTTCGGTGAATGGGGAATGATAAGACAAAGAACTTTGTTGATACATTGGTAATTAAACAATTAATTATTATTGCCTCTTGGCTAAGAGTGTGCAACTGCCCTTCTTCACATCCCATTAGAAAAAAAACATTAATTTGTTCTCTTGGAAAGACAAATCGATAGATCAACAGGCCAATTTGTTTTTAGCTGGTATTATTGTTCATTGCCTTGCAAATTTATCATAAATATGCTTGTCCACATTAATGATGACATAAAACGTCAATGTTTTCTGAAAATAATCATTTCATGTGTCTAAGAAAACAGCACGTTTGTTTGCTAGGCCTATAAGTGATGTTTGATAGGGCTCGATAAAACTAAGATGTTTATGTTGGCTGCTCTTTTTAAGAATGAAAACATGTTGAGGTTAAGTTCCACCTTAAAATAAATTACACTGCTGAAAACAAAATGCTAAAATGGGCAATAAAATTCAGAGAAAGTTTGGGATTAATTCATTATTTGAATTATTGCCAACCTTACAATATCGTATGCTGCTCATAAATGTAGCCTGTCAGTGATCTCTTAGCCATTTCTTCAACAATAATTTCCTGGTCATTATTGGCTTATGCATGGGTCTTGATCATTCATTAAATAAACTGTTTGATTGATAATTAGGTAATCTTAAACCAGAACAGGTTGAGAGCAACATGCGTTAAAAGGTGAGGTCATTGACAAGCTTGTCACCAGACCTCTGAAAATCCCTAACCCTGGCATTACTTCAAGGGGGAGTTGGGGTTTTTATCAAACATCTAATGCACCTAATCGAAGCAAATTAGTTGGGCGATGTCAGGTAATTTGGGACACTTTTTGGTAGATTGCCAAGAAAAAAACTCAGAGTTCTATGGACTACTTTACATGTTCATTCTAGAACTTGTTGTGGATCTCTGCTGTATTTCTATAAAGAAAATATGTTGCAAAATAAAATTCTTTAGAAACTTAGGGCCTTCGAACGCATCAAGAACCCCTACCACACTCCAGCGACGTGTTAATGTAAAATGGGACATTTCAATATTCCCTTTCAAACTGTACCTCCCTCCCCCTCTTGGATGTGTGTGTGCGTGATTGTGCAAGAGCTGAAGAGAGACATGCAAGAGTGCATACATACACAAACACTTGCATTTCTGTGTGAATATTTCACATTCCTTGTGTCCCCTTAATTGTCTTGTCGTCCTTTCCAGCAGCCTACGTGTCTTTTAAAGGTATTGTCACCTTAATTGGTTGGCGTCTTGGCGCCTTATCCAGGTGTAATCCATTTGTATGCCCCATTCCCTTGCATTCCTGTGGTGTATAGTGGTGTGCAGTGATGATTATACACCAGCATTTTTGTCTAAAAGGGGTCCTAATATATTACTTCACTGCAATTTTTTTGGCAAAAATGTATTTAAAAAATACTATTGTAGGAAATGAGAGCAAACAAAATCATTCCCCCAAGTATATTGAGGTAAAAATATGAGTAATAAACAAAAACAGTGAAAACATACATTTTCTATAAGAAATGAAAGGTGTCACAAATTTTGTTTTTTTGACTCTTGCATAGCCTGATTGCATGTTTGAGGGCTCATTCCATGATTATTGATGCAAAAAAAAATTGTTTGAACTGGTTTGAGGCAACAGTATTCAGTAATACTACCTCTGATGGTCAGCTGTTCCACTGTATAAGGTAACATGAACTTCGAGCAGTGTCATAGTGTTATACACGATGGTACATCGGAAGGAGCACTCTGAGATTGTTTGTAGCCAAACTGTGGCCTTAAATGATACTGAAGATATTCTGACAGGTTAGCTCACTCGGTTAAGGCGCCGCAATTGCGATGCAGTGGTGACCACTACAGCATGGGTTCGATCCCCGGTCGCGGCAGCTTTTTCAGAACAGCGCTGGGGGAATGCATATTGGGAAGGGACTGCTGGGAAGGGAAATTAAAAATGATTGCCTTGTTGTTTGCTCAAGTGCCTCCTGTTGGCCAGCGGGGCGCTCTTCAGTGAGATTCTGAGCTTGCTCATGTTCAGGTATCCTCCGCCCTTGTTCTGAACTTGAGCTAGTTTCGACCAATGAGTGTAAAGATGCAGGGGCTGACAGGCGCGTGCTTCGGAGGAGAGCCGCAAACTGTCTCTCTCTCCTGAGCTGGCAATAGGGGGTTGTATATGAGCAACCCTTGTACATAGTTCTCGGATTGGGCATTCCAGATTCGGGTGGGATTGGAGGTGCCAAATTTATAATGAAAAAAAAAATCATACTGAAGGCATTAAATGCTGCCAAGGCACTGTAAGAAACACAATCAAGTGTTTCAAAGAGACCAATTCCCTGAAAACTAGTGGCAATAGAGGTGCAAAACGGTTTTAAGACCCTCTGGTGTTTGTCATCTGTGTATGACAAGCAAAAAAAAACAGCAAAAACAGCGGTTGACAGCAAGAATACTCTGTGATGATATTAATTGCGCCAAAAGTGAGCGAAGAAAGTATCAAGATACACTATTTCCAGACACCTAGGTGAAAATGGCCAGATTGGTCTTGTTGCCGCCAAGAGCTGACAACATCAAAAAAAAGACTTGAGTTTGCCAAGAAATTCAAGAATTGGGTATCAAGGTACTGAACTGAGAGCAAGTCCTTTGGACCAATTAATCAAAATTCAAAATTATATGTGCTCCCTAGAGTTGGAGAACATTTCAAAAAATTACTGTTTAACCCCTTCTGTAAAATATGGAGGTGGAAATATTATGGTTTGGGGTTCAGTCTGTGCAAAAGGAGCCGGTGATCTCATAAAAATTGACAGAATCATGGATCAAAAGAAGTATCACAGCATCCTTGTTTGGCACGCACTGCTATCTGGAAAGACACTGATTGGTCGGGGATTTTATTTTCAACAAGATAATGACCCAAAACACACTTCTAAGTCGTACAAGAATTATCTCAGTCAGAAAGAAATCTGGTTACATAAAAGTTATGACTTGGCCTGCTCAAAGTCGAGACCGTAATCCGACTGAGCAGATCTCTTGTAACATCGAAAGAATCTCCTTGGAACTTTAAACCATATGGAATGGTTTAGTGAGTGAGAAAATATAAAAAAATTTGTAAAAACTATGCCTGAAAGATTAAATGCTGTGATCAAAGCAAAGGGTGGCAACTAGATATTGACAATTTCTCTCAAAACCTATCCAGTTTGTTCCTCTGCTCAGTTTATAAGGAACTCCTCCCAAACCTTCATCGATCTCCAGGATTGGGACTGCGTTCAAGATAAACCTTTCAGACCAGCTGTCTTGCAGTTCTGCTTGGGCAAGGGTTAACATCGCCAGGCTCCTGCCCCAGGAGGCCACTAGCCGAGCAAGGATACACCCTCACCACTTTATACCACCAAAGCGGAACTGTGCTTTTCCTGTTCTGCATTTCGACCCTCCTCCAGTCATTACTCAGCTGGCATTTGAAAGTTTATTTAATGTTGAATCAACATCATGAGCCAGTGTTGAATCACTGTTTAATTTGATTTTGAAAAGTGAATTGACGTTGAACTTGCAACGTCATTTCAACATCTTATTTTTCAACATAGGTGAATTTGCCAATGTTGGATCGATGATAATTTTTGGGTTGATTTTGAAAATTGAATCAACATTGGAGTCACATTTCAAAATTTTTTAAAACATTGTTTTGAATGGAATTTCATCTTTATTGGACACTCACAGTAGAGAGAGACAGGAAAGACGGAATTGACCCGCAGTAAATAGCCTGAGGTCGGATTTGAGCCCAGGCAGCTGCGGTGAGGACACAGCCTTAATGCATGTGGTATATGCTCTACCAGGTGAGCTATCCCAGCTTGACATTTTAAAAGAATTTATTAATGGTTATAGACATTATGTTGATTCAACATACAAGTGATTCAAAGATGACATTTTAATGCTGAATCAGACGTAATTTTTCTACTCTTCTTCAACCAGTTAATGTTCAACATTGTTTTAACGTTTATTTTTTTCTTTAACTGACATCATTTCAATAACATTTAAACGTTGAGGGTCGGTTGATTGCCAGCTGGGTACCATATTCCTATCAATAAATACCCTCATTGCCTTGTACCCAGAACCTGCATCTGATTCCTTTTCAAGATCATAACAGTATGTGTGATATACACGGACATATGAGTTCATGTGCGTCAATGGCAGTTAATTTTGGGCTATTGAGGCTGTTATGGACTCAAAGCATCATTTTCAATATTTTTATGTCATAAAAATACTAAAAATGTCTGTAATATGACAGGGTGGCACACAATAGCATTGTAACTCATAATTTTATGGCACCTGGTAGCCCAGGAACATGAAGGTTTCACTTCAGCAAACAGTTAAGGAAATGCAACGTCCTACAACTGTTTTGGTGTTTAACCCGCATTGTTTTAGCTGCAGTATTCTGATTACCCAAGGGAGCAAACCAACATGGCACATGGCTTGCCTTGCAAACGAAAGGACCAGCGATTTTTTAAAATCCTTGCTCTGCCCATCCAAGTTATCTCAGACAAATAAAAATTATTGATTCAGGTAAAGGACAATAGTAGCTACAATGTAAAAACATGTTTGGTGATAGGCAGCTAATATCTAGAGACCAAGATAGAAAACCCAATTTGTCATATTTTACCTATAATGTCCCAAATTACCGGACATCACCCTAACTTAATTACATCCTACGACTGAGGTTGGAACAAAAACCAGCATACGCAAGGGGGCCCCATATCTGTTTATCAGAACCACTGAAATAGCCTATGATGGTTTGCAGGTTGATGGATGGTAGGTTCAACGATAACTTAAGAAGTTCGCCAGACAGACACTGTCGTGATAGTTGAATTTAGTAATTTTCAACAAATGACAATCTTCAGTTGCTGGGACGGGACGTCAAACATTAACGTAAAGTAATAATAATAATAATAATAATAATAATAATAATAATAATAAAATAAAGTAAACAAATACAATAAATTATTGCACATTATTGTAATTGAACGCAAATATCTTCACAAATTGTATGATAATATGTTATGCACGGCTTAAATAAATAAATTCACTCTTCGCTGAATAGCAGACTATGGGGGGAAGCGGAATGAAAAACGGAAAACATTGATTTGTGGACTTTGTCTCATGGATCCTGTTGCTAACGAAGTTACGTGAAATTGCAGCCAAGTTTGGACCATTTCAGTTCAAGTTTGGTGCCGTAAACGTTATATTCAATGAGCTATCAATGCAACTTTTTGTTCAGTGAGTCACGCGTTAGAATAAAATGGTTTCTTCTATTCTGCGGATAGGGCATGGTCGTTCGTCGCATTAACGCTCTAAACATTTTAGCAACATTGAAGCTCAAATATTTGACAATCGTGCCGTAGGCTACCACATCGGGTTCTGTTTGCTGTATGTTATCTGCATAAATCGACACGACCAATAATTTGTCTTGGCGCCAAAACAATATTAAGTACAAGTACCTAAATCAACACTCATTTCTTAAAACCGATAAGTGTCACTCAGCATCTGAATGGATCTCAACAAACAAGAACAAAGAACGCGTAGTCGCTTCAAGACTGAGCAGTTTCACATTCTGATGACTGCTGTATGATACCCCGGTGATTGCATGCTTGTCATCTGCGGCACTGGAAAGCAGGCGCTCTGAATTTAAATACATTGAACTGATCAGCAATCACTTGTAATTTTCCATTGTGTCGCCTATTTCGAATGAAATTATACATGCAATTTCATTCGTCGTCCAATTCACATAATGCGTACGCTAGGCTACCATTGTTTTGAAAATATCAATGTAATTGATAGATATCTATCACTATTTAGGGGGCAACACAACCAAACAGCCTACCGCTGAAAATTACCTCAAGACATAGGCCTACCACGCGATCCCGCAAGGTGCAGCCTGATAGTTGACGGTGGCGAATTGCAAAAACAAAATGTGAATACTGAATAACGGGAAAAGGACGGTGTGGAGAGCGAAGCAGGGTTGAGGGGTGGGGGAGGTTGGGATTATGGCTGGGCTGGAGTGTATTTGCGCGAGGGAGGGAGTGAGAGAAGGGGGGCTGGGGGTGGTCCTGAATCAGACACAGGAACATTTCATCCTATAGCTACCTCTTCCACCACCTACGCGCATTAGTTTGCAAAGAAGATTCAGAGTGGTCGCCGGGTGCTGCAGTTCGCGAGTCGCGTGTTTCTTCATTCTTCTGTGATTCATTTCTTTATTTTACATTTATTTTATCGTCGATTTATCGCACGTTCACCTCTCACCAGAACCAGCTGAATCTTCTCTCTTCGCGGGGATATTTCCCCTTCTCCTCATTATTCAGATGGCAGATGCAGGGACACCGGGCAGCTGTCTCTCTTGGATATTCCATTTGGAAGAAATGGGACCAAACCTTAGTGGCTGGGACTGCTTTATCAAACTGCCAATCTGCAGTCTTTTTACTTGATCAACGCTTGTATTCTTCAGCGTCCTGAGTCCATAAGGCAAGTTAACGAATTTTGTGCACTTCTCTTTTTGAAACGTCATAACGTCATTCATGTTATTAAGAGGCATTTGGCTATTTTCTGTACCTTCTAACAGCAGCCACCGTTTGTATGCCCGGCTAATGCTTTGTCCGATATAGGCACGTTTTAATTCCGTTCAAGTTCAAATATCAATCTAGTATATACAAATTATATGTAGCATATGTTTCGTTGTATTGCGGTCCTTTTGCGGCATACCGCCTGCATTTTTTTTTCATCGACATAACTAGCGTATGTGTCATGAGACGAAATGTTGTTGGACTGAGGAGAATATCGGTTGATTCTGATAAGAACTGAGCCTTTTGCCGATGGTTAACGTTTCTACAGGTGCGAGAGAATGCGTTCCAACTTAGTTCCATTTATTTTGAAAGTGATGCAGCCAAGGCCTATGCGAATGTGTTGTAACTTGATCGGAGAATATTGCATTATATTTCATGTCATAGGCTACAGTAGTGCGGATACGTTTGGAAATCTAACAACAGTTGCCATTGTCGTAATGCACCTCTCTCTTAATTATAAACAATATAAACACCAGGATTACAATTGATATTTTTCTAATATCGGTGCATTTTATCGGCTTTGTGATAAGCTGTATCTATTAGCCTTCACCAATACCGAGTTAATGAGTGTAACAAGCTGCAGTTGCCCATCTGAATAGGAAGATCGTTCATACCACATTGCCAGTCCATTTTGTATGGGTAATGAACTGTATTCTGGACTGCGTGTTTCATCTCAAGTCATATGCGCTAAAACAGAAAGTGTATCGCGTAACGTATGCGCTAAAACATAAAGTGTATCGCGTAACCTTTTAGAAAAGAAATAAAATGATATTGGCTACTTTTAAATTGGCTGTTTAACTGTAAGATGGTATTGCACTGATGTAACGACCTGATCTATGCCACAAGTTGAATCAGGCTTTTTTATTGCAATTTTTTAAAAGAATCATTCTAGCTGGCAGTATTTTAGAGGGCGAATGATTTCTTCATCTGTTTTGTATAAAACTTTCGGGTGAAACTATTCTCAGGCTAGCACGGTCGTCCTCTCGTGAAACTGCGGGCTGTATGATGAGCGCAAGTAATTGGAAACACTTCTTCCTCCAGTTGTCAGTTGCGCATCGGCTACTATAGTTTAAATTTATATATGTATATATTTAAGATAGAAGTCATAAGTACTCCGCCACAATATAGATATAGTTTGTTTCAGTGACCCATCATTCCATGTTTGCTGTATTTAGTTTATGGTAAATTAACCAGGGATACGAAGTCTGTGACAAATTGGTTTAATGCTTTCTGGGTTAAAAACTGAACTTTTTTTTGTGTTTGTGTTTGTGTGTATGTTCTTGTAGGCCTACTTGCTACGTACTGAGGACCGGAATGAGTGTTTAACTAACAAAGTGAAGTCTTTTTTGGGAAGTGAGGACATTTTGGCCGGTCCTCACAACTACAAGGCAAATTGTCACTTATCAGTTAAGGTTAGGGGTAAGGCTAGAATTAGGGATAGGTTAAGGTTAGGGTAAGGGTTTGGGTTACGCATACATTGCTTATTGTTAAGATTAGGGAAAGGCTGTAGAGACGGAGGAAGAATGAATGGAAGTTAATGTAATGTCCTCACAAAGATATAAGTACAAGGATGTGTGTGTGTGTGTCTGTGTGTCTGTGTGCGTGTGTGAATTTATCTCTTAACTTGGATTGTTACATCACCCTCCAGAACATTCTCAACTCGAAATTATATTTCCATTCAATCAAGGTTTTAATCTTCTTTGTTTCCCATCTGGTTTCAGATTTGACAAAAGCTTTGTTGTAAATCTTGTTAACAGGATGACGATTTTAATTCTGGAAGCACTTCGAAATTGTATGCAATAGACTGTAAAAAAAAAAACCAAAAAAAAATAAAACATTGCGACTACTGGCTTGTTTGCCTGTGCCTACCTCTGTTTATTGTGAAGCATGAATACTCACACTGTGCTGTGTTCACAAATTGATTTTACATCGCCGCAATAAGTTTTTCCTCTTCACAGACAGGATCAAAACGGACTGCAGCGTCTAGATGGTGTCCAGCCATGCAATGTTCCTGGAAGGCGGTGATTCTGCTGGCCTTGGCATCCATCGCGATCCAGTACACTGCGATTAGAACTTTTACGGCAAAGCCGTTTCAGATTTGCCCAGTGCCGAACCCTTTGAACTGCGGGTTGGGCCAGGATACGGACACCTTCGACAGGCTCTGCGATGAGTATCCCTACTTCACATACAACATCTCTAGGAAAACTCACATACTTATCCTGGCAACCACCCGAAGTGGCTCCTCCTTTGTGGGTCAGCTGTTCAACCAGCATTCGGATGTGTTCTACCTGTTTGAGCCCCTGTACCACGTGCAGATGACCCTAATTCCTCGACTGTCCCACAGCAAGTACACGGCCGACAGGAGGGTGATGCTGGGGGCCAGCAGAGATCTCCTGAGGAGCCTGTACGACTGCGACTTCTACTTCTTGGAGAGCTACATCAGACCCCAACCCCTGAACCACACTACCGACAAGCTCTTCCGCCGGGGGGCCAGCAGGGCCCTTTGCTCCCCACCGGTGTGCGACGCCTTCAGTCCCAGTGAGGTTAACATTGAGGAAGGCGACTGCGTCAAGAAGTGCTCCTCGGTGAACATGACTCTGGCTGCGGACTCCTGCAGGGAGCGCCGGCACATGGCCATCAAGATAGTGCGGGTGCCGGAAGTAAACGACCTGAGGGCTCTCGTTGAGGACCCCCGACTCAACCTGAAGATCATTCAGCTGGTGCGGGACCCACGGGGGATCCTGTCTTCGAGGATAGAGACCTTCCGGGACACCTATAGGCTGTGGAGGATCTGGAGGGCCACGGGCCGCAAGCCGTACAACCTGGACCTCAGCCAGCTGACTATGGTGTGCGAGGATTTTCTCAACTCGGTTTCAACAGGCTTGAGTCAACCACACTGGCTTAAGGGGAAGTACATGCTGGTGAGGTATGAAGACCTCGCGAGGAACCCATTGCAAAAGACCAAGGAGATATACGATTACTTGGGAATGGCCATGGACAAGAACGTGGTCCACTGGATACAGAGGAACACGCGGGGAAGCAACGAGCTTTCGGCCAAGCATAAATACGGGACGGTGAGGGACTCGGCCGCCAACGCGGAGAGCTGGAGGTTGAAATTGTCTTACGACATGGTCGACTACACACAAAACGTGTGTCAGCAGGTCCTGCACCAGCTGGGTTACAAGGCGGTCAGATCTCCGGAGGAACTCAAGAATATGTCTCTCACGCTCGTCCAAGACAGAACTTTCGTACCATTTTTGTAACTGTAAAGGTAGCCGTGGACAACTATTTTTGATATATTTATAACTGTTGCCTTAATATTTTCAAATTTGCACTAAATTTCCAAAACTCTAATCAGGCACCATCATCATTTTAGATATAGCACAACACATTTAAACTGATAATATTGTTTACAGACATTAATTCGATGTAAAGTGATTTCTTAAGAGACCATGTTTACTTCAGAAGCTCAAAAAAATAAAGCACCACCCTTCATAAAATTATTGTTTGCTGGCTATTGCATTGCAAAAAGCAAATGTTTTCATGGGTCCATTTTGACATCGTAGGACCTAAAATATTAGGAACTGTGCTTACCTTCTTCTGGCTGAATTGTCGAAATGTACAATATCAATTGTGCAATAAAAAATGTGGCTGTTACTGTCAAAATTTAGAACTCGGAATCTGTTGGGGATGATGCATTTGTTTAATTATCTTCCACTGGGTGATTACTGAGTCCCGGAAATGAATTGAAAAGAAACTTTCTGAAAATCACACAATTGTCTGGAGATGGTGAAAGAGATTAATTAGTGCGTCAGTATTCCATCTATTGATCACCCTGCATGGGGATTAAGATCCAGATGGTGAGTCTTTAGACATGGTCTGAATCAGGTGCAGATATATGAGGAATTAAAAGGTTCTATTCTTTCATTGACTGACCTACAGTTTATTTATTTATTTGTTTGTAAAGGATCCCCATTAGCTGATGCCATAGCAGTCAGCTAGTCTTCCTGGGGTTCTCATAAAACATATAGCAAACCATATACAAAATCTCAATAAAAAAATTGTACAATCAATATACATTGTAAATTCAAAGGGTTAAAAATCAGAAATACTCTTGAGCCCTTAAAACATGCATGCATTTTGATTTGTCATGAGAGGAGCTTATGCATGTTCGCTGATACATGAATGCTACATCTTGTTATGCGAAAACAGTCATTATTTATAAAAATGTGAAAAACATAAATTTCACACTGAATCCAAAATGACTAATGTTCTTTAGTCGGTGGTGAGAAGCGGCATCATCGTTTTCCATCCTGCGAGGGTTTTTTCCCCACCTTTGTTAGTGCTATGTTTTACAAGTTTGACCTCACTGAAAGGGCTATCCTGCAGCCTGCCACGTGTTGTGTTCAGTATGAGATATGTAATGGTTCACAATGTTTACTGTGTCCCAGGGGGAAACGTATGGCTCATGCAACAAAAAGCAATGTTTACTGCAGGCATTTTTTTTGCCCTTTTAAGTCCAATTCAGGAAATAACCATTACCCATCCTCCTAACATTGCACTCTGGCATTGTGCTATGGCTACGATTCGAAGGGCCAAAGGGTTGCTTATCTGAGCACATACATATATCATGTCTGGCTTTCAAAGGCTACAAGGGTAATTGTATTGTACACTCAGTGCAGTAGTTTGAAATAAATGGCTATATGGCAAAAAAGTGATTAGGGCAGTGTAAATGCAATGTAGGAACAACCTGATAATACACCTGATTGTATTTTTACTGTCCTTATGTGCTTGTTATTCATGTATCATACTTAGATGTCTGTATACAGAGCAGGAGTAACTACAAATAAGTGACAAGAAACAAGGGTTTAACATTTTAACATTTAGTTCAGCCACATAAATTGATAAAAGATATTTTAATTAGATTGACTTCACTATTCCAGGCAGTGTAATCATTGTAATACAGTGCAAAATATTAAGACTCAAATGTGAATGAAAGAAGTGCTATTTAGGTTTATGAGCAGTTGGAAATTATTGGTTGGGCAGGTTGGAAAATATTAAGAATGGCTGCCTCTAAAAAGAAATTGAAGTTAAAATGACCGGAACCAAGGTAAAAAAAAAAAAAAGCTAGATTGCAACTAATGTGGTTCCTTGCAATGTCTTCAGGAGTATACTGATTGTCTGTACTTCAGGTTGACTAACACATTATAAATACTCAATATGTGAATTAGGCCAATAAATATCGGTGAACCTATAACTGGCTGGGCAGTGGAATGGACTAGATCTTGTTTTTGATGAATGTGCACAATCCAAGAAAACTGTGGGTTATTAGTTCATGACTGGCTAATCAGTTCAGCTCTATGATTACTGCCAGCTTGTCTGGTTAAAAAAAATTGGACGGTACTCTGCATCTTCTGAATATAGATCTGCTCTTTTTTCATTTAGTACAAAAAGACATCTCTGATGTACCTGAATTTATTTTGATTTTGATTTTTTGGCAGCTGCCACTAGCTCATGACTTTCCTGTTGTTGTATATGAAGCCAAAATTAAAATTTTACCTGACATTGAAGACAATGACATCTCATTAGACCCCTCAACAAATTGAACGTATATGAGGAAAGAGATGCACAAAACTGAAGATCATGCAGATAAAAATCAAAACAGAGGAATAAAATAAGATAAACAGAAACTCAGAATGTCAACTATCAAATCGCCCATCCCTGTAAAATTTCACAAGGTTCTTGCAGCTCTGGAGAAAGGGAGTGGCTGGGAGAGTTTGCACCAGGAAATTTAACTGTTTGTAATGTTCCTGGGTCATGTAGTTATGAACTATTGATAAAAAAAAAAAGAATTACAGAATTTACCATTCAGCTTTCTAGACTAATGAAAAACTTACTTCTTCTCCTTGGTTCAATTTTCAAGGTGACAGAGCTTTTGTTGCTCACAAGATGTCTGAATCCTTATTTTGCACACATTCCCAATTCTCTGTGTATCATTCACCCAAAATACCCTTAGTGCTGTTAGCACTAAAAATATTCCTACTGATGACTAAGCAACTGAGTTGCAATGGGATCTGAAAGGAACAGGCTGTGACTGTGTAATTACTTCATTTCAGCTCTGCTCAAGTTGGCTGCAATGTGCGCCTTTCCTTAGTTTACTACCTAGCTGTTTGCACTGGCAAACTCAAGCTGCAAGCCCAGCACTGAGCCTTCATTGACGTCCTGGTATTTTGATGGATGCTCGTGGTTTTAATACGCCACATGTGTTGGTCTTAGCACAGGAACAACCATGGAACAGATGCAGAGAAGATACATATTGTGTCTGAGTGCGTGACTTCGTCTGCAGTTTGTCTGCAAACAGCTAGTTTTTTCTGTTTATGTTACTGAGAATGAAAGTCTTCTCATTGGGCAAGTAATTGGATACTGTATACAGTCTTTGCTTGTGTGCTTGGAAAGATTTACTGTAAAGGGAACATGACTTATTCCTTATTATTTGCCTTTTCAATATGTAAAGTAAATCACTGATTTTTATAATAATGTAGGTTAGGTTGGAGCTAAAACACGTTATATTAAGAAAGATTAAATAGGAATAATACATTTAGGAAAGTTGTGAATTCTTGTTTTATTATCATTTCATAAAATAATTGTATAAATTGTTATGCTAGATTTATGAATAAGATTGACTTTTGCAAGAAAGGTCACTCTCGTTTGTTTTTTTTTTTTTTGTCTCTTGGCATAGAGGGCTGACACACATTGACTGCAGAATTTCCAAGTTTTAGATGCTGTTATCTCTAAAACTGTCATTCAATTCTACATCCGATTCAAAAGTACAGTAAAGTAGCAACTTCTGCGAGGGTGAATACCAGGCCCCTCTAGTATCTAATGCTGGTTGAACATTTGGCAACGAAACTATCCGTGCACAGATGAATTATGTAGCTGGTCATGAAAGAAAGGGATATGTATTCTATACTGTCTAATTACTTACCAGGTCATATTTAGCATGCTAGCAAGGTGCACAAACCCCTGGCAATTCTATACTGCTCAGTCACAGGCTGTGACCAATCAGGAATCTGGCTCTTACAAAACAGAATCTCTCTTTTTTTTTTTTTTTCCTTTTTTGCCATAGTCATGACCCATCTTTAAAAGGTTCAACATGACAGATGTGCACAGTTCAGCAAGACGTTACCGGCTTGGAGGCAGAATTACTGAGCAGCTCGCTGTGTCCTTTCATGTGCGCATTCATTATTCTGTGGACATCCTCTGGTCAGGCTTTGCATGAAAATAAGCCTGCAGTTGATAGTGCAAATAATAAGTGTTGTTGTCGGGGCCGCTGAGCTATGTCACTACGTGCCTCACAGCAGCGTCTGAAGAGTCTCATTTCTTGGCCTCGATGGTCATATCAGCTGCTGTGTCAAACATATTTTTATTAAATTTTTTTTATTTCGGGCCATGGCCTTCCAAGTGGATGTGTTGCATTATACGTAACCTGCATATTGAGGTGGTTCTTGTGACTCAAGGATAAAGTGTGAAGTCCCCCTCCCACATGTACAGGGTAGGGTAATGTGAAAATGCGAGGATTCGTCGGCTGGTAGTTTCGCTGAATAAGTTCACTGAATGTCGGCAGACTCTTCAGTAAGGAGGCCACTCTGGGATGATGGCCTAGGAGGCCGAGTTAAAATTGTCCATTTCTGAGATCAGGGGAAAAGGTTCAAATGGGCTGAAGAACACAGATTTGCTTTCTGGAGTCCTTTCTCGCAGTTGAAATATTGAGCCAAAATTAAAATTTATAAAGGTCGGTGAACTAGATAGTGTGGCAGCTGAAAAAAAGATATTTTTGCTTCATTAAGCAGTAAAATAGTATCTCGAGTAATGGAATGCTTACTCTGGTACTAAATTTGCACATTAGCATGATTACTTTAGGATGAGGTAACACATTAACCGCGCAAGGTGACCAGGTATATGCATGGGAGTAATTTCACAAGAGAACCTAAAACCATGAAATGTGACCTGGCGGCCATATGCCTTAAAGGTTTATGGTGAGTTATTTAGTGATCTGCAACATTACACTCACAAAATAGAAATATACTTCCAAGTTCATTTTAATTGTAAATTTCAAGTATATTTCCCAAGCATACTAGTGGAATTTTTGTAAGTGTACTACCTCCGTACTTCTTGGGACTAAAGTGGCCCACTTTCTATTTATAAAAGCAACTTTTAAGTATGGGTAGTAAACGTTTAGTACACTACTAATTTACTTAATTCAAAATTTTTACTTCATGAAAGTATACTTTGAAGTATACTGCAAGTAAACTCAGAGATATGCAGTACTTCATGAAAAAATATAGAATAATTCATGACACTTTCAGCATAATATTTTATGATTATATCATGTCCATAATACTCTTCTGAATGCATAGGTATCAAATCACATGCAGTTCATTGAGATACTCACATGAACGGACAACTCAAAATAGAAAGACCCCAGGCTGGATTTGAACCCTGTACCTTCTGGCTACAAAACAACACTTAATCCACTGTATTCATGTAGTTATTTAATATAACAATTTCATACAAACCAAAAGTTATACTTTCACAATCTACAAAGTGGACTGGTGTTAAATAACAGCTTTTCAAGTAGCTCTATGGTTCAGTTGGTAAAGCCATTGCTTTGTAATCAGAAGCTTCAGGGATCAAATCCAGCCTTGTTTTTCAATAGAGACTTATTCCCAAGAAGTACTGAAATAGTACACTTACAATTCACCACTAGTATACTAGGGAGATACACTTTAAGTTTACTAATAAAATGAACTTGAAGTATACGGCGAAGAGGCCACAGAAGAAATGAGCCATTTTGCAAGCTCAAAATAAATAAATTTTCAAAATCTATTACATCTGTCCATATCACCTCAGTGTTTTTTATTCAAGGTCAAAGTATTTTTTCCCACAAGATTATTCACAGCTTTTCACTTTTATTCTGTTTTCAGGATGGTGGAACCTTTTGTAATTATTACACAACTGTTTTATCAGGTGTCTGACCTGTTTCAAACTGTTATTGGCTCACTGGCTATTCCTCCATGCAGAACCTATTGAGATTCCTCTGTTTGGACTTTGGGTCTGCAGACAGACCATAGCTGGCAAGTAAACAGCCAGTTCTCACAGTGGACAGGTTGGACTTTGGAGAAATGGGGTCCTGAGTGATTTTGATGAGGTCCAAATGAGGAGTCCACTTGCAAAGCCTTCTAAGTCAAGTTGGTCCATTTTAAAAAAAAATCTGATTTTTTGGTAGGCATAGAAATTATCTTCCACAGATACCAATTTTCACTATACTGAAACTATTAGCCTTGCGGACATAATCCATGAAGCAATTCATTATTTGTTTAAGAAATGACTTTGATTTTGCAACACAAAGTTTTGACCTAGCAGGTTTTGAAAGTGGAATGGAAATTTAGCAAGTTTTGACAGTGTTTAAACCAGCCCCGTTGCTCAGTAAGTGAAGGTATTTGACTCAGGACCCACTCTACATGCAACTCAATGCTACAGACAGCACAGTGGTTAAATAGCTGATATGACAATGACAACATAAACATGAGTCCATGGGTTCAAATCCCCATTTTATGGTATTACTATCATCACACTTTTCTGAACTGCCCAAACCAGTTAGAGTTAGAGAAAGCAAAAGCTGAACAGACTATAAAAGCTCGACTGTGATTGGTTCCTTCCAGTGAACGAAAACGGAATCACGTTTCCACATTGGCTGATGACTTAGCAAAATTTGACAAGAGTTTTCCTCCGTGACTTGGCAGGTTTTGACAGAGTTTCACTTTTTCTGTTACAATTTATAACATGATTTAGTAGGTTTTGAAAGTGGAGATTTCAGTGGGACATGCGCAGGTGCCTGAAAGAGAGGCTAAGGGAGATAACGCATTTATTGTCAAAACTTGCCTAAGTAGGTTTTGCAAGTCGAATCCTCAAATCATTTGGCCTGATGACTAGGTCGGAGTATCTCCAAAGCGGCAAGGCTTCTGGGGAGCTCCCGATCAGCGGTGGGGAGTACCTGCCACCGGTGGTCCGAGGAGAGATAAACCACAGTCTGGTGACAGGCTGTTGGGCAGGCCAGGGTCAATGATACGCCAGGGCCATAAAAGCTGTCTTGTCTGGTTCAAACTAACAAAAGGGTTACTGTGGCACAAGTCCTTGTAAAATTTAATGATAATGATGGCTACATGAGTCACAACACACTGTGCATCACACCCTGCTGGATATGGGGAGTTGTGGTTTCGGACCAGAGTGCTCAATCTAACCCCTATCCACCATTGAAAGCGCCTACAATGGCCTTGCGTATGAGAACTGAAGGTCGTCTGGTTAAGTACATCCTGTTCCCCCTTACATCATACACTGATCGGCCAAATGTGCGTCAGCTACCTGGGGAACGAATGGCACCACAATGCACTGTATGGAGTGCGATGCTCTGAGAAACATTTAGGTGGGAAACCATGGATCTGGGCATTGATGTGGAAGTCATTTTGAGGGAGCCGTTTTGGCAGCAAGCGAAGGAATAACTAAATACTACGCAGGTGATGACAATGTTTTGACTCATCAGTATAGTATATACGTACACAAAATAGGATTACATATTTTGTATGTTCTTCAAAAGAAAGAATGCAATGCTGAGATCAAGAACACCAAAAGGCCCTGAAGACAAAAGATGGTGTCTGTGTCTGTGGTGTCTGATAGATTAATTCTGACAGACAGAATATGACAGTTGGCCAGATCAAGAACAATTGTCAACTGGCGTGGAGGGGGTGTAGCACTCTATGTGAATGAAAACATAAATGTGCAGGAAATTCCTGAAATTGAACATTCCTTGCCCTGTGAAGATATCTCGGTCAGGCTCATTGGCAAACACGAGACAGGTTTAAACATAGGAGTATGCTATTGACCGCCAGCTTTGGACAATATTGTCAATGAAATGCTCTTTAAGAGGATTACGCAAGCTTGTAGAGGAGGTGGGGCTATTATTATGGGAGACTTCAATTATCCTGGTATCAACTGGGAAATGGTGAAAGGACAGGGTAAAGGGCAGGAAGAATTTCTAGATGTTATAAATGACAATTTTTTGGTGCAGTATGTTAATAAACCTACGAGAGAAGGCAATTTTAGATTTAGTGCTTTGTAATGACCCTGATAGAATTAGCAATGTTGATGTACTGGAGCATCTTGGGACCAGTGATCATTCTACTGTTAATTTTGATGTTTCATGGGAAGTTAAAACGGTGTCTTCGAAAACCAAAATTTTCAATTTTAGGCGAGCAAAGTCTGACAGGATGCGCTCATGTCTAATCGAAATAAATTGGGAGAAACTCCTGGACTGTGAGTCTGTAAATGAGATGTGGGAAAGATTTAAGGGGGTTTTACTTGATTCACAATGCAAATTCATTCCAAAGGTGTCCAAAAGTAAGCTGAAAAAGCAGAATCCTCCATGGACGACCACAGCTATTCGTAAGAGTTTGAGGGAAAAGAGTAATCTTTATAAGATGTACATAAAGGATAACAATGAGAATATTAAGGCTGAATACTGTAAAATGCGAGCTGTGGTCAAAAAAAAGCTGAGGAATACTGGAAGACTGTATGAAAGGCAAATTTCAGAAGGGGCAAAAACTAACCCTAAGCGCTTTTTTCAGTACTGTAGCAGAAAAGGGAAAGGGAAAGAGGAGGTTAGGTGCATAAAGAATAAATATGGATCGCTGCTATATGATAACAAGGATATTGCGGGTACCTTAAACAGTTACTTTGTTGAGAATTTTACCTCGGAGCGGGTTTTTATTTGGCCAGAGGGCATGTCCAATGCTGAAGATTATTGAGCGGAAATTGAGGTTAGGGATAATGAAGTATTAGACAAGTTGCATAAACTAAAGGCAGACAAGGCGGCAGGTCCGGATGGCTTATATCCTAGAGTGCACAGGGAAGTTAGTGAGATCATCTTTAAACCGCTCTCCGCTATCTTCAGACGGTCTTTAGAAACTGGAGAAATACCAACTGATTGGAAGCAGGGCAATATAATACCAATATATAAGAAAGGGGCCGTACTGAGCCAGGAAATTACAGGGCAGTCAGTTTAACTTGCATTGCATGCAAAATACTGGAATCTATCATAAAAGACAAGCTGGAATTATTTCTTGAACGTAATAATATCTTGAGGGATAGCGAACATGGTTTCCGTAAGGGAAGGTCATGCCTGACAAACCTCCTGGAATTCTTTGAAGGGGCCACCAAGACTTATGATCAGAGTAGGGCTTATGACATCATATACTTGGATTTTCAGAAAGCATTTGATACAGTACCGCATAAGAGACTAATTTTTAAAATGAGCTCCATTCGAGTTACAGGAGGTATTCTGGAGTGGATTCAAAACTGGTTACAGGACAGAACACGAAGAGCGGTGGTCTGTGGAATCTCATCTGAGCTAGGTGTGGTGGGGAGTGGCGTCCCTCAGGGATCGGTGTTAGGACCCCTGCTGTTCCTCATCTACATTAATGACCTAGATAGGAATATTGTGAGCAAATTAGTGAAATTTGCAGATGATTCTAAATTGGGAGGTTTGGCAAATAGTTTAGAGTCCACTAAAGTGATTCAGGATGATTTGGATAGGATCCAGAATTGGGCAGAAATGTGGCAAATGAAATTTAATGTAGCAAAATGTAAAGTTGTACATGTAGGTAATAAAAACATTAGACAGGATTACTTCATGGGAGGTGTAAAACTGGAATGTGCCCCACATGAAAAAGATCTGGGAGTGATTGCTGACCAAACCCTCACAGGTTCTAGCCATTGTGCTGTAGCAATTAAAAAAGCCAATCAAATGCTGGGATACATTGCCAAAAGTATTGAGCACAAATCCAAGGAGGTCGTACTTCTCTTGTACAACACATTCGTCAGACCACATCTGGAGTATTGTGTACAGTTTTGGGGACCATACTTTACGAAAGATATAGAGGCTCTAGAAAAAGTTCAGATAAGAGCCACTAAGCTGATTCCAGGTATAAAAGATGAAAGCTATGAGAAGAGGCTGAAGATCCTTAATCTCTTTAGTCTTAGGAAAAGGAGACTCAGGGGTGATCTGATTGAGGTCTTTAAATATGTTAAAGGGATTAACCAAATGAATTATGTAGGATTCCTTCGGCCAAGTGTTGTTAGTAGAACTCGGGGTCACAAATGGAAGTTGACCAAGGGTAAATTTAGCACGGATATTAGGAAATATTTCTTCACCCAAAGAGTAATTTCGATGTGGAATAGCTTGCCTGACCATATTGTTGAGGCAGAAACCTTAGGAATTTTCAAGAGCAGACTTAAAGCTAGATACCACTGAGTCATTGAGTATCTGAAGTGATTTTTTCACAATAGTAAAAAGAAACTGGCGAGCCTAGTTGGGCTGAACGGCCTGTTCTCGCCACTCATGTTATGTTATGTTACTTTAACTCCTAGGAGTTAGGTGTGATTGTGTCCAAGTCAACAATCAGTGCAAAAAAGGTTTTTTTTTTTCTACGTCATAGAATGTTCTGAAATAGTCAAGTCAGTAACTTGACCTGAATACGACTGAATATGCGTTTCACTCACTGAAGGAAAGACGACAGGCAAACACCCCGAACACAAGCAGGGACTGAAGACCGCAGCAGTGCAAACCTGGCAGAGCATCACCACCGAAGAGATCTCACATCTGGTGATGTTTACGGGTTCCAGACTACAGGCACTCATTGACTGCAAACTATTTGCAACCAAGTACTAAAAATGAGAGCATAATTTATGATTATCTTACGACTCAAAAACAGAGAGATAAAAACAAGCGCACAGATGCAAATAAAGTCATTAATGATACAAAGATAATAAAAACTGACGTGTTTGATGCTACTGCCTCTTCATCAGGCAAATTGCACCAGTTTTTGTAATCTTTGTATCATTAAAGGCTTTGTTTTATATTCATGCACTCAAGTTTTTATTTATTTTTTTTTTTAAGCTGTATGCATTGTCCTGCAAGTGAGAAGCACAGGATCGAGGCCTATACTGGCAGATGCTCGGGGATCTTTTGTTTTTGTTTTTTTTTTCTTATGATTACGCGAGTTTGTTCAATTACTTTAGAGCTACTAAATTTAAGGGGCTATGAACAAAATGGTTTCAGGCTTAATTCCAACTCGGTTCGTACAATACCTTTCAATTTAAGCTGAAAGTATAAACTTGAAGCACATCTTCACCGTTTCATTTCAAATCCACTGCAGTTGCCTAGAGAACAGAAGTGATAAAAATAACATCACCATCAAAATACTTAATGACCTGTCGGTACACACACACACACACACACACACACACACACACACACACGCATACACACACACACACACACACACGCATACACACACGCAGAACAAGTAAAAAAAAAAATACCCTCTTGATCCTATTTTCTGACACCATGCTCAAATATCAACTTTATTAAGACACATCACTCTGTTGTATTCCCATTATTCATTTGGAAGTGTTCTCTCTCCGGGTAAAACTGCACGTGAATAACACCATTACTAGTAGCATGGTGTCTTCCCTTGAGGAAATGGGGAATGCTGACTGAGTGAAAACAGGTACCGACTTCTCCTTTTATGAACAGCATCAAGGCCTCCTCTTAAATATTGCAAAATGTTCTGCATCGGTATTGGGTTCCTCATGCTGCCAGCTCCACATATGGAGCAGAGATAAATTATTGCTGACGGCACGGCAGGCGTGACGGCCGGGAGGAACACGCCGTTCGCTGCGTTTGCTCCTCGACAGAGCTCGCTCGAGCTGCCATTTTGGGCAATGAATGCATTGTTCGTTTTATCTTATTCGACCTGCATCGCCAGCTAGCCGGATCCATTTTACACGGTCCACGGTCTTTCCTTGTGTCTCTTCCTAGCGTGCGATTGAGTATTCCGATGAGGTTTCCTCCCCAACTCCTCTGGGCAAATGCAGGGGCCAATTAGATAGTGATTCTCCCCCAGGGGGGCACAGAGGCACACAGATAACTGCAGGGGTCAGCAGGAGGGCGGCGAAAGACAGCAGGTGCCACCGCCACCAGCATCACTCCAGCATTTATACTCAAGAGGCATCTCTCTGCCCTTTCATGCTAAGCCAACCCTGCAGAAAAGAAAAGGCCGCTGGTGAGCACTGCGTTCAGCCTTGCCACGGAGAAAGAGGGAAGCGACGTAGCGGTAGCTGTGGCTACATCAGATGTCCCCAGACCTGAGCACCGCGAGAGACGGAGCGATGCGGCCTTCACTTTGTTAGGCCTGCCGTGTCGTTAACACCACTGCGCACTCGTAGCCTTTTCTTCTTCTTTTGTTTCCAGGCATGTAACACAGGAACAAATGGAGGGGCGAGTGCTACACAAAGGACAGATCAGGGGACAGACCGTAAATCTGGCCATTAAGAGGGAACAAAGATGCGTGAAAGCAAAGGAGGTGTGGGGGTAAGATAGCCTTGCAGGCCGGCCCTCAGGGGAAAGCTAAACAAACGCTGGCAGAAATAAAGAGAATTAGATTGAGACGGTTCAGCGGACAAGACAGTTGTGGCTGGCGGGGGACTCTTGCAATAAGGAATAGCCCAGGAAATACTGTTAACGAATCCAGAATTATGCCGTTCAGTTCATTTTAAAATTCACATATGCACACAGACACAGCTACATAGTTCATACAGTAAACTCCATAACTGATTTTCACAAGCAGTATTTTTCCTGATTGAGCTCCCACTTCACTTGTAATCTGTAAGCGCACACTCTCAAATTGCATTGAAGGGTATTTTTATATTTGTATATTATGAAAATTACAGGACTGGTTTCATAGTTCTTTTATTTCATAGCACCATAATATTTGGGACAAAGATATGTCATGCAAACGAAAGAAATCAACTTGGGTCCTTATGTGTCCTTTGCCTGCAATGACAGGGTCCGTGACTCAGAGACATGACCAGGTGCCAAATACCTTCCGTCAGTGAAACTTCTGGTAGTGTCAGGCTTGCCCTGGGACTTTTTCAGCTTCTGCTGTGTTTTATCACAAATTGCTCATTTCATCAAATGAAACTCACACAGTTGGATTCAGATTGGGTTAACCCTTTCAGCGCCGTGGGCAACTACAGTTTCCCAATGATGTAAGATATCAAAATCAGACGCTGTTGAAAACCTATAATGTGGCAACTTGTTTAAAAGAGCTCCCGCTGGGGAGCTCTTTTAAACAAGTCGCCACATGATAGGTTTTCAACAGCTCAGGATAACTACATTTCTAATTCCTTGAAAATGTATTCAGCGCTCAAAGGGTTAATATCTTGGCCAATCTAGACTTTCCCCATTTTTGAAATTTTAGGAATAGGTTTAGGATGATCATTTTGTGGTAGGATTAAGCACTGTCCAAGTTTGCTTTAACACAAGCAGATAAGATGCTGTTCTAAGCAGATTAAGTGGGCCAAAATCACACCTAAGCAATACACGACTAGTTTCTCCATACAGGAGGCGTCTTGAAGCTGTCATTACCAACAAACACTTTTCTACAAAGTATTAAATACATTTCAGTAACCGTGTTCAATACTTTTTTCCTTGCAGCATTCCATTTTATTACACATAATTTATGGACTTATTTGTTGTGATTTCTTTGTATGTGTGGATCACTTGGATTGTTACCAACATCTGGTTAGCCCCATTAAAAATATATTTACTGAGAAAAATGTTGACACGTTTGATACTTATTTTCCCCGCTGTTCATCATCAATGTGGGACAGAGGAGCCTGGTTGCAATATGGTTTATACAAATCCTGTTTGTACCCAGCACATGGCTTTCAGATTGCAGTGCAGTCTTTGTAGTTCAAGAAGTCTTCTGTAGAAAGCGGTCACGGACAGATGACCGGGACTATCCTCGCTTCAAACAGCTGTTTTTATTTTTTTCCATTATGGCAAGAATTTTATGTCATCAACTGCGGTGGTCTTCAAGGCCAGCAGGGCCCTTTGTGATTACAGAGCTCATCAGAGCCACTCTTAATGACGCTCATCTGAAGTATTTTTAATGATGCGCTAGACCCTGCTGGTTTCTCAACACTACGCCTCTTCAGCCTCATGATAGCATCCTAAACTTTCATTGGTTCCTCTCTAGGCATGTTGACAGATGCCAATAAAAGACTCTGAGTGAAATTACCTGCCTGGAATCAAATCCAGATGCACAAAGCTCTTATTGTTACACCAAGAGTGCATATAAATACAAAACTTACACCTGTGAAGCCACCCACCTGAAGCATTTTGGTTCCCTGAAGTTGGAGGACTATGTGTTAAAAGACCCGTAATTACTACATGGTGCAAAGTGTGTGAAAGTATGCATAATTAAAAGCTGAGAGTGTGACCCATGTGAATGGTCTCTGGTAGCTTCACTGTCCTGCTCTTATTTGTCATGAAGAACTCGCTGTAGTCTCCTACTACTGATGTCAATGTGCTTCAGTGATCAATGCACTGCGTTCGATCAAATATGAGTGATAAAATTCTACTTCTTTGATCCAAACAGGACGTAAAATGTAATAAAAAGGACATTCAACAATTCTGTGATTCTTAAAATACAGTTACTTTATTTGTAGAATACAGCATCAAGTTTGCAAAAATAGTTCTATAATAGACAAAATCTAAACTGCCTCCAAAGTTCAATTTACAGCAACAGATCCTCTGACACAGGAAATTGCTACCAGAATCTAATGCGTGTAATAAATGAACAAAAAAAAGAAGAAACAAGAGAAGAAAAAAGATAGAAGTATACTATATTTTATAATGAGAACTATAGCCAGGAACATGCAGTGCCGCAGCGTAAACGACTAACATGCCAAGCAAAAGGATTTAATTTAGGAACTGCTAATGGACTCACTGTAACTTCTTTAAATACACGCTCGATAATGGACAAAGATTAGGAATCCATGTTCCAATTTCTAAAAAGGAAAAAT
Organism: Gymnothorax javanicus; assembly: GCA_029692085.1. Taxonomy (NCBI): domain Eukaryota; kingdom Metazoa; phylum Chordata; class Actinopteri; order Anguilliformes; family Muraenidae; genus Gymnothorax; species Gymnothorax javanicus. Next base: position 39,196,295 of record CM056209.1, read on the forward strand.
CCTGCTGGAATTTTTTTTTTTTTTTTTTGAGATGTTAGCATGACAGAGTATAACACAAGAACAAAATGAACACACGTTTTACATGATGAAGCCAATGCGCACATGGAATGATTAATGCTATAGGCAACAGCTGTTCTATCCGAGTTCCCGTAAACCTCTCTAGAAATGCAGCACAAGTGAGTGTCCATCTAGGCTACATAGGTGCGTAAACATACATTAATGCCATGTAAACACTGATTCCACAACTCTGTCCTTGCACGATTTCATATTGACACACTGCACACTGAAAGCATGTAGGACCTCTGGGTAGATTGTATGCATCATAGTATTGTCTTCACCATATTAATTAGGCTAACTGCTAACTGAGAACGAAGCCCCCACCAATCTCCAAGTCTTTCCTAGACTGGCCGTACAAGAGCGAAGAGGGCTAGTGTGTGATTATTTTCAGACCAACCCAACAGCCAGTGATGCTGCTCATTGCTTCATTGTTCATTATTCATTAGTGTTATTTGGACCCTCTTGTGTCAACGCACTTCATTCAAAGACTTTTTTTTTTCATTTGTAATCGAGCCCTTTCTGAACCAATCCCTATATGTGACCTGTCACGCAAAAAGGGTACTATCCAACCAAAACATGGATTTTGAGATTTTTACTTTCATTGAATTCTGCATGTTTTGGTTGCAGAGTACCCTTTTTGCGTGACAGGTCACAAATGAAGATAGAGCTCCACTTGTGTAGCCTCACAGCTATCAGATTCATGAATATATACTGTATATTTTTCTCAAGCGCTCATTTACTGACAGCGGCTGGCTAATTCAACCAGGGAAAGGGTTCTGCACAGGAGCTGAGTTTCTGAGTCAGCTAATCACCAAAAATGAGACGTGTGTATTTACATACAGACAGCTGATGGACACCCTCTACTGAGAAAGTGAAGCCTGGCATTAGACAGGCTTTCTTCTGCCTGCTGTGGATTTCTTTTGTTTGAAGTGTCTATCCCGAAATTATCCTCATCATGCAGTGATGCAGATGACACACCGAAGGCAATTTGCTTCACTGGGCCTAAATCGCGTCAGAAATGTGACACAGAGATTGAAAAGACCAAAACTCCAGTCGGCACTTTTCGTGCCTCAACAAAAAGTCTAACAGAAAAAAAGATTTTGCTTATTTATAATTTTTTTTTTTCTTAAGTGAGTCAGAGTATTTATGTAGAAACCTTGGTAGAATTTCTTGACATATTTAAAAGGTTCAGAAAAACACTTAAGAGCAATGCAAAGTGAAAATGATCCTTTCCTTGCAGAATGGTGTTCTTTACATGGTCCATTTCTATAGTACTTGCCATAGACAGCAGGGCAATTGGGATTAGCATGGTCGCTCTCCTTGAAGCATTCACAAAACGCATCTTCAACAACAAGACTGAGAAGCATACCAGCTGCAATGCTGTCATCTGGATGTGTGTGTCATTTAGGTCCAAGGTCAAGGGTCGCTCGCTGGCATTTATCGGCGTGAAAGTAACTGCTCTCAAATCCCATTCATCAGGTCAAGTGCTGCTGATCGTATCGCACTAGCTTTCTGGGATGTGAGACTAAATCATGTGTACTGTGCTAAAGTCCAACTTCAAGCCCACACCAAATCCCCAAAAACCAAACACCACCTGTCCCCCCCGCCCATCTCCCATACCCCCATGCCACACCTCCCCAATAAGAAAATACACCGCAAAGCAAAGCAATGAGGTTCACATGCTTTCTTTGTCTTCCTTGCTTTTACCGCATCAAATGTAACAAACCACGGAAGTATCCCTTTAGTGACCAAAATAGATACTCCCCACCGCGACCAAAAAACGGAAAAATAAACAAAAAAATAACAAACAATAACAGAGCCTAGAGTAGCAGATGGGACTAGTCAGCCTTGTCCTTCCTCTTTGGTGTGACTTTGCTAACCACTGCCGACCCCACCGCGCCCACTCCGCCCGCCACAGCCGACACACTGCCCTTCACCAGGCCGACGCCCGCCGCAGGCACCGTCGTCACCGCCGTCTTCGTCAACTCGTAGCTCTTGCTGCCCACCCAGGTCACGCCTCCCCAGGTGGCACCCACTGCGCCCCGCGTCATGTTGTACAGACCGCCAGTCATCCGCCAGATCACGCCCGCCTCCGCTTTGGGGTCCTTCTCCTGATCTGCAACACATAACAGCAAGGTCCCATTAGATATAACACTCCACTGAATCGCACAGCGTAAACTAGACACGGATAGGACAGAATAGCATGCAATGGAATACAGTAAACAATATAAAATGGAACAGAACACAGTAGAATGGACCTCAGCACAACAATAGAACAGAAAGCATACTAGCAGACAATATCTTTTTCTAATTTCACACCGCTTGAAAAAATTCAGCAAAATGCAAATGCAGAATGAAGCTATTTGTTTTATTTTCTATTTTTTTCCAAGGGGAACATAAACAAACCTTCATAAACAAACACAGACCAGCATTGAGATGTATACGTTTACTTCTCTGATTTAGAATCACTTGGCCAGGAACAATACTTTGGAAGCAGGTATAACGCTGCAGCCTAAACACTTGCACGACTGGCATAAATTCATGCGGTAGCCAGTACTTTCATATCGTCATATGTCCATATTTTCATGGCAGTAGGCTGAGAGCCAAACAAGAACAGCAAGCCTGGTTTCGCAGGGGTCTCCCTGCTGCTTAATGTAGCTGGCGGAAAGGGCAACTGAAATCCCCATTCTGTTTAAACGCCACATCCTCATAAACCTCTGCGCTCCAGCTCAGATGCATGTTCCCCACGTATCCCGCAGTTAGCTGGACTGTCTGAGGTGTGCTGTTCCAGCTGAACTGACCTGTTTAAACTCAGGAGGGGGTCCAGGTGGAAAGTAACCCAGTCTTTAAATGGTCAGTGCATCTATTAGAGGAGGCTTTTACACACACAACACGAACACGGCCTCTCTCGCTCTCTCCCTTTGACTCCCCAGGGCGACCGAGAGAGGAAGTCTCGGCGAAACGCACTGGAGGCCATTTTTACAAAAGTGGCTCGACAGAGCCTGGATTACTCATGACTGCAGCTGCATAGCAGGCGGAGGAGAGGAGACATGCGGAAAAACACACCAGCCCTAATTTCAAAATGATTTAGCGGCTGCACATTGAAGCTGCGGTAACTGAATAACCCTCCAGATTTGTGCTTCGGAATTGGTTCCCAGTGCCAAAATTGCTCGCTTTCGACGCGACTGCACAGGTAATGGCAGAACAGGCCGGTGCGACTCCCCGAAACGATTCAACTGACTCAGTTACTGCACAAAGCTTTTCAACTGTTTTTTCTTTTCCTACAGTAAACCACAATGTAGCACCACTATCAAAAAGAGGGAAGAGCGGGACACGTGTTTATCTTTCCTGACCAAGTTGTGGTACCACTTCCACTCTAAGCCAGACTTCAGCCAGTCAGATTGTACCTGACTGGAATTGTAAGCCAATCAGATTGTACGAAACTAGAATTCTTCCCAAACTTGGTTATAAATAATAATCTGGCGAGCGGTATACAGAGGGATGTATAACTTAATTACCATCAGCAAACAAAAAAAAAAAAAAAGCTTTGTAGTCGCAGTCTCTGCTATGACCAAAGCATGTATGACAAGTTAACAAATGAACAGAAAAAGGGAAGAGGCACAGAGGTACATTAGATTGTAAATGAGTATTAGAACACAAACAAAACATTTCCGTTGGACAAACACATACAGGGAGATGATTTTTTTCATATTTTTCATTTCATACCCCTTGAAAAAATGGCACTGAATGCACAGTATTCATGAATCCATTTGTGCTCATATATTTAGGTTAAATTGTACAGTACATTAAAATGTATAAACGTGCATTTTCATATCTTGATTCAAGTCCTGCCAAAGCGCACCACTCCTTTGAGATTAATGCTTCGCTGATTTGTGAATGTAAGCAAACAATGGGAGCGATTTGTCGATTATGACCCTGCTCCGCCCCATCCCCTATACTAGCAGAATCTCCTCGCGTCGTGATAAAGTGCCGCTATGCACGATTTGACACAATGACACACTCACTCGCCAGGGAGAACCACACATATCAATCATCTTCTCCCGCCCCCCCAATCCCATAATAAATATTCATTTAGGAAATAATTCAACATGAAACAGGAGGGAAGACTGTAGTCATATGGGGAGTGTTCCCTCTACTTGAGGTACACGCTTAATGAAATAAATTTTAGATGAGATGTAGTGAAGCAAGCAAAGCAGTCACTTTAAACCACACGCTGAAATTTAGGAGAATTAGAGAGATGATAAGATACAATCATGTTCATGTTTTAGCTGGGTTCCTACACAATATTATACTAGTTGGTGACATATAAAACCAGGAATAACTGATCTCCAAATCCGCAGATTAATTTTTAAGTAATCGCAGTAGTGCTGGAGGCCAAGTCGCCAGATATCCTTGTCTCTCTCGGGCAACATTTATCAAACAAGCATGCTCAAATGCCGCAAGATTCCAGAAAATAATGGGCAGATTAGGACTTCAGTGGCACCTGGTTTTGGACATAAAAATGACTCATACACCGTATAACATCACGCCAACTCCATCAGTGACCCAGCTCTTTTGAAACTACCAAACGCAAATTTCCATTTATATGCCATTGTGACAGTTCCATAATATATCAGTATAAAGGACTAAAAAATGTGACAATCTTTGATTAACCTTGAAATGCATTTCAGAAAACAGCTCTCCTACACCTACTGAAACTAAATCGTTTATTTGCCCACGACACCATATGGCAAACGTTTAATGACAAGGTGTTTGTTTGGGAAGAAGGGAAAAAAAAAATACAGACGACAGTGAATGCTTAGCAATTGCTGCTATTCTCAAAATCCTTCTGAGACAGACAGATATAAAAAAAAAATGACTGCGTGAAAAGAATGATATTTTCCTGCGAGCACAGATGCATACACGCCCACACGCCCTCATTACGTTAGACCGACAGCTGTGCAATACGCTTGGTAGTACACCGAAACGGTATTTAACACCGCTATCACTGAGGAAAGCCTATTCCATCTTGCTGACAGCGCTGGTTTGGTCGTCGCCAGTCTCCGAGCGCCTGTGGCATTTGGCAGGGGTTCCCCAGTTGCCACAGGGAATCAAAAATCCCTACAGGACATTGTATACCACAGCCTAGAGAAATATCAATCCCCCTGAATCAAACGTTCACTGCATTCTGACTGTGCACATTTCAGCCCATTATTTACACTAGCATTCCAGTGCTTCACCAAATTCAGTGACCAATCAGATTCTGTGACTTGCAGTGCTGGAGGAAGTACTCATTGGGCTGAGACTGGTACATTAAATGAACAATACGGTGCTGTGAAAAAGTATTTTCCCTCTTCCCGATTTCCTCCATCTCACTTATAAGTCATATGTCAACGTTTCAGATCATCCAAGTAATATTGATAGAAGACAAAGAAAACGTGAGTAAAAAATGTTTAAATGATCATTTATTTTGTAAAGAGCTATCCAAAACCTATATCACCGATGTGAAAAAATAACTGCTCCCAAAACCAAACAACTGGTTGTCGTTTGCGATAACTGGCAGTGAGTTTTTTTACATTGCTGTGGAGGAAATCTGGCCCACTCTTCTTCGCAGTATTGTCTTAATTCAGCCACATTGATGGGTTTTCCAGCATTAACTGCTTGTTCAAGGTCATGCAACAGCATCTCAATCAGATTCAAGACAGGACATTGACTAGGCCACTCCAAAACCTTTATTTTGTTTCTTTAGACCCATTCAGGGGCGAACTTGCTTGTGTGTTTCAGATCATTGTCCTGCTGCATAACTCAACTGCGCTTGAGCTTTAGGTAACAAACTGATGGCCAGACGTTCTCCTTCAGGATTTTCTGGTAGAAAGCAAAACTCAATCAAATTATGTCAAATCACGCAGGTCCTGAAGCAGCAAAGCAGCCATAGATCACACCACCACCACTGTGTTTGCTCTTGGCATGATGTTCTGATCGCGGAAAGCGGTGTTCGCTTCACGGCAGATGAAACGGGACCCAGGATACCTAAAATATTAATATTATATTAGTATTTATACTTTCCCAAAAGTCTTGGGAATTTATTTCACATTTTTGGCAAATGTGAAATAAGCCTTTGTGTTCTTTTTGCTCTGCGGTGGTTTTTGCCAAACAGCTCTCCCACGACTGCCATTTTTCCCAGTCTCATTCTTACTGTGGAAGAGTGAACACTGACCCTACCTGAGGAAATTGAGAAACGCAGTTCTTTAGATGTTAGTTTGTGTTGTTTGTTTTGTGATCTCCTGGATGAGTCGTCGATATCGACGATATTCAAAATATTTTGGCAGGCCACCCACTTCTGGGGAGGTTCAACACTCTGTCCTCCATTTGTGGATAATGTCTCTCACCGTTGTTCAATTGAGTCCCAAAGCATTAAAAATTGTTCTGTAACCCTTTGCAGACTGAGAGATGTCAACAACATTGTTTCTCCTCTGTTATTAAACTTCTTTAGATCACAGCATCATGTGCTGCTTTTTTGCCTAAACCTCACATTGCCAGTGAGATTCTATTGAAGTGATGTTTAGATTCAGCAGGGCTTGCAGAAATCATTCCTGAGTGTCTCTAGTGACAATAATCTAATTTTCAATTATAGTTGTTTAACTGGTTGATTTAGAAGCTAGTTTTTTCCACATAGAGCATGGTAGGGTTGGATAGCTTTTTTCTTCAATAAATGAAATCATCATTTAAAAATTGTGTTGTATGTTTACTTGGATTATCTTGGTCTCATATTAAAATTAGTTTGATAATCTGAAACATTTAAGAGTGATGCATATGCAAAACGCAGAAAATCGGGAAGGGTCAAATTCTTTCTCAGAGCACAGAAAAATGCTGTTTACGCGTCGACTCATCAGTATTAATAATGTTCATTCTTAAATTTATCCAACATCAGTCGGCACTTAATTTTCTGTGAAATTGGTGCTTTTACTTCAGTACTTTAAATAAATTTACATGGCAATAATCCTATATTTTTCCTCAAGAATGATTTTAAATAGATGAGTTTTACTTGCAATGAAGTAAGTTTACATTGTGGTATAGATAGTTTTACTAAAGTAAATGATCTGAGTACTTCTTCCAATACTGCAGGTCACAGAATCTGATGGGTCACCTAATTTGGTGCAACTCCCACCCACACAGCGGGCTACACTACTACCAGGCCAATTCATACAGTGTGTGAAAGAACCGGTTTCAGATGAAGACCCATAATTCCATGCTGTTAAATCTGATTTCCACGTTTTCAACGAGTAACTATGTAGATACCATTCACACCATTGCTCACAAATTAGTATGCAAGAGTTTCTTTGGCCTCTGTTCTGATTTTTAAGTGGACGTGAGGTTTCTACTTCACAGGAGTACAGCTACTTCTGGATACATCAGTGACTCAATCCAACAGAGCAGGGCCCAGTCTTGGTCACATGGAAAACTACCTTGACCCCTTAAACTCCAAATTTTCACTCAAGTTTTCTCTTTAATTAGGTTGAAATTCAGAGAAAAGTGATTTTTTTATACCGTACAGAACAAGGTCACATACTTATTCTGTATCTGCAGGTTCGCCGCGCTTCACTGAAGATACATCTCTCTTATATTGAGAGAAATATTCAAACAGAGGAAACCATGTTTTATGGTCACAGCATTACTTCAAATAGAAAATGTATAGATCTTGCACATCATTTCATACACATTTCCTTAATTTAGCATGCCATACTTGGGATTGTTGGAAACCTTGGGATCTCCACTAGAATTTAAATTAGGTTTTCAGTTCCACAGGTTTGAATACAGCAGCTGAATTTTACGGACCCATATATGGGTTTGTAGGTTTTATGGGGTTAAGCTAACAACGGGAAGCAGAGTGGGAAATAAAAACTAAGCCTCTTTGACAGAATGTGAATAACACCTTTGGCATTTGTTACACAAAAGTAGTAGTCTTGTACTTTTATTGGGTGTTCACACCGAGAACTGCATGAATAAAGGCCGCGAGAGTCTGGCAATGGAGTGAGAGATTAGCGTCTTTATTTAAGAGTAATATTTTCTGCGGGGAGAGAACGATCTTACTCAGGCTAATTTGCGGGCAGCACAGCCACTTAAACTGCGGAGAATCACAGAAGACAAATGTTCTGCTCTCCACGCCCCCTGCAGGGCTGAATTAGTACTTCATCATCTCAGACGGCTTTATGGTCACCTCCATCTCACCAGCAGTAAGACAGACAGTAGATTCAGGCCAGGTAACATGCTGCCAAACCGCAAATACGACTTCAACACAAAGAAGTGGAAAAAATATCTGAAGTTTAGCCTTTATTTTTGGCAGATGAAAGGCAATCTTTATTGCAGAGCAACACATAGTGCGGACCATTTTGGACCATCTTTTGTACTCCATACCTTATTCAATGATAGTGAATTAGGACGAACAAAATCAAATCCATTGCAATTTTACTGTGTTATTATATTAAGGAATTCTCATGTTTTATGCACACATAAATTTCAGGATCTTTTCTCTCTCTATTTGAAAAACAAGCACTTGATGTGAAGCGCAAAAAAACATTGCACGGCACAAACTATTGTATCGCTCATGTTGACACCTAAAATACGGCGGTGAGTGCAGTCAAAGCTCACTGAACAGTCGAAGGACTCAGCCTGAGGGTCTGACACACAGCCTTTTAATGTCAGCATGGAGTCTCGTGGGGACCGACACAGTCGTGTCCCGGTTAAACGCAGTTAAAAGAGCCAGAAATGTGCTTTCTTCATTAAATGTCACTGCAGCACATACGGTGCTAAGCGCACTGCTTAAGGACACTTGAATAATCCTCTAAAGCCTCACTAAACTAATCACTACGACGGCGACGACTTTCCATGCTTCCAACTGGAAAATCTGCGACTTCCTGTTTAATTGAAACACCAGGCCCATGTTAATTCACTTAATTAAGACGGTCTTTTAAATGAAGCCGTCAGCTCCTTGAATCTACTGAGAATGCTATCAAAGGGTTTACAGAACATGAGTCACAATGGGCTGGGTTTTCAGGGATTGCAAAACATCCAAGTCTCGGTACCAATTTTTAGCCCAAACCATTTTCCTTACCAAAAAAAAAAGACTGCAAGAACAAATGTATTTGAATGCAGCTCTATTTGATTACAGCCGTTACATCTGCACATCCATCTGAGAACATTTTCAGGCCCGAAGCACGTTCATCTCATTCTCCTTTTTCAATGTTCTGCTTTTTTTGTGCAGCTGTTTTTATTAGAATTTATTTTTACTTTATACTTGAGGACACAGCTGACAGCTGTAGCTTTTCAGCTCTTTCAGGATGCACGTTCAGTGACCTCGCTCAGTGCACAAATCCTGCCCAAAGTCGATACCAGGCCCTGGTACTCACATGCCAACACTGCTGTAATAGTCTGCCGCAGTGATGACCTCTTTTTTTAAGGCCAACGTGGTAGTTTCTTCCGCCGAGGATTATTCCTTTCCCAATTCCCAATTGTTATTTTTATTTCTTTATTTATTCATTTATTTGCATAGGGTACGTTATAGATGTATTATTACAGACGTACTCCAATAGTGGCTAAATTCAGCCTGCTACGCCCATGTGCGTGCAACATTACCTTTGCAGTTCTAATATATAGGTTAGGCTAATTTGATGGGGAAAAAAAAAAATAGATTCCCAATGTGAAAAGGAAAGCACTGAAACTCTGACGAGGCAACCCACAGCTGAGAAACGCTATATTGCTTCCGGCCTCAGGAATACAAGCTGCAGCACTGCTATTCCCTATCGGCAGGTCTCCCTGATTGTTGAAACAATCCCCTGCAGAAGACTGTAGCTAAAAACTTTTAAGTCAAAATGGTGGCACTCATTTCACTTCAATGGCTGCCTATGACAGTTTAAAACATTGATGCCAGCCAGCAGCGTGCAATGAAAAGCTCTGCCATTCAAATGAGAATTCCCTTCACAGTGATGCATTTTCACTATTTCGGTCCTGTAGTCTAGCACTCTGAGCGTGAAATGGTGCAATGACTCAATCAGGTTGAAGTACAGACTTTCATATGAATGTGACTTAATCCACATTGGATGAACCATTTAAGAATGATGGCATCTTTAGTCCACAAACCCCCACCAATTTTCCAGCACATCAAAAAATATTGAACAGTTTAACATACAGTAGAATATAGTATTATTTCTTTTGTTTTGTCACGTCTTTTGAATGTAATGACTGCTTGAAGTCTGTGACTCATAGACGTCACCAGATGTTGGGCGTCTTCCCTGGCAATGCTTTTTCTGACCTTTATTTCACCCATCTTCAGTTCCCACTTGTTTCAGGGACATCTTACTTTCAGTGTACTCAAACACGTAAATGCACGGATTCAAATCAATTTGATTCAGATTACGTGACTGACACGGGCAAAAGAGTTAAAACAACAACAAAAAAAATGAGTCGATGACTAATGAATTCTGGTGCTCACTATTTGTGGCTCAAAATAAATTTTACTGCATTGTTTACACTGCTAGAGAAGAGATTTTAAGAGTGCGAGTGCAGATATTTGGGCGTGAAAACAGGACTGGAGAATGATGAGTACATACTGGCCTGGGCCTGCTAGGAGATTAGCTCAGGCCTGCTAACCAATGTGTCATTCCCCAAATCGGACCAGTATGCAAAGTCTCATGTGACTCTTGTATTCTGTTTATGAGCATGCTCCCTTGAGATCAGGGGAAAAAAACTTGACAAATGGTGTTAGCAGACAACAGCAGAATATGTTCCGGAAACAACAGCATTCTCCCCATGGGCAAAATTTATATTTTGGTTTAGTCATATCACTACATAAAAGGTTATAGGGTCCAGAAAACCAGTAGGATAAGTAATCTGAGCACAAGGTATGTTCGCAGCTTAGTTGACCAAATTCCAATGAGAAATGCTTGACTAATTCAATTTCTAAAAAAAAAAAGTGTTGTTTGGCCAAAAGGTAGTGCTACAGGAACGGTCATAGTGTCACCAGAACAATAAGATTGATCTTTCATGCATCAAGACGTTCACAGGAAAGTTGATCTGATTTGCATCAGAACAGTCTGACTTATTGCATTTGGAGATGTAGTTTCACCTAATGATGGCGTGATGATAAAAGCATGATAAAAGTAATAGAGCCTTAAAAATCAACGAGGTTTCACCTCTCAACACGAGGAGAGGAATGTTGACAGCAGATTTGACATGATTCCCATCAAAGTTGATTGAGTTTTGGCAACTTTAAAAAACTAAAAGTTGGGCCTGGTGGTGGTGGTACAGAGAAGATCATCGGCTGACAAACCTCAATAACAGCACTCCTCTACGCACCAGAAACCGTAATAATAAGTGTGACTTGATTCCAAGCAAAATTGTTTGAGTTATTACATCTGAAAATGTACAATTTGACCTGGTGGTGGCGCAACAGGAAATACAAGGGTCACACAAAACAAGAGTTACTCCTCTATGCACCCAGATTGAACACAGAAACCTTCAAGCAATTCCCATAGAGACTGCTCGAGTTATTGTGCCAACATAAATAATTTGCAGACGCCAATACGAATCCATAATATACCAAAACACTCCATTTCAAGGATATGAATGCGCACTGAAATACTGTATCTTGCAACCATTATATATTCTAAATAACAATTTTAAGCAAGCATTGCCAAGCCTGAACACCAAGACCCAAACTTAAGGACTGCAGGCCGAATATCGCCCCAAAGCCAATTCTGACCCAGCATGCAATCAGTCCGTATCATGAGTGAAATCTGCCCTGGGAAATCTTGTGAACATCCGGTCGGTGGTATATTCACTCATGGCAGTACATCAAGCAATGCTGTAACCCTACGGAGCTCGGGGGAAAGGATGCGGCTGGATGCACACACAAGACTATCAGCCTTCTTTCAGACGCTAAGTGAGGTTGTGAGCTTCCCGCGGCCGCAAATATCGTCAGCGCTTCGCTTGTTGCTGGCTTTGCCGGCCTTCCCCACGCTTACGTTTGCATTTCGACCAGCTTTCACGGGAGTAGGAGATGATAAAATGCAATGGAAACAGATTAGGCCCAGAACTGAAAGGCGGCATTATCTTCGCCGTCGGTCCGAGGCGGTCACCCACACGCGGCAGAACTCGTTCAGGAGCCGCTGCCAATGGCGTGCCGTGGAGTCAGGGCCTACTGGAGGAATCACAAAGAGCCGGAAATAGAGGAGTCTTTGTGCGCGGGACACAGGTAATGAGAAACGAAATCCTGACCTTGTGCGAGAGATAAGATGGCGGCCGGCGGCTATCTCCAGCCAGAAAATGAAGAGAAGGCCAGCCAAAAGGCAAGATGATTAACAAAAATCCGTTAGCAGAAATTCATACAGGAGGAGCAGGATAGGAGGGGGTCATATTGCAGACTGGCCCATTTTGACCTCGTGAAAAGTTTAACTGGCAATACCAAAAGTCTTTCCCCAGGTTTTCATTTTAAATGTAAGTACATTTTGACTGCACTTTAGCGAGGCATTAGCACAACCAATGTCATCATCAAAATAGATTGGAAATGTACAAGTACCCGCTATCCCAGTTTGAAAAAAAAAAAAAAAAAAAATCACACTGAACATGAACAAATTTTAGAAAAATTCCACTTTTATGCTGTTAGCATAATTCTGGCTAATTGATGGACCTGGCTGCACTTGACAGGACTTGCAGGTTGTCCATCAAGGACATGCAAATTAAAAGCCGTAAAGCACAACTCCCTTGAGTACAAAGAATCTGATGAAGAGGGAGTTTAAAAAAATGTATCCTAATCACAGGCATTACTGTACCCAAGGCTTCTCGAAACATGCGCAGCACTGTGGTACGTCGCCCCGAGCAGGTACGGGCAATTTCAGCATGTATGCAGGTTTTCATTTCCAGAAATTACTCTCTGGTTAAATGCAGTAATGAACTGAAAAATTTTACGAAGGCACCTCCAATGGAACAAGTTCAACTTCTGGGCCATTTAAGCAGTGATTTTCCAGGTTTCACCAAATTGCTGGAAGTAAAACAACTGATAGAGTCTCATTTTGGTGCATACGTTTAATGATTTCAGGATCACACTGGTTGCAGTTGAGTAAAGACTAGGGTTGCCTGTCTAGTTTGTAAGTTGGCACTTGAGGTCTGTGTCTGCATCTCCTTTATTTGAATGGTTGCTACCGGAACACATAAACTGATCAACTTCCTCAGTGGCCTGGGCATCCCACCTGCTAATATGGGTGTATAATCACTGGTATCAATTTCGTGGATTTTTGTTTTTTTCTAATATGATGCGAAGACCAACCTTTTCTGCATTCTCCCGCAGCTTATAAGTCACGAGCTGCAGCTCTTGACACTGTTCAACAAGTAGAGCAATATTCATCTGTGAAATCCAGGTCTGTCACATGTCTGTAATCCATTCAATAGCATGTTTATGCCCATTAATGGCTTTCGTCATTACCAAATCCATTACCAAGAGGACTAGGACTGGACAAACCATGCATCACGCTTTATATCCACAGAAACATTAATGAGTAAAACAAAAAAATCAACATCTACGACCAAATTTAAATTAAAACACTCGAGGGTGCCTAAAACATTAGCACCATACTGTCATAAACCAAAAGTGGTTCACCCGTATGTTACAATATGGTAAAATGTGTCCAACTGGGTCACAAAAACAGTCTTTGGCTCTCGTTTACATGCTAATGTAGGAATTTAACTAAAATGTCAGATGGTGAAAATGCTAGGGATAATTTAGTAATTTTATAATGTGGACCAGAATATTCCTCACTCCAAAGTAGAGGGATAGCGTTTCCTCAGTGTTCTAAATTCCTCAGTGTTTTTAAATCTGTGTGTGTGTGTGTGCGCGCGCGCGTGTGTGTGCGAATATGTGTGGGAGAAGGGGGGATATTTCTTGTGTCTATTGTTTGTTGTATTATTTTTATGTAAAGCACTTTGGGCTGCTTCTTGCATGAAAAGTGCTCTATAAATAAAGTTTGATTGATTGATTGATTGATTGATTGATTGATTGAATATGAAAGCAAAAACTGTGAGCCGATCTGGACATTGTTTTTTTTTAACCACCTCTGGTCTCAAAGGGAGAAAAGAGAGGCAGTAACTATTCTACGAAACTCAACTCCTGAGGGCACCAGGACTGAATAAAGGAGGAGATCCTGAACTGTATCTACAAAACCCAAAACCAGTGAAGTTGGCACGTTGTGTAAATCGTAAATAAAAACAGAATACAATGATTTGCAAATCCTTTTCAACCTATATTCAATTGAATACACTGCAAAGACAAGTTACTTAATGTTCGAACAGGTAAACTTTGTAATTTTTTGCAAATATTAGCTCATTTGGAATTTGATGCCTGCAACATGTTTCAAAAAAGCTGGCACAAGTGGCAAAAAAGACTGAGAGAGTTGAGGAATGCTCATCAAACACTTATTTGGAACATCCCACAGGTGAACGGGCTAACTGGGAACAGGTGGGTGCCATGATTGGGTATAAAAGCAGCTTCCTGAAATGCTCAGTCATTCACAAACAAGGATGGGGCGAGGGTCACCACTTAGTGAACAAATGCGTGAGCTGATTGTCGAACAGTTTAAAAACAACATTCCTCAACGAGCTATTGCAAGAAATTTAGGGATTTCATCATCTACGGTCCGTAATATCGTCAAAAGGTTCAGAGAATCTGGAGAAATCACTGCACGTAGCGACAAGGCGAAAACCAACATTGAATGCCCGTGACCTTCGATCCCTCAGGCGGTACTGCATCAAAACCGACATCAGTGTGTAAAGGACATCACCACATGGGCTCAGGAACACTTCAGAAAACCACTGTCAGTAACTACAGTTCGTCGCTACATCTGCAAGTGCAAGTTAAAACTCTACAATGCAAAGCGAAAGCCATTTATCAACAGCACCCAGAAACGCCGCCGGCTTCGCTGGGCCCAAGCTCATCTAAGATGGACTGATGCAAAGAGGAAAAGTGTTCTGTGGTCTGATGAGTCCACATTTCAAATTGTTTTTGGAAACTGTGGACATCATGTCCTCCGGACCAAAGAGGAAAAAGAACCATCCGGACTGTTATAGGCGCAAAGTTCAAAAGCCAGCATCTGTGATGGTATGGGGTGTATTAGTGCCCAAGGCATGGGCAACTTACACATATGTGAAGGCACCATTAATGCTGAAAGGCACATACAGGTTTTGGAGCAACATATGTTGCCATCCAAGCAACGTCTTTTTCATGGACGCCCTGCTTATTTCAGCAAGACAATGCCAAGCCACATTCTGCACGTGTTACAACAGCATGGCTCCGTAGTAAAAAGAGTGCGGGTACTAGACTGGCCTGCCTGTAGTCCAGACCTGTCTCCCATTGAAAATGTGTGGCGCATTATGAGGCGTAAAATCGACAACGGAGACCCCGGACTGTTGAACAACTTAAGCTGTACATCAAGCAAGAATGGGAAAGAGTTCTACCTGAAAAGCTTCAAAAATTGGTCTCCTCAGTTCCCAAATGTTTACTGAGTGTCGTTAAAAGGAAAGGTGATGTAACACAGTGGTAAAAAAGCCCCTGTGCCAACTTTTTTTTTTGCAATGTGTTGCTGCCTTTAAATTCTAAGTTAATGATTATTTGCAAAAAAAAATAAAGTTTCTCAGTTTGAACATTAAACATCTTGTCTTTGCAGTGTATTCAATTGAATATAAGTTGAAAAGGATTTGCAAATCATTGTATTCTGTTTTTATCTACGATTTACATAACGTGCCAACTTCACTGGTTTTGGGTTTTGTAAATCACCACAGGGCTGCTCAAAAAATGCCAAGATCACAGGATGACTGTCCAGTAATTCCTCACTCACAGACTACTGTGAAAGCAGACTATTTATTTATTGTTTAACAACACTTTCAGCACATTATATTTTTTATGGATATATTGTGTCATCCACTGTACTGTTATACACATGCAGGAATCATATTACTACCATTTACAATTCATATTTTTATGGGCAATTTAGAGTCTCCAAACAACCTCCATCGATTCCTAACATAAACTGCTTCTTCCTCACTAGAGTCGGGGGGAGCAGGGGCTATCCCAGCTGTCTGTGGGCAAAAGGCAGGGGCACATCCGGACAGCTCGGCGATCCATCGCAGGGCGCAAACACACACACACACGCACGCACGCACGCAAACACACAAACACACGCACGCGCGCGCACACACACACGCGCGCGCGCGCAAGCACATGACGCACATGCACACACACACACACACACACACACACACACACACACACACACACACACACTCATACTTGTAGCCAGATAAGAGTCTCCAATTCACCTGACATACATGTCTTCAGACTGTGTGAGGAAATAGGAGCACCCAGAGGAAACTCATGTAAACACAGGGAGAACATGCAAACTACGTATAGAAAGGCACCAGGCGAGATTCAAACCTACGACCCTCTTGCTGTGAGGTCATAGCGTTACCCACTGCCCTACTGTGCCGCCCAAAGCCACATTACTGTTGCTCAAGCGCTCAGTACTGCACGACCAAGTTTCTCAAAGCAGGGTAGACGGGTAAAACTAATTTCCCCCACAGGTCATCACTGTGCAGAGATACTCCATTCTAGTGTCCCCGCAGAGTGAAGACAATAAGATGGAAAGCAATCAGCTCGCCCAGGATCAGCGTGAATCAACAGTGCACGATGATACAAGCGAGTCCAGGCCCACACACGCGACCGAGAACGCTTACATACACCCACAAAAAAACTGCATATAGCAAAGCCCGTATTAGTCACTACATTTAGGCACAGCCTCGTATGTAGGCGAGTGGTCAGTGCTGTGGGCAGGCACAGCGAGTTCTCTGTAAAGTATGACCACTTTAAATAACCGCCCTCAGCCCGCCAGCTGGAGAGCAGGCGGTCAGAAATATCTCCCTTCAAGCTTAGAAGACGAGACTTCAAAAACCCGACAGATGAGAGCTGTCAGCTAAACTACAGAGGGGCACGAAGTTCGGGATTGCAGGTGGTATGTTATTCTTTGGACGTAACGTTAGAGCTAGCCAACAAACAACTGATCAGTGTAGCGCGCCAAAGAAATCTGGGCCGAGGAAGATGTTCTCTGCAAACGGTCTCAGTAGGAGTCATCAGGGCAGGTGATTGGTCTTCAGTGTAGAACACAATCCCTCCTTAGAGCGCTGCTGGGCAGAGACTGTACACCCACAGTGGAGCGTCTCCTACAGCCTGAAGCCTTTGGCAGGGTGCCACCTGCGATTATAGGGCTCTCTGATAAGATTTCACAATGGGGCCCCACCGACCCAAAAATTTGAATTTCTTTAATCATTTTTGAGGGCCCCTCACTCAGTCAAGGCCCTTAGAATCACTTTTACCGCCCCCCCTTTGCAGCAGCCCTGCCCATTGGATTGCCGCCATTTTGTGTGGTTCATCACAGCTCTCTACCAGGTCTCTCAACATTTCATTAACAATCAATCATTGCACAAGACTGGCTAGTATTCATAAGCTTTGACAGCAATGGCTGGCCCAATAATGGCCACAATCATCAGAGCTTCCGGAGAAATTCGACCAAAACTGCAGCATAACTCACGTAACAACCAGGGAGGGAGAGGGTGGAGAGGGATAAAGGCTGTCGAAAGCTTTTAAAAGATCGAGTCATAATTACAGGTGGGAAGGGAAAATAAATAAATAACTAACTGCCCACTAAGGTCATCAAAACGCTGCCACAGTCTCAATCAAACCAGACGGGCGATGCGTCGGAATTTCTGTTTGCGCCGCGGCCACGAGAGAGAAAGCAATAAAGGAAGGAGGTTCAAGTCTCATACAGCCCAACGGTGAACACCAGGAGACCAAGCTTAATGTGTGCTGATGAGGAGAGAGGGAGGGGGGAAAGAGAGAGAGAGAGACAGAGAGAGAGAAAAGGAGAGAGGGAGGCACAGAAAGAGAGAGGTATGAGGGAGTGAAAATGAGATCTTGGGATTACGAGCCCAGAGCTAAAGTGGTTTAATTGCAAAACTGCAGGTCGTTCCCTCTACACAGCGAGCACAACCTTTTGTAATGGGAATCCATCCCATAATACCTCTGGTGCCAGGCGCTGGTAAAAAAAACACCTACAAAACGTATCCCCAGATTACCATCACAAATGGATTGCATGTCTAATTTGCGTTGCAGTAAGTAATAATGAATCTGTGATACGCATCTTCCCCCTAGTAACGCAACAATTTAATAATGCATTATTAATTTTTTAATGAAAGCAAAAAGTGAAGCGGAACGTCCAAACGGCTGAGTTTTGTCAACGTGTAAAAATACATGCTTTTTTTTTTTTTTAATATGGCCACAGCTTTTGTGGCGATACCTGAGACAAGTGGCATAAGGCCTAGCGAATCTCCGCGTCTTCGTCTTCACTTAGCGTTAAACAAAACTCGGCTTCACACTCTCGGCTGCTGCGGGTAAATCAGCAGCGCCCCCCCCCTCTCCTTCAGCTCACAAGGTCATGCATGAATACGCACTGATTACAGAGTCCTACGGTTCCATGTTGACTTCCAAACCATCTTAAAATTAAGACCTGGAAAAACCAGAAAAATAGTAACACACGGAGCCATACTGCGCAATCAACACCAACAAAAAGAAGTGCCGTAGTTCTGGGTCATTAAAAATATGGTAGCGTGGCTGGAATGAGGGATTAAAGCGAAATACTGCACGACCACATTGTGTGATCAGGTGATCAGGCTTCGTTGGGGGGGGGGGAGGCGTACAGCGTGGGCTCTCATCAAACCAGAAATTACGCTGCCAAATTTGGCAGCAGGCAAACTGCTTCTCCGCGTGAGAGAGAGAGAGAGAAACTACTCCTACTCCTTCACAGGAAGGAAAGAAAGCCAGCTGCCCACCTCTTCATGTGCAGAGGGCAGCGCTGATGTAGAACAGAGGGGTCTTGGCGTACGAAGCGCAAGAATAAAAATAGAGGTGAACCAGAGCGTTTGTGCACTGGATTTTCCTCTGGACGGGGGTTGCAGACGGATTATGAAGTCACGAAGGAGACAACATCTTTACCCTTCCAGAAACACTTTCATAACTCCCACAAGGACGGCGGGCCTCGGCAGCTGTCAGCCTGGACAGGAAACTGAAGGTCTGCAGTGCGCTGAAGGCTACAGGTTGGTTGGTAGCAGCCCTTTACGCAAAGTATACATCCCCTAAATTATCCTGCACCTACCCAAAAATTAAGGTAAAATACTAGGCTAAGGCTGATCATTTAATTTCTCACCAACCCTGCCCTCCTTATAAACACTGAAATTTGCTGCCAAACATTATTCTGAATTAGAGCATAAGATGCCCAGTTTGCCCACAAATAACATGGCAGCAGTTCTCTCTGCAAAATGCCATCGCAAGTACAGTGCTTAACAAATTCATTAGACCGCCACCCAATGTAAGGTTTATGCAACAGCTGCCCTTAATTAACAGTATTGGTAATAACCAAAATCATTTTTTTTATGTTTCTGTAATGGTTAAACAAACAGTATGCACAAACTCTTTAATTGAAATGATATTTTTAATGCTAAAATATAATTATTGTTGTTATCCAGGAATTTTTGAATTTACTGTTTTACAAAAAAGCAGAGAAAAATAGTTAAGCAAATTATTATTTTTTGATAAAGATGCCAAATAAAAGTTATTTTCTTGCATTCCTGAACATAAAAATTAGTTTTAGCAGTTGAATGCAAGAATGCAAGCTGTTATCGAGGCCAAAGGAGGCCATACAAAATATTAAGTTTTCTCTGGTTTTTATGTATGAATAAGGACAATTGTGTTGTTTCAGTTTGTTATCTGCCAAAGAAATAACAACAAAATTTTTTGTTTTAAACAAGTTTTTGACAAATTTCTAAAATACTTTGTTTTTCTCGTTTTTATGACAGGTGGTCCAATAAATTTGTTAAGCCCTGTACCCCACAGTACATTACTGTTATCGAGCAGCCAGTTCCACCCAAAGTGACTAGGAGTTGACTGCACTCAGCAGGGGCCAATCCTTCCCACAGCAACATGGGCTTAAGAGCCTTGCTCAAGGGCCCAAGGTTCAAGGGTCTTACTGTGGCTACACAGGGGGTTAAAACCACTAACCGTCCCAGCAAAGCACCTTAGACACAAGGCT
This sequence comes from Gymnothorax javanicus, assembly GCA_029692085.1. NCBI lineage: Eukaryota > Metazoa > Chordata > Actinopteri > Anguilliformes > Muraenidae > Gymnothorax > Gymnothorax javanicus. The sequence continues at coordinate 39,216,532 of CM056209.1, forward strand.
ATAGGTTGCCACACTATAAGAAAAGAGAACTTCAATGCTGGAGTGGAAACCAGTGGGATGGTAGATATCCAGGAGTAGGGTTGGACAGCCCTAGATAAGATGGTGGAAGAATGCACTTACTGAAGCAGCATTAGGAGATACCTGGCTAAATATCATCCACTGCTGTCTTAGAGTGAGTAATTATCATGGTAGAACCCAACTTATCTGCTAAATTAACAAGAAAATGATTATCCTGGGCCATCAGAGGAGGCAGAAACTGCTCAATTTCAATCAAATAATAGGACAAAAGGGGCCATTCGAATTGATAGCACTTGGGCCATGTCAGTCTTCTGATTAAGTCAAAATAAACATGCTGCCAAAAGCGGGTGTTAAAGTAAGTTCCTCAAATATGGCAGCCATTTTCAGGCAGCCTTTGGCCAGCAAAAGCATCTCATATCCCATTTCTACAACACACTTTAACAATAAATGCTAACACTGATGCCACCGATCCAAAATACTGACCATGTAGAGGACAGCCTGTTTACTTTGAAATGACAATCCGAGGAACAGACCAAGCGTGAGAAGCTTCTAAGACGCATTCAAGCATACTCCATCCGCACTGACAAAACGCAGACACTCAATTGGACCATTTTCCCCAGAAAGAAGTCCTCAACTGATGTGGTTGGATAATAATGATGGACAAATGAAGTTCTGCCACGAGGTGTCATGCGTCAGAATGTCAAGCTTGCAACGCAGGCTATGATACGATTTTTAATGAAAACATACTTCCTGTCAGCACGTCTCTCCCCTTCCTACCGTCTTACTTTTGCCCAAGAGGGAAATGCACCACTTCGACGCTGCCTTCTTGCTCATGGTGTAATTACAAACTGGACTCCACTCTACGATGCAAGCCCAACTGGGCTGCTCTCCCGCAGTATTAATTGCAGGAGTCGCCCTTAAAGCACACAGACGCTGGGGCGATTTTTCCAGCAGGTGAGAGGGCTGCTTTGCAACACACCGTGTGTGTGATGTAATTACAAGCTGGCCAATCAACTTTCAACCAGGAAGGTGGCAATCATCTATTTTTTGCCCAGTAGGCTTGAATTAGCTATGCGCTAACAATGGGTCTATTCATCTCTGTTATTGAATCCATCGAAGACAGTTTTAGCGTGCGGTGGGTCCCATTTCGATTACAGGTCATTTTTTACCTACCCATCTCTGGATGTTCGCCTGTTTAACCAAAATGTGTCCACTGTTTGAGAATTGGTAATGATAGCCTGGTTCAGCTCCGAAAAACACATGACATTTCCAAGGAATTTGACAATTAATTTACGCTTCATTACAAGCTTAACAACCTCCCCTGTATGCCAATTACGAGGTGGCAGTTTATAAATACTCTCTCCAGTCTAGCTCACACCCGCTATATGGAGCCATGCTAGCATGGGGGACGTGTGAATGCGAGGGAGAAGCCAAACTGCGCTTTGTTTCGAGAAAAAAATGCAGTATGTTCGGACTAAAAAAACTCTTTTCTCTGCTGCCTACTTACATCACACCAAACAAATTTGCAGAGAGAGAGAGAGAGAGAGAGAGAGAGAGAGAGAGAGAGAGAGAGAGAGAGAGAGAGAGAGAGAGAGAGAGAAGGCAAGAAAAATCACAAAATGATTGCAGGGGCACCATATGTAATTTTACCACGGCTATCACCGACTAGCCTTCCCACAATACATCAAAATAAACGCATGGAGTAGATTATTTTTCTGGCGGCAAGCTTCTGAGGGACTCGGGGCGAGGGCGGAGGGGGTGGTGAAGGTGCTGGAGTCTGGGAGAGAGGACCCCAGGAGACTGTAATTGCAGCCGCGCACACACAAACGTTCTCCGGGCCGGCCTGGCTCATAAGTCACCTGAAATAGCTCCAGACCGCGCTGCACGCCGGCCGGTCTGACAGCCCAGCTCTGAGTGCTCGAGCGGAGACCTACAGGGCTGCACACAACCACCATCTTTCATTTTTTCATTAAAGCTCTACTACTACTATGCAGAATTTCCTCCTTTGCTAATGCTGGGTTGTCTCTCACAAGCATTATCCAATACACACGTGGTCTCATGTTGCAGGCCTCGGTCGATTGGCTGAGGCCACATTTTCCAGGGCCACACCCAGAAACGGTGCAAACACCATTTAGAATAACAGATACAAGTAGACGACCAAGTTATTGGGAATAGGTGAACACACACACAGTTAGCCAGAGCATCAGCGTACTGACACAGTTGTCAGCACTTTGGTTCAACATTTGTTGTTTTAAATGTGCTTTATAAATAAACTTGACTTGACTTTTACATTCTCCAGCCGAAAGTTTTGCCTGAATGCATTTCTTATATTAACACAACTAAAACACATAAAGACACCAACATGAATGTTGTGTCTAGCATGCTGCCTCGTCCATTACTAATCCTTTATACGTGTGAGAAATTTATCAAAATGCATTTACCTGGATGTGTAGCGAATGGAAGGCACGGTAGCACGATGCATTCATTTGTAATTTTAGAAATGCAGCTGCCTGACTGAATTAACCGTTATAAAAATAAAATGCAATATGATGCAACACCAGAGGCATAGTACAGTTTACACTGGAGGAAAAGGCAGCCGGCAACTTATTTATTATTCTGCAAAGGGAAGGCCAATAACTAGCCAAGAGACAGGCTACACTCGGATCTATGGGATTATTTGTCCAAGCTCCAGTATAGCACAGTAAGGCCAATGCAGCAGTTATCTCTACACTGCTCCAATGGCGATTGGCTCCTGGTTAATACAATAAATTGTAGATCACTTTAGATTCTCATTGTGTGACAGCCGCAAATATTCCTTGACGTGATGCTCACTGCTATAGAACTTAAAGTACACAGTAGACCTGATCCTTACTGCCATGATGATGAGGATGCCTCTATTTATATTCCGCCCGTTACACACAAAACTGCAAATTGCTTTTAATTCAAGAGGCTAGTTGTCCCCAACTGCTGCCACAAAGTGTAGCTCCAAGATCCAGCAAGCCCAACCAGCTCACCACAGGACTCCCAGAGGAAGCAATAATTCAGCGATATTGATTAGGTTGTGATGCCCTTCCCCGCAACAGGCACAATACACGCCATGTTTAGGCCTCAGCGCACCAACGGACACAAATCTCACTTGCAAAACATTCTCCGCCTCCTTAACCCCATAAAACCTATGGACCCATATATGGGTCCGTCCAATGCAACTGCTGTAGACAAACCTCTGGAACAGCACGTCTATCTTAAACTCTAGTTGAGATCCCAAGGACTCACACGATCACAAATATATCCAACTGAATTACAGAGAAATGTCTATTTATTATTTATTAACCCTTATTTAACCAGGGAAGTCCCGTTGAGATTGAAATCTCTTTTTCAAGGGAGCCCCGGGGGTCTATAAAACGATGTTCAAGATCTCGATATTTTCCACTTGATGTAACGCTGTGGCCATAAAAACGTGGTGTCCTGGTTTGAATATTTCCCTCAGTGTAAGTGTGGTGTAGCTTCAGTGAAGCACTGCGACCAGCAGATACAGAATATGTTTGTGACCTTGACCTACAACATGAAAAAAAAATAAATAAATATATAAAATGCTTTTTCTGACTTTGAGCCTACTTAAGGGAAAACTTAAGTGAAAAGTTAGAGTTTAAGGGGTTAAAGCTGGTCACAGTCAGGGACTGCGGGCCGAGTACGCATAGTGAACGTTTCAATGTTAAATCAACTCATCCAGCACTGACCAGTGATCTTTGGGTGCCATAGAATCTTATAAACATACAGTCCTTCATTGTTTTATTTTTCGACCCACCCACCCATTATTAAACCGGAATATTCTGGGCGAGTGTCATGGGGGGGGTGGAGCCTATCCCGGTACACAATGGGCAAGTAGCAGGATCACATCCTGGCCAATTCACCAATCAATCACAGGGATAACACACCATTCAGTTAAACACTCAGATCTTTGGGTCATTTAGAGTCTCAAAGTAGCCTCAATTAGCCTGAATGTTTTACCCGAGTGAGGAAATGAGCAGAAGAAGAAAGATGCAGATTGGAGATTTCCAAAGATTCCTTAAAAACAATAACCATCACAGCTATATTTATGTATTTTCTTAAAGAGTGCGACAGATGGTTGGGGCTCTACACAAATCTAACCTCAGCATCATCCAGGTCGTCTGGAATTACCTGGAGAGATAAGCCAGACTGACTGTCTGTAGAAGAACTGCAGCAAATTCTCCAATATGGTTACAACATACCAGCCAATTTTCTAATAAAACTGCGGGACAACGAGTCTAAGAGAGCTGATGCAATTATATCAAACAGCACTGTGCTGGAGCCTTGGGCACATGTGAAAAGAAATTTGCTCAAGCAAAGACACTTTGAAAGATAGGGATATGAAAAGTTCTAGAAATTTCTAAAGTTCACACAAAAAAAAAAAAAATTACATAAGGAACAGTTCACCATATGGTCGAACTACAGCTCCAACTGGACGCATATGATGTGGGGGGGGGGGGGTACATTTGGGATACAGTGGCTCTCAAACTTTTCTGCTGCACCCCCTTCAGAGGTCAAAAAAAGTTCACACCCCCCACCCCAGCAAAAGTAGATTCCATTTTAATTGATCATTCACAACTCCAGTGATTGAAGTAAGCAAAAGATTTGGGTTAGCAAAATAGCCTTTCAAGCACCAAGGCACTTTCGTTAGTTTTTCACCACATGAATCATATTCTTGCAACTTCAGGCGAAGTGCTCCGCCAGTTTGAGAACCACTGGCTCAGAGAATGCACACTGCTAAAGGAGGGTCACTGAGTGCCTTCTGGTAAACAACATAAGAACAAATCAGCAATATTTGCTTTCTCATATTTTGTCTGGCCTGAACAAGTGTTTTCATGCCAAGGCTGTGTCATGCTAAAGCATCTTTAAACCATGTGAATTCAGCAGGTGGTTTTTTCAGTCCTATCGATAACCATATAGCTCATTGTGTTGTCTGAGTAGTCTTTCCAAGTTCGCACAAGAGGAGCAAAATGCTCTCGTTTTAATCTCTTCTCTCAAAGAGAAGGATCAATATCCTATTGCTCACATTGCAAGCAGTATAACATTCCTTTCACCTATAAAAATGAAAGTTCCCAACTTCAGACTGAAAATGGTATAAAGCAGCCAGAATGATTGTGCATTTTTAGACGACTACAGAACCCTGTGCTTCTCTCCATGATATTATGTTTCAAACATCAACGGTGAGTGAAGTCTTAAAACGGAACTGGTTCATTTCCTCAACCTATGTACTCTGTCAGTGCCGAATTAACACTGGACATTTCACCGAGAGGCAGGGGGGAAAATTAGCCAATTGGCCGAGAATTCAGCCGCCGAGTGCGCTTTGACCCCGCCGCTGCAGTTTTTCGGCCCCAACGCTGAGGCGAACATGAAAACCGTTTTCATTTTAACTCAAGAGTTTTTCTCGCTTAAATCAATAACACACTTAAACCCCGGGATATGGATCGAGACGGATAAGAAGCTGAACCAGGAAATTGCTCCCTACAGCCCAGTCTCCGCTACAGGAAAAATTCACCCGCGCCTCGCCAAGAACTCCACAGGAAGCAGAACTTGGGGTTTTTTTTTTTTTCCTCCCCTCGTCATTACAGTGCAGTAAGAACATGCATTAAATAAATGAGTAATAAAGCAGAGCGGGGATAATGAATGTAATCAGCCTCTCCCAGCTGCATGCTAAAGCTATCGCGAGGAGCTCCAGCTGTGGTGCCCCGAAGCTGTCCGAGCCGCTGGGCTCGCAGCCTGGCCGCCTTGCGTGACTGGTCCCCGGCGCCTCAGAGCATCACGCTGCTCAGTCAGCGGGGACAGCGTCCCCACCATTCTCCAGACGGAGAAATAAAAACATCTTATCAACAGATCTGAGCTGCTTTCTCTCTCTCCCTCAAGCTACTGGCAGTGATATCACGCTTAAATTCCTTTTTCTATTATCTATTCATTTTTTTCAAATAAAATACTGCTCCTCTGTAGTTCATTACTTTAAAACCACTGGTGTCAAATGTCCTCTTATGTTGTAGCAATAAGGCACGTATGCAGTTGCATGCCAATAAAATGGCTGCTTTACTTGTCTATAAAGGTGCGCCATTAGCAGAAAATGTCACTCAGTACTGACACTAGTACATGAAACAGATTATCTGTAAATAAATCGATAAATAAAATCAGGTAGCTTTGGCCCCTCCCAGTGCTTTGAATGACATTGGCAAGAATTAACCAATCAGAGCCAGGAGAAGTTTCTAAAGCGGGAGTCAATCCCTTCCCGTACACACACTATTCAGCCACTCTCCTCCATTCATGCTCTCTTTAAAAGCTACAGTTGATAACTTTTTCATGTTTTATTTGGTAAATATGTCAAAAAACCCTTTCAGCCATCAGTAAGTGACGTGGTCTGAGAGTAAATTTAGATCTCTGTATGGTGGACCTGGACAGTGAAAATCCAGAAACTTAAAATCTCTCTGTCTATACTTCCAGTTACTCCATTGTCAGCAACTGCATATCTGCTATAGCTAACATTACTAAGCACAAAAAAGACCGAAGACACTAGCAGTCAACCAAGAGAGAGGTGGAGTTTAAATGTAATAATTGCAACCTGCATATACTGGGCTTAAGTGTTCGGAAGATCTGCTGGCATTGTGTTTATAAGTAGCTTGTTAGCATGCTTCTACATAAGCACTGTAACACCAGTCAGCAAATTCATTTACAGTGACTGGGCTACAGTTGATGGCATGTAGTTAATGCTTAGAAACTGTTGCTCTAACAACCAATGCCTATTATGTATGATAGCCTAGCGCAGCATAATATTTTTGTGTAGCTGAGCCTGGTGAGGCAGTGAAAATAATAGCCAACATAAAGCCAGATCACTAGCTTGGTAGGTCGCCACTGGGAAGCAGACTTTTGTGTACAGGGATGAAAACTACTAGCTTGTGTTTTTGTTGTGAAGTGTCATATGATTCCCTTGTACTGTGGTTTGACCTGGGGTGCAAGCAAGTTATTACCGGAACCAATACTCTCATCCAGTACAATAAAAGAAAATAAAAAAAGTTTTATTCGTCACTAGAGTGCTTTTTTAATACATATGGCTAGTTGCAAGGTTCAGTTGTTAATGTCAAAATCGTTTAGGAAATATTAGTTTGCTGCAACCTCATTTCTTTCGGTTTGGTAGCTAATGCTAACCTTGCATAGGTGCTGTTAGTTTACTCACTTGCTTCGCTGATATACAACCTTGCTTATCTCAGTATGGTAGCCGATCCTAATGACATGTAGACAATGTTCATTCACTCCCTTGCTTCTCTCGGTTTGGTAACTAATGCTAATATTGTGTAGGTAACATAAGTTTGCTCACTTGCTTGGCTGATATACAGCCTCATTCCACTCTCGTTGGAGGCTCATGCTAACATCATGTAAGTAACGTTATTTAGCTCACTTGCTTGGCTGATAAACAGCCTTGTTTCTTTCATCTTTTGATTACAAACCACAATTACAATGACTTCGGGATGGCGTGGTACGTGTCTGCGAATAACATGTAAATGCTTTACTTCATGTTATTACTAGTGTTTCTTACTTTGCAAAAAGACAAACCTGGAGTTCATGTTTCCGTAGGCTATATGGCTTTTGAGCTAAACTCATGAGCGAGCTTGGAGGAAGGGACCACAGGACGGAAAGAAGGAGCAGAGAGGGAGAGGCTGTGGTGTTCACGATCAAAATCTCTCTCTTGCTCTTCTCTCCAAAGTTACCGACTGCAGCTTTAACGTGTAGCAATCTTATTTAGCGGCGCTCAGAGTAGGTTGTTTATTGGACAGAATGATGTCTGACTGTTGAAAAACTTCACCCTCTGAGCAGTGAGCAGTGTGACTGTCTCTTTAATTATTTGTTCTCTCCTCCTGACAAGCTCAAAAAAAAAAAAAAAAAAAAGCGGCATTTATTATCTTCTGAAGAAAAACCACAAAGGGATCTTCACAATTATTTTTCTGTCTCCTGGACAGAAGAAACACCCCAGCTCTCCAGCCACCACAAACCTTAAAAGGTCAATCCCATTCCACAGTCACAAGTAAATGTCACTTTTTCTTCAGTTACAAGCCACAGAACAATGGCATTTCAAGGATCAGAGGAAAAGGTTAAGATATTCCAATGAATGTATTCATACCGGCTACAATACTCTGTAGGCAAGGGAAGCTGCCATTCTTGAATTTAAAGTTTTCTAGAGCTAGAAGCTGAAAATAAAAATTCAGCAGCTCCTCAAAAGCATGGCTCTGTCATCAGGAACAGTGAACGGAATTGTATTCATTAATTCATGTCGATCTGCTACATCAAAGCAGTTGTGGATAAAAATGGCTTCAGTGAATATGAAGGCAAAAAAAAAAAAAGACTAGTTTAAATAGGCCAATTGTACAAAGAAAGGATGACGACCCAACTGAAAATAAAACGTCAAAACAATACCAAATCTGTGAATTAACAAGATCTGGATGATGCGCATTCCCCAAGAGACCGAGACTTAAGAATAAAGAAAAGTGTTTTGCTTCATTTTCCTTCTAATATTTCCAGAGAATGAGCAGTCTTCCTGCCGCGAGCCGATAAGCTGAGGCCTTTGGAAAGGCGATAAATGGAAAGCATAGTGTCGGCAGTTTGATCGTCCCCTTAAAGGCAGCTCTGCCTCTGCCCATCCGGAGGCTCCAGGATCATAATGAGTTAAGTACAGGAGAAAAACTTCCCCATTTCAACGACCAAATAGTGTTTAGAGGGTGCCTCCGCATTAGCTGGCTATTGGACAGTGGGGAAAGTGGCATTTTTCACACGAGAGGAGAATATTGCGGAGAAACCATTTACAGAGGGACTTGTGCACGCGAGCGAGCATGCGTGCATTGTGCGACAGAAGAATAACCTCCCTGACTGGTGTACAGAGCATCACTCTCCACAAGTAAAATGGAGATTTCACAAAAATACATAATTTCCAATGGCATAGTATAATTTTTTGTCTTATTTGTAATACGTATTTTAAGTGAATAAAATTGTTATTCATTGCCATTTACTAGCGGTGATTTTGAGGAAAAAAAAGCTGGCTTTTATGATTCTAAAATAAACTGTGCACAAATTAAGCTCTGTGGATGTTAGTGGGTAGTTCACGCATTTTCCTCACATTGATAGCCACATAAGACTTGCCCATTATATCAGGGTTATTTGAATCAAGAGAACTCTCCAAATGTAGCAAGCTGATAAAAGAACCACTATGATGCACAGCAAGTACTTTCCAATACTCCTTTAACTTATTTGTTAGAAAATAAAGACCGACTTCCATTTCAACAGGAACTGAAACATTTGACATAGTGAAACCTATAACTGCAGAAATAAAATGGGAACTATATGGCAGTCCTGAAACATAGTAGCTCTCATTGTTCCTTTATTTACAAAATAATCATATCTTTGAAGATTGGATCCTCAAATTTTGGAGACACGGAGTAAATAATCTCAGGCACTATTTTCCGCCCCGATATGGATACAACTAACTTTAGAACCAAACTCGTGAAAAGATGGCGATATGCCCCTGCAAAGGGGTATATCCCACTTCAGTTCCTCAACTCAAATGAAGAGTTTGCAGTCTCATAACCCGACACAGACACATGCAGGAGCGCGAGAGGAACGTTTCCAGAGAGCAGGACCTGTGACACCTACAGCGACCAACAGCCCGACAGTGCTCTCTATGTTTGTAAGACGATAAAAACTACCCAAGCTCTTTCGTTGCTTGGTTTTAAATACACCAATCACGTGTCCATTTGTGGCCACAGCAACAACACAATAGCTTAGGGGGGGCTGCCAGGTGCACTTTTACACAATTCTGCTTCAACTCGAGTCAACTCAATGAAATAAGGGAGTCCAACATAAATGATTTTATCTACAAGACTCATCCATCTTGCATAGCCCGGCACGCCTGCGCTCTCTGCACAGATGTGGCACGCAGCAGGTGGACAGTCTGGCTCAACAAAGAGGCCAGATGAGATTTGGAGGGGAGGACAGAAGAACAAATTGCATTTTTCATCTGCTGACAAAACAAAAGTGATGAATCCACACAAAAGGAAGAAATGCACAGATGTTCCAAGGGTCTCACCTGTGGTGAAAAGAGAGCCTCTGAAGAACGCCAGAGCACACAGAATTATCTGCTCGTACCATATTTTCCTACTTCCAAGAAGGTCCTTTTTCATTTATGAATTATATCGTATCCCTACTTGGTATAGCACCTCCAACTTTGGACAGAGTCAACCAGATCATGCCCAGCTGCTCATTTAAATAGCAAAAGACCAGAAAAAAAAAAAGGTGGAAGGGAGACGCAGGAAATAAATCACTGTTCTCTCGGGGCCTTCATATCTGGCAAAATCAATCGTGACAGGAATTGCAAACTGGAGTCACGCTGCTCAAAACAAACGCAGGCAGCCTTGGGAGGGGCAGGAACATAACAAGTTGAACAGCAGGCACTCAAACACAGTATGCAAAGAGGACGGCTCCTAGACCAAGCTGAATGTGGAGTCCCCGCGGTGTCCTTTATGTTTTGTGAAGGCTCCATGCACTATTAAGCCATTACTCATGTACCGCAAACTGTGCAACATTTCGTCAATAATTCTAGCCATTATTCATGAAGCTACTACTGGTCAAAAGTTTTATAACATTTCACTGTTGACATACTTAATGGGTTTTGTGATCAGAGGTGGCACAAGGTAAGATGAAGATGGTCAGAGGTAGTAATAATAATGATAATAATAGTAATTATTATTGTTAATGTCAAACGATAGTGAAAAACTATGTTTGTAAAAATAAACAAAGGAGAATTACTTGAACGACAAGCCATTCAAATGCCTTGAGTAGAATAAATATATATATATATATATATATATATATATATATATACATACACACACTATTACACACACAGTGTACATATATATATATACATATGTAAACTAGCAAGTAAATGGAATGCCTGAATTATTCCAACCCAGCCAGCATAATTTGACAGCTACAGTAGTCAGCTGGCTAGCTACAGAGCTACATTAAAAACAGGCAGCTCAGCACCACACTTTCCATGTAGCTCTGTAACTAGCTAGCTGGCTACTGAAGGGGTGAAGGCATGTGCAAGTAACATTAGTGCAGTACACTTCAACTGAGCCAGAAACACAAAACAAATATCACTTGTGCAACTATTGGTGAAATTGAGCTTTTAAGATACACTTTATTGAACCCCGTGGGGTAATTTGTCCTCTACATTTGAGCCATCCTATAGTTAGGAGCAGTGGGCAGCCACAGAGCAGCGCCCAGGGACCAACTCCAGTTCTTAAGCCAGTTCCTTGGTCAGGGACACTGGTAGGAGTGTTCCTATGCTGCATGTTTTTGTGGGTGGGGGAAACCGGAGTACCCGGAGAAAACCCACGCGAACACGGGGAGAACATGCAAACTCCACAAAGAACGGCCCCAGGCCGGATTCGAACCCACAGCCGTCTTGCTGTGAGGCAGTAGTGCTAACCGTTAACCACTACGCCACCATGCTGCCCAATCAGGCCTTGACAGGATCGCTAGTAATTTCATTTATGCGCTTGCTAGCTGGTTAGCAAGATAATTGATAGAAGCAACGTGCAGCCCCACTGGATTGTACGGGACCATGTGATGCAGTGTGTTTTTGCATATTAATTTAGTATGATGCAACTTGACAGATTCAACCAAATTTTAATGAGCTCATCTGCTATACTATATCTGTTAATGTGCAAAAGTACCTTTTTTGAGATATTTAATATGAAAGGATGGTGACTGACTGACTGCCTCACTTTCATTATGACCATAGTAGCCCGCTATCGCAGGGGAAAATGTGCATGTGCCTAAACTTTTGACCAGCAGTGCGAGTGCTCGTGTGCACTATCTGCACAGTATCCAGAGCCTCAAGGACAAAAATATGAAAACCTTCCAACGATCCCAAATCTGTCCTGTTGATTTACAAGGAAACGTGTAAAAAATGATACACAAGATCTGCATATTTTCCATTTGATGCTGTGGCCATAAAAAACATGGCATCCTGGGTTTGAATATCTCTCCCAGTATAAGCATGATGTAGCTTCAGTGAAGCACTGCAACCAGCAGACACAGAACATACTGTATATATGGCATTGTCCTGCAATGTGAAAAAAATGCCTTTTTTAAATCTATTTGAGGGAGAACTTACTTGAAAAGTCAGTCTAAGCGGTTCATACATTTCTATTATTCCTGACATGGGCATGTTCAGTGCGGCAAGTTTTTATTTATTTATTTTTTTAACAAAAACTAATGATAGAAAATAATTAATCTTTCAAGCTGATTGAACCCCGATACAGTTTGAAAAATAAGCAGAAATATGTAGAATCCTTTTATTTGCTCGCATTTCTTTCTATTAAGCACACAAAGGTGCATTTCAGTATGAAATGTGATATATTATTAATATTACTAATATTAGAAGTCATATAAGTAGTAGTAACTGTAGTAGTACTATTTGCAATTACCTCTACGGTTGGTCACGATGGAAGTTAAACACAAAACCTTTTCAAGCTACATGGTGTGCAAAAGACACATTTAGACATACACACGCATACTGAGGTGCACAGACATTCGCACAAACACAAACATGCATGCATGCATGCACAATCAAGCCAGACAATCTGTGAATCATAACTGATTTCTATGGCATGAATATATCAACACTTGACCACAATCAGTCGAGCAGGTTTACTTCTCCAACCTAATATCGGTATCTACTCAAGAAATTAACAACTACATGCTTTTGTGTAATGAATACAATCCCTTTCACTTGAAATACAATTTAGTTTAATGCTATTTAAATGTCAGAGGCTATCAAAGATATTTAAGAACTGAAACAAAATGGCACAATTTCCTGATATCCCTTCAAGGCAATGTTCAATGCAAAAAATGTATTTCCATGAATGGCCGTTATGATGCACAGATGAAAATAAAACATTACAAGCTAGTTGAACAGGAAGTACCACACTGGGTCTTTCTTTTATTTGTAACTAAGTAGCAGTCTTTCCAATTAACACGAGCCCTCCAAGAATTCCTCCACCAGCCGTAAGTTTCTGCCTGTCACTGGGAAAACAGCTTTATTGAATGTATTTTAAAGACTTTCAGTTTTAGGCTACAAAAATGTAACTTATTCTTTAGCTGCACTTAGTTCTCATACTTTTGCTCTCCAGGCTGTTCTATTCATAGTTTGATTTTAAACTGTTCACAAGCCTGACCCGTATCCATCTGCACCCATTTCTGCATGACCGAGCATCACATTGGTTTTTGCTGTCTCCATTTTAGGCGTTAATTGCCAAAATGTATTTTAAGACTACGGCTGTTGTTAAGAGTAGATATCAGGCCTCACTAGCCTTGGAGGAAACTTCAATTCTACATCATATTTCTGAACCCACTTCAAACGAATACTCACTCAGCACTACCAGCTACAATCAATCAACTGCCTACAACTGATCCGGAACAATGCTGCTAGTGTCTTCACCAGGTGAAAGGCATTAGTCCCCATCGCCCTCAAACTCGCTATTTCCATTAACCAGATACGTTAAGTCAGTCAGTCAGTCTGTCTGTCAGTCAGGCCAGCCAGTCAAGTCAGTCAGTCACTCAGGAGGTCAGTGAAGTCAGACCAGCCAGTCAGCAGAAATTCCGTGCACAGAAAGTCAGCCTGTCAGAAAGTAAAACAGTCTGTTAGTCAGAGAAGCTGGTCAGTTAAGACAGACCAGCCAGTCAAGTCAGTATGTCAGGACTCAGAATATATGTCATGACTACATGCTCCACAACAAGTTTCAAAACTCAGTGCGCGCTAGGAAAACATTACCAATGTCAGAACACTTCCTACATTAAGGACTTCACAACTACCTGCAAGTTACTCCTTTACAGGAGACTCGACTCCCCAGGTGATGATTTGTTCAGATAAAAAAATTGGCAGACCTATTGAACTCAATTAAAATAGTCATTTATTTATGCAAGCATCTCTAATCTGGCGTAGTTCGAATTAACAGCAGGATCTTGAAGCGAAGGCGAGGGACGACAAAACACGATTCTGTCGGAAAGATAAAGTAGCGCACATGCTCCAGGCATCTCACTGCGGGGGATTAAGTCCACTCGCTGGCTGTTAGTCTACCTGAAGGGAGCCGAGGTGGGACTTTCGGAGTACAACAGATAAATAAGTAATGGAATCAATACTTGGGGAGCCACAGCTGAGCCGACAAAGACACAGTGTGGTCACACTCATTAGCGGTAAAGCGCACAGCGTTTATCCAACACAACGGCTCACAGATATTTGCTTTTCTCTTTCCAGTTAAAAAAAAAGAAACATTCTCCTCTGGGAAATATGCACAGCCCAGCAGGAGAAAAAAAACAATGCAATCTGTTCAAAGAAAAACAGTGGCAGTTTTCAGACTTATTATAATAAACTGATTGTAAAGATTTTAACTGCTTGTTTACATAATCTGCAAGTAATCTTCTCTCTGTGCCCTCCCTCGATCATGCTCCGGAGAGCAGGAAGGCTTTGACCTGTTGGGTTTGTAGAGGGAGAAACTGCACGGGTAAGGGAGGGTTACAAACTAGACAATGCGGTTAGCCAACTTTGTTGCCATGGCAACCAGAATCGATAGGTGTCCTGACCAAACCATAACCTGTGCCGATGCCAAATATCAAAGGAATTGGTTGAAATTTGTGGCCTATAGAGAGTTTACAAGAAAATCTCTATGGACGCGGCGCTGGTGGCGGCAGCAGACATGACGACTATGAATCCACAGTAGCTACCAGACTTCGTCCGGGGCCTACAACGAAGAACAGAGTTGAAGCCCTAGTTCAAGGGGATGGTCCTTTTTTTACGTCATCCAGGGGAAGGTGACATCAAACAGACGCTCAACCTTGGACCCTGATGTAAGAAGAGACGAGAGGTTGTTGATTTTAAGCGCATTCCATAAGGCAGATATTTATCAAATTATTAGCTAACATAGTTCCCCCAAATGCGCATCAATCATCTGGAGTAGGGAGCTCCCATCAACCAAATTCCTCTACTTTCCCTCCTCCCGTGAGACACCAGGCCCAAAAAAAACACGGTCTTTAAATAGGACGCGGTGCTGCTCAAAGGAAAATCAATACAAGTTCAGAAGAGCTGCATGACCGATGCGGCGCAGGTGACGTGAAGTGGTCGAAAACTGCAGAATATCAAGCCACAAATTCCATTGTCAGAAAAACGATTTTATGAAGCACTATCCGCGGGACAGTTCCGTGATGTGTGAGAGGAGCATCCAGTGTAAAAGCCGAACGACAGCGCCGTGCCCATCAGGAGACAGTCTGTGGTACACCGACAGTCATTCTTTCTTTGCATCCTGTCAATATCTCATTGATTCCATTTCCCCACAATGACACAACTCTGAAAACTCTCCTCTATTCTTGCTTTTCTGTTATAGGAGCTGGTTATGCTGCAGTCTTTGAAGCTGAACAGAGAGAGAGAGCTGGTAATCTGACCACGAAGCACCAACAGTTCATCTTTTCAGTATTTCCCTCTGTTCCTAATTTTATCCAGACTTCGCCTTTGAAAAGAAAACCATACCCTCCGGACCTTCACACATCATACATGTTATTTATGACCACTGTTAGGGTCAAATGTCCATGGTCACAATCGCAGGAATTTTTCTGTACAAAGACCCGCACCAAACGGGTGGGTAAAAATAAATATTTTCCCAAAAATATTTACTCTGTAAAAGTTTCTCACATCTAACATACTCATATTATGTAACCTTTTTTTGTTTTTCCATGGGGGACTCAAGAATATATAGCCATGCCAATTTCCCACAGCCCGAGAAAGGCGCACAAAGAGCCAGCAACATCTTGAGTGGGATGAAAGAGATGTTTCATAATCAGGGGAACAGAACTTCTTAAAAAAAAAAAAATTTTTTCAGTTTTTAAGACTACCGCAACAAACAAGTATTGGTTTTCGGTATTTACCATTCACTAGCCATACCCGTGCACCGCAGGGGGTTGATTGTGACCAATAATCCTAACGAATAGTGACGTCACCCGTCTTCATGGTAATTAAAGGCAAAAACGGATAAAATGGCCCAAATTTCAGTAGCAGGGCGAGATGATTCGATCCCACATGGTGGAGGACAGTGGCAGGCTCGTCTGGAACACGTACGCCAGAGGGCGCGGGGATCCGTCAGGCGGTTTGGGAGGAGATACGTCGGAAAAGGTCGGGCAAACTGAGAATTAATATATAGATTACAACATTTAGAAGCATGCTATTATTTAAGAAGGATACTGAAAGAGGCAGTGTAATGCGTTTCGGTTTGGGAAACTTGCCAACTAAGAAGATGGATTTGTGTCTGGAGAAAAATATTCTGTTCAAGAAAAATGGACAGAAAAAAGCAAGAAAGAAAAACAAAAAAATGTTTTTCTTTTATTTTACAGATCCCTTCTTCCATTTTCTCCTCCCTCATTTTATTGTTCTACCTTATAAATGAGCCGAGCGATAATTATCCGGCTGAGGGTGGGAAAATCAGCCGAGAACAAAAAAAAAAAAAAAAAAAAAAAAAAGATTTTCCATTTTACTGATTCTTATTAGCCGTGACAGAAGTAATACCGTTTCTTTTGATGTCTGGTATGCTGCTTGCAAAAGAAAAAAAATAAAAAATCCGGCTGAAATGTGGTTTTTGTCTTGGAGGAGACAAACAAAATGGCATCCATCAGTCACATTTGTTCAAATTGATTGTAACTGTAAACCGAGTGAGCAGAACAAAGGGCCACTACAGGAGGCAGGGGACGAGTGGGCGTACACAGCTCTTCAGAACACCTCGCAGAATTATTCATGAACTTGGGATTTAGTTTGAAGTTTCCTCTGGAGCCTTAGAACTTTTTTTTATTTGCCGCTTTAGCGCGGGTTGCATTGAGCGCATCATTCCATCACCGTTTGCCGTTTGAATCATGACTTTATGAAGGCTTTAAAAAAATTCTTCTTTTATTGCTAGCGCTTTTAAATGGTATATTTAAGAGATAGGGAGTGATCCACCCATCTACAAATGTATTATGTAGATATAATAGGTAAAGATGATGTAGGGCTCTGTAAAAGGCTCAAAGAAGAGTCACCAAATTAAGTCCGAGTATGAAAGATAGAAATTATGTGGAAAGACTTAAGAATCTTCAGGGAGCACGCAGAGTATTTTTTTTAAATAAAAAGCTATCTTTCATCTCCAGTGCAAAGTAAACTTCAGCCGAAAGAAAATTTAGCCAAGTTAGGCTGAATAATATGTTATTTATAATGTGTTGTGTTACATTACGCTACATTATGTTATGCCAAGTTACGCAAACTTGCTCATTCCTGATCAATTTGGCAGAGGAGCCAGAGCCTGTCCTGGAATATAACATGCAAAAGGCAGCACCACACTCTGGACAGTTAGCCTATGCACCACAAACAATTTTCTCATTTAATCGCAGCTAGGGGTAATTTAGAGTCACCAAGTAGCCTGACGTGCATAAATTTCAACTGTGAGAAGACCAGAGTTCCCCAAGCAAACCCATGCAAAGACATGGAGAACAATCAAACTCCACACAGAAAGGCACATGTCGGATGCGAACCAACAACCTTCCTGCTGTGAGGTAACAGTGCTACCCAATGCACCACCATGCAGGCCCTGGCCTTGAAATGGCATGAATAAAATAAATCAAATGAAACTCCCAAGAGACTCAGTTGATATAACACAGGGACTGACTGGAGAGCAGAAACCCTGCACATCCCACAGTTCTAAACGCGCCCCGTTCATTCGATAAATCAGTGCCCCCCGCCTGCATTTTCTACAACAAAATGGCCCAGAGCCCTCAGCAAAAACAATTAAAAGTGAACAAAGAAAAAAAACCAATAGATAAATGAACGAACAGGGTCTTAGGGAAACCAATACTTTCAGAAACTAACAGGAAAAACTAAAATAAACCCTGGCTTGCACAGGCCATAACTATGGGGAGGCTGAAACGGCAGACAAAATGTATTCCTCTTGGAACCTGTTTTATTTGCTACCACACCAATAATTAAGAGGCCGGAAAACCTGGATAGGGCCCACAGGCAGACAAATGGCGCACAGCTCCTGCTGAAATGATGCTCGGACCATCCATCACTGATCGGTAGCATGTGCACAGCATGTGATGGACAGAGTCTCAATAAATCAACCCCATCATTTTGATAAATGAACTGTCCTTACTCTTGCTCCAATTATGGGAGTTTCACAAAAGATCATTAACATACACAAATGTGCCACAACACCAGCCCCACCCTATTTCACCCGCCAGACTTAAAGGATGGACGGGAAAAAACATGGTTTGGGGAGTGAAGGGTGCGTTTGTTCTTCTTCTGATATGGACTCGGAAGGTACCTGGCTGTGAGAATGACACTTAGAACCACCATCAAAAGCTAGAGCTGAGCAAGGCCTCCTTGATATGATGTGTATCAGACTCCATCAGATCTTTAAACACAATTTTCAAAGTGAGGGAAGTCAATTTGATTGATGTAAAAATGAGACACATTCAGAACTCTAGCATCTGAATGTTAATTGAAGGGATAGCAGACAATTGATACATATTTAATCAAATCAGCCCCCTTTGGTACCTGATGACATCACATTTAACTCTTTCAACCCCAGATATTCTAGCATCACTATACCCTTCAACCCCACAGCCCTCTGTAGAGGGCTGGTCATTATCTGGACATTGTATCTTACTGTTATCTCTGGAATCCCATTAAATGTAACCTGATATGTTCCAATCAATTAGTCAGATTGTTTGAATTTTCCCTACAGGAATTTGGGGTTGAAGGGAATATGTTGGTCAGCCCTCTTGGGGTTGAAGGAGTTAAGAGCAAAATCATTTTCCCGGATGTGGAAGGAAACAATCTTCAATATGAATATTGACAAATCTGACAATTTTGGCATTTTTATGGAATAAGTACTTTTACAATGTTATAGAAAATTTTTCAGAATAAACTAAATTGAGGGAAAAGCGTATATTAATTTCAGCTCGTTTCTAACTTTGCATTTTTATAAAGCGGAGCTGAAGCTGCCACTGGCCAATCCAAGATCAAAAGCATTCTTCAAGAGCCGACATCACCCATTCCCAGATGTACACCCCGCCGATGTTCCCTCTTCTATTTTTATTCCCTGTGACGTGCGGTACATCAGCCGCTCAGAGCAAAGCGAGAACTCAAGAGCTGCGACAGAGAACTGACGGAGAGGCAAGGAAACTAAGCTGAATTAGACCTCGCCTAATACTATTAGCAACCTTGACCAACGTACCGAACTGATATCCCATATTTCACATTTCATTCTTTTTATCACTTAAGAGCCTCTGATGTGGACATTCTAAAGAGGATACAAAGACCTGCGCCATAAATTCAAAAAACTGTTTTGTGTTTTTTTTTTTTGTTTCTCATCCAATCAGAAGCCTTCTGGGATGGAGCAGGGAAAAAATGTGGACGGTAGAACGTCAAATAATCAATACATTGTCATAATGATTTTACCCATGTAGAATGTTCCATTTTAAACCAGCCACAGCTTATACTGCTGGATTAAGATGTACTTACAATACTTTTAATGGCTATACCTGTGGTTCAACTGCTTACCAGCTCATGTCGTTAGCTAGTCTGGTGACCAGCTAACTCTACCATCTTAACTAGCTCTGACCAGCCGTCATCAGCCAGCCGTGATCACCTGCCATTACCATTCATTTTATTTTTTTCACTTATTGTAACGGTGCCCTCAGTGCCACTGAAATGACTTCCAGTTTGCCGTCTACCATGATCCAAGAAAGTGCAGCATTACAGAAGTTGAAAATTAACTTAAGAGCATGAGAATAATACGACGCACCACAAATCATAAGAGGCTGCTTCCATCCCCGTGATTATCAAATTATCAATCTCCAAAAGGCACACGGGCTACACAGGCCATCTGCGCATCCGACACAATGCGCTCCGTCTGACAGGATTTCAACCAGGAGAGAGATTTTTACTAACCTGCAATCATTTTAAAAGGTTAATCCATACTAAAACAAAATGAAGCAAGGGAACAAGTGAATTATTTTTAGTTCCTGCATTATTTGAAAAGAGCACATTAAAACGGTCTCCAGGATTAATTAATGCAGGAAGTCGAAGAATGGCTAACAGAGTAACATATCAGGCTATAACAACAACATCCTTTATGCAATTATTGAGATTTTAGTCCAAAAATCAATTTTACAGCATAAAGCATACCTTTTAAATCAATTGCTAGATTACAAGTGCCCCTGTCTATTTCCCATAATGCCATTGCTATGCCAAAACTATGCATTTTGCCTATGGGGAGAACGCCATGGTTTTGTGTATACAGCCTGCAGAAATCCACCGACAACATTTGTCTAATTTTACTATGGTATCTTTCTCCATGGATTTCCAATTCCACCCAAATACTTTCCATAGATGTGTCCATGATGATTGTCACACTTCATAAACTTTGAGATCCACAACAACTCTACGCTTTTTCCCAGTCAGTCCCTGCAGAGTTTGGATTCTTGTTTTGGGTAACTGCCTTGCCGTATCACAAAGTTCCTCCTGTCTAATTCATGCGAAAAGTGATTCCAAACTTTTGAGAAGAGGTTAAATAAAACAAAGAAAAAAACTTGCAGATGTGGTTTGTTCATAATACAGAAACATACTATATATTTATCAGATATTACAAGAAAAAACTTGCAAGTGACATGACTGCCCTTGAGTTAAGTAACCCCAATTCAATTGTAGTCATCACTCTCAAGAATATGTCCAGCGTACATGAAATATAAGGAAACATAATCCATTTTGAATAAAAGCATGCCCAAGATATTGTTTCAAAAAACAGAACTGCTGAAAGCCAAGGCGAAATAGTTTACGAATGGTGCCAAAACAGATTGATGGAATTATCCGTGAAAGGCAGATAAAAGGACAAGAGCAAGGCTTTATATGACAACAGGCAACTGAATACAAAGGAATTTAAAAACACTCTGTGACAGGGGCCTTACTGCCTTTATCGGTCCCGCTAATAAGAGGCGAAAACAAAGCGCAGAGGTTTAAAATAATGGTTCAGCTGCTCCCCTTCCAGGGGCGTGCGACCGTAACGAGACCGCATCGTCCCATTAAAAATACTCCATTGTTGGAGGGAAGTAAATTGACTTCAGTACGAAGTGCGGAACGTCACTTCTGACTGCCCTTCCGTATCAAATATTTTACTCTCATTATTTTAGCGAGGATGAAAAGCAGTCAACACTCGAGCTTGGAGATTCGAGTAATACGGCGCACTGTAGAGAGACACTTTTCTTCAGTTTAAATGACCTTCAGATCAGATCAGATCAGTCATCAGTCTCAGCCAAGACGGATCCTTTCCGCATCAGAACAAAGCTGACAGAGCCATACTACATTGTTCTTTTAAAGATCTTGTGACTTTTCAGCCCAATGTTATGATAAGGCTCCTGTCTGCAAGCAATATTTGAGTATGTAAACAAAGTGGTTGCTTCAAGCACCTAAATTCATGAACCAGGTGTACCTTTCATCATCTTACCATCTGCATAAGGATACAGTTCAAAATTTTCCTTAAATTTCAATTAAAAGTCCAGGATTCTGCCAGAATTGTGAGGATACCTTCTCACCAAATAACTGCAGACATTCTGACCGAATAGCTACGGCAGGTTCTCAGCGCATCACAATAATCGGTTCTCCCCAGATTCGAATAATGCGATGAACTGACGCAAAGCTCCCGCAGCATTTGAACTGAAAGCCCAGACTGATGGAAGGGAAGGCTAATGCCTGTGCTAGATTGACAGGGCCCAGGCTGGCGAAAGGGCTTCTGAGAAAACAATCCCAGTGTGCATCACTCCGCCGCCCGTCCGCCGCTCTCAGACAGGTGCAATTCCCAGCCATATGATGTCCTCGAGTCGCTCCCGGCCTTCTGGCTCCGAACCACCTCTCCTCCACTTCACACTGACTGACAGTGATCACGACAGCCAGCGTGTCATGAGGCAGCCGGATTGCCACTGGAGTTGCCAGGAAACCATTCTCATTCTTATCTACAGGGATTTAGAATACAAAAAACTAAATCAAGTTGTCAGGACTTCACCGCCTCTGGCTCTCCCCTCCCCGCCAAGACCTCCAAGCAGTTTTTTTTTTCCATACACACCCAAGAATCCGCAAGACAGGCATGGAACAGATAAGCCATTCGGGGACCTTAAGGTATGAAGTCCGAGAGAAAGCAGAGTGGACGGCTTCTTCAGTGCTTACTGCTGGTATGAGCAGGCCGCAGTACAACGATCAACAGTAATGGAGGAACATCTCACTCCGAGGAAAGCTTCTTCTTTCGGACCGAAGATAAGAATGAGAACAATGCTGCAGTGCAACAATAAGAGGATTATATGATGACTTCATGCTAAAACGAACACTGAAGCACTTCCGTGGAAATTTTCCCACGTGCAATAGATCCTGTTCAAGATCCCGTTATGACATTCCACCAGGTGTCCTCCTCCTCAAATTTGCTTTGCATTGTGGGTAATCTGATGGCGAGCACACTTCCGGTTGGCAGACCGGGTTATAAACGCATGTTTATAATGCCAAGGCCTGCGTTTTCTGAACCATTTCATGTGAATTTGGACAAGATATTGGTTATATTGCGCATGTAAGGACGGGGTGTCACAGTGAGACTGCGGCATGCGCAACCCATACAGATAACGCCAAGAAACTTCACCGATATCCATTCATAAGAGATGCCATCATTGCAAAAGCCAGCCGGGAAATTTACCGGAACCAATCAAAGGAAATGGACGGTCCGACAAGCCTGCCTGCAGCGCCCCAGCGGGCCAATACAGCTATCCACGTCCGGTCAAATTGCTTATTTTTCCTATTCAACAGAGTTGACACAGATGGATGCAAGGATTGTGGATCATGTCAGATGGGTTATATTAGGAAAACTCAGAAATACAATAGCAAAGATAAACAAGGCCAAAACCCAAAAGAAATTAAACTCAAAACAGCAGAGTACAGCAAATTGAAACAAGCAACTCAATTTTTCTCCTGGGGGAAGAATTATTTGATTAAGCAAAGCAAAATGCAAAATGAGGAAATTCTTCATTACATGGAAAAAAAAAAAAAAAAAAAAGCAGTACTTGAAGCAACATTACAGGGTAAAATTAGATTGTTTAGGAGTTCCCTTGTTTCTTTGTGCACAAAGAGTGACTTAGTAGAGATTTCAGTGTGTTTGTATTGGGACAGTGTGGGCCGATACATCCTGCAGCTTTTTAATTACCTACAGTTGTGGGCAGTGATGATTATACACTGCCACTTTCGTCTAAAAGGGGTCCTAATGTATTACTTGTCTATAATTTTGTTGTTTGGTACTTCTGATATTTGTATGTAATGTCCCCAGGTCTGTTATTGGGTATTTTATACCTGTTGACCTTAGTACCAAATAAATAAAATAAATTTGGTGAAGATTATTGAAAAATACGATAGTAGGCAAAGAAAACAAAAAAATAATTCCTACAAGTATGATGAGGTTAAAATCTGGGTAATAAACAAAAGCAATGAAAACATTTTTTGATAACAATTGAAAGGTGTCAGCAATTTTATTTTTTTGACTCTTTCTTGGCTTGAATGGATGTTTGATGGCTCATTCGATGATTATTGATGTTAAAAAATTGTTTAAACTGGTCTGAGGCAACAATATCTTGCAAAATTACCTCTGTTGGTCAATGTTCCCCAATATAAGGTGACATAAACTTTGAGCGGTGTCACGCTGTTAAACACGATGGGATGGCGGCAGGAGCTCTCAGATTGTTTGTGGCTGCATTGTGGTCTTACATGATGCTGAAGATGTTGACTGCTGCCACGGAACTGTGAGAAACACCATCAAGTATTTTAAAGCGACCGGTTTGCTGAGAATTGTGGCAATAGACGTACAAAATAGAAGTTAAGAGTCTCTGGTGTTCATTATCGTGACCAGTAAAAAATAATTGGTGGTTGACTTGATGATATTAATAGCACCAGAAGTGAACAAATTAAAAAAAAGCAACAAGATCTACTATTTCTGAACGCCTGTGTCAAAATGGTTTGATTGGTCATGTTGCTGCCAAGAGCTGGTAACATCCAAAAAAAGACTTCAATTTTCCAAAAAATTCAAAGATTGGACACCAATGGACTGAGAACAAGTCCTTTGGACTGATGAATCAAAATTAAAAATTATGCAGAACTTATCTGGCATTTAATGGAGAAATCTAAGTAGTCACATTTCAGACATTTTGGGTAAAATGGGGAGAAACGCATGCAAACCTGTCAATAAGGCCATGCTACATAAATCTGGTAGGTGGAAAGGTAGAATCACCCCAGATACACTACTTTTGAACCTCTATAACTGGAATGCAGAAATTGGTCACATAACGTTATGTAATGCCACTTACCATCTTTTTCCACCTCTCCTACTAAAATGGAGAAAGATGGCGAGTCATATTTTTTTTTCATGTCTTCTTTTTGTGCAAGGAACTAACAAAATAACATCTGCAGCACAAGTGTCTTCTTTTTTCTCTTTATTTGAAACTTAATTCTTTGCTTCAGCACAAGCATACAAGGCGTCGAAGGCAATTATCGGCACCCAGTGCACATGCTGCATTCTCGTTTGTAGGCCTGGAGGGGGTAGATTGGCTGCAACTAGAAATTATTGTTAACAATAAAGTATGGCACTGCACTACAAGATTCCAAAGCCCTTGTCTAGTTTACACTGCATGGCCTAAACGTTGCGGGTTAGATCCTGCGCATTATCATTGCACGGCATTCCCATCCAGAATTTCGTCTTAGCTGGTTCCATGCCTGTTTCTACCAACTTGATGACACCATCTTTCTTTCTTACCTCAGCCATTCCAATATCATGTGACTAGGCCCACAAATAATAGCAACTGCATGAGCATGAGGTTAACCGGTGCAAATGGCCAATAGAAAAAAAAAAACCATTGAGTGCACTTGCTATAATATGCCACAGGATACTGAGGAGCCAAAAGCTAGCAAGTGCGCTTACAAGCTTCTGGTTTCTTAAGCTGGCTGTAACAAATAATAGTGTGTGCACTTACTAAAATGTTTCACGTACTTACGAGCTTTTGCCTTTCGTTTGTTTGGTGTTTTTCGGAAGCCTGTGCATTATTTCTATACAGTTCTCCCCTAATCTGGTAAAACCTAGTAACTCACTTTTTGGTGGAATTTGAGTTAGACCCATTTTTGCAGTTACTAGGTTACTAAGCACCAAATAAAGTAGCTACAGTCGTCATTGAGAATACCCATTCTCTCTCTTTTTTTTTTTAACAGTGAGTTTATCCTGAAGGATTTAAGTTGTTTTCAGTTTTCTCAGTTTCATGAAAAAGTGAGTTACTAGGTTTTACCAGATTAGGGGAGCGTTCCAGTGTGAAAAAAATGCAGAAGAAGCCAGTAAGTCCAAACTAATATCAAAATCATTTTCTTCAAAACTGTGATTTAACATCTTTTTCCATTTAACGCTAGTTATGTGTGCTGGTGAGTTGGAGAACGTCACAAAAATGGCCCTTCAGTATAACATGGAGGTGGTAATACTATGGTTTGGGGTTCACTCTGCTTGAAAAGAGCTAGTGATCTCATAAAAAAATCGACAGAATAATGGATCAAAAGAAGTATCACAGCAGCCTTGTGAGGCACGCATTGCCATCTGAAAAGAGACTGATTGGTCGGGATTTTATTTTCAACAAGATAATGACTCTAAACACACTTCTAAGTTGTGCGAGAATTCTCTCAGTCAGACACATCTGGTGACAATAAAGTTGTGACTTGGCCTGCTGAAAGTCCAGACCTTCATCCGATAAAGCAAATATGTTGTAACATCGAAAGAATCGTTTTGGAATGAACTTCAAACCATATGGCATGGTTTAGCGAGACAGAAATAAAAAAATGTGAAAACTATGCCTGAAAGATTAAATGACGTAATCAAAGCAAAGGGTGGCCACTCTAGACGTTGACTTTTTCCTCTCAAAAAGACATAATTTTGGTTTTTACTATATATTGTTATGTGTTTGCTTATTTTCATCTATATGATCCCATACATGAAACAAATGCTTGAGTAGTACTTGGTTTCTGATTTATCTTCATTTTGTTAAGTGCATAATCATCACCGCACTCTACTGTACGGTTTCCCTTCTCTCCTGCTCTGTTTGCGATACAGTAGCTGCGGTGGATTTCGGCCTCTGATCGCTCATTAACACGGCAATGCCCTTTTCTTCAGCTTACAGCAGGCAGGGCATACGAACTCCACTGCAACAGCCTGACCCTGTTGATCTGCGACCGCTCGCCAGAAAAAGCCGCAGAATCCGCACTCGATAAACTGCTCAGACGACCTGAATGCCACGGAAGACGCGCGAGTCATTTACATGCAGCCATAGAGAAATAGGTTTGGCTGGCCAATCATATCGACTACTGAGAAGCTTGCGACCGCACGAAAGGATATAATCTATGTAAATATGCATATGGACTTATATTGTATATTCAAACAGCACTGCATTATTCAATCGGTAAAACAGCACTGCATGGTGGGGGAAAAGCGATAGGAAAACGCCAGCGCCTTCCAGGGACAGTCGGCATATGGTGCCTCTGCCTGCCAGAGCACACACAAGGGCAAGCGATGCCAATGTAACACATCCCATTATACCAACCTGCCTTCTCTATCATCCACACCGCCTCCTACCCTCCAATACAAACGAGCTCGCGTCTGCCCGGAATTTAAAGAGCCGGGGCTTCTACACCGCACCGTACCAGAGGTTATCGGAAAAGTGAAACGACAAGCGATTTCAAAGTTTCAGATACGCAAAGGTCAGAGGAGTGTTTTCACAGGCAGCCTTTTTCCAACTAGGATGGAGCTGTCGCTCGGAAGCACAGACTTCATTAGTCTTCGAGAATTTCCGCAGGGAGTGCTTAATCTTATCAGAAAAACAGCGCACACAAACGCATCAATCTTCGCGTAACAGCAAATCCAGAGAGAGTTTGAAAATAATTTTGTAAAATATGTCCCCGGTGTTGACGAGGACTCTGCCCAGCCACTTTAGCAGCATGTCACTGAGCACTCAAGGCACTTCAGACAGTCGGTGAATATTAAAAGTCCCCACGCCAGTATAATTCCATCTATACAAGCATGTGGGGTGACGTCAGCGATTGTTCGAGCCGCAGTTCTAATTATAATCAGCGTAATTACCGCTTGAAGAGGAACTGATGTTCTGGGTGGATCAGCCGCATTTTAACAAGCAGCCGCGCTCTAATTAAGATGTCACATTGTAAAATGAGGCCTCGTGAGAAAAAAAAAAAAAAATAATAACCTCAGCTAAACAAAACTATAACGTTAAAACATGGAAATATGAATAATTCATGGAGGCTATGGAAACTAGTTTCAAAAAAGCTCTCAACCAATGAGGAAAATGGCATGTTGGGAAATGCCCTATTCAAAAATGTCATAACCACACACTTGGGGAGGGGGGCACCCAGATTAAACTAAGCATTAATTATAAGGAGCATTGCCAAATAATAGATGAGTATTTTTATAGTTTAAGAAGCCAAGACACAGGAGCATCATTACATGATTAAAAAATAAACATAAAGCCCTTCTGCCATGGTTTTGTTAATTATTTTAAGGCCCACATTTTCCACTGTTGATCTAAAGTATTTAGCCGGCTCCTCACTACACTTATGTAACATGGGTAAAAATAAGGAAACAATGGTTAAAACAATGAAAGACCAGCGTCTTCTGGTAAAAACTGAAAGGATTCATCAGCAATGCAGTTTCTCTGCGCTGCAAGGATTCCCGCTGGTTACCCGTCCCGAGATTAATGTCAAGTGCAAAGCAATACATCGCAGTTAATAGAACATTCAATATTATTAAGCACGGATCTGGATCTAGTGCTGATATGTCAGTTATCCTGCATTTTTCGAATTACCATAGTTTAAATTCACTGCGCCCTCAGTCTCAAATTACACAGGCACTGAAAACGTAGCCTAATGTAATTGGAATGTACTAATCTTTAGCTTTGCCAGATTAAAAATGTCCAGCGGTATTACGCTATAAAAAGCCAAAGATTCCCTTTTCCCATTCAAAAAGTGACATAGTGCAAACACTGATAATGTCTTGTTAAATTTTGCAGCAGCTCTTTTTTTTGTATTTGAAAGGATGCAATGATGCTGGCCAGCATTTGCAATTACTCTGGCCACTGGAGAGGCCAATGAGCTCCGTTTTACTCCTAATTAGGAAAAGGCTATGGAGCCAGTGATGAGGAAACAGGGATGTGGCTTGGCTTAAGTCGCGAGGGTTATGTTGAGTCTCTAAACATAATCCAGACCACCGACAACTGCACACAGAGACAATGGCCATTCCTAGCCCTTATCTCCCTCCATATGCGAACTCCCACTGAAGTCATGAAGCAGGGTGACAGTTTTTTAATAACAATTTCAAAGCTGGCACCAGACCGTGGCGTTTCGGGATCTGAAAAAGGTACGCTTTTTGAACACCGTTATTCAAACAGAAATGTTGGCCAGTGCTCGCACACGTTCTCCTCTGCCACATATGATTACAGCGTGATGCCATAATTTGCCACAGCCCCCTCTGGCGGAGGAGCGTGAATCACACAGAGGTGACATGTTCCTCCAGCTCTCCACATCCCCAGAGGTGTGTGTGTGTGTGTGTGTGTGTGTTTGTATGCGTGTGTGTGTGTGTGTGTGTGAGAGAGAGAGAGTGTGTGTCTGTGTGTGTGTGAGAGAGAGAAAGAGTGTGTGTGTGTGTGTGTGTGTGTGTGTGTGTGAGAGAGAGAGAGTGTGTGTCTGTGTGTGTGTATGAGTGTGAGTGTGTGTGTGTGTTTGTGAGTGTGTGTGTGTGTGTGTGTGTGTGTGAGAGAGAGAGAGAGAGAGTGTGTGTGATGTGTGTGAGAGAGAGAGAGAGAGTGAGAGAGAGAGAGAGCAGGTGCCTGAACTAACAATGGTTCTCCCAGTGAATAAACCCCATGAGAATCCCTAATGACAATGGATTTTCTCTGCATTTGCTCTTACTGGGTACAGCTGCAGACTGCAAGTTCTCCTAAAGATTTTACTGTGGAGGGAACCATAGGAGATTTAAGAGCAGTCAGAGACTACCGGCGCAGACCAGTGCAGCATATAGTGCTTGCAGAAAACTGGTCAGACAAAAAAAAAAAAAAAAAAAAAGAAACACAACCATTAGTGCTTGCCCAGTCGCCAATGGCGACCAAAACCTCCGTTGGGCAATAAAAAAAAATGCCAAAAATGAAATATCACTGGCCCAAAATAAAATGCCTGGGCAAGTAAGAATTCTGCTCGGTGCTAACATGCTGAAAAATGAGTCTCAGAATTCAACCTCGTTGGACACGTTTGTTTTTTGTGCTGGAATCATCCATTTTCTATACAAATTCTATAAAGCTCAGCGTTGATATCTTATTTTTCCGCTCCACTCACGGCACTTGTTGGAAGAGCGCCGGACTCGTCAATGTCACTTCTCTCTCACCGACAAATAAAAATCAAGAAAAGGGAGGGACTTACAAAATTAGCAGCAATGGTGCCTCAAAACCAAGCAGTTAGCCACTGTTTAAGTTTGCTTACGGTTCTCTGTTTAGGGACTCTCGGTTTGCTGACAAGTTTATTAGTTAATATTAATGTTTAGTACAACAGTGTTTACTACTACAGCCCAACAGCTGTAGCTAGGTTCACTGTCATCAATTAGCTTCACATTTACTTAAACCGGGGTTGCTACATTTCCAAAAAGCACAGTTGCGAGCAATGTTAGCAACTTAGATACATCGTTCGGACCATATGTGACCAAAAATGTAACAAATAGGAAAAATCTGTATACAAAAAGCATTGAGGGTTCCAGTTATCCAAGCAAGTAAAAATGTTTTTTGGAAATAAACATTCATTAGCTCAGTTGATAAGAAACAGGCGATCAAAACTCTGAGGTTGAAAAAAAAATCTAGAATTTTCTAGCAGACCCTTTCTGACATCTGGTCATGGTGTGACGTCAAAGAACTTTGAAATAAACATTCATGCTTTTGTGAGGCGGTGTGTGTTTTGGACTTTTCTTTGGTGCTCTCGTCCCGGGACGAGATCAAATTCCTTTTCAATCGGATTCTTTAACCAGCTGGCTGATTGAACTGGGGCGGCGCTTCCCCGAACTCTGTATAAGCCGGAAGTCCGCCACGCCTCCTTTGCCAGAGTGTCTGTTTGTAGCTAAGCACTATAGCTGAAGATATCTCTAGTCAGGATTTGTGTGACTTTATATCTTCCAGTTATTTTTGGGGTTCCTTCCTCATTATGAAT
Organism: Gymnothorax javanicus; assembly: GCA_029692085.1. Taxonomy (NCBI): domain Eukaryota; kingdom Metazoa; phylum Chordata; class Actinopteri; order Anguilliformes; family Muraenidae; genus Gymnothorax; species Gymnothorax javanicus. The sequence continues at coordinate 39,246,980 of CM056209.1, forward strand.
TTTCCCTTTTCTACTTTTTCTCTCTCTTGCATCGCTTCCATTTTTTTCAGACTATTATACATCCTTTGGAAGCACGAGTACTTTCTGGTGGTCTGTGTGATTCTCTGTGTCTGTATTGTTTCTGTGCTGCTCTCGTTCTATCCCTGGCCGTTGCACTTGGCCTCTCTACTTTACCATCCATTACAGTAACATATTAACTACATACACTTGACATAGTAATGATGGATTGTGGACATGCTAAGAACACATTTTTTTGTAAATTAGCAACAATAAGCACTGGACAGGAGCACACCGAAAACAAGGTTATGGGCGCTTTCAGCTCAAAAACCGCTACCTGTGGACCCAGGCCCTAAAGCGAGCCTCAACATTGGCAGAGAAAAAAAGCCTGCTAAATCTGCCAAGTAAGAAGCTTCTTACCATGTAAATCAATAAGTATCCATCATAATGCACTACAGTTTGGATGTTTTGATATGAGTGTAATTTATCAGTAGGTCTAGATCTACGACAGTCCGATTGTACCACTTGCTTACGATTGTCGGTATGTTCTGTACTTTTGTTTTATGACCGTAATAGTATACTAAATTTTATTTGGGGAAATTCATTCTTTAGAAGAGATATTAGTTACATGTTTGACTAATTTCTACAACCCCAATTCTGAAATAGTTGGGACGAAGTGTAAATTGCGAATAAAATCAAAATGCAATGACTAAGATCACATGAACCAATATGTTATTTACAATGGAACATACGTAGATAACATTTCAAATGTTGATCCACAAAATGAGCTTATTTCAAATTTTCTGGCTGCAACAGGTCTCAAAAAAGTTGGGACACAGGCAAAAAAGGGCTGAAAAAGCAATTAATATATAAGAGAATCAGCTGAAAGAACATTTAGCAAGTAATTAAGTTAACTGGCATCAGGTGTGTAACATGATTGGCTATAAAAGGGATGTCTTAGAGAGGCTGAGTCTCTCAGAAGTAAAGATGGCCAGAGGCTCTCCAACCTGTGAAGGCTTAAAAAAAAAATTGTGGAATACTTTAAAAACAATGTTCCTCAACGTCAAATTGCAAAGGCTTTAAAGGTCTCATCATCGACAGTGCATAACCTCATCAAAAGATTCAGAGAAATTGGAAAAATCTCGGAAGCGCCGCCGTGTTCTGTGGGCCAAGGCTCATTTAAAATGGACTGTAGCAAAGTGGCAAAGTGTCCTGTGGTCAGACGAGTCCAAATTTGACATTCTTGTTGGAAATCATGAGCGTCGTATGCTCGGGGCTAAAGAGGAGAAAGACCACCCCTCCTGTTATCAGTGTTCAGTTCAAAAGCCAGCATCTCTGATGGTATGGGATGCATTAGTGCATATGGTGTGGGACACTTGCATGTTTTAAAAAGCACCATGAATGCTGAAAGGTATATAAAAGTTTTGGAGCAACATATGCTCCCCTCCAGAAGACATCTATTCCAGGGAAGGCCTTGCATATTTCAGCAGAACAATGTAAAACCACATACTGCAGCTATTCCAACAGCATGGCTTCGTAGTAGGAGAGTCCGTGTGCTGAACTGGCCTGCTTGCAGTCCTGATCTTTCACCAATTGAGAACATTTGGCGCATAATTAAACAAAAAGTCCGTCAGAGGAGACCCAAAACTCTCCAGCAGCTGGAAGCCTGTATTAAACAAAAGTGGGATCAAATTCCAATGGCTAAACTCAAAAAACTTGTCTCCTCAATGCCCAGACGCCTCCACTTTGTTAAAACGAAGAGCAGATGCTACACCATGGTAAACAGGCCCCTGTCCCAACCTTTTTGAGACCTGTAGCAGCCATCAAATTTGAAATGAGCTCATTTTGGGGGATATATTGTAAAATTTGCTGTTATCTCTGCATGATTTGAAAGTCATTGCATTTTGATTTTATTCACAATGTACACTTTGTCCCAACTATTTCGGAATTAGGGTTGTACCATCAATAACCTGCAAAGGCGATTAAACAAAAACAAAGCAGACAGTGCTACCGGATTCAGATTACGGGCTGCCAGCGCTACTTTCATTTTTTTTTTTTTTTTTAAATAATAATCCTGATCATGAGATAATCCCCGAATCCTTCCTGATTTTATGTTATTATTTGAGCAATTTTAATATACCAATGGATATTTGGGCCACCAGTTCTCCTTTTGAGCCCATTAAAATACATTTCTAGTCGTCCAAAAGACTATGGAAGTGCAGGGAGTACCCCAGCTTAAACCTATCAGTCATTCACAGGCTACTCCTCAAAAAAAAAAAAAACCAAAGATCCCGCTTCATAAACAGTCACGTCTGCACATCAAGCTGCACAGATATGAAACATGAACAAACTGCCGATTTCTGGTCAGGTTACATGAGGTGGCTGGAGCCAGCCCCAACGTATGATGAGCGAAATGCAAGAATACACTGTGGACAGATCAACAGTCCATCACAGGGATCACACACACACGCACACACAAATCAAATCTATGACCTTCAAGCTGACACCAACCATTTACAGTGCAAAACACAAATCACTGAAAAAATCAGAACTAACCACTAATCCTCCTGAACCATTAACATGACTAACCAGTAACCATTAACCACTGTGCCACAGAGGCCCAAGTCGCAAAGTCAGCCCTCGAGATTACCAGCGCAATAAAGCACTATCATCATTTACAGTTACCATACTCCACTGTTTATCTTTAAAGCAGAGAGGGGCAATCCAACAGTGGAGAACTCGGTCTCAAATTTTCATGGACGGTTTGAGTACATGTCCTTTTTTCCTTAAAGCCACAGCAATGGTGATTGCGCCAAGGTTACACTGCACATGCCAAATATCAGCAAGATCTAGGATGAAAAGGGCCCAGTCCCACAAGAATGACCCATACATGAAAAATGCATTTCTAATATATGAGTCAATGGTTATAACAAGGTTACTATCTTGGCACTGGTATCATTCAGCCTTCTTCATTTTACAGTTAGGCATTAATCAATCAATTACCGAGGAGAAGTTATCAGTCACAAGGTTATGTAACTCAATAAGCAGGCCAAAGATTTGTCGGTTTGCCTGCAGGCAGACCATTTTCTCTCGCCAGTCTCAGAGAGGCCGCGAGCTTATCTTTTTATGTGTCGGCTAAACTCTCGGATCATTTCTTTATCTTCCAGGTAAGGTTTATGATCAAAGGAAGCCAATGCATACTCTGAAAAGGCATTTTTCCCCCCAAAGTTTAAATTAATGGTATAGATCAAAGCTAGCCTGATTGCCAATAATTAGACAGACGTGCATTTTTCTCCGCATGAAAAGGACTGCACTCAACGCAATGAGGGGAGAGAAACGAAGATTCAAAAAGTGACATCAGGAGAAAATCATAACAAATGGCTCATTTGCACCTGCGGCTCGGCATGGGTTTTATAATGCCACGGGCGCAGATTCAATTAAGGTTCTCACACCTCCTGAGCCAATGAACAGGTCCACTCTTCACAACCTGCCTTCATGTGAAATCGTAACACATTACAGGAAATGATGAAAATGCAAATGAACCTGAGACATGCCTTTTTTTTTTTCTAATTTCACATCTCTCTCGGCCCAAAGCAACCTCTGGCTGACTTTATCCGCATATTTCCGAAATAAGTGAGGAAGACAGGAAAGCCGTGTTGGAAATTCCCCCCGGGCCTGCTCTCGAAAGGCTACGTGCACACAAAATCAAGGTCTGCAGAACTGCCAACGTGAAACACTGCAGGCGTGTATCTGACTGAAACCTGCGACGACCCCTCTCCATTTAAACCGGTAACTCAAGCATATCGCCCCAAACCTTCTAAACTAGCAAATGTAAGTGCTTCTCGTCAACTTTACCATGACAACTCCCAAATAGTAGTAACACTTTACAATAAGGGTAAACTAATTAACATTAGCTAATGCAGTAAGAAGAATTAACTATCAGTTAATTAACAGTAAACTAATGGGTCTGCTAATCATTTACTAATGGTGTTCATGTTAATGAAGGTATGAATTTATACATCATTGAATAGTTTGAGGTGTTACTTAAGGGATGTTTTCAACCTCATAGTGAGGATGTCAAAGAGCATTAATACATGGTAAGTTAAGGTTACTTACTGCATATTTAGCTCTCTGGTGCATTAGATAACTGTTAATTAATTGGCAGTTCATGCTTATTACAGCATTAACTAATGTACCCTTATTGTAAAGTGTTACCCAAATAGTAGTGGTGCTTCAGTACATAATTATCTAGACATGGGTGGCCAACTCCAGACAGTGTTTGCTGTTTTTTGTTTTGATTTGGAACTTGTTTGATCAACAGCAGAAGTTGGATACACAGTTAAAACACTGCGCCAGGTTTCTTAGGTCTAAAGTGAGAGGGGAAAACCAAAGCCAACACACCCTGTGGTTTACGAGGATAAGAGCTGACCAAAGTCAATACACGCGCTTCGCGTGTATGCGCGTCTTTGCATTGACTTTGAATGTAATCTGTCGTGCAAAAAATTTGTTTCGCGTCCGGTGTGAAAGCGGTTTTACGACTAAAAATACCACATTTTAAAAAGGCGCGTGCACTGGGGCGCCCTGGTGGCTCATCGGTCTAAGCGCGACGCACCATAAAGGCAGTGTCCTTCCCGCAGCGACCTGGGTTCGACTCTGGCTCGGGTCATTTGCTGCATGTCTTCCCCCATTCCTTCCCCAACTTTCCTGTCTCTCTACACTGTATAACTATCAAATAAAGGAAAAATTCCCCCCCAAAAAAAAAAGGTGCGTGCACATGAGAATTCTGCAACAGATTTAATCCATAAATCCATGTATATAATAAACCATTTTGACAATCATTTTGCATTTTGAGTTCTTTTAGTGCAGTAAATGTCTTTGTACCATCCTTGTACACTGCTTTGCACAGCAAACTAAGTCCCCCAGTTCACACAACAATGACTTGGCTCAAAGCCAGAGGGACCTCTCAAATGGCCTCAGAGAACAGTCAGCACTGAGCCGAGTTTGTAACCCCGGGAGAAAGGGAGACTGCATCGCCGCATCTCGTACGCATCGCCGCGGGTTATTCTGACATAGCAGGGCCCGGCGGACTCCTTCCCTCCCGGAGCGTTGGAGGAAAAAAATAAAAAGAAGAGACGACGAGCCAGAAATGCGTGACATCCTCAATAATTCATCGGAAAAAACTCCTGAGTTTTCAACGGTTCCACCAGTGCACAAACTCTTCCCACAAACCTCAGCGACCTCCCTCTAGGGCGCAGAGCCAAAACGGGGCTCGCTCTCCAGAAAAGAACGCAGCGAGATAAGTTTTTTGGGAAGAACCAGCGCGCCTTGGGGCACTGAGCGAAGGCTTCGCTTCCTACAGAGCAGCCCAGCAGATTCCCGCCGAGCGCAGCGGTCGTGCCACGACCCCCCTCAGCGAGAAAAACCCCAGGACCGACATTACATTCGCCGCGGCCTCCTCGTGCGCAAGCCGCGAACACAGACGATGCCCGACCGGAGCAGCTGCCGAGGGCGCTAGAGCAATGTGGCCGCGATTTGGACCTCATTTCAACACCCCGCGACGGCTCCATTTCAAATGCGGCTGGCGTATAAAAAAAAAAAAAAAAAAAAAAAACGAGTCGTCAAAATTATCCTTTGCCTAAGGAGAGTGGAACGGATGGATGACTTGCCACTCAGCTCCATGGCACCCAAGGAACACGTCCTTAAAAGATGCTAGTTAAAGCTTTTTTAAATTTTGAATTAGCTCGGCACTTTGTATTTGGTGTGCTGCAAGGTATCATGGTCGATTTGAAGAAAATCTGAACATTTGGCATTCATTTTCTCTGTGTACTTATTCACCAGACGTGCTCAGAATGATTCACTGTTTGCGAATGCGACTCTACAGTCCAAGGCCCTTCTCAGAACAGCAAAAACACATTTCAGACTCCTGCGTGCTTCTCGATGCAGTTCTTGGCCTCCAAACAGCGAATAGATGGCGTCTCCCTGGAAGACAGAACAGACTGGACAATCATGTCCAGTGTCTAATGTGATATCATGCAAACACTGATCCAACAGACATCTGAATGCACTCTGGCCTGTGTGCAGGCTAAAGCAGTTTTTTTTTTTTCATCTAAAAGCCAATAAACTGATGCTTACAATTCAGACGTGCTGTACCAGGAAATATAGACCTTTCAAAGATGCGGGAATTACAGATTACGCACTTCTTTATTTTGCTATACATGCGCAGCCAATTCTGCTAGTGTCCTTGGAAATAGCAATTCAAAGATCTGAGAGATGTACTGACCTTAGTGTATTCTGTTGTGAGCGGTGAACGTGTGCTTTGGTTCTGTACATTTGTGCATCTATGTTAACCAGAACATCTATGCTGAATGCACTTTCAATGCATATAAATTAAGTATTAGTTGTGCCTAAATGAACACTAAACCACATAGCATACATGGCACTTTCAGCCAACTCAATTGGACATCCATCCATTATCGAGCCCTCCGATTCTCGGCAACGGTCGCAGGGAGAGAGGCAGGAACTACATGTCGTGGACAGTTTCCAATCCATCACAGGTATCACATTTCATGCACACAAACACTCATACATATGGGCAACTTGTGGTCTCCAACACCAAGAGCCTGACAAGCATGTCTACTGACTGTGGGAGGACACCAGAGTTCCAGGAGAAAACTCACACAAACACAGGGAAATGCTAATTTATGGAAATTTTGAAAGGCCCAAACTGGATTTGAACTCACAACCTTCCAGCTGTGAAGTGACAGTGTTACCCACTATATCACCTCAACTGTGAGAAAACAACAGGAATTTCAATAGGATTGGTAGTGGTTTGATTAAACTTATAGGGCTGTGCAGAATTAATAGCCTCATTGTTAATGGATTTCAGCGCCAATTCCATTTTTAAATTGAAAGCCGGCTTTTTTTGCACATACGCCTAAGGTGTCTCTATTAAAAGATTACTGTACTCAGATTTAGCTCAATAACCTGCATGGCAAATCATACATTAAGGCCCGTCTTCTCAAACAGAAACGGAGGCGAATGACTCCTGTAAATTTCACAGATTTTTAGAGCTGAAGAAAGGACGTTCATAAAATGACTCCGCAAAATGTCCGACTGCTAATCAATGGGAAATTAAGCATTTGGGAGGCCAGAAAGCTTAAAGCCATACTTATCAAAAAAAAAAAAAAAAAAAAAGAATGAATTTGCTTGTTTTCTATGTGACAGTCTAAAGGACCCATAAAATTAGCCCCACAGCATAACTGCCTGTCTAATTTTTTAAGGTTTTTTTATCCTTCAAGAGAATGGATTTTTTTTTAAGGTTTTGAGAAAAAGGGAAAAAACCCATTTTTTCACCAATTGAATTAACAGGCAATATCAATTTGGCAAAAATATGACTTAAGCAATTATGCTCTGAGGCTAACGATAAATAAGAAACCCTACCCGTTTTGTTTCTATATGGCTGTTAGTCCTCTCTTTAGTATGCATGCATTATAAGAAATCTGAATCTGTTGTGTCTTTTTCATCCACGTCAATTGATGCTGAACAGAGAACCAACAGGACGTCTGACAATTTCCTTCGGAGGAATTACCGCCAATTATATTTTAATGAAGGTTCAACTCCAACAAAACAGCGAAATACTTGGAAATCCCTTTTTTATGAAATGCCGCTTTAAACTGTCAACATGGGCAGTCCTTTCATATCCATGAGGAAGTGAATTTAGCTCAACCTTCTTTAGCTCAACCTCCGCCTCAGATAAATGACTCTTCAAGCCTAAAGCAAAGAGCAGCATAAATCAAATAAAATGTTATTCATATGACGAATAAACAAACCTCATGTTACAGTGCCAAGGAAAAACTACCCAGTGACTGACAACAGGAAATCAGAGGACGACCCACACTCAAGAAGAGCCCAGCCTGCTCGGTCACCATTAAACAACATAGGGTGAAGAAGATCTGAATGATCTGCATTTTCAGATAGTTGAAGTGACCTCCTTCCCGAATGTGTTGTTTATTTCAGAAATACTCACGGGTGCCATTAACAATGTACTTGTGATTGCTGATGCTTCAAAAATTGTTAAATGTTGATCATTCACCCCTGATTCCTACTTCACCCAATGTCGACCAACTTGCTCTGGCTACCTCTAGGGATGAGTTTAAATGGCCACAAAACTCAGTCGGTCCATGTTCGAGAACAAGAAAGAAAAGAATAGCTTTGGTGTATTCTGCTTGAAGTCCCTCTCGGTCAAGTGAGGTAAAGATGGTGGCCCGGGTTACGAGAAATAAGAAATCTGACTTTTTTGTGGAAAAGACGTCATCAGCCATTTCATTCCAGCTGGTCACTCACAACTCAACGATGGGGAACGTGCTGTGATATCAGTGCACCTGAGCTTTCGTCTGATATTCTGATGTTCCACAGAGACCAGCTACTATAGTTTGGAATGTAAGACCAGCACACAGTATATAACAATACCATTTTCCCACCTCAAAATGGTCAGCTGTCCATATTTCCACTCACATTTGGCATTTTTTTGTATCGCCAGGGAGTTAATTACATTCACTTCATAGTCAACTACCATACAACATCTGCAAAGCTTGCGTTATATGCGGATTAAATAGTGAGTAATCTTGGCAATCTTTTGGTCTCAAGTGCAGCAAGTAACTGGACGTAGCGTCAATCCATACATCACATGTAGGCTCTGGACTGAGATTACAGCAGGTATTACAGGAAGCAAGAGTTGTGTATTTTTACAGAACTTCTTCAATCTGTCTCACTCCTGTGGAGTAATTTTCTTTATACCAGAGAAATGTTTTCCTTTTAAAGCAGAGATGTTCCCATGAACACATCCCTTTCTCAAAAGCTTGCGGAAGACGCTGGTAAATGGATTCAAATGGCACAGTTCCGCTGCACTGCGGAAGTCTAATTTATACCACGGCAGTGCAGCGTCAGTTGGAACAACAGGAGAGGCAAGTTCTCAGGAAAACTCCATTTGCAAGCATAAAACTCACTGCACTCCAGGTGCACCTCCATACTTACTGTGGCTCCATTACCAAGCTGCTTGGACATCATTTTAAAAGGATGGTCCACCATTTTGGAGTGCCCTGGGGCCATTCAGTACCCTCTGTTTCCATGGAAATCGCTGGAGCCTTAGGGACAGAGGGGTGCAACGGGTACAAGCACTCCTTGAAAGTTGAGCCACTGGCAGGGATTGGAGCCCAGTTTCCATAGGAACCATTAAATAACGCTAATTCCACCAACAGCAAGATTGATCCGTCCTCTGAGAGAGATGCCAGATGAAATGTATAGATTCAAAAACAAACAAATAAAAGGATTATGATGATACATTGCTGCCCATCTGACAACCATTCCAAAACACACATCTTGCACATACGCATTTGATTTAAAGAATATATATAAGCACTAACTGCCTGAAGATGGCAAAAAGACCAAGTTGACAAAAGGAAAGTGTTTCTGAACAAGTCATCAGCAACAGCACAAGAAAATTACATCATGGCAAAAAATCTTGCGTGATTTAATGAAGTTACACTATTTTTATTGCTAAAAATAAAAGTTGATACCAGAAAGCCCTTTCTTCATACTGCTGAATGCTTCCAAGGGTAGGTGGTCGCTTTACAAATGACCCAACATTTCAGGGGCGCTCCTCTGGGAATGGATGCAGCTAATCGGACTCAGTGCCCCAGCCCTATAGACCCGCAATCCACCCTCAGCAAGTATAAGCAGGCCATTGGCCCCTGAACAGAACACACTGACCCCACAAAACAAAGTGCTACTGCTACAGTCACACACCAGACAAACAGCAGGTGGAGTGGTGTCTGTGTGTGCGTGCGTGTGTGTGTGTGTGTGTGTGTGTGTGTGTGTGAGAGAGAGGAGGTGTCTGCACCGAGTCACTGGTTTTGTTAGTGACACATCACCCCCGTCCCGCATGCGAACACACACACACACACACACACACACACAATGACCCACCACTTGCATAAAAGGACAGTTCACTGCCCACACACACACACACACACACACACACACACAGACCCACCACTTGGATAAAAGGACAGTGCACTGCCCCAGTCAAACTATCAGAACAAGGTTTTAAACGGGGGTGATAAATGACAAGGGTCTCAGTGTCGATAATAAATTACTCCTCAGATGGTTTTATTAGTGGCAAGAGCCCCCCCTCTAACCTCCATCACCTGCCCCCCCCTTCCCCTGAGGCACTGAGGCAGGATTTGATCGAGAGCAAAGGCTCGAGGAACAGAGGCGCAGCTGGAGCCTGATTTACGGCCGAGGCCGCGCGAGGTTCGAGTGAGGACATGGAGCTCAAAGGACCTCCAAGCGCTGGGCCTCTTTTACCAGGGCTGCTGTCGCCTGCTTCACTCACACACCAAGGTCTTCGCTGCTGGTGAAGCAGCGCTCTTTAAAAACACTGCGCTACACAGAGCACAGCTGCAGACCGAACTTCAACTGCGCCCGGCGCTACTTCTCCACAGATCTGAAGTGTGCACAGATGGGCAATAGTTATATAAAAGGGGACGGCCCTTGCACAGCGCCTGGTTCATTAACAAATAATGTCCTACGGCAGACAATGCAGCGGCAGCATCCGGTCCGCAGGCTGAACGCAGCACATAAGCGAAATTACAGCGCTGTCAGTGTGTGTGCCTTAATGAACAAGCACAAAGACAGGACAGAAAGTAGAGCAGAAATGGATAATTGAGCCAAATTCCTGGTAAGTCAGCCGACCAACCTCCTCGCTTTTCAGGGAAGGTCCACGGTACCCCTTTTTTTTTTTTGCGAGGTAGAGTTCTGGAATCCAAAGTGACAAGAGAATGCCTCCCACTCTCTACAACTCTCCTCCGCCACAGAACTATTGCCACCGAGCTGACGCTCGTATTCATATGACAGGGTGACTAGAATTCAGGCACCTACCATCTCAAGACTCCAGAATGGAGTCTGAGAGGAAATGAATGGAAGTGACTGGCAACGATGCAGGACGCTGTGAGGCTGCGGTGGGTTCATAAGAGGAGGTGCTTCTCCGACCACGAGAGGCTAACACTGCTGAGGTAATGCTTGGGTATAGCCAGCTAGTATTAAGTCTCCACCTGTAAGGTAGGAGTCGTTTGTCAACCGTAATCACTCCTTAGTTTGTTTGCCCAATTAATCTCGATCACTCGACGCGTGTTAACTTGACTTGTACTAACAAGCTAGTCTACGTTTTGCCGTTCATGACTCAGTTCACTGATACATATGAGTCTTTGCTAAATTCGTTTCATGTTGTGAAGCTGTTCCTATGACCTTCTGAGTGTACTTCCTGTACCTCGCTTTGGATAAACAGGATGGGCTAAATAAGTGAAGTAATGTGTTTAGGGATTCTTCTGTCTGCTTTTTTGCAGTCCCAGAGTCGAGAGTCACGAGCCACACACTTTCCCAAAAGCCTTCACTGCTCATCTGCTCACCGCACCTCACAGCGGTTCCTCACTTTCAAACACCATCTCCAAAACACGGAGGAAAGCATTCTTCATCTCGCCCTCAGAAACGGGTTCTGGATCCAAACCAGTCTTCCCCCACAACACCCTTACAATCATTCTAATTTCCCTCCAAAAACCCCAACTGGAGATTCATTGGTTTTCCCAGCTAATTCATTTTTCAGTATCCAATCAACACAAACTCTCCACTGTACAGACCAGCGCGCTTTCTTCTGAAATTTGCAAGTGCCCATTCGAGGGCTCCCTTTTTTCTGATACCAGGGCGGCCACAGAGATCAGACCAAAGACTTTTTTGTTTGTAACTGTTTATAACTCAATTATTTACTTGCAAAGTGCCTATCAACATGGATTTGATTAAAGACTATTGGCTTCATCATCTGGTTCTATGGCACCACTTAAATCTGCTCATTCTTCAGGCTCCAGATTAATCCAGATTAAAAAGATTCTGTGACTTTTCATCCAGGAATTTCTTGCCAGCAGCTTCAGTTCTTGCCAGCCAAAGCCTGCAAACCAATCGCCATTTAGTCCTGTGTATCAATAATTCCCACACTCGGCCCTCAAATCCAATCCTGGTCTTGTTTCTCTATCCTCCCACTGTTTTTCAGCTTATGGGTATCAAGCACTACAAGCAGGACCTCTCAACTTTTAAAACTGAATTAGTCCTAAAGTTATTATTATCACACAGTAATCAATTAATTATGTATTTAATGTACAGAATCTAAACTAAATGTATACCTGTAAATATTTGTGCTTTTTAAAATAATTTTTTATATTTTAAGGCGTTTTCCCCAAAACTGTTATTTTAGCATTCTCTGCTGTAACAAGAGGCTCAAACTTTCCACACATTCTCCTCCCTCTCATGGCTCTAAGGTGTCAGATACTAATTATCTTAACATTTTCTGACAGATAAGAAGGTAAGTAAAACAGCCATATCAAATTTGCGATCCGTTGGTGGGTATTTCGCAATTTATAACAATTTGTAATCAGGATGTCCGTTTCTCCATTTCACATGAGGTCCAGACCCATTGGGTCTGTTGGCCATCACCCTGACAACCAGATTATAGCTAAAGACAAATGGAGTTGATAATCTGGAAGCACTTTGTCTAAACTAACTTTGTACGCAATTTAGTTGATAAAGATGCATATTTTCTGGGTAAACCAGGCACCTTTAGGAATCTCACAGTGTGTAATTGCCAGTCGGTTGGAGGTCATTTTGCTGTACTGAGCTGCAGATGACTTTCTTCATATCTAAAAGTAGGTTTTCTTCTATGAAAGTTATATATTCAGAAAGCACTTTTTGAGAACTACGCTTTTATCAAAATTCTGACTTTGAAAAGTTAAATACAGCATTTTTGTAGCCTTTTTCTTTGAATCTCCTTCTCGGTTATTGTTAAGCAGTCAGAGGCTTGAGGCAGGCTGCTAGCAGGATAGGTCAGCAGAACAACAGGCCTCTATTCTGCTGAACTTTAATATTTTCTCATGAAAATTATATGGTTAGAAAGAACTTTTTGAGAACTACATTTTGATCAAAATTATAACTTTTAAATGTAAAAATAAGCAGATTTCTAGCCTTTTTCTTGAATCTCCTTGTTTGTAATTTTTAGACCAGGGATACTCACTCTTTTCCAGAATGAGCCGCAGTGGGTGCAGGCTTTCATTCTAACCATGCAGTTACACACCTGATTCTACTTATCAAGGGTCTATGGCAAAAGCTTTAAGGGTTGATTAGTAGAATCAGGTGTGCGATAGGTTGGATAAAGTGAAAGCTTGCACCCACTGTGGCTCATTCTGGATAAGAGTGAGTATCCCTGTGTTAGACAGTCAGACTTGAGGCAGGCTGCTAGCAGCAAATGCCCTGGAGTAGAGGCTGCTTGCTGCTGTCACTTCTCATTGCCTGTTACACATGTGTACCCCAAAAGCTGAAGAACAGTGCCCAGGTAATTAGCCAACATCTCATGGAACAAATTGGACAGATTCCCAGGTTAAGGGGAATGGAATACCAGCCAATCTCAGCTATCGCTCCCATGTGCAGGCCTATTCGCGGTTTCCCAAAACCAGGAACTGTCCCACATCTGTTCTATCAATTGAATTTCTTTCTAGTCTTCAAAAGCAAGTGTTTTTTTTTTTCTTTAAGACAAGCTGAAATAAAAATTAAAGGTTTCCTTAACCCTTTCAGCGCCATGGGCAACTATAGTTGCCCAATGATGTAAGATATCAAAATCAGACGCTGTTGAAAACCTATCATGTGGCAACTTGTTTAAAAGAGCTCCCGCAGGGGAGCTCTTTTAAACAGGTTGCCACATGATAGGTTTTCAACAGCTCAGGATAACTACATTTTTAATTCCTTGAAAATGTATTCAGCGCTCAAAGGGTTATTTCTGTCCATTCTAAATAACTGTAGGAGAAAGTATTAGAAATATGCACTTACAAACCACTTCACTAGAAATATCTGCACACCTGGTCATTCATGCAGTTATCCAATGAGTAAATCATGGGACTGCAGGGCAATGCATAAGGTCACAAAAATATAGGTCAGGAGCTTCAGTAAATGTTTGTATAAAGCCTCCAAATGAGGAAAAAAATGGCTTAGACTGTGGCGTGCTTGTTGGTTTCACATGGGCTAGTTTGATTATTTCTGAAACTGCTGATCACCCACGGTTCTTCTACGTATAGTCTCTGGAGTTCCCACAGAATGGTGCGAAAAACAAATATATCCAGTGAGCGGCAGTTCTGCAGATGGAAACGCCTTGTTTACGAGAGAGGTAGGAGGAGAATGGCCAGACTGGCTCAAGCTGAGAGAAGGACTATGGGAACCTTGATAACCACTCTTTGAAGCTGTGCTGTATTACAAAACATCTCAGAATTCACACCTTGCTGAGTCTGAGTTATTTATCCTGGGAAATTCCAATGAGAACATATTTCTCTCCCTCAAGGATGCCCCATGAAAAATTCTAGATAGAACAGTTGCAGGTGAGGAGAGATGGAGAGAAACAGGGATGGAGCCCTTGGACCAATTTTAGGGTTAAGGGCCTCGCTCAAGGGCCCCAAAGTGAAATTCTTCCCAATTTCATCTCTAAAGAGCAAGTCAGAATCCTAAGCCCCAAAGGAGGCTTGAACCAGCAACTTTTGGGTGATTAGTCAAGCTACCTTCCATTAAGCTACCCTGCGACCCCATCAAGGCTGAAAACACGCAGTCTGGTATGACGAAACTACATTTCTGTTGCAATACGGGAAAGAAACCTTAAACTTTTTTTTTCACTGCAGCTTTGTCACACCATCTTTAAACATTAAAATGTTCTCTTTAAACAATAAATAGAAGAGTTCTACTAAGCAAGTGTGCTTGTCAAACGCTAACTGACGACAAGTCAATCATCAACAAAGCTCACTGCCCGCCTGCTACTCTACTATGTGACCGTCTCTCCACTCAAATCCATGCAAGGGAACAGCAGAGGTAAAGGAATGAAAAGTCACATTTAAGCCATCAATTCAAGTGGTAGGTGGGCACCACGCTGGTCTATCACTGGCCTTGCAGAAAATGAATAGTGACTGACTGTCACCCTGCCACAAACACTGGCAGCAAAAACAGTCGCGCTTCACTGTCATTTCCATCCCCCCCAACCAATAATTTATCTTGAGTTAAAAAAAAAAAAAACTAGAGTGTGGCAAAGTCTGAAGGCTTCAGCGAAGGCAAAAATTGGGTTTGAAAACAACAGCCAAGATTCATAATAGAGGCAGCCAGTTTTCCCGCTCCGTTTCCTCAACTGTTCCGATTCAACGAGCGGAAAGCTAGCGTCTTTCCGCTCAGCGGACAACCACTTAAGTTCTAATAAACTCTTCGAGTCCTCTGGTAACAAGGGCCATGCTTCCTTTGGTAGCAGGCTTCATAAGCTCCATAACTGCCTGCCTGCCAGAAATGATATTCTTGATAACAGCCCAAATTTCTTTCGGCGCTAAATACAAACCGTTAGAAGTTAATTAGCAGTTCCATTTCTGCAGCCGATGCATTTTGCCCAACTGCTCCTAACACGAGCAGGCAGGTGAATGAGATACTTTGCATCTATTTATCCCGTCTGCCCCTACCGTTTCCATCAATAAAACTTTACATAAACTGTAAAACAGCACACGTGCAGAAGTTCTATGTTCAATCTTTCTGCATACAGACCAATGTCCAGACTGAACATTGACGACAAAATCATTCATTCTTTTGAAACAAATGTCTAACAGCACCAGGTTAATAATAAGCAGAATCTCCAAAATGATTAAAGGATTTCAGAAAAATAAAACATTAGCAATGTTTTTCAGAGGGCTTACTGGTGCAGCTGATGTGGAAAATCAGATTTGGTCCGCAAACAAACCCTCTACAGTGGGTGAGAAAACTCCTCAACTGAACCATGTTGTCCTACAAAAAAAAAAACCTTAGAACTATGAAGTGACCCACAATCCATTCTTCAGTTCAGCACCATTCGTAAATCTGCCCACCAACACAGGCCACTGTCATCATCAGCAACATCTGTACATATGGTGTGCCATTACATGCAGTTAAATTATAGCTGGAGTCCTCCTGTGATTTCCTCCAATGTGAGATGTTATTCACCTGCGTTCGACTGGTTCCCCCAAAAAACAGATTTTTTATTTTTTTTTTTTAACTTTATCCATATTTTGCCATTTTGGGAATTAAGGTAAGGCACTGCACTTCCGCTACGCTGTAAGCATCTTTGTGAAACTCCTTCAGTGAACACTTTACAAAAAAAAAAAAAAAAAAAAAATTGAGTTAATTTCCACATTTTGGGTGAATCTGATAATGATTTTAGGATGCTGAGTATGAATGTGAGATTTCCCCAAATGCAGAGACGATTTGGAGTGACAGATGAGGGGCAGCCTCGCAGCTAAATCATGGCAGGAAATCAGGCCACTGACATCGCCTGGGCACAAACTATTCTCCTCTCCAGTCAAAGCAGAACAACACAATTCTTCAGCGCTGTAGAACGATGAGACAGGATGTAACATAAAGTGCACCATTAGACTTTCTGCTGCTCCATCAGTGTTTCATAAACTGGCTCAGCAGAATCTGTCAAAACAGCTTAAATTCAAATAAATTGGATATTACAGTGCAAGAAATGCAAATGCTTGTTTTTCAGGCAATGACAGCAAATTTAACGCCACCAAAAACTTGGCAATAATATTCCTTAGTTTTATCATCTTGATCCTGTCACAACCCTCGTGTAAATGCCTTTTATGTCTCTTCCTATTAAGCAACATGTGTGTCTATTAGAGGCATGCCTCCTTTGATTGGTTTACAACTTTGCCCCTCCTCAGCTGTGTCTCGTCACGTGGTTATTTCCTAAAGCCTTCTGCTTTGTGTTACATTTGCTAGATTGCAGTTTGCTGTTTTTGCTTAGAATCAGCTGGTATTCCTTGCAGAAACTCTTCGTCTTTGTAAAGTGCAACATGTACTCTAATGACAGCTATTCCCGGAAGCTTTCCTCTTTATTAAGTTAACTCAAACTGCTCCCAAGCCCAATCAGGGTCCAGGATTGGGACCACGTTCTTGTTAACCCTTCCAAGTCTGTTCCTCTGTCCAGTTTGTGAGGAACAAGCTTCAAATCCTTCTACAGTCATCAGGATTGGAACCAAGTTCCCCTCCAGCTACTCAATCCTCCTGTGGGACAATTCGGGTTTACAAGACTCTTCGTCCCTGGATTTTTCATCCCTAAGGACTATTATCAGGATTAAGGTTAGGGATAGGGATAGTGTTATAATACAGGAAGAGGGCAAAGCATTATTGTGGATGAACTATCCAGGGACAAAGTGTCTGGGGACGAAAAGTTCATGGGGACGAAAAGTCTGGGGACAAAAAGTTCGGGGAGGAAAAATTTGGAGACGAAAAGTCTTTGGACAAAAAGACTGGGGCCGAAGAGCCCTAGAGTCACAGTTCGTAGCTGCCATAGTTTGCACTGCATTTGACTGCTCTCCCTGAAGCCACTGGCTCAGCTTTGCCCATAACATCCGTACTAAACTGTGCTAACCTATTCTGAGGTTCCCTCCCCCATTCCCAAAATGCAGCATAAGCGGTCAATAAACTACCTATTGGATTGCACTCTGCTTTCGCACTTGATTTCTGGCCTGGACCATAACAATTTATTTTTCATTGAATGATGGGCAGTCATTATTAAGGCTGACATAATTCTTCACGGTGCTCCTTCGCTAAAAAAAAAAAAAAACAAATGCATTATAAATGATACGCAACCAATCTACAAAGAGATTAATAACCACTGTGGGTCGTTGTGAGTAATGGAATTGCGTTAACATTCTTCTATCACAGTAAGTACAATGAGGTTAGATTCTACTCAGTTTCTTGATGCAATTTCAGCTTACCATTACAGCTCAAACATTATTGTTGTAACATGAAGGGATGAGAGGTAAGAGAAAACCAGTTAATTAGATAAGAATAATCAAAGTTTTTGTAAAGCTCAGGGGAGACTCATAAAGAAGAATTAAATGTATTGGGTATGGCAGATGATTTTCAAAAGCAGCTGTTCATGACGGTCATTAGGTTTGAAGTAGTTAAAATCATAGAATAGTTTGGGGATGGCAAAACACGCATATTAAACCTTTTTGTGTTCGGTTTTTAATTTTTCTCTGGTTAAAGACATCCTCCAAAAGTAAAGTCCAAAAGCATTATTAGTACATGAGAAAGGGCGACAATCAAACTTCACCTAATCCTTCAATCCCTCAGGGCACAATGAAACACATCGTTTGACACAGAAGCTGAAAAAATGTTAATCACTGACTGTCACTTAAACTAGAAATATGCTTTCCTTCTGAGGTTGAGATGAAATAGACAATTTTCCTTCTCAAAAGCTTATGAAATACGCCAGTAATTGGATTCAACTGATACAGAACAGTCACATTCCACATTCAAATTTGACTGGGTAAGGACAGCATCAGCCAGATTTAAAGAGCAAAAACCACAAATGTGCCGCTATTTTAACTTTCACTGCTCAAAGTTTTCAAAGACCCTTCATGATCCTGCCCATTACAGAGAAATGACAGTTCCCCCATCAGCTGTATTTCCTCATACCAACAGGGTTACATACCAGAAAAGACTGAAATATGAGAATAAATATTTTGAAGTACAAGTATTCAGTTTTTTGCATAAATTTGAACTTTACACAGGGGTTGTGAATGGTGTTGTTTTTATTCATTCTATTCAAGAGTGCCAATAATACTATACACCAAAGAAAGCACTCGTTTCAAATGTTCCCACAATTTTTTAATGTCGGAAATTCCTAACTATTATGTGGCTCAGTTCTACCATCACATTATTTTGGTGAATGACATAAAATCGCTTCCCTTTTGACCTTGTACTGATGATGGGAAATGGAAAAAAAATGGCAAAATCGAGAGAGCTTCACTGGCAGTGTGGCATCGCAGGAATGTTTTCTTTCTGCAAAAGATTCTTGGAACGACGCAGCAGTGAGCGACAGAGCGTTGTGACAGCGAACAAACCAGTGACCAAACACCCACAGCCAGCACCAGTTCCCCCCCTCACTTTCACCACTAACAAATTCAGGCCTGGTTATAAATGGCCCGATTAGCTGTCTGGCCATGAGTATGAATTCCTGATGAACAATGCGAACAAGAGTGCAGTCATTCAAAATTTTAACCACACACCACCCACAGGAGCTCAGAGCAAATACATCAATGCCATATGCGCATCTTCACACCCACAAACAAATGTAGCAATCACAAAACTACAGCAAGTACTAGCGAGCTAGAATTTACAGCACAGTTGAGTCAATGTCATAATGCTGGTATTTATCCACTCTAATCCATGGGTCCACAGATAGCGTGGGAAGTTGAAAAAAGGAATAAGAGGCTGAATTAGCGGTGGAGAATTTCTGAATGCAGCGGGGGCATTCGCTTTCTGCTTTTTTTTTCTTCTGTTTTCCGATTGATGTGATCCATCAAGCCCTGCATCGATGCTTGACCGTACTAGCTTGCGTGACACGGCATCTGCGTGGGAGTGCAGGTGCTCATTACACACCAGGTCAGCTGATGGAGAGGCTCTGGGACACTCGAGTCGGGGGTTCACGTACAGGGCGGGTCTTCGACCGCGAAACACTACCGCATCCTTACAGAATGGCTGAATCGGGCAGCCCCTCTGGCCGCCTTTGTTTTTTTTTTTTTATTACTCTGGTTGAAGCTTGGGTACAACAAGGATGCCGTTCCATTCTGTATTTAGTATTCGAGATGGAGGGCGAGCTTCCCGCTCTTTAAATTCTGCCCTCTTTGCTTCCCATTCACATCTATCTCGTCACATTTCAAGGCTCTTGCTTTCGTCCCTGATGGCAATCCTAACAGGGAGGCCACTTTACATGCTCTCAATAACCACTCCCTTTAATTTGAATTTAATTTCCCTTAATGCCAACGGTAAGGGTACTCTCTCTTAAGTCTGATCCCAGTAATGCTATTGCTGGCTGGTTAAATGGTATTGGAAAATTTGCCGGCTTCATCTGATGGTGTGCATAGACACTACAGTGACTAAAATGAACTGAACTGAAATACGTGAGATTTATCGATGACTATTTCAGGCCTACCGAAGAGAACAGCCAAGCTGTAGCAAAAGTTTGTCAGATTTTCAAATAACCAGCAACACAAAATCGAAAACATGCCACATTCCTGAAAAACTTTGCCCCACAACACTTTGAAGTCGATATATTTTCAGCAGACCCAAACTCATAAAATCGCACGACCTGTAGCAAACCCAGAGATGAACCAACTGAGTTTTCGATTTTGTGTTGCTGGTTCTCTGAAAAAGGTAGACATCTGACAAACTTTTGTTTCAGCTTGGCCATTTTCTTTGGTAGGCCTGGTTTTGAGCAGTGGTGTGTGGGTCTTGGCAGGACATGAGCAGGGGAGCGGGACGGTCGAGTGGCGTCCACTCTCAGCAAAGTAAGAGAGTTTAGAACCTCAGTGTTGTTTCACACATTCAACGCCGAATTCCAAACACAGTTACACATGTTTGGCGCAATGCCGTGAGATCAGGCGCGAACGGGCAAAGTGCGAGACAGGCGGGAGGGACGGTACCGGACGGCAGAGGCTCCGCGGAGGGGCGTCGCAGTTCGACCTCCACTCCCATTTTCTCCATTTTTTACTAAAATGAAAAACAAAGACACTCAAGATTTTTCACAACCGCCAAATCAAGCACTCCAAAAATTGGTTATTACACCATGAATTAGGAACCTGAGCTAAGTAACCATGTCTTTGAAATCAATTTGCAAGAAATAAATAACCGTCTGATTTAATATTCATAAAAGCAGACGCTGTCAGATTTTGCATCATTTAAGCCTCTGTGGCAGCTATCGACTCAGAAAGGTCGCGGTCGACCGATTACGATGATGCGATCAGATGAGACCCTCTCTGTTGCCCTCTATAATGAAAGCCGATAATGAAAGCGAAGGGAACCACTGCTTGTGGACCCAGCAGAGTGTTTGTTAGATGTTTGCCCAGCGCCTCCCCAACCGTGTCTTCTCTGAGCAATGCCATTACTGACACCGTGCAAACGATAAGAGTTATTTGGCAGAGTCTGTGTATCTTCTCTTGTCCAGTGCTGTTGCTCTCTGCAGTGGAGTGAAGCTCATTTGCATGTGCACTCTTCTCCCATCCATCTATTATCTATCCCACTAACTCCTGGTTATGGACACTGGGGGAGCTTTTGCCTATCCCAGCATGCATTGGGTAAGGGGCAGAACACTGGCCCATTCATCACAGGGATTTCAGACTACTGACATACTCATACCTATGGGCAAATTAGAGCCATCAATTAGACAAACGCGTATGTCTTTGGACTCTGGTACGAAATCAGGATACCCAAAGAAAATCCAGTCAAATACAGGGAGAACATGTAAACTCCACACAGGCCCCGGCCGGATTCGAACCCACAGCCTTCTTACAGCAAAACAACAGTCCTACGCACTGCTCTACTCTGCTGATTTTCATTACAATAAGCGCATTAACTTCGGTCCAGACTGAATTCTTTCAGCCACTCGTCAGTATAAAATGGGCTAAACTGATAAATATAATAATGCTGCATTTGAACACATTGCACGCGGACGTAAAATGTATGGATGCAATACACGGAAAATTAGACTGCAGTGTTAGCTTCGCACATGATGCTGATCTCTGGTAGAATAATAAAATGCTAAACAGAGTGCTTTAAAAATAACCCTGCGTGGGTGCAAAAGAGCTAGCCATTTAACACAGATCTTAGATCATCAACTGTTTACAGTCCACAAAAAAACCTGGGCTAATTAGAAATGAACCAGTTACTCTTTTCCTACATTTGTAAATAAGCACCATTAACTGCCCCCCAAACTGATTTATGATACAGCGGTGATATTTCTACCAGACTATTCCAAGGAGCAGCAGGAGATATTTTTCTCATCAAACGCTTGGTATGAATCATCTTAACAACGTGTAGACAATAAAAGAGGATATTCTCGCAGGTGAAACCGTAAACTTAAGTGGACCGTAGCGTTTCTATTGCGGTTTTGGCGCACTCAGGAGCACTTCACTAAAGAGGAAGGCGACTCTCGCCTCAGCACCCACCAGGGTGATGCACGGCAGCCATTTTGCAGCAGAGCGCTCACTTGTGCATCAGCTGAGGTGGAGAGGGAGAGAACAATATTTTAGGCCATAAAACCAAGGGATAATAAGTCTCAGTGGAAAGTTGAAAGAGTCAAGTTAGAAACTGGAAAGTAGAGAGATTGGGGAGCCGCCCTGTTCCTCGCAAGGCCCATCATGAGATCATTAATGGCCTCAGGGAGCCAGGAGCATCATCTGAAAGATGAAAGCAGAGATGAAACTGTAGAAATCTCCTGAAAGGACATCGTTTTTAGTACAGTTTTATTCCACGCGTTGAATTTGGCTCTGTCCAGTCTCCATCATACCAAAGAAACAGACACTCAATAGATTCCTCAACAAAATAAGAGTCAGCAGTATGCCTTAAAGGCAATTTGCAGATGAGAGCGACACGCAAGGGACTGAATTTTCCATTATTCACGAGTTCAACACCCACTGAGCAAACACAGAGACAAACTCAGAAATGTCCTCTCGAACAAGAGCCCACGCCTTGGGCTCGCCGCCCTGACAAAAGTTCCACCAGCGGGAGTGGCACAATGCTTCTTTTTATCAGAGAAAACATACACCCCAATGCATACAAAATAAAAGCGCAAATGCCAACAACAGCAGCTACGCTGCAGTCAAAGTAATTAGCTAGAAAAAAAAAAAAAAAAAACCTTCAAGATTTTCATATCATGCGTCTGCTCCTGGTCAGAATGAGAGATAAAATGCAGAACGCCCCGGATGACTGGGAAGGATTAACTTTTCTTATATCCCAACTATTTAACATAATGGTGACGTGCCTGCAATCCCTGATACAAAGCCTTAGGTACGAGCAGCAGGGCAATGTGAATGCTAAATTAATGTGATTGCGCAGCATCAAAAAGCGAAAGGGTAATCTCTATGGGTGCACTTGGTGTGCGTGTAGAAGGCGTATCCTATTGATGTAAATTTTGTTGTTCGTTAACTTATTTACATTTAGTCTGCAGTTTTTGCATATCAATGAGAAGCTGAACACCTGGGATCTGATTGGTAGGGAAACAAGAGTGAAAATGTACGTGCTGTACTGTGATCCTGTCTTGACTTTCAATAAAAAAAAAAAAATAATAATAACAATATGCTCCAAAAAAAGTAAAATGGCCGCCTCTTACGGCAGCCTCTAAGGACGCTCGCTGCGGCAAGCTTTGAGCGAGCGGTGGACTGAAATGCGATAGGACGTTAGAGGTCTCTGGCCCCAAACTACCCCACGGGCTCCCTCAGATGCGAGGGCTTTTCAGGTCAACAACGCAGGAAACCACAACCCAGCCCCCCTGACCTCCGCATTAGCGACGAAGATGGGAATTATAGAGACGGAAAATCGACACCCCTGGGGGCTCTCTCCCTGACGCACAGAAGTAAGATGCCCAGCAGAGCATGATGGAAGCGAAGCACTCGCGTTAGCTGGCCGCTAAAATGGCTACAGAGGAAATAAGCGTTTCTGGTCTGTTTTGAAAAAGTAGGACATTTGATGATGCCCTACACAAGAGTCCCATAACATAAAGCCATTCACCCCCCCCCCACGGGCCACTCTCCAAAGTGCCCCCAAGGAACACCCCATGAAGGTTAGTCCAATGAAGATCATCTCAAATGCACCAGTGTTGGGAAACGAAGGCCTATTTCTCCACCAGCATTAGCATTTACATGCGGGCTCCAGTTAGCTCTGCCCCTGTACGCTACGACTCCAGGGACCAGAGAGGCCGAAGCATCCATGATTGTCGCATCAATCCAGGAAAAACACCCGGCCGCAAAGGAGACAGAATTGGGACATACAAAGCTATCAGAGTGAATGTGGTTTTGCGTACATCAAAAGCACAATCCAGTTTAAAGCTGAAGAGCCACTGCTCAATTTCAGCTGCTATTTAATGAAAGAAAAAAGAACATGGCGAAAAAAGACAGGCCACGTCCGTTTCTATAGAAATGTGTATTTTAAATGAATTATACATGAGAAACTAATGAACATAACAGGAGCTTATTTAAGATCATCAAAATAACAGCGTAGGTTATCGTTTCCATTGATGTAAATTGGTTATCCATCATTAAAAACAAAGAACAAAAAAATATGATTTAGTTAAATTTAAAGTTCTATTTCAGGTAATGGAGATGTCCAAATTCTCAGCTGCTGCTTTTGGGGAAGTGATGGTATCTCCTGCTGTTAACAGTTTTACTTTATTGTTCTCTTATTCTTTTGATTAGCCATCCAAGAGGATTGAAGCCAGCACGGCTAATCTGCTTCAAATGCCGCTACATGACATCTGATGAAAAATTTAGCTCTCACTCTCGGCCTTCCATATTTAATCTCCTCACCTCTCTGGCTGGAGGTTAATGTCACCCTGGATGTCTAGCTGTGGCGACTGACTAAACCCCCAAGAGTGGCGCTAAATTTAGGGGCGAGGTTACCCAGTCAGGAGTGTTGACTGAAACCGCCGACTCCCCTTTGCCAATTGACTATATTTGAAGGGAATAACCTGAGCGCATACCGTGGAACCCCTTTTATCCAAACCCAGAAGAAAATTGGAAATTAACATGCAGTGACACAGTGGAAGAAAAAAATTGGAACTTCAGCTAAATATGGCAGGGGAGCAAGTCACGATGCTTTGAGCAGGGCCAAAAAAATAGACAACGCAAACTTGAGAGCCAAAAATGTAACAGCTCCATCACAGTTAAGTGCCCGGCAAGATCTGTTCCCAAGAGTTACAGTCGAAATATCATCTGTGAGTTCATGCCCCCCCCAAAAAACTCATCAAAAAATATATTCCCAAGTTGATTTCAACCTAAGGTAGGCAATTTCAGAAAAGCGATTGCTGATTTTAAGGAGACAGCGGTAGCCTCATTTTCAAATTGTGCCTTAAAATGTTAATGGTAGAAACCAACTTGAATCATTAGTGAGCTAATGACCCGGTTTGCATCATCTCCTCTGATACTTTCTGGCTTGCTTCTGGAAACATGGTCGCTTATTTGTCAAAAGAAATCTGACCAAACAAATTATAACCTTCAGTTATGACTACGGTACTAGACATGTTTAGATAGCCTATGGTTTCTCACAAGGTTTAAAGTATTGATTTCACGTTTTAAATCTGTGTGTAGTAAAAACAGCCAACACCAGATATTTTGATATTGTTTATGAAGCCAAAATCATCTTCTGCTTTGCTTAACAGCCATGGGCCCATGGCTGACAGAACACATTAGTGAACACTTTGTTTAATCAAGCCAACGCTCAGAACCTGAGTAACGAACAGTGCTGAATTTATGTTCAAGGAGGAGTAAACAATACGATATTCAATAATTATTTGCAACCAAGTTGAAATTACTAAGCAGATTGATTTAAGAACAGCTGAAAATATACAGCCCATTTGTTTAATTTTTGCATAGCCAATCATTTCAATTTCCTTGACGACCATTGTCCCAATAGGGCTGAGATACAGGAGGTTCCAGCGTACATTTGACTGGTAGCTGACCACCATTACAGAACATAAGCAAAAATGCTTCCACCATCAGTGACTGACTCTGAACCTTTAAGTGACTTTCAAATTTTAAAGAAGTCATTTCACACTTAATTTTATTAAATTAAGGAGAGATGACCACACATTTTTCGCGCTCAAGCTCAGCGGTCTCCGCCAAAGCTCAACCAGAAGTGAGCAGAATCATCTTAAACCCATTTTAAGCATCATTTGACCTGTACTAAGCAATTTATTACCATATGCTCAGTAATATCAAATGGTTCAGAAATGTAGCTGGTACCCCCAGCACTCTGGAAATACAGTCATATGCCCTTAGCAAGAAGCACGGCAGGACCCCCTAAAGCGTGACTGCTAAAGTGAGTGGCAGCGATGACCTTTACTGATTAACAACCCCTTGGGAGGACGGTGGGGGTGAGAGTGTGGAGGTCTGACCTTATTGATTCCCTTAATTGAGAGCCCTGCGGTGGGGCCCCTGTCGAGACCCATGAAGAAGAAGACTATTAAAGTCCGTCCTCTGGAACGGTGTGAGTTCCTGCCCCTACTAGACTGCATGGTTTCTGAAACCGGCTCCATTACAAGCGCTAGTTCAGTGAGCGAGGACTCATTATGCCTGACTAATGGAATAAGGGTTAGGGGGGGTTCGGACTTGATGAGATTGACAGTCGTTCTGACCAGAATGTCTCCACGGCTGACGTGACGACTGGCCCGTCAGAAGAGTCTGAGCGGGAGGTGTCACAGGTAGCCCCCCACCACACTCCGGCTGTCTCAACGCCTCGCCGCCCATCTGATCGGTATTACGGCAGCGATGATGATGATTAACTGCGCTAACAAGTCCGCCGCCCACCTCCGCGATTAATCAGAGCCCTGACAACAACAACAACAACAAGGACGACGACGGCAGCTAAAAAGAATAAATAAAATCCTAAATGGAGCTCCATTTCACTGTCGAGTGGAGCCGAGTCCGTCGTTTCTTGGCGCTTTTCCTGATTCGGGGGGTGTTTGGAGTGCTTGAGCAAACAGCACGGCGTACGCACATCTCCAGCGACGGCCGAGGGCTGACAGTCCATTCGTCACAGTTACACACAACATCAAACCGACCCCCCACCCCTCCCCCCTCGAAACGAAGTCCTGTAACTGTCAGAATGATGGAATGACAGAGCAGCCCCAGGGTGACCAGAAAACTGGACTGGGAGGGGGTATAGTCAATAACAACTTTAAACAGTGCACATACTCTGCAATACCCTTCAGAACAACTTGTGAAAGTCAGAGAGGTCAGTTACAGGCCGTTTGGTTCGCTGGTGTCACGACACAAACGTATAGGTCTCAGAATGACGTAGAGGTGATGTCGCCCTCTGTTTCGCCAGAGCTCGGAGAAGGCTGCACACTTTGACTTTCGACAGTAACTGCTGGACGCTGCCCTTCACCGTCAGCTGCTCTCTGAGCTCCCAGAAGGCTGTAAAATAACTGAACAAGTCTGCAAAATAAGGTCAATGCTGTCATTTTATCAAGCGCAATCGCCAAAGTTATAGGAACTTGGCTTGTGTACCAATGGCGAGCAGTCAAAATATTTGAAGTTTGCTCTGCCGGTTAAAGAGCTGATCTCAGGCACAAATTTAGAACAGATTTAAAACAAACTAAGACAAGATTTTATCCATGAAAATCATAATTAGCAATGGCATGCAAAGGGTCCAAGATGTCGTACTGGCTCAAGAGAAAAATGTTGCTAAAAACAAACAGTGACAGAGGAAGGCAGAGGTCAAAAATGGTTTGTTATCAAGTTTAACAGGCCCATACAAGATGCATATAGTCATTTAATGCACAGTTCTTAGAGGATATAACCCAATTCAATTCAATTCAATTCAATTCAATTCAATTCAATTTATTTGTATAGCGCTTTTCACAGAGACTGTCACAAAGACGCTTTACAGTGAGAGATTAAATAAATGAAAGGGCAGTGCCCAGCCTATTCCCCAATTCCTGTTAGACAATTCCGGTCCAAGCTATAGAAATCATTATATTATAACACATTGACGATTCTTTTGAAACAACACAAACTTCAATGTTACATAAGATGAAGAATTGTATTCATACAGTAGATAAATAGGGAGTCAAATCACATATGGCCTATTGATAAAACCAGCGATAACCATGCACTCGTAAATTAGAGTCAAAAATGTAGTAGACTGCAGTGCATGAAATACTATTGTAAATTGCTGCGGTGCATATTTGCTTTTCGAATTCGGGCATTAAAAATAAGGATTAGACTGGGGGATTGTGTAAGCGGAAGGTGATATCAGAGCAAAGAACTCAACGTCCTACACAGAATTTTCTCATTTTAATAACCCGCAGTCCAGAGAAAGCAGATTTGTCCTGGTTCTTATACCTTTAATCCTCTTTACTGCCAACTAAATGAGGAGCAACCAAGGCAGAAAATCATTTTTTACTCAGTACACTTCCAACAAAGGCACACATTTGGCTCTGGGGCCTGCAGTGCTCCGCCTTCAGAACAGAATGGAGACATGAAAGCGACCATTTGACTTCAGAGCCGTCGAATATTCCACAGCACCGATATTACAATGACTGATCAGAACAGAAACTTTTCCAGGATATGAACCAGCAGAGTTTCGTGACACCATAATCCTTATTTTATTATCCTTTGTTTTTGTGTTTTGAGCGGAGCATGACTATGAATTGATTAGTGGAAACTACATCCTGTTGATACGAGTGATTTTTTTTTTTTTAGTCCTGAGCAGGAAGAGAGGGGTGCGAAAGTGCGAAAGCACGTTCGTGTGCGTTCCCCCGTGTGAATCGCTCTCTTCTACCGAGGCTCCGAATGCAGGCTCCCGGCTCTGCAATCCTCGGCGGGCACGTTGCTGACATCAATCAAAATCAATTATTCAGCACTTCCTTCTCCCTCGCAATACTGCGGAACATAATTCTCCAGGCCAAAACTAAATTCAGCCGAGAATGTGTTCGGTGTGCACAGCGGCTGCCGGTCTCCCTCTGCTCCCGTTTCCAGGAGACTGCGTCCTTTCCCAGCGCACAAAACGCACACGCAACGTTTTCTTCCCCGGCTCACCCGCTAAGCGTGACGTTAATCTGAAAACAGTTCCCCGTCCAGGTCGCCACTGCATGAGGGCCATCGTGAGAGGGACAAAGGACCCGCCCACAATCAAGGAGGGACCAGAAGAAGCCCAAAAATAGGCCACTTGAGTTGGGGAGGGAAGGCAATCTTGATTTTTCTCTCATCAAAAATATGTCAATGAATCTTAACTGAGGGAGTTTGAATTTATTCACATAACAACTAGATAGGGCAATATATCAATACTTCACTGATACTGAGATACAAGATGGGATATTGCTTGGAATTTTTGGTATTGTAAGATGGGATATTGTCCGGAATTTGGATATTGTAATGTTTTGATATGATATAAAGGTAGTCTTTCAGGTTATAAAGGCTGTATTACAGAAAAGAAATGCATTTTTTTGCGCTAATAGACTGCTCCAGCTGTTGCCTTAGCCTACGTATTCATTATATCAACATATGTAATAACTGTTCATCCAAAATTGCATTGTGTTAATATTTCATTAAACTACAGTTATCCCGACATTATTGCAATAATATTGATTTTGAGGTATTCGCTCAAAAATATTGTGACATTTGATTTTGACCACATCGCCAAGCCGTACACCTACACTCTACACTAATGGATGGTAAAACATAAATAAATAAAATAAAAATGAAAAAAAGGTCGTCTAGAGGATATGACCAAATGTCAGATTTAGATATCACCTAGAAAAGGGTAGAGATTCCACCTTTTCAAAAGGTGAATGTCTTTTGTTGGTCTCTTGCCCTGGGAACTTCTTTACAAGAAGGAAGGACCCTTTCAGATCAGACAGCCCAGGCAGCAGGTCCAATCAGAAAGGCCTGCATCCCTGACCAATCACTGAACACCAACCACTCTGTGTTGCCCACAGGTCCTGCCTCCCACAGTTGTCCTACTCCTAAGGAAACTGCCTCAAGTGAACCTAAAACCTCCAAGCTACCTTAAATGAACAGTGACAGACTGGGTCGGGGGGGGGGGGGGGGAGGGGGGTTTAAGTATCGTTCTGTTGTGCAAAATGGCCTCTGATCTCAGGAATAACCATCAGGCTAACACCCCCCGGCAGGCACAAGATTTCTTTTTTCCCCCTCAAGGTAAGTACAAACTCGAGGTCATCTTTTGCCGTCGACACCCGACAGCCCTGTTAAGGTCAGCGATGACCCCGCTGCATCCCCGCCAGAATCGCCCTACATCCAGGGAGAGCCACAATGCGCCAATAAACTTCACCCCCAAAATCAAACGGAGCTCCTCCGCGGCGCACTGCAGTTTACCGTTATGGGCCCACAAAATCCGCCGTTACACCTGCGTCCCTTTAGTGGCCACTCGGGGCACTGAGGAGCGACAGATGATGGAGGTTTTTCTGAGGATTTAGCACCAGAATTACACTGGGATTGGCAGAGGACTCAAGTTCCTATTCAATCAATAACTAAATCCAAACAGCAGAGAATGAGGGCCTAATCTCTGCTCTGCAAAACTCAGAACAACCCTATAATGCACTCTGAAGACAAACCCAAACACCAAACAGGGCGGGCCGCAAACATCGGAAACTCAAACCCAAACCGTGTGACCGCAAATGCTAATAAACGGGTCACTTTTTTATGACTCATTAACAGTGAATAGACTCCAATGACATTTGCCCCCCGAATTGCGTTCATAACCAGGATGCACAAAGGGTTTCTCAGGGAAAAGGAACATTGCTCATAGAACCAAAGAACAAAATATTTTTAAATGACTAAAATACTGAGGAAAAAAATTATGTGCAATAATTTCCAGAGTATAAAAAAAGCTAACAGGAAGAGACCGTCTGCCCCGAATATAAACAGACGACTTCATTTTGTAAACATACTTCAGTTTTTATGCATGAACTCTCTTTTTGCATTCTGTTTTTATTTTGCACAAGCATTCAGTCACTGTGAAAAACATAGAAAAAACCATCAAGAGCCCTCTGCACTCCCGACTCCACCGCTGACCCTCAATCGTTTCTGGGACACAGTAAAGACCCCGAAATTCTGACCGGAGGCCAATGTTTACGTCATTTGAGGAAAATAATGAACAATGTACATGCATCTGGGGTGACACATGGGGCTGCTCATAAATTTGGTAACCATGGGCTGAACCCAAGACTCCCGGATAAACAAGAGAGACCATCGCCCTCGGAGTCTGCCGAGGACCAGCGAGAGATTACACAGCGCTGCGAGATGTCTGAACGGCCTGCTGAGTTCAGCACGTCTGAAACACGTTCACAAGCGCCAATGGCGTAACTGTTTAAAAACCCAAAACTAAAACTCAAAACCGAGCACTCAGACGCCCAGCTTTATAAAGTCATCCCCACAGGACACATTCCGGAACATTTTATTGCAGGCGAGAGGAACAGAAACTCTCATGCTTATTCACAATATCCAAAAATATTCCATCAAAATCCTCGGAGAACCATCTCCAGTCTTCTGTCTGAGGAAAAAAAATAAATAAATAAACTTCCAGTCTTCATATTGCCGGTACAATTTCTAAATGTGTAGATCTAAATGTCACAGATATCAATTTTGCTCTTCACTGAAGTGATATCATCAGGCGTCCTTCTTGAGAAGATGCTGAACAAAACAAAAAAAAAAAAATCATTAAGATCAGATGCCGCTGGCGACGAAACGAAAAGAGACTGGTTCGGACGAGATGAGTCGGATTACCTTCAAGACTGTCATAACTGCACGGGGCGTGCGCTCACACATTTAATGAGAGTAAAAAACCGCTGATGATCTCACACTGTCCCTGAACGTACAGGAGGACAGAGCAGATGCATTAGTGACTTGTGCATCATTACAAGCTAACGCCAAACAAGCCAAGCTGACAGGAGGCTGATTCAACACAAAGATGAGCAGTAAAATTATGTTCCAGTCACCTCCTACTCAGCAACTTGCCAATAATCACTTCTCAATTATCTCGCCTTGATTTTCCTCATTACGCAAACGACTAGTGCACAGTTTATCACCAGGATACCACAAGTATACACGCGTAACACCGAAAATCCCTTCTTACATTTATAACAACAATCTGCGAATGGTCCGCACATTATAGGCTATAATAAGTTTAGACTACAATAAATGTAAAAGAACAGTTCTACTGCAAACAGATTATTGCTTAGTTCTAAGCTTGCCTGACCATATTGTTGAGGCAGAAACCTTGGGAATTTTCTAGAGCAGGCTTGACTTAAAGCTAGATACCATTAAGTCATTGAGTATCTGAAGTGATATATTCACAATAGTATAAAGAAACTGGCAAACCTAGTTGGGCTGAACTGCCTATTCTCGCCACTCATGTTATGTTATGCTATGTCTATAATTATAAAAACAGACCAAAATGAAAACACAAATCATAAATTTGTGAATACAAAATCAATGTAAGGACACTGGCAAAAACTCTACGCTCTGAAATGATGTTTAAAATGTGTTGATGTTTCATGGGCAGTGACTTTTGAATGTTTGCTATGAGAAATGTACTGAAGTACAATCAGTCAGACTGCTACGATGCTTCTGACAGGATTTTGATATCTAACAGTAGACTAATGAGGATGGCAGTATGTCCCCTGGAGCCAAAATGCAGCAAGTGAAAATTGAACATTCAAGGAAACCTAATCCAGGAATGGGCCTTCGTGTAGGTACTGTGTACCATGTAAGTACTGCGTTCTGAACACTTAAATCCAAGAAATAAGGAATTCTAAACAAAAGATTAAAAAACAGCAGCATCAGCCAATCAAGGGCCATCAGTGATGTTTTGAGAAATCCACACAAATAAGCGCGTATAAAAATGCTTCATATGCAAGTAATAAATTACAACAGGCTTTGAGCATTAATATCTCCCCAGCTCTAAATTGGTGCCGAAGTGACAAAGTAACCGTAGTTCCACTTGTCCTCATTTGCCATCTTTTCAAGGAATATGTCAGGGTATGAGCGATATTTAACAATCACGCAACCGTTTTGTCCCATAGACCATGCAAACCATTAACATAAACGACAGACATCAAGGCCGAGGAATAGAGGTGACATTGTTCGAGGAGCCATCACTTGTCCCAGCAATGAAATTCACAAGGGCAGCAATTGTTGGCTTACTTACTGAAAGCCGTATATTTGTTTATTGTGCGCCTGAGCACCTCTGAGCGCAAAGGTAATTAATGGCGGGCTGATGTTCAGATTCGCATTTATCACTTGATCACATTTACACAGGATTGCAAGCGAGGTGCGTCCCAGTGATCGAAGGTTTTCGGCACATCACCTTTCAATTTCCCTTCTCTCTGACATTAATAATACAAAAGCTTGCCCATCGCGATTCTTCCAGTTAAATCGTTCACTTCGGGAAATAACACGGCCCTTCCAGTTCATTATTTAAAATAGATCGAGAGGACGCAGTAAAATCAAATGAATGCAGAATAAGTCAAATGTGTCACAGCCTTCAGCGCGCAAGTAAAAACAGAAGTCAGACAATAACATGAACGCAATGCCGAGGCTACCAGATTGAATTTTCTTTTCGACTGCATACATTTTCTAAAGGTTTTAGTACCACCTGCTGGTTGTGACTAAATGTGGAGTAAGGCATGCTGGTACTGCCCACAGGCTAAAAGAGGCCTTTCTGTGCGATTTCTCCTGCTCCGGTCTTACAGGGCCTACTGCCAAATTCAGTCGTTTGAACACGGAATCAACTGAATTGAATGAAACTGAATAAAAGAACCTACTCATCCATTCCGGATTATAAATCTTCGTCAGCAGCAGATAAAAAATGGGAAATATAAGGATCTGTCTTCATAAAAAAACGAAGGGCGTTTCTTTTTTTTCCTTTTTAAGGCTTTCTGCACAAAAGTCTATGAGTCACCAAAATTAATGACGAAAGAATAAAAATTTCAAAGGTAAACTAGCTTAACAGCTTCTCTGTCCAAGTTTTTTTTTCTTATTTATCTTTCAATACCTATTTTTGTCAGAAGAGCAGTAACGGCGCTCCCTACTATCCGAAAGTAAAAAACACTGATGGCCTGAATATCTTGTCAATGTCGGGGGCAGCAAAATAGCAGGGAAGTGGGTGAGTGCTGAGTAAGTGCCGATCATAGAACACAAGTCATGAAAGTTCAACTTTTTTTGGCCAGAGGACTAATATTCGTAGATACGTATTGACAGTCCCCCATTGTTTGGCCAGAGGACTGATATCTTTTTGTTGCCGAATACATGTTTTGCTCACATGGCCCGGCCCATGTGCTTATCAATCTCACCAATATGGACTAAGGACAACTGCACCCGCGTGTGTAACTGCCACGGGCAGATTGCAGGAACTCCATGGACCAGGGCAGCCTGGCTGGGAGCACCTTGCCAGATGACGCCCAGCCCAGAGCTGGCACTGCACATTTCCTACAGGACTCTAGGCCACTTAGCATCGGCTGCCACTTGGTCGGGACATGATTCCACTACCCCTGGGTGCTACTGCGGCGCCAAGTAACGGGTCCTTCGGTGGGTCGTACCACCACAGAGACTGAAACACAGCCTTATCCTCCGCCCATACGCTGATCTTAAGCAACGCCTCCTTATGCAACAATACGGAAGACTTACCTTTTACGGTTCTCAGCATTATGAGCAGTCCCCAGCAAAGTTAGCTCCCCCCAGCCAATGCACACTTGTTCCAATGTTCCTGCCGTGCTCAGAAGCAATGCAGGAAATCTGTTATGTGACAAAGTTCTGCTTTCATATCACTGTGGATGGTTTGAATGTCATTAAATTCCTTTTCTTTTAACTTAATTTTGAAATTTCAGAGCAGAAAAAAATTTGCATAGGTGTGAAGGCAATGGGTTATGATGACAAACCAGTGACCATTCCCCACAGCTCGTTACATCCAACTTCCTAGCTTCTCCATGAAGCAGCTCTTGCTGCACACATTGTTTTCCATTTTGGTCCATTTTTATCATGGCAGCAGCTGGCGAGCGATACGACGGTCTTTGAACGCTCTTAAGGCAACACTGGCATAAGATCTGAATAAAAGGTCTGTCCGCGAGTGCGATCATTATTTTTAATTTGTACACCACCTCCGTGAAGCTTGCTACCTCATTACTGGCGCCTGAAACAGCGGACATCTTACAGGCGTTTGATCACACAACGCGCATCCATCACATCTCTGTGAATCTAAACTGTCCACCAGGAGATGCGTTGTGCATTTCAATGCAATTTTAACATTAGGCAGAAGAGAAAAACTCCGTAATCGCATTAGCTACACACGGAGGATGTTGAACTTTCATGTACAAAGACTGATCTCGACAGAGCCAATTTAGCTCAGCTCAGACGATAAATATACAATGAAAACAGGAAATTTCTCCCATCTACATGCCGTTTCCACAATGCATGAGACAGAGAAAGGAAGAAAGAGCAGGAGAGATAGAGGGGAGAAATCGAGAGAGAGAGAACGGAACACTGAGAGACGTGTCTGAAAACACTTCAGACCAAGTGATCGCTTCTTAGTCTGAAAAGATCATTCTTAATGCCAGGTTCCAACTATCACAATTCGTGGCGCAATTGAAATCGCGGTCTTAATCGTGGAGTAGTCGTGGTGATCCTATCAGATCTCATCAGATCTTGACGTCAGTCGTGGCAATCGTGTTGATCGTAGAAAAGTTTTAGACGATTCAAAAATTTCCTAGGATCAACACGATTAATTGTCAGTTGTGATCATCCCATCACCTGGTATCCAAACCTGAAATTTTAAAGCGCTTTTTCACACCAAGAAAGCGAATTTTTCGCATGACAGATTACGTTCAAAGTCAATGCAAAGGAGTTTAATGCACGCAAAAACGCGTGTATTCACGCTTTGCATTGACTTTGAACGAATCTGTCATGTAAAAAAATTCGCTTTCAAGGTCCGTGAAAGAAGCTTTCAGAGAAGTTCCACGATCAGCTACGAATGGCCAATCATGGCGTTCGTAACGGAGCACACGACAGTGGGAACTAAGCATTAAATAACAGCAATCTCCTTCAAACATATATTCAGAGAGGTTACAGCAGCACTGGGACAAATGCAATAAACAATCCAAATTAGCTACATAACTGACTATTTACTAGCAAACTATTTGTACAAGTGAGGGGGAAATGGGGGGGGGGGGGATTTCCTCTCTGCCCCTAACAACAACAAAGGTTTCACCTTGAGAGAAAACATTCTTACCTTTCTTATCATCTGAGCTTTTAAACACTCAAATATTAGCAGAACCCTTAAAACAATTGAAAATTTTCTCTAAACTCTCAACAATTCCCCAGCCTCACCCACAAGCTCAAAACGGGAGGTGCGCATCAGGCACAAGCAATTGAGCAGCGCAGTCAACCATTCATTTTGCTTTGTGAATCTAAATCCAATATCCCTGCTCTGTATCAGGAACGGCAGAAGGCAGCTCAGAGACCCAGAATAATTACGCTCATGATGGTCCTATGTGGCAAAAACCCATGTACACGCAAGTGCAGCCAATTCACCCCATCCCAGAGGTGTCCCGTTTCAAACAGGTTGGGGGAGGTCCACTCGACGGTATTCTGGACAAAACCTGTCGTCTCCACAGCAGAATTACTCTAAATTTTTTCTGAATTCCACAAAGAAAGGATGAGTTGTTTAACTTTTGACTTCAACATTAATCAACTATGTATAAGTAACTAAAAAGGCCAAATTACCCAGAAATGGACAGAGATTTCAAAACTAACATTGTGAACCAAAAATATGCAATCCTCTGATGTGGTCACTGCAACGGAATTGTTTTTATTTGTCATTCAAATCAGATTAAAATCTGAAGTATTCAAAGTATTGCTATGTATAAACTTCTGAGTAAACTTTAACCTGACATAAACCCTTTTTTGGCATTGCACCTGTAGTTTCCACACCACACCATCCAAAATACTTTGATAAGATCCGAAACAAGGTGGTCATTCCGTCGCAAGTGCATCATCACGGGCCAGATCCATGCATCAGAGAAAAGCGGCTTCTTCAGATGGAAACTTAAGGCCGATATTCAGACCAATGACCAGGTGCGGTTTGCCAGCTGAGGAAATATTTACAGTAACTGTGTAAACAAGGAGTCAGATAAACAGCTATATTGTATGGCAGCCGACAACATCGGACCTCCAAACCAGATCGCCCATTTCACAAGGCGAAGAGATCATAAAGTACACTGCCAGTCCAGGATTTATAACTGAAAGCAACACCACACAATTTCGCATTTGGCAAGATTTTCTGGAATACCTTTGCAAGTGGGCGCAATGTGCCACCCAAAAGATGCTCTTTTTCCATCAAGTGGACGAGTGTATTGCGGGCTCACTTCACAGCTATGGGAGGCATCTGGTAGTACAAAGACAGCTAAAGTGGGATGAAATACAGACAGATGCCTATAACTGAACTCCTTTAGTGGTGTAAGTGGGCAAGTCTTCAAGCGTTCACATTTCCCATTATGCCAACAAATATCAGACGAAATGTGTTCGCTGAAAATGACTCATCTCTGACAAACACACCTGTCAAAACAGACTTGGTGATGGTAACTCCTTAAATGAATATATTACCCAAACACAGCTGTCACAACTTACACATGCATATGCAAACATGCATACATAAATAAAACAAGAAGACATTGTTATCAAAATCCCCCGCCAACATGGAATCTAGTTTTCATAGCCAATCAAGGCCATGACTAGTAACAAGCACACAACATTTCATTGATCTAGGTAAAGCAGTTCCTGAAAAAAACAAAACTTGTCCCTACTAAGCAAGACGGACAGACAGATGGATGGAGGGACAGACGAGCGCCATTGCAATATACCCCCTCCACTTTGTGCTCGCGGTGGGTGATAATAACATAACAAAAACAAATGATATGAATAACAAGAGGCCTGTCGGCCTAGAGAGCTCCGCTGAGGACGAGTGAAATGTCTAT
Organism: Gymnothorax javanicus; assembly: GCA_029692085.1. Taxonomy (NCBI): domain Eukaryota; kingdom Metazoa; phylum Chordata; class Actinopteri; order Anguilliformes; family Muraenidae; genus Gymnothorax; species Gymnothorax javanicus. The sequence continues at coordinate 39,284,619 of CM056209.1, forward strand.
GTCAAAACTTAATTTCAGAAATCCTTGAAAACTATTGCAATATTAATGCATATGACACATTTGATAACCAGAATATGCTGTGAACCAGTTTGGTGCCTCAATTTATGTAGTAGAACAATAGAACCACACTGCAAATTGCAATCATTTATTTCAATCATCTTACCACCAAGCAATACAAACAACCAACAAATACCCTTCCCCCAGTACATCACAAATACAGCAGTCACAATCCTTCTAACACTGTCATAGGACAATATGATGCGGAACAATGTGATCCAGAACAATTAATCCGGAACGATGATCCGGAACAACATGATCCAGAACAATGATCCGGAACAATGTGATCCAGAACAATGAGGAAAAACAAGATGCAGAATAACATGATCCGGAACAATATGATCCAGAACAACATGATCCAGAACAATATGATCGTCAACTTTTCACTTCAAATTTGAATATCTGTATGGGGGAGGGGGGGTTTGTTGGTTGTTAGATTTGCTTGCTGGTAAGATGATTGAAATAAATGATTGCAATTTGCAGTGTGGTTCTATTGTTCTACTACATAAATTGAGACACCAAACTGGTTAACAGCATATTTTGGTTACCAAATGTGTCATATGTGTTCATATTGCAGTAGTTTTCAAGGATTTATGAAATTAAATTATGACATAGACATTTTAGTCATCCTCAGCGGAGCTCTCTAGGCCGACAGGCCTCTTGTCGAGATATTAATGAAAGACTGAAAAAATTAGCACAAACACTGGTTTTCTAAGTCCTAAATGCTGAATTTCTCAAAAACCGGGACGTAGAATTTTCTCATTTTTGCAGGGGATCATCAGAGCATCATACCGAAGGCTCACAACAAATTAGACAAAAAGTAATCAGACAGTTTTTGAGATATTAATGAAAGACTGAAAAAATGAGCACAGACACTGATTTTCTAAGTCCAAAATACTGAATTTCTCAAAAACCGGGACGCAGAATTTTCTAATTTTCGCAGTGAATATTCAGAATATTATAAGGAAGGCTCGCACCAAATTAGAAAAAAAGTTGTCAGACAGTTTTTGAGATATTCAAATTTGACGTGAAAAGTTGACGCCGACCGGCCGGCTGGACGGACGGACAGACAGATGGACGGACGGGCGGACGGACGCCGGACGACTTGGCATTAGAAAAGCTCCGCTGACTGCTGACTATCGTCACAGTGGAGCTAAAAAGGGAGACAACCTAAAATCTGACCTAAATTTGTCTAACAAGGACCTTCACCCATGCAGCAACCTTACTCATTTGTCATTGTTAATGACTTCAGGAGGTGATGGCACCATAATTTATTTCAAATGTAACAATTTGTTGCCATTGGAAACTACGGCAGCTGATACTCACGTTCTACAATCCGAAGAATCTCCTTTTCATGTAAGCAAACAGAAGATTTTTATTTTTTCCAGTCTGAACTTTCATCGCACCAATCAGAGGAGTAGAGGGCAGGACACCCCACTGAAAAGATTTCTTCCTGCCAGTCTCAGTTGAACAAAGTATTACTTTATCTATCGAGATAACACTAGCGAGCTACCTATCCTGTGAAAAAGAACGAAAACAACCAAGTGACTGCTGCTCGTAGCTTGCTTGTGCCTGCAAGCAAACATTTGCTAACTTTAGCAAGCAATCAGGTCCCAGTGTCAGGTCCCATGCCACGTTTCATGTTGTAAAACTAAACGCGACTGATTAATACCACAATACAACTGTATATCCAGTCAACCATAAATGATGCGTCAAAAATAAGACTCTCAACATATCTTTGTGTAAATTGCATATTTATGCAACCTCAGTTTTAAAGAAGTTGGCATATAATGAAAATTTCAGTCCATTCACCCTCTAATATGTTAAAAACACCACACAACCCAGTATTTCTTGCTTTAACAAGGAATTTCAATTATTCATTGAAAACATGCACTGATTTCAAATCTAATGACTGCAACAGACTCCAAAAAAGTTGGTAGAGGGATCAATCAGAAATGATACTAAAGTGACAAGTTGCAGTAATTAAATGATGTGAGAGAGGTGATTTTACCTCGGTGAGATAATCATGTTATAGCACGAAAGGAACCACCATAAAGGCCTAGACCCTCAAGAGCAAAGATGGGTCAAGGCTTGCCACAACTACGCAAGCTTATAATCCATCTCTTTGACAACAATACTCCCTAAAGGCAAATTGGTAGAGTTTTGGGCATTTCAACCTCTACAGTGTGTAATATAATTTAAAAAATGGAAGGAATTAGGTCAAATCTCCAAACGTGAAGGCCATAAACAACTTCTGAATGCGCGTCATCTCCGATCCCTCAGATGTCAATGTCTAAAGAACGGTCATCCACTGCTGTATCCACGGAGGACAGTTGAAGCTTTACTATGCAAAGCTGAAAGCCATAGATCAACACTGCCCCAAACCTGCTTTCTTCCCGGTGCCTTCAGAGATGGACAACAGCACTGCGGAAGCACGTTTTACAGTCTGAAAAGTCAATATTTAAAGTGGTTTTTGGAGAAAAAAATACAGCCGACGTGCTCTCCAGACCAAAGACAACAGAGACAACCCAGATGTTATCAGTGTCAGGACCGAAAGCCAGCATCTGTCATGGCATTGGGGGCATGTCTGAGCGCATGGCATGGGTGAACTGCACATGTGCAGAGCGCTATTCCACTTACCATTCTCAATCAAACCATTCCAGTGAATTAAAAGTTTACATATACTAATGTACAACCCCAATTCCAAAACAGTTGGGACGAAGTGTAAATTGTGAATAAAATCAAAATGCAATGACTTACAGATCAGATGAGCCAATATGTTATTTACAATAGAACATAAATAACATTTCAAATGTTGAAACTGGGACATGTTACATTTTTATCCACAAAATGAGCTTATTTCAAATTTTCTGGCTGCAACAGGTCTCAAAAAAGTTGGGACACAGGCAAAAAAGGGCTGAAAAAGCAATTAATATATAAGAGAATCAGCTGAAAGAACAACTAGCAAGCAATTAAGTTAACTGGCATCAGGTGTGTAACATGATTGGCTATAAAAGGGATGTCTTAAAGAGGCTGAGTCTCTCAGAAGTAAAGACAGCCAGAGGCTCTCCAACCTGCGAAGGCTTGCGTAAAAAAATTGTGGAATACTTTAAAAATAGGACCAAGGGTCCTGTAGCTTACCGGCAAGCAGTCTTATAGCGATGATACAAGTCATGAAAATTTCATGTACAGTGTGACATTTGAATCAATGAAAATCAATGTCAAGGTCACCAAATAAAAGTTCACATAGATTTACAAGACCTTCTGTAATACAATCCTAAGCTCTGAAGCAGTTTTGGTGATACAAGTCATTAAAATATGTCAATAAGTATTCAATATGTCAATTGTGAACTTTAAAGGTCACAGAATGTCAAGTTGTGGTCAGCAAATGGACTTCATATATGACTTTCTAAATGTCTCTACACAAACCTTGGCACAATCTGTGACCATTTAGTTGGTACAAGTCATTGTAATTTCACTGTGGAGTTTGACCCGCAAAGGTCACTGACAGTCAAGTTGAATGTCACCAAATGAAAGTTCATATGTGACTTCCTAGATGTCAGTAACACAAACTTAGACTCCATCTGTGACCGTTTTAGTGATAGAAGTCATTGAATTTTCTCTAGGTCAAGTTAGACCTCTGAAGGTCAATATGAAGGTCACCAAATGAAAGTTCATACATGACTTCCTATACTTCTCCAATACAAACCTATACTCAATTTGTAACGATTTTGCTGATATAAGTCATTGAAATTTCACTGTATAGTTTGGCCGTTCAAGGTCACTGAAGGTCAAGTTCAAGGTCACCCAATGAAACTTCATACATGACTTCCTATATGGCCACAATACAAACCTAAGCTCTATCTGTAATAGTTTTTGTGGTAGAACTCATTGAAATTTCACTATGTGAAGTTTGACCATCGAAGGTCACTGAAGGTCAAGTTCAAGGCCACGAAATGAAAGTCCATGTATGACTTCCTATACATATCCAATACAAACCGAAACTATCTGTAACCATTCTGCTGATATAAGTCATTGAAATTTCACTGTGAAGTTTGGGAATTCAAGGTCACTGAAGGTCAAGTTCAAGGTCTCCCAATGAACCTTCATACATGACTTCTATATGCCCACAATACAAACCTAAGCTCTATCTGTAATAGTTTTGGTGATAGAAGTCATTGAAATTTCACTATGTGAAGTTTGACCTTCGAAGGTCGCCGAAGGTCAAGTTCAAGGCCACGAAATGAAAGTTCATACATGACTTCCTATATGTGTTCAATGCACATGTTCCCAATCTTCAATATTTTCAAGCCTAGAAACCTTTGAAAATTGTAACATTTTGCTTGACCTCAAGTTTGACCTTTCAAGGTCATCCGAGGTCAACTTTAACACAGCCAAAATATAGGTCATATATTACTTCCTATATGTCGATAATACAAACTTAATCTCTATCTGCAACCATTTGGCCTCCACAGGCCATCTTGCACATTCATAAAGTACAGCGCCCCCAATAGACCCAATTCCGTCGATTCAATCAAAATGGCGCTCGCACTGTACACTGACGGTACCAAGGTAAGTTGATTGCCTGATTTAGAAAAAAAAATTATCTCGCAGTTTTTGACAAATGATTTTTTAAAATTTCTCAGTCCTATCTTTAACATTGGAGCCAAAATTTCAAGGGCCCATAAAACAGACAAAAATGATTAAATCAAAAATCCGAGAAAAAAGTCTGGAGATATGGTCTAGTAGTATGTTATTGCAAATTTACACGGAAATTCATCAGGAAAAAAAAAAGAAAAATGTTCCGGATGACGGACGACGAACGCTGGACAACGGACGCCACACCACGACAATAGCTTATCGGCCCAAAGGGCCGGTAAGCTAAAAACAATGTTCCTCAGCGTCAAATTGCAAAGGCTTTGAAGGTCTCATCATCGACAGTGTATAACATCATCAAAAGATTCAGAGAAACTGGAAAAATCTCTGTGCGTAAGGGACAGGGCCGAAGACCTTTACTGGATGCTCGTGATCTTCGGGCCCTCAGACGCCACTGCATCACTCACCGGCAAGATTCTGTCATTGACATTACTAAATGGGCCCAGGAATACTTCAAAAACCACTGTCTGTAAACACAGTCCGCCGTGCCATCCACAGATGCCAACTAAAACTCTATCATGCAAAAAGGAAGCCATTGTTGAGCATGATCCAGAAGCGCTGCCGTGTTCTGTGGGCCAAGGCTCATTTAAAATGGACTGTAGTAAAGTGGCAAAGCGTCCTGTGGTCAGACGAGTCCAAATTTGACATTCTTGTTGGAAATCATGGGCGTCGTGTCCTCTGGGCTAAAGAAGAGAAAGACCACCCCTCCTGTTATCAGCGTTCAGTTCAAAAGCAGGCATCTCTGATGATATGGGGATGCATTAGTGCATATGGTGTGGGACACTTGCATGTTTAAAAAAGCACCATGAATGCTGAAAGGTATATAAAGGTTTTAGAGTAACATATGTTCCCCTCTTTCACCGATTGAGAACATTTGGCGCATAATTAAACGAAAAGTCAAAGGAGACCCAAAACTCTCCAGCAGCTGGAAGCCTGTATCAAAACAAGAGTGGGATCAAATTCCAATGGCTAAACTCAAGAAACTTGTCACTTCAATAACCACTCTGTGTTAAAAAGAGGGGATGCTAAACCATGGTAAACAGGCCCCTGTCCTGACTTTTTTGAGACCTGTAGCAACCATCAAATTGGAAATGAGCTCATTTTGTGGATAAAATTGTAAAATTTCTCAGTTTAAACATTTGCTATATTATCTCTGTTTTTTTGTGAATAAAATACTGGCTGGTGCGATTTGAAAGTCATTACGTTTTGATTTTATTCACAATTTACACTTCGTCCCAACTATTTTGAAATTGGGGTATTAACTTAGAACAGCTAAGAAAATTCCTGAATTATGTCAGGGCATTAGAAGCTTCTCATCAGCAAACTGACATCATTTGATTCAATTGGACGTGTGCCCCTCAGTGTATTTTAAAGCCTACCTTCAAACGCAAAGCCTCTTCGCTTGACTTCATGGGAAAATCACAAAAATAAATTAATAAATAATACTAAATCAGCCAAGACCTGTGGCCCTCCACCAGCCAAGTTAATCCTTGGACCAGTTTCCTGATGCCTGAAGGACCTTGTTCATCTGTACTAACAATAGTACGCCAGCATAAATACCATGGGACCACAGAGCCTTCATACCACTCAGGAAGGAGATGCGTTTTGCCCTCAAGAGATGGTGAGAAAAGGGCAAATCAATCCCAGAACAACAAAATCAAAGGCCCTTGTGAAGATGCTGGGGGGAACAGTTACAAAAGTATTTTTATGCACAGTAAAATGAGTCATATATCGATATAACAAGCAAGGCCGTCCGCAAGGACGAAACCACTGCTCTAACACTGCCATAAAAAGGCCAAACTGCCGTTTACAACTGCACCTGGGGACAAAGAGCTTACTTTCGGGAGAAATGTCCTCAGGCCTGACAAAACTGAAATTGAACTGTTTGACCATAATGGCCAATATTATGTTTGGAGGAAGAAGGAGAAGACCTGCAAGCCAGTGAAGACCATCCGAACTGCGAACCGTGAAGCACGGGGGTGTCAGCATCATGTCGTTGGGATGCTTTGTTTCGGGAGGGACTGGTGCATTTCATAAAATAGATGGTATTACAAGGAAGGAAAATTATGTTGATATCTTGAACCAACATCTCAAGACATCAGCCATGAAGCTAAAGCCTGGTCTCAACTGGATCTTCTAAATGGACAATGACCCCAAGCATACTCCCACAGTTAGTGGCATTAAAGGACAACAATGTCAAGGTACTGGGCTGGCCATCAAAAAAAAGTTTATCTCATTCCAACAGAAAATTTTGTGTGAGCCCACAAACCTGCCTCAGTTACGCCAGTTCTGACTGGAGGAATAGGTCATAATTCCAGCAAATGATAGTGGCAAGCCTGAGGAAGGCCATCATAAACATTTCACCCAACGGCAAACATCATTCTGCATGGATTGTAAGTGCATGACTGTGTAAACAAAGAGTGGGTGCTAGACAGGTCTGCCTCCAGTCCTAATCAGTCCAAATTGACATTGTATGGCACGTTAAAAAGCAAAATACATGGAAAAGTAGACCATGTACCATTCTGCAGCTGAAGGCCATGTATAATGTACGAATGGGGAAAATTTTTGTTTGCTTGACTTTTCTACTTAATGTCTTTAGGGCCCAAAAGCTTAATGAGCAGGACTAAAAGGCTTACAGATGTTGCACAGTGCTAAACAGCTGACATTGCCAACTTTTTTAGGCTCTACCCCAAACATCAGATTGTATATTTTCATTAGGTAATTAGACAGTCCGGTCAGCTGCAACCACATGGGTGTAGTCCCTGAAAGCCCGCTTCTCCCCTTTTTTGCACATTATTTGGCCAATAATGTCGCCATGGCAACCAAAATCGATAGGTGTTATAAATGAAGTATATCACATGTCCATTCCCAATATGAAAGTAATTGGTCCAAAATTGCAGCCTGTGCTGCTTTCACAAGGAAATCTCTATGTTTTGCCACTAATTTGAATATTATTCGGCCAATACTGCTGCCATGGCAACCAAAATCAATAAATGTCATACGTGAAGTACAACACATATCCATACCAACTATGAATGAAATTGGTCAAAAATTACAGCCTGTAGAGTGTCCACAAGAAAGTGTCTGCAGACGCGGACGTGGTGGTGGTGGAGACGACACACGTGAATCCATAGTAGCCACCCGACTTTGTCCAGGGCTACGATTATATTCACGGTAGAATATTTCATAATGTGTTGTATTGTTTTCAAAATGGTAGAGGGTTAATAGATCAAATCTGCCCTTTTTGATTTTTTTTACATTTTTTCATGATGCGCCATTTTTTTCTAAATTGCGATTGTATAAATGGCAATACAAATTTCACCAGTAGAATAATTTTGACTTCTGACCACTGTATTATAACCAACTTGAAAGTATAACATTTTTAATGCTTTTTGTTTTATCTACCCATTTTGTCCAGTGGACACCCTCTCCACCCCAGTCCTATCTTAACTCCTAAGACAACGGAAAATTCCCAAATACTTTTTCCTGTCAAGTCTACCTGTACAGTGGTCTCCACTGTATCAAACAGCCCAGAGGAGGTAGACTTTTAAAGGTCCCCTATTATGTCACCAGGTGCACCACCAATTAGTTATTACAAGCCATTTCAAAATCTTTCCCCTGTTGACATCACCTGGGGAAGAAACCAACCAGAGGCAAGAAGAATTGATCACCTTCAGCCAAGCAGTCAATCAGATTTCATTATTCTGACTGGTCACTCCCCCTTGTGATGTCAGGAAGGGGAGATTTTGAACTGGCTCCTAATGGCTAATTAGCTGAGCACCTGGTGGCATAATAGGGGCCCTTTAAGACCCAACAGTTTAGCTATAACATCCACCTTTTCCTCTTCAATGCTGTCATGTTGCCTACATTGCATTAAGACCTGCTCAGTATAAATCACACTTACCAGCTCTGTTAATACGCCCTGCACCAGGGGTGTCAAACTTGTCTGTAAAAGGGCCAAAGGGCAACAGGGTTTCAATCCAACCAAGCAAAAGGACACGTGATACAACCAATTTAATCAGCTGATCTCAGCCTCAAGGTGTGTTTCTGCTCCGTTGGAATGAAAACCTGCAGCACCGTGGCCTTTTCACAGGCCAGTTTGACACCCCTGCCCTTCCCCATCCTGCAGCCTTATTTTATCAGCCCACTTCTTTCTACCTTGTAACACCAACATTACTCTTTTGGCATTTTGCTCTGTTTACCTGCCAGGGCAGCACTCAATATGATAGACAGAACACCCACTTAAAAACATCCTATTCTTCAAAAGAGAGAGAGCGATACGCAGTGTATGGCCTTGAAATGATGGATTTATGGCTTTTTTTTGTCTTTTTCTTTTCTTTTTTTTGCAAAAACTTTAGAAACCTCCATTGAACCTCCCTTTGGACACAGCACAATATGGGTCTTTCAACAGGAAGACACCCTCACTTATTACCTTTTGTGAATGCTAAGTGCTTTTATCCAAGTATTTACAGCAGTCGAGCCAATGTAATCCATTCTTTTGGTAAGGGTATGAAGATATTTTGGCAGTGCGTTCTCAATATACATAGATCAGCAACAGTTAGTCCTGCTTCTGCAATGCCAAGTTGTCTCGAACAATTCCGTCTGCCTAAGAAATTTATGTCCTTATCAAGATTATTCTCCGCCACGCAGCGACATTTTCATGTCTTGCTCAACTAATTTCTCATTTGCCCGAGACAGTCGTTGATAACACTATCCATCCCACAAGTCCTCTCTGGCTCAGAGGTAATGAGGCACTGCCTTACCTTCTGGGGGCCCCTGCTGCAGATAGGATGGCAGCTCTTCAGTGTTGGTGACATCAGGGGATGAACCAGCCTCTGCTACCTCCTCAGTTTCTGAGTTGGGCCCCTGAAAAAAAAAAAAAAAGTATGCTGGTAGATTCAAATAGGACAACAATGCTTCAGAGGGAAATCGTTTTTTTTTTTTTTTTTTTTCTATTAAGCCACTTCAGGCTAAAATTACACAGAGAAATGCTGGATAGTAGCAGAAGCAATTCATAATTTGATCATGGACAGAAAAAATACCATTCAACTAGGTGCAGGTGTCTACAAAGTACTGGTTTAAAGTTGCTTGTTCACCATCAATAATGTCCAAGTAATGACATTGCACCTAAGCAGTGTAATTAAAAACAATCTTTTCACTCATAATGCTATTGGTCTTATCTTTACAATGAACAACAACAAGACCCATTCCAATAAGATATAAGCCAAATAATCCGCAAACTACTCAATTGCGATGTACATTACAAAGCATTCTGACTATGAGAAAATTACTATAATGTTCCCCAATGCGAAACGGTGGTTGTAAAGGAAAGTGGGAACAAAACAGAAGGATCGGTAAAAGATGTCAAACAAGCAGTATAAATAGAGATAAAGTTAAAGTGAGCCCGTTTAAGTCAATTTTTAATAAGTGAAAAAATGATTGAAGACCAAGTTAAAAATAGTAACTTCCAAAAGATATAGAATACATGATTAAATACTGAGCCAGCCGGATGCGCGGTCCATTTTGCAGCTGGCATTAAAACTGCAGACAGGATGTGATTGATATATCAAAGCTGCGTTTCCGATTTCAACGCTGTAACGCAAGCTTTTGCAAAAATACGGTAGATAAACTAGTAAAATGACACATCAGGTGGGATGTAACGTGAGCTTTTAATTGTAGTATCAGCCAGCTTGACTGGCGCTGCCTCATTGCTCAGTTGTTACCTGAATCGGAAGGAAGTAAGTTGGTTAAGACAGCGTAGCATTAGATAACAACTCGCGTGCCGAGCGATAACATTTTATCTGCATAACTGCCAGAAAATGTAATCGGCAAATGACGACACAAAATATAAGGGCCAATATTAGGCAGCTTACAGTGGCGAGCCGCTCGTGTCACCATAAACCGAAGACAATCTAGCAATGTAATACAGCCTACAAAAGGGCAAACAGCTTGACGTTTTGTTCCAAACAGCTGGCACGGGGGAGGGGGTATTCCTCTTGCTTCAATAAAAATAATGATGGCAATATTTTTTTACGACAACCACTCGTGATAATTACTTAATTAAAAGTCTTTTCCCCACATAGCAAGATTAGGATCATTCTGATTAGTATTCGCTACGACAGTCTAGTTGCCAGATAAAGCAATAGGCTAAAATTCCAACGAAAACAAACCCAGCCACCCACCGACTCACCTTCATCGCTGTAGTAGCAATTACAGAGGCTTTCTTATGTTCACTTGGCAGAGGCTAAAATTTCGAATGCAATGTCAGTGCAATGTTGGTGATTGATTTTGTTTAGCGACTTTGCTGCAGGAATACCTAGCCAGCTAGGAAGCTGTCAGGGATATATTTTCCTCACTTAATGAAACAGGAAATGACGTACGAATGTTTACTATTTGTTGAATTCTATGGTTGAGTTGATGTCCGTTAGTATTTGAGACGACAGAGGGCAGCAGATAGCCGCCAAAATACTCTCGGAAATTTTAGCCAGGTGGATGTTGGCAGAACTAGAACACTGAAATAAACCTAATTTGAATGTAATTTTTGAGCATAATAATAATAACCTTTTGAAGCACATTAGGAACATTCAGTATATTTACTCTAGATTTAACAGATTTTTATTATAATTATTATTTTTATTTTTATTTATTTTTTTTTCCGAGTTTCCTATCATTTGTGTCAACCAGGTCTGCAAGAACGAAACCGCAAATTCATATTTCAGCTCCCAGGGCGGTCAGTGGGCGTTTCCTGACATATTCTGGCCAGCCCGCCCACTGGAGTTAAATATAAGGAGGCTAACAAATGGGGAAATAAACATATATGAATGACATAAGTGTAAACAGAGAGGATTTGATGATACTGAAGTGAACCTTGGCTGCCAGGGAATCACTGCTTTTGACCAGGCAACCCGAGGATCTTAGAAACAGGGATGAATTCACTCAAGCTACCAAAGGTACACAGAAGAACTATCTTTAGATTGAAACTTCAGGATGAGTAATTGAGAATCTTTAGGTGGACTTGCTCATCATACCTGAGTTCCCCATAGGGGCGGAGAAAAGCCAAGAAGGTCCACTTACTGATCTCTTCTAAAGAAAAACCTAAACACAATCGTTGATGCTCCTTGGTAGCAGTGATGGGGTAGTTACTCTAAAAAAGTAATGCATTACACATTACTAGTGACTTTGTTAAAAAAGTAAACCCTTACTTTACTCAATTACTCACTGCTGAAAGTAAATAGTTACACTACTACTTACATTACTTTGGGATTACCCAGCACCATCATCTGAAATTCACCATAACTTAATTAATTAACCATATCATGTTAAAACCTGGCATATGCCCAGATCAGCACAAATCTTAGGAGGGCACACACAAGATCTCTCTTTCATGCTCTTTAATATGACAAAGCCAACAGCGAAGTTATAATTATCAGCCCAAACAGCACTTCACAGAAAAGTGAGTCAAGTACAAGGATACAGTACTGGCATAAACACGCATAAAAAAGGACGTTTAATTTGTATTTCTGCCCTCGATCTCAATTGCCGATATACTCAAAGAAGAAGAAGAAGAAGAATATTAGAAGAAGAAGAAGAAGAAGATGTTTTTCTGGCCTCCTGTCCTGCCAATAGTTCAAGAATTTAACTTGATAATTTATTTGTTAGTAACTGCAATGCGATTACTTCAATCGGGGTCCCCAATCTTTCCCAGAAAGGGCCAGTGAGTGTGCAGGCTTTCATTGCAACCATGCAGCCACACACCTCAGGCTACTAATCAAGCTTATTAGGAAAGAGTCCAGGGGTTGATTAGTAGTATCAGGTGTGAAATTGCTTGGTTGCAATGTAAGCCTACACTGACAAAGCCTGACTTAGGTTATCAAAGTAATGTGTTACATTACTGTATTACTGATAAATGTTATCTGATTACAGTAATTAGTTACTTTGTAATGCGTTACCTTCAACACTGCTTGGTAATGCCTGACAGAGCTGTCACACTTCTTTTAGCTGCTGCTCCAGCATTATTAACATAGGGAGCAATGTGGAAATTGCTCCCTATGTTAATGCCACAAATGTTTAATTTTGTATTGAAAGATAGAAATAAATAAAGTGAAGAAACGGGACATGGAGGTGTGTTAAGGACATTGTGAAATGGTGGCCATTTAGGGATTTTGTGGATAAATTATTATTGAAACCTAGGAGAAAACATTCCTTTTCAATTAATTATTAAAGCTGTGTGATAATGAAATAAGCCGGTACATAAATATCAGATACTGTGACCTACAAGACTCTAATTGTGCCTGCTGGAAATTAATCTCAGCATAGATTTGTGGCAGAACTGCAGCTGAAAAGAAGGACCTTTTTGAGTGACCTCTTACAATACCTTCTATTGGGCATAAAATTAAGCACAACAAAATTAATCAAATCAATTACAGAGGGGTTCCAAAGTGCATCAACATTAAATAATAAATTAATTGGATCCAAGAGGCCATTGTTTGCCATGTATGCACCTCCTGGAACATCTGAACATAAAAACCACAGGGTCCAGAAATTAATATGCTTTAAAAATCCATTCGTGGGGCTTTGCAAGGAAATTGGCCATTATATCAACTCTGAAACCCTGATAGACTTAAAACTGTGTGCTCTCCCGTAATGCAAACACGGTTGAGCTCTTGGGTGTCGAAAAGTATGCTCAAATTTTGGTGTCTCCAGCCACAAGTACGTATACACCACTTGCTCACTAGTCCGGACAGTCCCAAAATCGAAGCTGTTTGCAAACAATATGCGCATACCCTATGCCGACAGTACTGAAGAAGAAATTTACATCAGATGCACTGTGCATAAGCAGTGCCATAGCACGCACGCGATGGATATACCAGTTCCTTTAAAGGCCTGAATATACTTCAAAGCGGACGTGTACGTGAGCAGCTGCTGATAGTGGTTCTTGTTCACACTTTCTAGGGTCTGCTTGGACGACATGTTCTACGCTAAAGCGCCCTAGATTTGCCTTGTAGTGTAGCATAGTGGCTGCAGAGACGTCACAAAAAATTGGAGGCATGCAGAGGTCTGCACAGAGGCAACGCATACTCCCTCTGTAAATGAAATTTACATCCTGAGGACCCTAGCGGACTCTGGCGTACTCTCAGATGCAGAAAGTATAATTTCAGTTTAAGGGCCCAATTTTTCACAAAAGCCAACCCCTTGCCAAAAATGTAGTCAATGGCATGCCAGACGATGCACTAGGGGCGTGGTGATCGCATTTTTGGTATTTTTGTGGAAGCAGAAGTGCAACACACTCACGGCGCACCTCGACAATGGCTGGGATCAGACAGAATACATTATGAGTGTTTGAGGCCCGTGTTGAATTAATCAAATATTCTCTCTTCTGTCCACAGTGGCGCAGTGATTAGTGCTGTTGTCTCACAATAAGCCGGCTCTGGGTTTGAGCCCCAGCTGGGCAGAACCTTTACGCATTGAGTTTTCAGTCTTCCCTGTGCTTACATGGTTTTCCTCCAGATTCTCCTGTTTCCCCCACCCAACATGGACATGCTCGATGATAACACTCCTACTATTGCCCCTGACCAAGGCTCTGGCTTCAGAACTGGAGTTCGTCCCCCAGGTGCTGCTGCATTGTGGCTCTCCTCTGCCCCTGAAGTAACTAGGATGGGTCAAATGCAAAGGTGAAATTACCCCATGGGGTTCAATACAATTTATTTTATCAAAACCTATCTCATTTCAAATTATTTTGGTCATGGAGGAGTGCAGAGCAACTGTGAGAAAAAGTTTCTCCCAGGAGTAAACTGATGTCCTTTTGCAGAAAGTGTGATTATGGAAGAAGTTTTGTTCATGTTTCATTATTGTTAAAATACTTGTTATTTTGTAATGTGAGCCTGGGGCTTTTATTGGCTAGCTGGGAAGCAGCTGCTCTAACACCAGGCCCATCCAATCCAGTGTGCTCAGCAGCTTATTTCCCCCCTTATATGCCCCATGCAGACGAACAAACTGCAGCCACAGCACAACTGATGGTTCCATGGCTCACAGCAGCCAAAATGCCCAGGGCTTGCAGGGAAGAGCCAGTTGCAAGGAATGCAAGCTCAGCTAGCACTGTAACTGCGACCAGGAGCGCACAACGACTTTCAGAGTTGCCAACTATATCTGCTCGCAGACTTCCACCGTAAAGTACTAGGGTCAGAAACCTTGCTGGATTTTAAAGTCGTTCTATAGCCCCCTTTTTTTCCTCCGTTGTCTAAGGATGATGAATTCCTTTTACTTGAAGGTTACCCCAATAATTAAAAGTGCATCAGAATAAATAGGCTTATATTCCAACCTATTTAGCTCAGGCGGGTTTATAATCAGGTAGGTAATTTCAAGACAATGACAGTTTATTGCATTATTTGCTGGTTATGCAAATAGCCAGTTATTAATCTTTTAATGACAAGGATCGGACTCAGGACTCAGGCATTGACAGAGAATCAGTTCCCCAGGTTTGTTTAAGAGCTTTCCCGTAGTAAGATAATCCAGTTCAGAGCTGAACAGTACACCTGCAGCACAAGAGGGATAATCCAAAAAGAAGTCAGGGTACAGTCCAAAGGCCTTAAGCCAGATGGTTAGAAGGCCAGAGTAAGGGGAGATCAGATTCATGAACCTAAAACCAGCTGAAGCAAAAACCAGAGTGTCTCAATACACAAAGGAATAGGCAATCTCCTAAAGCAAAGGACAAAGCAGAATCTAAACTAGAAAAACTCACTAGGAAATACAAGGCTCGTCGTGAAGTCTAGCAAGGCAACAAACTCAAAAGGAAACAACTAAACTAAGTGTATGTAAAAGGGGAGAAAATAACAGATGAAGTCGTGAATACAAGTGTGTGGGAGCTGGGAAGTGTGACTAGGGGTGTGGCTACAAACAAGGGAACCAATGGAAAGTAATTAAACAGAGAGGAGAGAGTCAGTGTGGCAGTGAGGAGTAAAACCAAAGCACATGTATTTAAACGGGGGATGGAAATGACAACATGAAAATAAATACAATATTTAAAATAACAATAATAAACATAAGAATATACAAAAAATGCAACAAATACAAAAAAAAAATCAGAATTCAGAAACTGACATTTTAATCAAGCAATCAGTGAGAAGAATTTGAATTTATGCCCCCAATTGGTGCAGTCTATGTGTCGGGACATTTTCTGATGTAATTATGAAGCTACATGATTGATATGATGTATAAAACATGATGTGATACAATTTTTTCAGCCTCAAGGAGTGATATAATTTTCAAAACCAGTAATTGCAACTGTCAGAAAGTTGTTTGTGAGATTTTGGACCAGTATACCTCTAAAGACACGCCTCCTGCCATCCAGCTCACCAGTTTACCAACCCCAGAATGCTCATTGCTCATTATTGAATTATCACTTTATGATGCCTTTTAAATGCCATGCAGTAATGGTGCTGTTGGTCTTTTGCAAGACTGTTGCTGTATTTTGCGTATCATAAGCCTAACCATAACTAAGTGCCGCTTACCTTGAAGCACACTTTTATTTTTTTGTTTAAAGGAACCTCGTTCCATTTTCTTTGATTGTATAATACGTAATCGAGAGCTGTATTTCCATCTGTCTTTTGGAACCTCAATTCCTTTACTTTTCGCGTTGATTGCAACGCTGGTGCCTGCTGCACAGCTGTGCGGGCATAATAAAAAGCTCAAATCAATCCGTGCACCTGAGTCCAGTCTACCACTTCCTGTCAGTCACTGTGCACTGGACACAAGACATTACAATACCTTGACGAAAGTTCCAAAATGCAAGTATTCATTCAAAATTGATCTGGTCCAGTAGGGCGAGTGGTGGACTAAAGCACAGTAATAATTTGCAACCAAATTACACCATGCCACTAGATTGAACTTGACACACCTCCCACTGTGCCCATACTGTCCCTTTTCTCACAAGGAGTCACCAAATTATTATTCAGGTGTTACTTCGAATTTGATGACCCATCAGATTCTGTGACCTGCAGCGTTAGAAGTTCTCAGATCGTTTACTTAAGTAAAACAATCTTCTATAATGTGCAAGTATATCATTACAAGTACAAATCCTGCATTTAAAACCCTTGTAAAAGCATGGAACTATTAGCACATAAATTTACTTAAAGTTCTGATGGAAAAGTGGCCCAAAAATTGCTTTTCAAAATAAGGTCTAACTGAAATATTAAATAAATTTAACAGAGTACATTAGTAATACAGATCAATCAATGCAAAAGAAGAATTGTATTGTTCATTTAATACATCAGACACAGCCCAACAAACAGAGTACTTGGACGAACATTCCAGGTCACAGACCTGGGATCACCAAATCTGGTGAAACATAGCGTAGGTCTGCTAACATCCTGACTATGCCATATGAAAATGTTACTACACTGGCAATAAGCCATGCTTTGTGCACTTCGGACCCACTGTGCCAACAAAACAAGGAAACCAAGTCTAGTTCTGACGGGCTGAATGAAGCCAAAACGGGCTATACACTGAAAGTTTTACAGCTATTTGCTGTCACAGGAAAACATGGCACTAGCTAGTATTTTGCTGCTGGCCTGAGCTGAATTTGGTATCTCATTGTTTTCAGTGGCACAAGCTCGCAGGTGAAGTAGGTAATTTGAAGCCTCCAACTGCAGACTGGCAGTATCAGAAAGTTTTGGCCAAAAATCATGCCACGTGATGGCTTGCCACGACAACAGACCACAGGTGTCAAATGAACAACAAGGAGACTATCCATTACGTAAACACGTGTTTGGCCATTGTGAAGCATGCTATTTCAGCTATAATACAGTGTCTGAACCCTCAATCATTCAACCACTTTATTATGCACTTTGGTACTGCAATATTACTTGCACGTGGGTAGTTAATCCACATTTATACTGGAATTGCTTTTGCTACTGTAATCAAATCATCAGGAGGAGACAGACAAGAGAAGAGGCTTGTGAGTAACAGAGTAAAATATAGAAAACAAGGAAAAGAAACATGATACAATTTTTATTGCCACTGTTGCTGTACTCCGGCAGCTTTTTACTCTGTTGCGCATACATCCACGTACACTACCAGTCAAAAGTTTTAGGACACACCAATTTTTCCAGTTTTTTAATAGAAAATTATGCAGTTTAATGTCTCAATCATGGAATCAATTTATGAACCAAAATGTATTCAAAACTTTTGACTCAAAGTAGCCACCTTTGGCAGATATAGCAGCTGAACACACTCATGGCATTCATTCTACAATGGAAATCAAATATTCTTCAGAAAGTTCTTCCCAACTCTGTTGTAGAAGTTCCCATAAATGTGTGGCACTTGTAGGTTGCTTTGCTTTCACTCTTCTGTCCAGTTCATCCCAAACCATCTCGATGGGGTTTAAGTCTGGAGACTGTGCTGGCCACTCCATGTTTTCAAGCTTACCATCTTGTTCTTTTTTCCTAAGGTAGTTCTGGCAGAGCTTGGACTTATGTTTTGGGTCATTATCTTGCTGTAGGATGAACCCCTGACCAACTAGGCGCATACCAGAGGGTACTGCATGGCGCCGCAGAATGCTGTGGTAGCCGTTTTGGTTCAGGGTGCCTTTCACTCTGTAAGTCACTGACCCTGGATCCAGCAAAACAGCCCCAGACCATCATGCTTCCTCCTCCATGTTTGACAGTTGATGTCACACACTGAGGAACCATCCATTCACCTACTGGACGGCGTACAAAAAACCTGGGTAACCTTACCTTTTGTTTAAAACTTATAACTGTTCACCACTCACCCTTGTACCATTTCAAGCTATTCATTGGACTGGAACTGCATAATTTTCAGTATGTTATGTATGAGTATTTTATGTAAAGCGCTGTATATCAGTTGTAAATGGAGATTTCTTACATGCTGTTTTTGCTGCCTTGCTGGTCAGCTATTTATTTTGTTCATCAACACCCTCTGGTGGTGTGTCTCAGGCAAAACATGATCTGATGTAATATCACTTCTTTGTAATACACTAGTGCTTTCTAGAAGCTTCTGGCATCTTCCTGCCTGGAGGGGGCAGGATTACCCAGGAATCCTGTAGATCTTTCCAGAAAGTTGCCAATCTATATAAATGCTGTGATTTTGGTCAGTGAGGGCAGAGTTTTTGTTTTGCAAATAGCCTCAAACCTTGGATTATCTGATGTGAAATCATCAATGAAGAAACAAGAAATAGTCAACATTTTGGTGCAACATATCACTGATGAAGATATCTTTGGGGAAGAAGCAGCAGAATTGATTAAAGATGTGCAGGTGCCTGCAACAGAGGTTCAAAGACTTGAATTTCAGCTACGCCTGAAAGAACTGGAAGAGAGAAGGTTGGAGAGGGAGAGAGAACTAGAAGAAAGAAGGTTGGAGAAGGAGAGGGAAGAAAGAAGGTTGGAGAAGGAGAGAGAACTGGAAGAAAGAAGATTGGAGAAAGAACTAGAAGAAAAAGGGATGCAATACGAATTGGAAATGAAGAAAATAGAAGCAGATATTGTTACAAAATCTTTTGGACTTTCTGATCATTTTGATGTGGTTAAACACATCAGACTTGTTCCTCCCTTCCTAGAAAATGATGTAGACTAATACTTTACCCATTTTGAAAAAATTGCTGAAAATTTGAAATGGCCAAAAGAGCATTGGACAATAATGTTACAAAGTGTTCTTACTGGTAAAGCTAGGAAAATCAAAAACCAGTTATCTGTCCAACAGTGTTCTGATTATGATTTTGTTAAATCTGCCATTCTGAAGGGTTATGAATTGGTCCCCGAGACTTACAGGCAAACATTTAGGAATTCTCGCAAGGAAGCCAGTCAAACTCATGTTGAATTTGGCAGGTTGAAGGAACAGTTATTTGATCAGTGGTGTAATTCCATGAAAGTTGATAAAGATTTTGACAGAATGAGGCAACTTATTTTGGTTGAGGAATTCAAAAGGTGTGTCCAGCCTGATATCAAGACTTTCCTTGAGGAGAAACAAGCCAATACTTTGCAAGATGTTTCCACCCTGGCTGATAGTTATGCATTAACTCATAAGTCTTCTTTTATTCAAAAATCCACCTTTTCTAAATTTCAAGGCAAATCTCAGTCAAAGACTTCTTCTAATAACACTTCTAATGATTCTAAGGCCTCTTCTGAGAGGAAACCTTTCAGTGAGAAGCAATCCTCTGATTCTTTACCTTCTGTGTCTTGCCAATACTGCAAAAAGCAAGGTCACCTTTTTTCTGAGTGTTATGCTCTCATGAAAAAACAATAACGAGGAGAAACCAAGCCAACTGCTTTCACAAGGAGAGAATCTCTTGAATCAAAGGTCAGTTCACCTGATCTTCTACCTTCTGTGTCTGATTCTGTTATGGAGGGTTTTGAGCCATTCATCACCGATGGTTTTGTCTCACTTTCACGTGATTTTTCCTCATCTGCTCCTGTTCGAATTCTAAGGGATACTGGGTCTTCCCAATCTCTTATTCTTGCAGATATTCTGCCTTTTTCGGACAAAACTTCTACTCAGGCTAATGTCCTTATTCAAGGAGTAGAATGTGGTTTTACAAGTGTACCTCTCCATAATGTTCATCTCAAATCAGACTTGGTCTCTGGGCCTGTTACTGTTGGTGTTAGGACTTCTCTTCCTTTCAAAGGTGTCCATTTGCTTCTTGGTAATGATCTTGCTGGGGATAAGGTTGTGCCCTACCCTGTTGTAACTGACACTCCTTTGATTGATCAAGAATCTGACTCTATAGAGGAGGAAATTCCAGACCTCTATCCTTCATGTGCAGTTACTCGTTCTATGGCTAAAAAGGCTATTCAAGATGATGCTGCCCTGGACTTCAACCTGGCTGACACCTTCATTGGGCAGTCTTTTCATCAGGAACCTTCCAGTCCTGAGATGTCTGGGAAATCTTCAGACTTGTCCTTGTCAGGTCATTCTAATGACATTCTGTCTCGGAAACAACTTATTCAGGAGCAACAACAAGCGCGTGATCTAGCGCATCTTCTACCACAGGCTGCAAGTGAACAAGAGGCTACTCAAGTTCCTGTCTGTTTTTACAACAAAAATGGTGTGCTTATGAGAAAGTGGCATCCACCTGATGTTTCTGCAGTGGATGATCACCCATTAGATTGTTCTTCCAAAGTCTTATCGTCAAGAAACTCTTAGTCTAGCCCATGACAATCCTATGTCAGGTCATTTGGGTATCAAGAGGACCCTTCAACGTGTCAGGAATCATTTCTTCTGGCCTTCCATGAGGTCCGATGTACAGGAGTACTGCAAATCCTGTCATACTTGTCAAATGGTTGGGAAGCCGAACCAGAATATTCCAAAGGCTCGACTTAAGCCCATTCCGGCTTTTGAAGAACTTTTCAGTTGAATCATCATCGACTGTGTTGGACCATTGCCGAAGACTAGATCTGGTTGTGAGTACCTACTGACTATCATGTGTGCTTCCATCCAATTTCCTGAGGCAATTCCACTTCGTAATATTAAGGCGAAGACTATCATCAAGGGTCTTACCAAGTTTTTCTGCTTTGTTGGTCTTCCTAAGTCTATTCAGTCTGATCAAGGGTCAAATTTCATGTCTGGCATATTTCAACAAGTTATGCATGAGCTTGGTATTAAACAATACAGGTCATCAGCTTACCATCCTGAGAGTCAAGGTGCTTTGGAGAGGTTCTATCAAACCCTGAAGAACATGATAAGGACCTACTTCCTTGACACAGAGAAAGATTGGGATGAAGATGTCCATCTTCTTCTGTTTGCTGCCCATGAAGCTGTTCAGGAGTCTCTTGGGTTCAGTCCTTTGGAGCTTGTTTTTGGGCATACAGTCCATGGACCTCTGAAGCTTCTGAAGGAAAAGTTGTTGGCCGAAGATGATGTCCCAATGAACTTGCTTCAGTACGTCTCTGACTTCCGTAATCATCTCTCTAAGGCTTGTGACTTTGCTAAGTCTAATCTCAAAGAGGCTCAGGGCAAAATGAAAACCAGATATGACCTTCATTCCCAAGACAGAAGTTTAAAACTGGTGACAAAGTTCTTGCGCTTTCGCCAGTTCCTGGAAACCCCCTAAGAGCCTGATATTTCAGCCCTTACACTGTCCTCAAAAAGGTCATTGATCTAAATTACGTCATTTTAACCCCTGGAAGGAGGAAACAAAAACAAATGTGTCACATCAACATGCTGAAAGAATATATTGACAGAGACACTCAGCAAAAGCCAGTCAATGTGGTAAAAACAATTGAACTGGAAAATTCTGAAGAAGATTGTGACTGCCCCGTGGAAAATGAAACTGGTCCAGCCAAACTTGAAAATTCAGACATTCTTCAAAATATTGACAGCAAGTTGTCCCACCTGGACCCTTTTCAATAACAACAGCTAAAGCAGCTCATATTTGAATAAAGTCACATATTCCCTGACGTTCCATCAAGGACTGATATGGTTTACCATGATGTCATCCTACAAGATGATGCCAAGCCTGTAAAACAGCATCCTTACAGAATGAATCCAGAGAAGCAGAAATACCTTCAACAAGAAGTCAAATACCTGCTTGAAAATGACTTTATTGAACCAAGTAACAGTGACTGGAGTTCTCCATGCATCCTAGTTCCGAAACTCAATGGAACATATAGAATGGTGACGGACTACAGGAAAGCGAATGCTCTATCAAAAACAGACTCATATCCTATTCCCAGGATTGATGACTGCATTGACAAAGTTGGGCAGTCAAAGTATGTCACCAAATTTGATCTCCTCAAGGGCTTCTGGCAGATCCCTCTAACAGACAGAGCAAAGGAGATCTCTGCCTTCGTCACACCAGATGGATTATACCAATACAAAGTCATGCCCTTTGGAATGAAAAATTCTCCGGCCACCTTCCAACGTCTGGTAAACAGAGTGATCGCTGGACAACCAGGATGTGAGGCCTATATCGATGACATTATCATCACCAGCGACAGCTTCCAAGAGCACCTCACCTACATCACCTACTTTCAACCTTGTTAAAAGTGACTTTTGTACAGCTACAGTTGTTTACTTAGGTCATATTGTAGGACAGGGTCAAGTCAAACCAATTAATGCAAAAGTAAAAGTTCTCACTGAATTTCCTGAGCCTGCAACTAAAAGACAACTAATGAGATTTCTCGGGATGGCTGGCTACTACAGAAATTTCTGTAAAAATTTCTCTATCATTTCTGAACCTTTGACAAATTTACTGAAGAAAAATGCAACATTTGTTTGGGATGAAAAATGTCAAAATTCTTTTGACCAACTGAAAGCTATCCTCAAAAATGCACCAGTTCTCTTATCTCCTAATTTCAAAAAGGGGTTCAAGTTGGCTGTTGATGCCAGTGATATTGGTGCAGGTGCAGTTTTACTGCAAGAAGACACTGTTGGAGTGGATCATCCTGTTTGTTTCTTTTCCAAAAAGTTTGATAAACATCAGAAAAACTATTGAACAATTGAAAAAGAATGTTTGGCACTTGTTTTGGCTTTACAACATTTTGAAATTTATTTGACTTGTTCAGCTACTTCCATCAAGATCTTCAGTGATCACAATCCCCTCACATTCTTGCATAAGATCAAAAACAAGAATCAAAGATTACTGAGATGGAGTTTACTTTTGCAAGAGTATGATTTGGATATTTCTCACATCAGGGGAAAAGATAATATTATCCCAGATACACTTTCACGCATGTAATTTTATTTCTTTATTTGATTGTGAAAAATGTAATTTTACTTTTCCATTTGATTGTGAAAATTGCACTGGTTGTCATGTAGATGATTGTTATAATGATGATACTTTTGTATAAAGTTCAAGTTTACACTGATTATAAAACTGTGTTAATTTTAACAAAAGAAAGCTTTTAGCAAACTTTCTTTTCTTTAAGAGGGGAGGTGTTATGTATGAGTATTTTATGTAAAGTACTGTATATCATTTGTAAATGGAGATTTGTTACATGCAGTTTTTGCTGCCTTGCTGGTCAGCTATTTATTTTGTTCATCAGCACCCTCTGGTGGTGTGTCTGTAGCAAAACATGATCTGATGTAATATCATTTCTTTGTAATGGACTAGTGCTTTCTAGAAGCTTCTGGCATCTTCCTGCCTGGAGGGGGCGGGATTACCCAGGAATCCTGTTGATCTTTCCAGAATGTTGCTAGTCTATATAAATGCTGTGATTTTGGTCAGTGGGGGCAGAGTTTTTGTTTTGGCAACAGAGTTACATAGTGGCATTAGAGTGTTATTATAAGATAAAACAGTGGATTATTTGTAGAGGTTTTTTTTTTTTCAGTGAAGAATAAATTTGTTTAAGTTGTCATTGCTGGTTTTTTTTGTTGTGATTTTCAAGTCATAACAAGTAAAAAACTGGAAAAATTGTGGTGTCCTAAAACTTTTGACCGGTAGTGTAGAACTCCAACAAAATGCTGGAGGGCAGCTGAGAGGACTGCTTTGCCTGCTCATATGATTAATAAAGATTAACACTGAGCTAGTAAATGTTGAAAGCAGATATTGCTCAATTAATTCTACAGTAGTTAGTGGAGAAGGTGCAGCTTTAGCTGTCGCCCATGTGATTTTTCAACTTTTGTTCAATAGGGCATCATCAGATGCTTAGATAGATGTGTACAACCATTCGCTACATAGCACCTTATATATACATAATTATTATAAACATTGCGCCATGGTAAATTGGCCGTAGTACTGCAGGCAACGAAAATATTTATGATAAAAATGACAGGGACTCTTTCGGGGTCCCTGGGCCCTGAGTGTGGGGAGGCTTTCCCAGTATGCTCCATGTCACCAGACTTATGGACTCTGTTACCCTGAATATCTTACCTAATCTTGGTTAACCTGGCAATCATTTAGTCATCAGTCCCATTATTGTTGTTTGTAGCCTGAATATTGAGTAAAAAAAAATAGTAAAATAGTGCAATCATCAGTAAGTTCGGCTAAATGGCTAGAGCCATATCCCTGGTGCAATAAATAGTAAAATCAACTGTGAGGCACACTTGGAGCAAAGCTATTTAACTGGTCCCTCAGTTGCATTCATTCGTGATGACCTCAGCTTGAGAGCGCATAACTTCTGCAATATAGTGGCAAAAACAACAACTGCCCTCAGTTCCAACAAGGCATATCAGTCAGTCACTCTGAAAGAAACATCTCCTTTCATAGGGTGACCCAATCCTCGAGGAGATAACTTTCTACAGGACTGCCACAGGAAACCCAGATCCCCGTCATGGCCAGGCAAGTGCTGGACCTGTACATGCTGTATATACTGGTCACAGAAAAGGGAAGAGGTCATAAACAGGAAGATCTGGAAGAAGATCAAAAAGCAAGGATTAACACACTGATTAATCCAGAATACATCCTCAAGTAAGGCTGTAAATACTTATATTAGGCCATGAAAATGAATATGAATATTAAAATACATGATTAGTTATCATTGGAATGGTGGTCAGATAAAATGTGCATTTACAAAAAAAAAAGTAGGGTATTGTCTCGTGTCAATTTTGTCTAATAATGCTCACAGTAATGGCCTTCAGTGGATGAATGGGTTCCCAGAAATGAATGTTCAATGCTCCAGTATGCACTGATGAATAAAGCACATTCACAGCCATGAAATTCACCACAATTCGGCATTTATTGATATCAACAGAAGGAAACTCATTATAAAATACACCCAGAAGTAGCTTAAGCAGGTTGGAATTAGACTCCGAGTTCATGAGCATCATTTGCTGTATTAGCATCGCGCCTACATTATATCTGATTACAAAATGCAGATGACAGCCTCTTAAACACGGGAGGCAAAATTTATATCCAAATACCCAAATTTCCTTTCAAATATTAAGAATTATTACATAATCTAAGACAATTTACATTTCAAATATGTTTTAGTGCCCTTTCCCCCAGAATAGAAAAAATTTGACATTTTTGGTGGGTGTGCAAAAACGCGAAACACTCCTCTAAGTTAACCGTTTTCATTTTGCAAGGAAATGTACCACATTTTAATTTCATTGATTGAGCATTGTTAAATTTTGGTTTGACCAGTGCTGGAATAATGAATTTTTCAGATGTGGTTCCTCATTATTAAGAGGTTTAACAATAACACTTTAAAAAAATCCCCTGAGATGGTGGCAGTACATCTACTTGTTGTACATGCAAAGTGAAATGCATTGACCTGATGTCAGGAAAATGTGTGGATGGTCTCTTGTAAGATGTTTCAATATATATTCTTATGTGTTCACTGGTGCTTATAATCTTACCCCGGGATCACACCAGATGCTTGCTCAGTCCGTCTCCGCTCTACTGCGTCTTTCCTCCACGCTTTGTTGTCCATTAACGCCCACCGGCTGCATTCTCACAGCCCAGCAGGGCCAGAGAATCGCGTACTATCGCACAACTTAACATGATATATATGGTTTAAAATGCGACTGCAAACAGGCAAAAGGTCTTGTCCCCGACCGAAAAAAGTTGAGGAACCGTAGACCTGCTTGGCTTTGTCTCTTTTTCAAGATTTG
Organism: Gymnothorax javanicus; assembly: GCA_029692085.1. NCBI lineage: Eukaryota > Metazoa > Chordata > Actinopteri > Anguilliformes > Muraenidae > Gymnothorax > Gymnothorax javanicus. The sequence goes on from CM056209.1 coordinate 39,310,833, forward strand.
TGTGCTTCTACCATGGATAAGTAGCCTATTTATAAATAAATGCTCTTAGTTTTCTGTTCGTGTTGGGTTTGTCATTTGTTTGGAAAGTACGCCTACTACGTAGATAAAGTTTTCATATTTTCTTACTTTTGTAGCTGTCCTAGCCTACTGTACAACCTGGCGTCAACACAGAATGTTCAATTCTTAAAATTAACAGGACTTTTTAATGCTGTGTTTGTGTCCCGATCGATCTGCTCTTTGCTGAATTGTTGCGCTGTACCCCAGCATCCAGCAAAAACAGAAGCCTTGCATATCTGCTGCGGAGGGTGCCGCTTTGCCGGAGCTGCGACGAAGGAGAAAGGCAACACAGCGGAGCCAGTGTGAGCGGACAAGTGAAATCTATCAGCTCCGCTGCCGCGGTGGAGTCGAGACAGACCAAAAACGCATCCAGTGTGATTCAGCGATTAGCTATCAATCCCTGACCAAAGAAGCGCTGCAGTTTACTAAGCCACTCACCTGATTTGTGAGTTGTGATTTCCGCGGTCAGGGATGTGTTCGCCGAAATTATATCACCACAAAATATACCGCATATACAGCAAGTCTTCATCCATGCCCAGTCCAGGGCTATGTTTCCCAAAATCTTCACTGCTGGCTGCGTGAGCAACACGCATAGTTTGAACCAGATCGCTAACAAAGTTAACATAGGTTGCAACTTAGCTTTTGGGACACTTACCCCAGGATGTTGGTTACTTCATAAACATCAGGATGATTTTTATGTGGCGTTATCTATGTTGTATCGTTTTCAAAATGGCAGCGGTGCCATGACCTGGATACATTCATGCTTATTGAAGCTCGACATCTGTTCTTCCTAATGTGTGTGGGGAGTCTCTTAGCATGTTTTTAAACAGCTGGCTGAGCAGTCGTACCGTAGAGCGAGGAACGGGGTGTCAGCGAGGCCTGCATCCGCACACATTTTTGACTCATGCAGCCAACTGTCTTCCCAAAATAGCCCCTCTGACCCACGGCCTTATATGTGCACGGAGGAACGGGTGGTCCGAGCTAATCGCTGCTGAGTCTCAGCTCGCTCAGGCCAGGCTGTCACCAGCACTCCAACCTCCTGAGTCTGAGGCGGTAGGCAGTGTCCAGGCAGCAGGCCTCTCTCTTTCTCTCAGTCATTCTGTTTCTTCTTCTCCTTTTTCCTCTTACTTTCTACCCCATCTATCTTTTAATAGCTATCTTGTTTTTTTTCTCCACTGATCTCTACGCCTTTCCTCTTTTATATCTGACATTTTTTTCCAACCGATCTGTCACTGTTTCCTTCTCATTTTTGCTCTTTCTCCATCTCTCGCTTTCTCAGTCTCTCTCTCTTGTCCTCTGTTTCACACACTCTCTCTTTCTCCCTTCCTCCCTCTCTCTCTCTCTCTCTCTCTCTCTCTGCATGATGTTGATCACGCAGTTGAACAGGGAGTGTTTGCTCCATCTCTTCTCCTTCCTGGATAAGGACAGTCGCCGCAGTCTGTCGCTCACGTGTCAGGGGCTCCGGGCGGTGTTTCTGGACCCGGCCCTCTGGCCGCTGCTAAACTTCCACTCCCCCGGTGAGCTCCGCAGGGACAACTACATCCTGGGCCCCGCCCTGCGCCACCTGTCTGTGTGTTGGCTCTCCAGCCGGGTCAAGGTGTGCAACATTGAGCCCTGGGCCAAGACTTCATTCCAGCGAGATCTCTGCAGAGAGCACGAGAGCATAGTGAGTGGCTTCCTGAAGCGCGTGTGCCAGAGGTGAGTGTCTTTTGCAGCCTTCATCATCATCCTCCTCACCTTACTGCTCCTCTTCCTCACACCCTTCTCATTCCTCTCCATCTTTACCTGTGTGATGCTGTGCAGTATATCCTTTATAAAGACACGGCTGCAACATTTTTAGAAGTTCTGCTTAGATGGGCCTCATGTATCAAAATAACTTTATAACATAATATGAGTGGCGAGAACAAGGCCGTTCAGCCCTACTAGCTCGCCAGTTTCTTTTTACTATTGTGAATATATCACTTCAGATACTCAATGACTCAATGGTATCTACCTTTAAGTCAAGCTGCTCTTGAAAATTCCTAAGGATTCTGCCTCAAAAATATGGTCAGGCAAGCTATTCCACATCGAAATTACTCTCTGGGTGAAAAAATATTTCCTAATATCAGTGCTAAATTTACCCTTGGTCAACTTCCATTTGTGACCCCGAGTTCTGCTGACAAAACTTGACCGAAGGAATCCTACATAATTCACTTTGTTGAAGTGAACAGCCTACAGCTATGCTTCTATAATTATGCAAAAAATTTCCTCAACAGTAGGCTGCTATTGGGACATTACTACATGTATAGGGATGTAACATTGTGTTACACTTATGAGGACTATTATGAAACTTGGATATGCATCGCTGCTCTAGAAAACTCGCAGGAGAAACACTACTGTCGGTTTTTGTTTTCTTATCTTGAAAGGTTCAGCATTGGATGAATTTAAATTCTGTATATTGCCAGCTCAATTGAAATTCTGACCTTATTTTACAAACAATTCAATACGAGTATTAGACGTAAGTTTTTAGTTCTGGCTAAATTATTTGCTTATGACGATACAATATTTTAGGTTCCTTTCTTTTGGATATGTGAATCTCTAAAAATGTGACATGCGCAACCATATGAGGGCATTTTTGGTCAGGACAAAGATTCGAAGCAAAGTTAATATTAGCAACGAGATGCTGATAAGATAAGGAACACAGGCTAGTGAGACGATGCTTGGTTTCACCCAAACTCCCCTCACCAGGCTCATATGTTTTGAATAATTTTTCAGGCCATAGTCTGCAACTGTTAAAGGAAGAAATTCTACTTCTGGTAAAATTATGGCTGGGTCTTCATATCTATGCCTACGGCAGACGCCCATGTCACATGCAGGGATTACAGAACACAGCTGTCTGGACTGTCCAACTCAGCACAGAGAGCCACTGTTCACTTGAACCTGTGGCTCCTGTCAATCAAACAACACGTGCAGACACAGAAACAGAGCACACTCTGTGCAACACATCACTTAAAAACACCAGTATTTTACAACAAAACACCTAAATGCAACGTATAAATTAGAGGGTTGACTTATGAAAGTGGAATTCACGTGCTAACATCATCTTACGCAACAGAAAGTTGTTTCAAAGTTACAATGGATAGCAATCTAGTTACAGTGCTGTGAAAAAAAGCATTTACCCCTTCCCAATTTCTTCGACTTTTTCATTATTTGTTAAATTTTAATTTTTTTAGACCATCCCATTTTAATTTTGAGACAATGACAATGTGAGTCAAAACATTGTAACTTCTAAAATGATTGTTTTATCTATTGATGGTAAAGAGGTATTAAAAACCTATTTCGCCTATGTGAAGAAAAATTATTGCCCGCCTGAACCTAATAACTGATTGTGCTAACCTTGAATCTTTTACATTGCTGTGGAGGAGTTTTAGCCCATTCCTCTTTGCAGAATTGTTTTCGGAGGGTTTTTGAGCATGGACTGCCTGTTTAAGTTCTTGCCCGAGCATCTCAATTGGATTCAGGTCAGAACTTTGAATTGGCCACTCCAAAAGCTTCATGTTTTATTCTTTTGAGCCATTCAGTGGTGGACTTGCTTATGCGCTTTGGATCATTCTGCTGAAGCAGAACCACTCTGTGCATGTAAACATAAAGTTGCAAATTGATGGCTGGATATTCTCTCTCAGGATTGTTTGGTAGAGAACAAAGTTCATGATACCATCAATTTTTGCAAGTCACCCAGGACCTGAAGCAGCAAGCTGCCCCAGACCATCACACTACTACCATGGTGTTTGATTGTTGGTAAGATTTTCTTCTTATGGAATGCTGTGCTGGCTTTACACCAGATGTACTGGGAGCCATGTCTTCCAAAAAGACATGGAGGGTCATCAAGATGTTGTTTTTTTTAAATGTGAGACGAGCATTTGTGTTCTTTTTGGGTCAGTAGTGGTTTTTCCCCAGCAGCTTTCCCATGGATGTCATTTTTGCCATATCTCTTTTTTTTCTTATGAAATTGTGAACACTGACCTCAACCGTGGCAAGTGAGGCCTCGATTTTTATCGATGTTTGTCTGGGTTTCTTGGTGACCTCCTGGATGAGTCTTTGATGTGTTCTTGGAGGATTTTGGAGGGCCAACCACTCCTGAGAAGGTTCACCGCTGTCCCAAGATTTTTCCTTCGTGGATAGATAATGGCTTTCACTGTGGGTCGCTGGTGTTCCATTACCTGAGATTTGGCTTTGTTACCCTTGTTAGACTGATAGTACAGTACATGTCAACAACCTTGTTTCTCATCTGTTCTCAATTTCCTTTTTAGATAGCGGCATCGGGTGCTGCTTTTTTCTGACCTCCCATTGTCAGACAGGTTCTATTTAAATGTTGTTTACATCCAACAGGGCTGGCACTAACCATGTCTTAGTTTATCTAGTGAAATTGAACCAAATGATCAATTAAATGTGTGTAACTGTTTGATCCGGTAACTACGGGGCAATGAATTTTTCACATAGAGCCAGGCAGGGTTAGCTACTTTTTTTCCTTCTATAAATGACATTATCATTCCAAATCAGCAGTTTGTGTTTTCTCTCATTATCCTTGTCTAATATAAAAATTAGTTCTGTGATCTAAAACACTTAAGTGTGGCAGATATTCCAAGATAGAAGAACTTGGTAAGGAGGCAAATTCTTTTTTTCAGCACTAATTAATAATACTGAAATGTTCTGCTAAAAATGCTCCGGTTTATTTTGTGAAGACATCGTCAGAAGACATTTTTATATGCCATGTTTTGTTGGCCAACTGATGGGTACAGTTGTGAAACTGGCGAAATGTTAACTGTCATATTCATGTTGTCAGAAGTGGTAATAAGGACCCAAGCGCTGAAACGCAATGTCAGATAAATCAAAGTTTATTAAAACTAGTGAAGGGAAACAGGCAGTGGTGCTAAGAGGATTGGCTAAATGCTGTGCAGCAATAGAATCCAAGATGTAGCAACAATCTAGAAAAGGGCAAAATGCAGACAGAAAAAAATCAAAAAGGGCAATTCCAGAAAACTTAGGTGGAAAAAGAACAGGAGAAACACACAGCTAAGGCAGCAACAAAAGGCCTGTTACAAGGGACCAGAAAAAAAAACACTGATGAACTTGCATGTATGGAGCCCGGGATGTGCAATGACACGAAAAAATATATGACATGGCCACGAGATATAGTGTAAGTCATTTCCACGATTAAGCGAACTTGTAGCCACGAAATACAACTCCTTCCCACGATTTAATTAACTCACGGCCACGACATATAACTCGTTCCCTCAATTTCGTTAATTTAACTTGAGGGATACGGCTTGTATCTTGTGGCCACAAAATAGCTAAATCAAGAGAACGACTTATATCTCGTGGCCACGTCTCATATTTTTTTTTGTTTCATTGCACTTCCCGGGCTCCGTTTGCATGGGACGCAGAAACACAAGGGGGAGATAGACACTAAGACCACCTCACTAAACAAGATTCACAGGACAAAAGAATGGGGAATGTGAAGAGGGAGGAGCAAGGGAGAGAGACAATAAAACATTTGTAGGAAGAGCAGAGATGATACGCAGAAGGGAAAGGTAAACACGAACACATGGAGATGAGAAATCAAGTTTGACACTAAACAGAAGCGATAAGTCAAAGAAACAAACATAACAGAAAAGACCAGGCAAAAAAAGCAGAGACAGGAGGAAGGTGGGACAAACATCAGGGAAAGAAAGCAAGAGCACATGGACAGTTAGCTAATTAACTGAAACAGACAGCCCCACATTACAGAAAAGCAAAAACAAAAACAAATGTAACAAAACTATGGCAGAACTGGAGGATACTGACACGTATCAAGTCTACTTTATGCTCGGGAGTTTTACTTTTCGTTTTGGAGATAATATATAGGAACCTATTACACTTTGTAAACATATGACATCAGTCTGCCGTCCGTCAGCACTGAAATCAGTTCAATTAAACTTTTATTACAAGAGATGAGAATCATTTGGTCAACCAGTGTTTGCGATGATGAACAATAACCCAACTGACAGCAAGTGAAGGAGAAAAGACCTTTTATTTTGACATGCATTTTAGGGATCAAAGCGTAATGTTACAACGTACAAGTGAGAGTGCAAAGTTTACTTAATGTTATGCAAAATGCTGGGAGCATTGAATTGCAGCATTAACCTCTCTGACCGATGCTCTCGCTTAAGCGAATCAGATTAATTGTTGTGTGACGATAGGTCTGGGATGTACAGTATTAGACTATAAGCCAGCAGTCAGTTCTTGTAGTGGACATGCTGGATGATGGACAAATGGGTAGGCGTAAAGACCTGAGCAACTTTGACAGATGTTAAATCATTATGGCCATACAACTGAGTTATCACTGACACAGCAAAGCTTACGGAGTGCTCCCACCAAACACTGGTGAGTGCCTACCAAGTGTGCTTCGAGGGACATACCACAAACTGGTGACTGTGTTCTGGGTGCAAAGTTTCTTCCTTGGCACAATTTGCAGAAAATTTGAATGATCATTACAGGAGGAATACATCACAGCACACTGTGCGTTAAACCCTGCTGCTTATGGGGCTGTATGGCTACAGAGTGCCCATGTTAACCCCTGTCCACCAACAGAAGTACCAACAATGGGCATGGGAGCATCAGAACTGGACCTTGGAACAACAGAAGAAAGTTGTTACATCCAATCAGTCCCATTTTCTTTTATATTAGACAGATGTATGTGTTCACCATATACTTTGGGAGGAAATGGCACCTTGATGTACTGTGGGAAGATGACAAGCTGGTTGGCAATACCCTGCTTGAAAACCCTTTGTCCAGGTATTTATGTGGGCATCAATTTGACATTGATGCTCCAAATTATAACTTTCAAGATCTTGAGGATGTGGTGCTAGCGTCTTTGCACCAGATACCACAGCGCACCTTCAGAGGTCTTGTAAAATTCATGCCTCTGCGGATTGGAGCCGTTTTGGTGGCACACAGTCAACCAACAGCATATTAGGTTGGTGGCACTATTGTTTTGGCTCATTGGTGTACATGGGGTTTTTTTTTTTAGCCGCGTTGAACCCAGTATTTTTGTTATCAATGGCGGTCACAGGTAATTTGGACAAAACAATGTGAACAAACCAAGGATTAGCAGAAATTTAAGCAGTGTCGTGTGGGATATATCCCCCAGTCAGCAAGGAGTCCTCATTGAGCCATTGAGAAGCGGAGATCTATGTGGTTTTAGAAGCCATCTCAATTTCACCTCATCTGAGAGATAAATCTGTGATTTTGTAAGGAAGCGCATGATGAAAAGTCATTTTTACAATTTTATTTCCATTCACTGAGTCTGACCACTGGCAGACTACTGTAGTCACCACTGCAGAAACGGCTGGTGAGCTGAAAGAGGCCCAGAATGTCCCTTTCAACTAATGATTGGTCTTTGACCTGTTTTCAGTCAGTTTTCTCAAAGTAACATTACGTGAACTCTGAAAACACTGAAGACTATCAGATTCAGATGGTTCTCCTCACGAAGGTAAGATGGGAAATAAAACTTGTCATTTCCATGCAAAAGTGCATTTTAATTAAACGTTATTCAGTTGTGAATATTTGTTGCTAATCTCTGTTTTTATTTATTTATGTACTGTAATTTAATGCTAGACATCCTGCATTGCAGGATGTGCCAAAAACAAACGTAGAAGTTTACCGAGTTTATCATTTTTTCTAAAGTGAATAAAACATTTTTTTCCAAATTGAATTTACTATTTAATGCCACAAAAAAGTATTGAGAAAGAAGCTGTCTGTTTAACTGCTGATGGATTTTTGTAATCATTGGAGGACTAGTTTATCAAGGAAAATGACTGAAAACCGATCAGTTAGTTCAAAGGGATTTTTTGTGCCATCACTAATTTCAGCCGCCCAGCTGTAACTGCATCACAGTGCCCATCATAACTATCAAGCAGAGTACACACAATATCATAGTACACAGATCATTGAGGCAGTCATAACTAGTTTTTTGTACAATCTACATATGCTTTGCTCTCACTGGCAAACCAGTGTTAATCATGGACTGAGTGTGGCCATAAAGAACATTCCTTGCTGAATGTGATGGTGTGTTTGGTTTTGGAGCAAGCTATTTCTTGGTCCAAAGTCATCATTGCATTGAATGATTATCAGACAGAAAAATGTTTTCTCCCTAGCTTTCAGTAAGTAGTAGCAGGATTTATTAAAGTGTGACAAAGCACCGTAAATATTCACAGGCATCTGAAAAATAACGTGAGAACAATTTCTAAAAATCAGCGACTTTCTGCCAACATTTGTGCAGTTTTGGCAGTTGTGTCCCATGATAAATTCACTTCAGGCAAGTAGAGCGTTTCGGTGTGTTTAGATCAGCGGAGGTCAGCCCTGGCACTGGAGGGCAAGAGTGTCAGCTGGTTTTTGTTTTCACCATCCATTTTAGACCCAAAAAAAAAAAAAAAAAAAACAGATGAGGTGAGTTGCCTGTCTAACTACTGCTTTAATTTATCAAATCCTCGGTAACATCAAAAACCAGCTATCATTTTAGTCCTCTGGGACCAGTTTTGGCTACCCCTGGTTTACACTGTGTATCATTTTTAAAGGCTGCTCAGTCATCGATCTTAAAGCCACCGCACAAACCAACGGTCCTGTAAAAGTAGAAGTATTATCAGAAAAAATTACAAACTCGACAAAGAACCAATATTATAAAGTAAGCAAATAAGGTAATCATTTGTCCTCTGAGCATCAATTGTATTCAGGAGTTGTTCGATTTCATTTGGAAGATTGCAGTGAGTTTCTTTCATTGCCTGCAGCTATCAAGCAATGTAGATAACTAGGGGCTGCCTCTGTTGACTGATTCCATTGATTGCTACGGGAGCTGCTCAATAGAGCAAGATGCCAATTCATGGATGCTGCCATGTTTGTCTGTAGGGCTTTGTGATGCCATGACATTCACTCTGGTGGGTTAAGTTTGGACACCACAAGCATGCACCCTGGGTAGCTAAACAGAAAAGGATGAATAAGAATCAAAATTTCATTGGAATCTTTTGCTGGTGCTCACAAGAAATACATTCCTGGAAATTTAATACCTCAATGCTGAGATTTGTTTTTAAAGGGTCTTCAGGGTAAAGTGTAGCAATAACCATGATAATGTAAAAACTAAGAAATAAACATACTCAACATGATTTTAACCTCATAAAATGTAGTATTTTGATAAAAATTTACATGCTTGCCATGGAAGTGGCACTTTAATGACAAAATCTGAAAATATTTTATGGCACTGATATCTCAATAACCCATGGCCAGATTTAACTCAAATTAGTCTCATACGAAAGGTTTAAGATAGTTCTATGAAATGACCTAGGATTTTTTTGTTTGGAACATTTATGAATATTTAATGAGCTCTGTTATGTAACCATAATGAAAATTGCTATTATCAACTTGCTTCATTTTCAAAATTAACCCCCTAGGGATGCACCTATCAAAAAAATCCTATGTCATTACATAGCTCTCCATGAGATACAACTTCAGTCCAAATTTCAAGTCAATCAGATGAATATTAATGATTTTATGAATGCCACAAAGTTGAAAATCAGTCAAAATTGTTATTTTCGGTAATTTGCATTTAAAGTCACAAGTAACAATTGAGGCAGAGGAAAAACATAGACTCTTGGTGTTTACTGGTATCTCACTGCATTCCTTTAATTATTTTATGTGAAAATCAAAAATATTGAAATTTTCAACAAAAAAAATTGGAATTTTTACCCTGATGACCCCTTAACGGAAAAGCGCATTCCAAAATAGATTAGATTCACCGTATTAAATTAATAGATATTAAAAGAATTTCGGTCGAGAAATGTTCTTTTTAACTGAGTGAGCTGCATCACCTGGAGTGACTGCCTGAGTTTACTGCCGCCCTTCTGAGCTCATCGACTATGGACGCATGATAGCACTTGGCCTTTACATTGGGTCAGCACAGTGCTTGTTCACAGTGTTGCCTCACAATATGGAGGTTCTGAGTCTGGCTTCGGCGTTGAGTTTTCTTGTTCTCTCCATGTACGTGAGGGTGTCTTTCTTGTACTGTGATTTCCCCTGCCTCAAAGACGCACTCTATAGAAACACTCCTGGAAACACTCCTGCCAGTGCCCATGACCCAGGCTCTGGTTTTAGATATGGAGTTGATCCCCAGGTGATGCACTGTAGCTGCCCACTGCTCCTAACTGGGATGGGTCAAATGCAGAGGGCAAATTAGCTCATGAGGTTCAATAAGGTTTCTTATATCTCAATCAGACATTAACAAGACTGCACAAACAAAAAACCATTGGGAATTCGTTTGGAGATGGATGATTTGCTCATGATTTAGGCCACGGATTTCCAAATATGCCCCTCCAATCCAAATCTACCCCAGCTTTCTTTTCTCTCTGGCAATTAACTGAACAATAATTACTTCTGATTGGTCAGACTGCCTTCACACCTGACTCCTTGGTAAAGGTGGGTGGAAAATTTACTTTTGTTCAAACGGGTTTTTCTGAAAATAATTTGTGTGTTAAAGCTCAAACATTAATAGAGGTTAGACGATTTGCACCCGAGGTATAACCTTTGTCGCATTAGGGGCAGGGAGAATCTTCCCCCTTTCTTTTTCCCCTTTTTCCCCCTTGTAACAACTCGGTGAGCAAACAGCCAAATTAAGTTGCTAATCTGGTCAAACAAAGGCGACGGGGGTTTTTTGGGTTTTTTTGGGGGGGTTTCAGTCGCCCGGGAACAAAGTAAGGTAAAGTAAAATAAATTTAAAAAATAAATTTAAACAATAAATTTAAACGCTAAATAATTGGCTAACTAAGTGAATTGTTTGATATACAAAGTAAAACAGAGTTGTTTTCAAGGACTGAGCTACTGTCGCCTGGTTTTTCTGTAGCTGATTTAACTAACAAACCTCAGCAAGGTCTCAACACCAAGAATATTATCGAATTACCTGGATACCTAACTTTAACCCGGCTTGGTTTCATACTTGGTGGCTTGCCTTTCATACAGTCTTCTAGCCAATAAATATTGATGTTCACCAGGGTTTTTTAGTCCCCTTCGTTCTTTATCCTGAGCGCATTACCGCATGAACGCATTGCCAAGCTTGAATATTAACGCGAACCGGGGTTTTTGTCTTTTTCACATTTCATTATTACCGAAGGACTCTTCTGATTAAACACATTGCAAATTATGTTATCTTTGTATTTTCCTCCGGGTGCGATGCCTTGATCAGCTGATTAAAGTTTAACTGCTTGTTTGAGTGCTTAGTGACAAGCTTGTTGGGGGAGATACCGTGTTTATTTCGCTCACATAGTAAACGACTTGTTTATTCGGTCCGTTTTAACTAAAGGGAACTGGGGCTTTACTCTTTTCTCGGTTACCCTTGGTTGTATTTGTGGCTAGCTAGCTGCCTTTTTGGCTGGGGATCTGAGAATTAGTATTTAGTTAGTAGGGCGGCAGTCACTTGAGTCATCCATTTGGTTAGGTTGGAATTTAAACGGTAAGGTTTACCGGAGTGCTCCGCCTCCTCCCTCCTCCAGTTTCTCCTAGGTGTTGTAGCCAGTCTGTTTTATCTGGGTTCTCAGCTAAGCCCTGTGATATTTTTAGGTTAGAATATTAATAGTACTGGGACTAGATAAACTCAAGTCGGCTTATTAGGAGTGATTATTACATATAGAGTTTGTCTCAATTTGGTATTTCATTTCTGTTAACTGAAACTAAGCCCCTGTTAAAAGATGCTTATTATCCATTTACATAGTTTCCCCACAGTTTCTATTGTGACTGCTGCTTAGGGCTTCTCAGGTTAATAAATTAATAAATTGTGGTTCCTGAGCTTCTGTCTCAGCATTAGTAATTTTCTTGTATTGAGGGTTATTGAGGTCATTAGGTAGGGGGTTCAAAATGTGGCCAAAACTATGTGACGGTTGCAGGATGATCGCACTTTTGCAAAGAGATTTCCAGGGTGGGTTTGTCTGCCACCGGTGCCTGCTAATTGAGCATCTGGAGAGCAAGATCCTTGATCTTCAGGGCCAGTTGGCGGCGCAACATAGTTCACAATCAGTAGGATTCCTAGAGGAACTAAGTAGTATGTAGTTTAGAGAAATGGTGTGTACGCCAAAGCAGGGTGGTGCGGGGACCCCAGAGCAGGCGGGGAGAAAAAGTTGGGTGATTGTAGGACGTCAGAGCAGGAGAGGGCGTGCACGCCGTACAGTGACAGCTCCTCCAGTGGTTGAGGTGTCCAACCGATTCCAGCCCTTGCAGGAACTCGAATTGGCCCCTGACCCTGAGAGTGGGGGGACTGATAAGCATCAGGGCACCCTGTTGGCCTCTACCCCTCAGAAAAGAGAGTTAGTGATAGTGGGGGACTCAATACTTAGAGGAATAGACAGTTTAGTCTGTTAAGCGCGACAAGGAGTCTCGTGACGGTGTGTTGCCTGCCTGGTGCCCAGGTAGGAGACCTCCTGGAGCGTGCGGACAAGCTCCTGGCCAGTGCGGGGAGGGATCCAGTTGTCATGGTCCATGTTGGGAAAAATGACATAGGCAAGGGTAGGTTTGAGGTTCTGCAAGGCAAATTTGTGGAATTAGCTGAAAAGCTTAGGAGCAGATCCTCCACGGTAGTTTTCTCCGAGATTCTACCAGTTCCATGTGCAAGCAGAGGGAAGCAGAATTTTATCTGGAGGTTTAACACGTGGCTACAAACCTGGTGTAGGAAAGAGGGGTATAGGTTTATGGGGCACTGGAACTACTTCTGGGACAGAGGGGACCTGTTCAAGCCGCATGGGCTACACCTGAACCAGAGGGGTACCTTTGCACTGGGTCAGCGTATGCTGAGGGTAGCACAGAATTATTTAAACTAGGGACTTGGGGGGCAGGGAGGTTAGAGAGTGTTACACATAGGGAAATGCAGACTGCCCTGATGGAAGCTGACAGCGTTACATGCACTATTGATGATATATTTTTAAAGCAACAAAGCATAGTGAGGGGCTTGGAGCAGCGGGCACATGGGAAATTGAAGGGGAAGAGCATTCGTGATAACCTGAAATGTTTTTATCTAAATGCAAGAAGCATAAAAAATAAATTTCCAGAACTTGAGGCCATTATGATTAGTGAGGGGTATGACATAGATGGGATGACAGAGACATGACTAAGTGAAGAGGATGGAGATGAATATAATATAGAAGGTTATAAGCTCTTTAGGAAGGATAGATGCAAAAGGCGAGGAGGGGGTGTAGCACTTTATGTGAACGAAAACATAAATGTGCAGGAAATTCCTGAAATTGAACATTCCTTGCCCTGTGAAGATATCTGGGTCAGGCTCATTGGCAAACACGAGACTGGTTTAAACATAGGAGTATGCTATCGACCGCCAGCTTTGGACAGTATTGTCAATTAAATGCTCTTTAAGAGGATTAGGCAAGCTTGTAGAGGAGGAGGGACTATTATTGTGGGAGACTTAAATTATCCTGGTATCGATTGGGAAATAGTGAAAGGACAGGGTAGGGGGGAGGAAGAATTTCTAGATGTTATAAATGATAATTTTTTGGTGCAGTATGTTAATAAACCTACTAGAGAGAAGGCAATTTTAGACTTAGTGCTCTGTAATGACCCAGATAGAATTAGCAATGTTGAGGTACTGGAGCCACTTGGGACAAGTGATCACTCTACTGTTAATTTTGATGTTTCATGGGAAGTTAAAAAGGTGTCTTCAAAAACAAAAAATTTTCAATTTTAGGCGAGCAAACTTTGACAGGATCGCTCATATCTAAGTGAAATAAAATGGGAGACACTCCTGGACTGTGAGTCTGTAAATGAGATGTGGGAAAGATTTAAGGGGTTTTACTTGATTCACAATGCAAATTCATTCCAAAAGGTGTCCAAAAGTAAGCTGAAAAAGCAGAATCCTCAGTGGATGACCACAGCTATTCGTAGGAGTTTGAGGGGAAAAGAGGAATCTTTATAAGATGTACATAAAGGATAACAATGAGAATACGAAGGCTCAATACAGTAAAATGCGGGCTGTGGTCAAAAAAGGACTGAGGAATGCTAGAAGACTGTATGAAAGACAAATTTCAAAGGGGGAAAAAACTAACCCTAAGCGCTTCTTTCAGTGCTGTAGCAGAAAAAGGAAAGCCAAAGAGGAGATTAAGTGCATAAAGAATAAATATAATAAATTATATATATATATATATATATATATATATATATCGCTGCTATATGATAACAAGGATATTGCGGATACCTTAAACAGTTACTTTGTTGAGAATTTTACCTCAGAGCGGGTTTTTATTCGGCCAGAGGGCATGTCCAATGCTCAAGATTATTTAGCGGAAATTGAGGTTGGGAATAACGAAGTATTAGACAAGTTGCATAAACTAAAGGCAGATAAGGCGACGGGTCCTGATGGCTCATATCCTAGAGTGCTCAGGGAAGTTAGTGAGATCATCTTTAAGCCGCTATCCACCATCTTCAGACGGTCTTTAGAAACTGGAGAAATACCAAATGATTGGAAACAGGGCAATATAATACCAATATATAAGAAAGGGGACCGTACTGAGCCAGGAAATTACAGGCCAGTCAGTTTATCTGGAATCTATCATAAAAGATGAGCCGGACTTATTTCTTGAATGTTATAATATCTTGAGGGATAGCCAACATGGTTTCTGTAAGGGAAAGTCATGCCTGACAAACCTGGAATTTTTTGAAGAGGCCACCAAGACTTATGACCAGCCCACATGGAAAGAATCTATATGAACATATGTGCGCATATATGCCGCATATAGGCCAAATTCAGGTACATATATGTGCTTATAGAGGGCATATAGGTCTTCTATATAGCTCATATACCCAGTGGCATGTTCTGTTTGTCATACCTATTGTATAGCTCATATCTCACTTTTGCAACTGTCATACATGATGCCTAGCTCATATTTTCATTCTCAAGGTAATATCTGCATATTAGCCCAAAGTCCCTTACAGAAATAACAAAAATTTCACGCAATAACTTATTAATTGCATGTGAACATGTGAAATTGGCATCACATTTGATCCTAAATACATGTTGACATGTGACAACGACATGTTATGTGTAAACCAGACATTATTAACTATAGCAAGTGAGAGGAGACAAAAAGCTATGATATCAACACAAATATCGAATACTCTTTGTTACATTTTTTTCCTGAAACATTAACAACAACAAGGTCATCAATTCTTTCTTGACCACACTTATTTCCATTCTATGAAGATTGAGTTGTGTATTGTGGAAGAGAAGGAAATGTATAAAAACAAAATGGTTTGATTATGTTTATTTCATCAATTAGCATTTTTTCAAGTTTAAGTCACTGCTAGATTCACCACATTAGATAAAATTGGATTCACATCATTACAGCTCATACACATCCACTGAAAGGTAATACACTACACTGTTACATCCACCAAATGCAATGTTTTCTATCTTGTCTGTAATGCAGTTTCTAGATGAATATGGCTCAGAGGTCCTTAGTCTAAATGTTGCAAAATAAAACAAAAAATTACAAAATAAAATTACACAGAAGAACATGCATTCAAATAAACATGCCTTTCAAAAGTCATTTTCATCCCCACATCTATTTGAGCATTTCACTGTGGTTAATGAATTTGAAGACAAAGTCAACATTTCTGTTCACAGTTTTAATGAACAGACACTTGTCTTTTATTTGAGATACTTGTATAGCAACTAAAGGTCCCAGACTTTTTCCTACAGGGATGAAATTACAAGGATTCTTAAATTCCCACACGGAAAGCACCTACATAAACATATAGGTTTTAATCCCCGCCTTGTATCAACCAGCAGTGGTTGGAAGCTCTTTTCAGAAGTAGCGCGAAATTGGCCAATGCGCTACAGGGATGCAAATTGCGAAGCACCTGCTGGGAAGGGTTATGTAGATTAGAGTTCTCCTAGGCGTGTCCTGTTAGCTTGACGGGCAATCATAAATAAGATTCTGACCCCTGAAACATCGGTCTGCTCTCCGCCCTCGCTCTGAGCTTGTGAAGTTTTGCCCAGCGAATATATAAAACGCACTTGCTAACGGTTGCGGGCTGTGTACATTCTCCTGAATTGTCAACAGGGGGCCGCATATGCGGATAAGCCAGAACTTGTACATAGTTCCCTAATTGGATATTCCAGATTCGGGTGGGATTGGAAATGCCAAAAAAAAAAAAAGTTGAAGTTTTAATTGGCCGTTTTCATATGTACCTATAATATATGAAAACGGCCAATTTTTTGTATGTCGCATATATGCGAAACCGATATCTGGCCCTGTATTAAAACCTATATGTCTATATAGGTGCTTTCCGTGTGGGAGAGCAGGGCTTATGACATCATATACTTGGATTTTCAGAAAGCATTTGAGGCAGTACCGTATAAGAGACTAATTTTTTAAATGAGCTCCATTGGAGTTACAGGAGGTATTCTGCAGTGGATTCAAAACTGGTTACAGGACAGAACACAAAGAGTGGTGGTCAGTGGTATCTCATCTGAGCTAGGTATGGTGGGGAGTGGCATCCCCCAGGGATCGGTGTTAGGACCCCTGCTGTTCCTCATCTACATTAATGACCTTGATAGGAATATTGAGAGCAAATTAGTTAAATTTGCTGATGATACTAAATTGGGAGGTTTGGCAAATAGTTTAGAGTCCACTAAAGTGATTCAGGATGATTTGGATAGAATCCAGAATTGGGCAGAAATGTGGCAAATGAAATTTAATGTAGCAAAATGTAAAGGTATGCATGTAGGTAATAAAAACATTAGACGGGATTACTTCATGG
This sequence comes from Gymnothorax javanicus, assembly GCA_029692085.1. NCBI lineage: Eukaryota > Metazoa > Chordata > Actinopteri > Anguilliformes > Muraenidae > Gymnothorax > Gymnothorax javanicus. Next base: position 39,327,708 of record CM056209.1, read on the forward strand.
GAGGTTTAAAACTGGAATGTGCTCCACACGAAAAAGATCTGGGAGTGATTGTTGACCAAACCCTCACAGGCTCTAGCCATTGTGCCGTAGCAGTTAAAAATGCCAATCGGATGCTGGGATACATTGCCAAAAGTATTGAGTACAAATCCAAGGAGGTGATGCTTCTTTTGTACAACACATTTGTCAGACCACATCTGGAGTATTGTGTACAGTTCTGAAGACCATACTTTAAGAAAGATATCGAGGCTCTAGAAAAGTTCAGAGAAGAGCCACTAAGCTAATTCCAGGTATAAAAGATGAAAGCTATAAGAAGAGGCTGAAGATCCTTAATCTCAAGCAACGGTGCCGTCACCCATTGGTTTCAGCATACTATTTAGGAAGCCTCGGTTTTGGCAATTTGAACAGCGTCATTTTGAAACCGGATGTGATTCCCATTGGACGAGACCGTGAATTGAAGATCCAGGGCAACATTTCGGCAGATGCCCTGGGCATCAGTATACATACAGGAAACGATAGCTTTCGCTTCCTTTTTTGCCGCAGATATCCCATAGACGTCAAAGCCAAATTGACAACATTTGACCTCGTCGGTTAACATGAGAGAAAAAAAAAATCCTTGCAGATTTGAACCTGCATCGCTCTAATAGCGCAATGTTAGCTCTAAACACAATTTGAGACTTTTAGTGACAGTTCAAAGATCACCCCATTCTTAATCGTAACCAAGTACTTTTGCTACCTAAACCTGACCACGTAGTGTCGATGTCTGAACTCCCAACCTGACATACAACCAAGTAGTTTCAGGACCTAAACTTAACCCTGACCCTAATCCTAACCCCAACCCTGAACTTAAAGGTCCCATCAACTTACAGTGGGGTACAAAAATTTGGGCACCCCTGGTTTAAATGTCTGTTCATTAATATCCAAGTGATTGAAAGCAAACCTAAAACATTAAATGTAATGAAGTTAAACATGACACATTTCATCACATTTTAAAGCAAGAATAATTTTTATTTTGAACTTTTTACAGCTTCAGAATAATAAAACAAGGGAAAAGGACTTGTGCAAAAGTTTGGGAACCCTGTCAGCTAGTACTTTGTAACTCCTCCTCGGGCAGCTATAACAGCTTGCAAACACTTCCGGTAGCCAGCTAAGAGTCTTTCAATTCTTGTATTTGGAATTTTTCCCCATTCTTCCTGACAGAACACCTCAAGCTCAGAAATATTCTTTGGCCTTCTTGCATGCACGAGGTCTCTCCACAGATTTTCAATAATATTCAAGCAATCAGCGATCCCACTGCAACCTACAGCCTAGGCGTGGCCACTAGCAAGGCTGCAGGGGCACAGAGGATTAAACCAGTGCATTTCTACCAAAAATAAAATCAATCCAGAGTCTTCAGAGGCTCAGATGAAGGGAGTAAAAATAGACTTCTCTCGTTATTGCAGCCAGGGGAGTGTCTGCCTGGAGGAGTGTCAAAGGGAGTGTCACTAACCTGGGTGGAGGAGTTATTTCCCTCCTTGACGTCATGGAGGGGAAATCTCTGATTTGCCTGTTTGAGTGCATTTTCTGAAAGGTGGAGCAAGCAAGAGAGGGAGAGGACAGAGTTTTCTCTTGTCTGTGTTATGATTCTGCTTTGTCTGACCATGTTTTGCCTATGATTCCGATCCATGCCATGTTTTTGATCTGCCAGTTATTATTCCGGTTCTTGTTTTGTTTCATACCATGCATTGCACTTTGTCTCCCCTGTCTGGTCTTATGTCGTGTGACAGCTCATTGCCCCGGTATTGCGTGCCACGCTTTCGGGTGATTTCATGGTTTCTGGGTTTTCAATTATTCCTTCTAAATCTCATTTGCTTCCTTCGCCTTGCTGTTCTGTCATTACTAACATTGCTAACAGTTTGTTATTTTAGTTAAAACTACTAACCAAAACTAACATTGTTTATAGTACTAACTTACTAACGAGCACTAGGGATTGTATAGCTGCACTTTACTAATTGACTAACGAGCTCTCAGCACTCGCTCTATTCTAGTCTCCGCCCCTTGTCTTTACTCAATTTACTTTGCTGCGCTTCAGCGGATCCTCCGCACTTGTTTAACTCTGTGCCTCTCATTATCTGTGCATTTTAGAACTCCCTAACTGCAGCCGTGCGTTCGTCAATAGGCTGTCTTTGTGATCCCTGTCCGCGTTTTGGCTTTTGCCAATTTCATGTAGTTAGATACTTCCTCATGTCTGTTCCCTCGTTAATTAGTCTGTTCCTATTCCTATCCTATTCACCTGTTCCCTATCTTAGCATGTGACTTCCCCTACGTGTATTTAAGCAGTCTGTTCACTTCCAGTCCCTGTCAGAACGTTTTCCTTGTGCTGCGATTCTATGCCTTGTACTCTTTGTGTTATACTTCTGACTGGACCGTCCCCGTTTACGATTTTGGCTTTGTCTTGGATTTTCTACACCTGTGTAATGAACCTGTTTTGCCCGACCCTGATTATTGTGTTTGCTGCCCTGTGTACGATCTGGATTACGTCCCTGGGATTCTGATTTTGGATTGTGGACTCTGTACCGTTGCCTTCTGCCCTGCGGGGGTTCACCCCCCAGCTTCAATAAAACACCTTTTTGCTGGATCTTTTGGGTCTCGCGTTTGGTTCCTGAATTATACCTCACAGTCTGGGGGGTGTACACGGGACACATTACCGTTAGAAAACCATAGTAAAGTGAATTTGCATAATTTGGGACCTTTAGGTTTTAGTGTCTTAACTGAGCCGTACATAGACCCGGACCATGACATATCTTCTGTTTTTACTACTTGAAGCCCAGTTTTTTTATGATTGAGCGGCGGTGCAGGGGTCTTGAATATCTTATTGATATCCTTTGCTGCGCTACTGACATAATCCGGTTTGCATCTTGAATCAGGAACCAAATAATTGGCCCTGAACCCTCCATGAATGGGGCCCAACCCTTTCCCAACTCCCCTGCTGGCTGCCCGGCGAATTGGTATGGTGTTCCGGTTGGTTTTCTCGGCAGCTTCGATTACCTCCTTAGTGTACTTTTGGAACTGCCTATCCTCATGCATGAGCAGATCTCGGCTCTTGATATCATAGTCCATCTGTTCCTGCTTTTGGAGCTGCTGCTGGTGCCGCTTTTGGGCCATTTGCTGGAGTAGCTCCTTGTCCATGGCTTTTCGAGCGTCTCTCTGTTTCTGGACAGCTAATTTTTCCTTCTCCCAGTGGATCAGATCAGCTTTCTTGTTTAGGTTGAGCGTTTTGAGTGCCTGCTGCTTCTCTTCCTCCACTTTGCGCTCATTCAGTCGCCGCTTGTGCTCTCGGTCGGCAGCAATGCTCTTGGCCATGTCTTTCTGCATCTGCTGCTTGCGTTCATTCTTTTTCTTGTCATGGGCCTCCTTTCTTTCCTGCACCATGGCAGTAATCCGAGCATCAGCTGCTTCATACTTGCGGGCTCGCTCATGCTCCTGCTTGGTGACCATGTCTGCAACGACTTGAGATCGCCGCTCTCGTCTCTGCAGCTTTTTTTCCTTCCTCTCATCATTTGCCCTCATCCTCTCCTCCTCCTCCCTCATGCATTGCTGGCGCCTCTCTTCTGCCAGTGCCTCCTGTCTGTGCGCCTTCTCCCGGATGCTGCAGCTCTCCGCTATTTGTTTTTGGTAGGCGCTCCTGTTATCCATTATCTGCTTACGCTGCTTTTGCCGGAGCTGCCGCCTCTCCTCCTGGAACTGTTCATTGAGCTCCTTGTACCTCTGCCTCTCCTTCTCCTTATCCAGTGCCATCTGGTGTCTTGCCTGATCCCTCACACTCACCTGCTGCCTCAATTCCTCAGCGTAAGCCTGCTTGTCCCTCTTTCGCTGTGTGGCTTGCTGGCGCTCCTGCTCCACCTTCTCCACCTCTGCCTGCCGGCGGTCGGCTATGGTCTGCATTGCCTCCTTGGTGTTGTCTGTAATCATCTTGTGCTGCTGCTGCTGCCTTTGCTGCCTCTGATCATTTAAGGCCTCCACGAATAGGAGTTCCCTGTGGAATTGCTTCACTACGTCACTCTGGTAGAACTCCTGCCGAATCGCATTTCCAATCGCCCTCTGCCTATGCTCTTCAAAGTGATTTGTGCCATTTGTCCCATTAAAGGGAGTCAAAGGAGAAACTGTCGCCATCTCGAGGTTTCAGACTGTATGTAGCTTGAGATTTATAGGAAAACTAGCACTCTGCCTGTGGGGATCCACGGGTTCTATTGTATGTAACTTCGTCTCTATATTATATTGAACAATGCACCATTATGTCATCACATGCACCTCTATGATGTCATCACGTTGCTATGGTGTTTCCATAAACATCAAGGTGGCTGTCACGCGACCGATGTTTTTATAGTAACTAAAACTAAGTAACCATCAAGGAGAATACACTGCGCTGGCATTCCCGCCACTCGGCTATTATAGATGTGTGGAACGCTTACTGTTACTTCATACGCTGTTCCCAGCGCTTTGAGTGTTCTGTGACGTCACGAATAAAAGTAAATGCTGGTTTTGTGTGTGGGCTGTACTGTTTGTACTGCTACTGCTAATACTCAACTCATTTTCACTTGCGGCCGTCGGATGATTAAATAAATTATGAGTGACGCACCAGTTTTAATTTCTAAAACATTTATTTCTAACATCTTTCAGCGACATGATGCAGATAAATCTGTTGAGTTACCTAAGCCCGTAAGAGTGTGGTGTTAAGCAAAATCGCTACGGGACAATGAGTGGGTTTTCGCACAAACGGCCAACAAAAAGAATGAGCGGAACAACGGCAGCAGAAAACGTTGGTAAACGTTTGGATGAGTTAAAATGTATTTATCTGTCGCTCTTTGGTGACTGTCTGTTTCTTTACGACGTAAAATTAAAATTTCAGATACCGTGACCGATAAGTCAGTGCAGAAATCAGAAGAACGGCATTGTTTCGCTTGCTTCGCGCAACTCGAGGCACTCTAGAATGGTATCCATAGTTACAGGCAACTCTTTTCTCACACCATGCTGTTTCTTACGAAACAAGACGTTTCATCTCAAATTCCCCAATATCTGATTTATTCGACGCAGCAGGTTGTGGCCATGAAATTCTCAGGTAATTCATGCGTTTACATAAGTTATTAGCGTGGTTGTTGTGAGAACACTTGTGATCTCCGATCGATACAGCTAATTATGATTAGCCCCAGCTTGCTTTGTGAAACTGGTCAGGTGACGCATTAGCTGCGTGATTTGTCTTGCAGTTTGTCCATTAGCTTTCGCTGTTAGCAAGGGGATGGCAACAGACGCATTTTAGAAATATAATTGGTCAAAAGCTATGTTTCCATTAACACGGCTGAAGTCAGGCGCCGGTAGCGACACGGGTACGTCAAAAATCACTTATCATTGTCTTGATATGCAGTGTTTCCATCCACGCGATTTTCACCCGGCTCCTGGTGCGGAGCCACATGCTTGTTTTTCGATCGGACCAGGGTGCGATTCCCGCTCCGGCGCACACGAATCGCACGAGAAATTCCCTATAGTTCAAAGGGGTTTCCCCCACTTTATTTTGTTAACAAATGAGTACCTTTGAAGCAATGTGTATTAATTGCCCTGTTCAGAGCAGGGCCGAGGTTTCTGCCGCAACACACAAGTATTTACCATTCTCAGTGAATCAAAAGCTTACGACCGCGTTAAATTATGATCTGAGCTTTGTAATGCCTCGATACCTTTGTGATTTCTATATATCAGAAGTGTTCCTGTGTATCACACGCTTAAGTTTGTTACAAGTTGATAACAGAGTAGTGGTTCTCATGCGACATTTGTACGGAGTTTGAACATAATTTCATCTAATTCTTGCAATTCAGAGGATGAAGCAGAAACTACAGAATATCAGACTTTATTATTCAACAGAACATAATTCCAGCCATCTTTATCTTTTTATCATCTTTAATGGTGCTTTCTTTTCATTCGTTTCTTCTGTTGCTTGTAATTATTATAATGAGCTCTTCGTCCACCATGAGGTGCTGTTTAAGTAGTGCTGAGTTGGGTCCAGCCATGAGGACGAAAACGGATGAATAGTTCAGCCGTTGATATGGAAACACTGAGGACGCATGCGATGTCCGTGTCTGGCCGCAGGCACTACAAGGGTGCAAATCTCCATCAAGGCAGCACAGTCGTAATCTTGCTGAGCGAACGCGGCTCTTAAGAAATTTAAGGTTCACGATCGCATAACTGAAGTGCTTTTCCCATAGCCCAGCTCATGACATATTTTTGATATTACCCTATGTATCGCTTTTGCGAAAATCGCATTGGCTGAGAGCGTGGGGGAAAAAAATCGCTTAGCGTTACCGCTCTCCTTTTTCTACTCAGACAAACTGAATACCGAGTATAACATTGGTTGAATCGGGACGGCTCAGCGCTGCAGGAGGCTAGTTAAGCGCCTCTGACATAACTAAGTTCACGTTACTTATGTAGGTAGCGTGCACGCAATACATTTTCAAAACCAATATGTAACATACGTGTGTTACCCGGCGAGCTAACATTAGCTAGCTACTCAGTTGACTGAATTTACAAAGCGTTGCTGGTTCAGCCACGAATGTCTGTGACTCAGAGACCGAGTAAGCAGAGCGATGTAATTAGCGCAGTGCTAATATGCATTGGGCACTGAGGGAAATTACATTTGCTTTCCATGAAATTCCGCAATTTAGTTATGTGATAAACAGAATGAGAAAGTTATGAAAGTGGTTGAATAAATTTTAAACATCTTAAACCCCTTCTCAGATCTATTGGTACACCCGAAGGCACAACAACCAGTCATTTTTTTTTTTTTCAGTTTTCAAAACACGAAATGCATGGACGTTGAATTCCCTCGGAAGTAGTACAAATTGATCAACCTGATGGATACAAAATGGATCCAGGTGTCACGTGACCAACTTTTTTTGGTACCCCCTATGTCGCGACTCTCAGGGACTTTAGTCCTGACTAGCCCTTTCCCACTACCAGATCACCTTGTTACCTCAGGGGTAACGCTGTGGCTGAAAGGACCGGATCTGCCAGGTTATTTGGATGGGAAATAGACATCTTATTCATGCGTGCCCTTATAAAAATGTACCATGCTGTACCATGCAAATACCACAGTAAAATCATGGTACACATGGTATATTTATGGTAATTCTGAATTGTGCCATGGTACACTCTATTGGTACCATGGTTTTTCATAGTGGTACCATGGTACTTTGTTATGGTACCGCGGTAATCCTTGCCGTTACCATGGTACACCCTTCCGGTACCACGTTACTTCCTGCCATTACCTTGGTACACCCTTTCAGTACCACGGTACTCCCTGCCGTTACCATGGTACACCCTTTCGGTACCATGGTACTCCCTGCCGCTACCATGGTACACTCCTCCGGTACCATGGTACTCCCTGCCGTTACCATGGTACACCCTTTCGGTACCACGGTACTCCCTGCCATTACCATGGTACTCTCTGCTGTTACCATGGTACATCCAGCAGGTACCGCTGTACCTCCAGTCAGTACCACGGTCCCCCCTGTTGGTACCACGGTACCCCGGCCAGTACGATACTACCTCCGTATCACGATACACCCTTGGGGACCAAGATACCCCCTACTTGTACCACGGTTCCTCTATGGTACCATGGTACTCCCTTTTGCTACTGTGGTAGTGGGTACTCCCTTCGGAGCTCAGTTTCATAAAACTTGGACTCAAATTTTCCTGCGTAAATGGCATCACCTTAAGCGACTTTAATATGTACGCAAGTCATGTACAGAGAAAAAATTTGTAGCATGATTGATTGATTGTTAACAGCATACTGCAGAATTTTTCACTTACTATATATATAATGGTAACCATGTGTATTATGGGTGGAGAAAACTGGAAATCCCAAAGAAAACCATGTACCTTTGGCAGGTACTGGTGAACTCTTCTACATATGTGTCGTAACCTTTATAAAAATGTACCATGCTGTACCATGGGATTTGTACCTTACTGTACCATCTGGTTTGTACCATGGGATTTATGCCACAGGACTTTCACCACGGTACTTCCATTAAGCTGTACCATGGGACTTCTACCATGTTGTACCGTGTGCTTCGCACCATGACATCGTGGGATTTGTACCGTGCTTTACAATGTATCTTAATTGGGATGTGTACCATGCTGTACGATGGTATATTTGCCATACCGTATCATGGGACATTTACCATGGTACTAACCACGGTACGAAGTGTGTACTGTGGCCCAAAATACCATTGTACATTTACCATGGTATTAATACCATGGTACAGCATGGTCAGGGTTTCCCGCAGAAAATCGGTAAGTCAAGGTGGTGACGGGGGCGGCAACAGTCAGCATTTATTTACACTTTATAAATAAACAAAGCAGTTAAAGTGCAATAACAAAGTGACAAAGTCAACATTCTTGTAACTTTATTGATTGACACTCAGATATAATAAAATGCATGTATTATGTTTTCATGGAAGTGAGATCAAAAATTGCAGTTTGAATGGGTTTCTGGGTTTCAGTGGTGCATTTTTTTCGCTTAACAGTCTGAGTGTAACACTTGCTTAAACAGTGTATTTTAGCCTTACTGTAAGAGCTGAGCTGGAAATAACAAGATCAAATAAAAACACACAATCGTACCAAAATTCATGCTACATGCATGAACACAGCCAAAATTATCAAAAAAAAAAAAAAAAAGAAGAATGAAAAGCGCGTAAAATGCGCACAACTGTCCCTAAGGGTTAAACGAAAATTAATGTAAGAATGGAAAATGAATTTGTTATCCGTTTTGACTTCAATTCCCCACAAGCTTTGCGGTTGTGAGTTATGTTTGGGGAGAGGAGAACGGTATTATGTACAGAAGCGCATTGCATTCACAGGATAAAAAAAATATCCACCTTATCTCGTAATTACGAGATCTAATTACGCGCAGATGGTGAAGGAGGCCGGCTTCATCGACTAAAGTACCCTGATATTTATGACTGCTTTTTCCCATCCATTACTGTACGCTCGAGAAAACCAAGTGCAATTGTCAAACATAGCAGAAAGCTGCGCGCAAGCACATCGGTAGCCTTGATAAGAAACTAAACGAATTGCATATAGCATATCTTAATGAAACAGAATATGTGGGCAAGCAGTTGATAGGAGACACAATTCAAATGTTTAGTTTAGATGAATAATTATCTTACCTCCTCATGTCCTTCCCACGACGACCACAGGTTATTGAATATCCGGATAATTAGCTTCTTCCCGATACAAAAAAATAATGTTGGCGGAGCAACAGGTGATAGATGGCGCAGTAACATATTTAACCAACAGATGCCGGCCACTATTCGGCCTCATCGCGATGCGGCCTTATTTTACTGTGTATGCATGCATGGATGCAGCAGAATTTTTTAAAATTTTTTCGGGGGAATTAGTCAAGGCGGGGGGCATTTTTTTGTCAAGGCGGCCGCCCTAACTATAAAGCGCTGCGGGAAACCCTGCTCTTTAGTCTCAGAAAAAGGAGACTTAGGGGTGATCTGATTGAGGTCTTTAAATATGTTATAGGATTAACAAAGTGAATTATGTAGGATTCCTTCGACCAAGTGTTGTTAGTAGAACTCGGGGTCACAATTGGAAGATGACCAAAGGTAAACTTAGCACTGATATTCGGAAATATTTCTTCACCCAAAGAGTAATTTCGATGTGGAATAGCTTGCCTGACCTTATTGTTGAGGCAGAGACCTTGGGAGTTTTCAAGAGCAGGCTTGACTTAAAGCTAGATACCATTGAGTCATTGAGTATCTGTAGTGATATATTCACAATACTATAAAGAAACTGACAAGCCTAGTTGGGATGAACGGCCTGTTCTCGCCATACATGTTATGTTATGTTAAAATAAGCAGTTCTCGGCCCTCTAGGACTGTGAGTCGATGTTCCCTGCTATACATGATTTATGCTTTGTTAATAATGGCCCAGTGAATGATAAATCAAGGATAATAGAATAAACAATGACACTTTTATCTGCAAACTCTTCTTATAGACTTCAAAGACAGAAAAATGGCAGGAACAGCCTTAAATGATCAAAAGATGAGCTGTTTGCGTTCACTGGTTAATTATCCAAAATAAGCATTCGGAGTATCCTCTCTGAAGTTGATAGGATCCGATGAGTGATATAATTTCAGAAGAAGCATTTGTTGGTGCTGGAAAGGGTACCTAACAGGAGTGGAAAGGCCCTGAATGATGGGGACCCTTGAAAATTATTACAACATAAATTTTTTGGGGAGTCGGATCTAATGGGAAATCCTTGTATGGGTTTCAAAATGCCTGGCGGTGCCCCTGACTGCAGGCCTGAATTTGTGTGATGTACGTACAGTGCATATGTGTTGAGTATGCACCCATGTGTGTGTGTGTGTGTGTGCTCAGGTGCTTGTGTGTGTGTGTGTGTGTGTGTGTGTGTGTGATGGCTGTAGTTGTACTATCTGGGTAATGCATGTGCGCTTGCGTGTGTGCGTGAGTGTGTGTGATGGCTGTAGTTGCACTGGGAAACGCGTGTGCACGTGTTGCTAATCTCAGAGTGCTTGTGATGGGATTGCACTGTTATGTAATAATGAAATCAGTGCCATGATGCATCAGTACTCTACGTTAGAACTTATTAACAAGTGTACACTGTAAAAATGTACATATTTTGCCTATTGTAATTCAGCATGTTTTGAGTTGTCAATTAAATTTTACTTTGTAGTTTTCTTGAAAAAGATCAGACTTGAAGCTGATTTGACTTTAATTGCCCCTTTTTTTGCAACTTAACAATAAAACATGTTAAAAGCTGGAGTATGCAATCTTGGAACAGCAAGCAAGATTTGAATGTAGCCTCACCTCTAAACCCACCCCCTCCCTTCAAGTCTCTGACCAAAGCCACGCCCCCTGATTCACATGCACCAGCGCGAGTCTCGCATCCCGTTACCTGGATGCAGTGTCGTATGTCTGAATCGTCAGCGGAGCTGTGTGAACGCTAGGTGCAAACACAGCAAAATAATAAAAATAACATTTTACCATCAACAAGTATCCTATGAATGTGGCCTCAGGTCAAAGACCAAACCAATACGACTACCTGGGCATATTAGAAATAGAGTTACAGCATATTATGTATAAAACACAGCTAGCCACTGAGCTAGCCTTAGCACTGGAAACAAGCGAACGTCAGCCACGAGCACAACGTTTGTAACATGAGATATTCTCAGCGGAGTGTTACTGTAACCATTGACGTCTTACATATGAAGCTATATGGCATTTCAGATACATCTGTGGTGATATACGATGTATCTACCAGCCGCCCACTTGCGTTAGCAGCCAATGACCGACGAAGTTATTACTGAGCCGAGCTTGCAATGCCTATCGGCTGTAAGTGTAGCCTGCTTTTTCCCTATAGCTTTTGCAGCTAATGTGACAGCATTCTCTGGTGACAGTCAGCGACAACAGCATCCGCCGAGGAAAAAGCACATAACTGTTTATTTTTAACAATATTAAAATTGTGAGAAAGGTGAACTAATAAATTCTTGCGCTGAAATGTTAAGTAGACAAGAACACAACTGTCTCAAACTGCAGATTCAGCTTACCATGTCCTCGCGTTCTTGGAAATTTATACTCCCGTTCTCAACTTCTCAAGTTTGAACTCACAAATAAGGTAGTCCGTGAGAAATGGCAGTGCTTATGCTGGCTAGCGTTTGTCCAGCTGTAAAGAAACACCAACAACTAGGCTACACAGCTGAATGAATTGCGTGTGCACGAGAAATGATTGTCATCGTCAGTCACTCCTCCTGGCTCTGATTGGTTGTTTTGTCCCGGTCGCGGTGAAATCTTGCAGAAGGAATTAGAAGCACTAGATAGAGCCAGATGACTCTGATTTTCTCAAAGATCATCTGACTCACATCCCACTGTCAGGTCATAGTAACAGTTTTAACAAATATGACAAAAAGTGATTTTTTGAAAAATTGCATACTCCAGCTTTAAATGTTTTTAAAAAATCGAGACCATTTTTTAAAAGTGCATCCTTGTAAAAAAATTGTACCTCTGCAGATTTTGAAAACATCAATATATTAAACTGCTCACAAAGTACTCTTGCCGGACTCCATCTCATTATGGATCCCCCCACCACTCCTGAACACGTTTCTGCGCGGTGTGTACCACTAGGCTAATAACCCCCTGCGATGAAGAATTTGAATGTGTTTTCTGCCTGACAGTGGTTAAAAGAAGTGAAGTTGGCTTACGTAACACTTTACATAATCCACATCATTAGAATGTGCGACTGAATGACGTCCTTAAGCTCGTGCCATCACCAGTGCGGCCCGTCACGTGCACCTGACTGTGAGCTTTCATTTCCAGCAGGGGGCAGCACCGCCACAACAGTTCAGATAGAATTATACAGTGACTGGTGACTACATGGGAGTTCTGTGAGTAAAACTCATGCAGGAGGTGCTACAGCATCAGCATACAGCATTCAGCATTTATGATTTTCTGGTAATTTCCAGGTAATCAAGGCTTTGAAAGTCACTTGTATGGCCTCCTCAGCCAATCTTTAATTGATTTAATCAATCAATCAATCAATTAACTGATATTATTGCTCATTCTGAGAATCACAAATCTGAAAAAATTTAAGGGAAAATATTGCGTAAATGTCCATGGTACCTCACAACCCCACGGGGATTGCATTTGAAAAAACTGCTTTTAGACAATTCCTTTTGTAATCAACCCATAAGAACCCATAGTGACACAGGCGTCGCAAACCCTTTTCAGAAATGTGTTCTGTATGGTCCATTTGGTCTGTTTGTTACTATCTCCTGTTATATTCCTTTTAAGAGAAATGGGTCTGGGTTCCTCTGGGTTAAACACATTGATTTGTAACCCTCAGTGGCTGCTGGTTGTTGTCTCCATCATAAATAAAGTCTTGTGCAAATTAATTGAAAAAAGCAGTCTGGAGTGGGAAAAACCAAACAACAAAGGTTTTCAGGCTTTTTATTACTGTAATAGCATCTACATTCAGCACATAGTACGAGATGTGTCCTCCACGGCTCTTGATAAGCTGTTCCACCCGTTTTGGCATGGAGCTGACAAGGTTTTTGCAAATTGCCTTGATTTCTTTGTCATGATGCCACACTTGGACAACTGCATCGATGACTTTGGCTTTTGTGGTGCAGTCCTTCTGCTGCAGCCTTGACTTGATGATGGACCAGAGATTCTCAATGGGATTGAGGTCAGGTGAATTACCAGGCAAGTTCAGCACATTTACAGTACTGTGTTGATGATGCAATTACAGCTCATTCAATTGTCAAGCACTTTTATCCAATTGCACAAGATTGTATTAATTGTCCAGTTGAACCTGGAGAAGACATAAAGAGGAGGCATAGGATTGTTGACCCCTTTTATCACTGAAAAATAAACGGAAAACAAAAGCACTCATGGTCAGTTAGAGAGATCACTGTATTCTTGCTTTTCATCCCAACTAGAGGAGACTCTAACCACTTTTAAGTGGTGAGGAAGATGCATCTTTCGAGCATTACGGATGTACAATATCCCCCCTGGGTGACGTACTGCCGCACTTTTCGCCAGAAGGCAGCTATCAAATGGACAATAGTGAGGTGGCAGGTTGAACCCAGGTTTGTTATGGTTGGCACTGCAATGATGTTTAAATCCCAGTTTCTATCTCCAGTAAACGTATTTGTGTCAGAAATAGTCCTCCCCAGTGTTCGTTTACAACTTCGATCAGCTCACAGCCTGGTCACCTGTCCCTCAGGTTTGGGTCCTGAGGGACTGCTGCAATACGATGCCACTGGCAGGAGTCGAGGAGGCGGCATCATTACACACCATTAGGTCCTGGTGCCACCGTTACATCATTGCGCCGATAGTAGGCTTCCTAGCAACAGGGATGCTTGGCTGCGTTAGTGGAATAAGTGATGATTCTTCATTGTTATCTTGTTGGCACAGCGCCCTACATCAGATTACAACGTGAAATGGAGTAACAATAGTGATACGCATCTGTATGCCTGTGGTCTAAATTCTTCATTTTTGCATGGGGCTTGTCCCAGCATCCACTGTCACTCACACATGCAGTATTGTGCATACAATTTTAGGCACATTAAAACAATTCTATGTAGCAAATATGCTTCCAAAAATCATGAAAATGACGGTTTCTCAATTTTCAAAAATGTGCTGTTATGATCTGTGAACTGTTAAAAACCAAATCTAATCAATATGTGGTGTGACTATCCTTTAGACACACTGTACTGCAGTTTGATGGTTTTATTTGATACATGGCTGTTTGGCTGTTCCAAGCATTTTGGAGAACTTGTCTCTGTTCTTCTGCTGGCTCACAGTCTCACCAGTGTCTCTCTCTCCAGGTGTCTCAGACTGTGGTAATGATGTTGTTATCAGAGCTCTGTCAAGGCTATATTATCTGTATCAACTTACTTAATTGAAATAAAAATATTTTTTTTGAAAAACGAATTTTTTTACTAAAATTTAGTGTCTCAAATGTGTTTTTTATTTACAGAAACATTCATGTGGAAAATAAAAAATGAACATCGGAGACCAAACTTGAATTTAAAAAATCTAGGATGCCTAAAACATTTGCACAGTACTGCACGTGCGGGACATCTGAAGTCTCCAATTATCCTACCAAGCAGATCCTTGGACTTCAGGACAAGACACTTACAATAAAATTTATTGAGCTTCCTGGGTTAATTTTCCCTCTGCATTTGACCCATCCAGCAGGCGGCAGTGTGACCAACTCCAATTCTGAAGACAGAGCCTTAGTCGGAGTAATGGCAGGAGTGTTTCTATTTTGCATGTCTTTCGAGGTGAAAGGAAACTAGTGTACTTGGTGGAAACTCACAGGAAAACGAGCATGACATACAAACTCTGCACAGATGGTTCCTGGTCAGATTCAAACCCACAACCTTCTTAGCGACAATACTTCCCACTGTGCCACCCCATCGATACACAGTATATCTGTGCCACAAAGGGACGATGACAAATACAGCATCTGTCCCAAATTGTTTCCACTCAGCAGACCTTGCCTGATCAGTTTAGCTTCCTCATGCACGGTTTCTCTCACCAGGTGCCCCAACCTGCTGTCCCTGACCCTGTCAGGGTGTGGGCATGTGGAGGACCACGACGTGGAGCAGGTCCTGCGCAGCTGTGGACGGCTGCGCAGCCTGAGGCTGGAGAATTGTGTCCGGATCAGCGACTCCGTCCTGCGTGCCGTGGTCCTTCATGGGCAGAGCCTGGAAGCCGTGCAGGTGGACTTCTGCCGAAATGTGACACAGGCAGGGCTGCAGGCGGTGAGGGAGGGGCGGCCAGGGGTGCATCTCAGCGCGGAGCGGAGTGCAGGAATGATCCCAGATAGTGAGCCGCTGGAGAAGCCGCCGCTGCGCCGAGCTCTGCCGAAGTTCCTGCTCTTCTCATGATGCTGAGCGGCTGACTGGAGCATCGGGGTGACCTAGTGTTATACTGCTCAACTGGAAATTTTACGGCGGGTAGGCAAAATGTGAGAAGCACCCCTGAAAAATGGCTTTAACTTTGAAAAATGTAAATTGCAATGACAAAAACATCTATACAGGTCATTCCAATTCATATGAAGGCTAATTAGAAGCATATGCCTGGTTATAAGAAGTCTAACCAGCAGCACTTTGCCATGTGTGTCTCCGCAGCAAGATGAGGATATTGATGGTGTAACAGGGGCCAAACTGCTGGAGCCCAAATTTCAGAGATGTCAGTGTAGTGAGCTTTGCAAAGCTGGTATTCATGAAAGTGTTTCTGATGAATTCACCACCCCTAGTAGATGCTGCTTTGACCCCTAAAACTCAAACTTCTCACTTAAATTTTCCCTTAAGTCGATTCAAAATCAGAAAAAGCTTTTTTTTTTTAATATTGTGTCGCAATGTCACGTACATATACTGCATCTGCTGGTTGTAGCTGACGAGCAGAGTCAGAACTAATGCTCAGGTGAAAACTCCGTTCACAGGTTTTATTGAAGCTCTTGGTCCAGCAGTCCAGATTGGTAACTCTCAGGAGTTATGCAGTTCAGGTAGGGAAATCCAAATCAGAACAACAATACAAAAGTCAAGAATCAGGAAGTCAGTATGCCACAGCCAAAACATTTGCAGAATCAAAAAGCCTGGGAACAATCAGAAATAATGCACAGGAGGTCAAATATTCACTGAGGGCTAGACCGAATTGAAAATCGAGAAGACAAAACAAACCGTAACCAAGAAATGATGGAAACAGCAACAGCTCATGAGTTGACACAAAGAGAGCTCGCTAACAAACTTGAGATTTCCTGAACACAGGGGAGGGAATATGACGGGAAGGTGAGTGACTAATTGCATTGAGTACAGGTGTGGTGAGCTGAGGAGATGTGCATGTAGGTGTGGTTACAAATAAGGAAACAAGCGAATTAATTAACAATGAGATTGGGGAGTGCGAGAGTCGAAGGGAAAAAAAGCATGGGGCGGGTGACAAGTAATGAGAATGGCTGAACTGATACAGAGATCTGCTAAAATACATAATTTAAACATGAAAAATAATAGACAATAAAAATACACAATAGACATAACTAAACAGACTCAGATAATGACAGCAGGCTTCAGTTAGGCTGCATCACACTTATATTGAGTGGAATATTGAAATACAGGGCATCATATTTTCATGGCCACAGTATAACATCAGATGGAAAATACCAAGATCTTGTTATCATTTCAAACACATTCCCCTGTACTTCAGCAGTACATATTTGGTATCCTTGGAAACCTTGGGATCTCGACTTGAATAGAAGGCTAGAGGTTCCACTGGTTTGAATACAGCAGCTGCATTTCACAAACCGGTATATGGGTCAGGAGGCTGGATGGGGTTAAGGCCCCAGGACCCTGGAATTTGGGTTCTGACTCGCATCCGGGGTGATGAAGTTTAGAATAACTCCCCTCATATGTACTTGTTAATAAGAAATTGTTCTCAACTGCTCTCCCTGGTTCAAAAGAATGTAATGTGACAGGATGGTAAACAAAATGAGAGCAGGACTGGTGGAGGGCTGGTCTGGCTGGACTCGCTGGGAATTAAAAGATATGGGATCTGCTCCTAAAAGCAGGATTACTGAGTCAGCCGGATAACGGCGATGGGAAAATCCCGAACGGCTCTTTTTCCTTCAGCCGATGCTCCAGATTTTAGACATCTGGATTCAACAATGTAATCCAGCTTTGTAGAATTGGCCCCTGTCTCGGCGAATCAGTCAATCCTTGTTTTGCTTTGATTGCATTTGGAAACAAACACAAAGTTACATCGCACTTCATAGCTGGTCAGCTGGCTGCTGAAGTTTTCGGTCCATAGTTCAAGGTGTGAAAATCATCAGCGGAGATACTGTAAAAAGAGTTTCTGACTGAACGCTTCTCCAGTTGGATATTCTGCTAGATAAATTTTATTTAAAGATTTTTATTGTTTTATGGTAAGTTCTTGAAAATTTGAAAAATATGAGTGCCTTTCTCTATTTTTGGCTCAAAATAGACACTTTACCGTTCCAAGTGTCATGCCCTGGCACCTCAGGATGTTGAAGAGGGCGCCAGGGCAAGGAGTGGAGAGGAGGACCCAGTTGCAGGGACATGGAGTTCATTAAATAATAAGTGAGGGGATAACTGAACTAATACAAACTTCAGGAGAACATGAAGGGGAAACCAGGCAGAAAGGCTACCGATCACCCCGAGGACCCTGCAGGAACAGTCACCACCCCACCCTAGATCACTCCCCCTCCTTTTTATTTTTGAGCTCCCCTGGAGAGGCCGGGCGTGTATGCGTGCAGCGGGCGCAACACCTGCACTTGCATGTTTTGTCGCGCCCTGCTCCAGTTCGCCCCAGCACCAGAAGGCCAGTCCGCCCCGGCACCAGAAGGTCAGTTCGCCCTGGCACCAGAAGGCCAGTTCGCCCCGGCACCAGAAGGCCAGTTCGCCCCGGCACCAGAAGGCCAGTTTGCCCCGGCACCCGAAGGCCAGAATGCATTTAGGATCCAGAGGTCTACTCCCTCCTCGCGGCCGCAGCCGTCAGCCTGGTGCCCCCCCTTGTGGCCCAAGCAGTCAGCCTGCGGGTTTTGAGGTATCAGCAGTAAGTCTAGCGCCCTCTTGTGGCGCCAGCCATCAGCAGTCTGCGGTTTTAGCGGCTCCAGCCGTCAGCCCCGTCTGGAATCCGAGCCTGGGGGGGGTTACGTAATGCCCCTCCCCTCTGGCATTCCATTTCCCTGGCAACCTGCCTGCTCCTAATTAATCAATTATCTGTTCTCCACTGCCTTAATTATGCCCACCTGTTTCCGTTTTAGTTTATTCGATTACCTCAACTATTTATAGCTTAGTTTTCCCCCATTTGGGCAGGAAGCTTTAGTGTGGTTTCCCCTTTGTGTTTGGTGCACTCGCCTTTTTGTTTTCCTGCAGTTTGTATTTGTTTACCTATCCCCTCACTCATTATTTAATAAACTCCATGTCCCTGCAACTGGGTCCTCCCCTCCACTCCTTCCCCTTTGGGTGCCAGGGTGCGACTCCAAGAGATTTTATAATTCTTGCTTTATGTATTTTTTGGTATTTAATAACTCTGTTTTGTATTCAACTGCTGATTTTAAGTATTCACTTTGCTGGTGATACGCAATTATTAACAGGGACGTATCCTCCAAAGAAGTAAATAAAGATGATGCGCCCAGGTCTCGTTACAGGCATCCAGGGCGACTCAAGTTATTCAGGAACAACAGGATTCATTCTAATGACACTGATATTAGGTATGGGATACCAAGTAAAGAAGCTAAGTGCCAAAAAGAAAACATTCGGCCGGTTTAACAGATATGACATTATTCAATTTTGGAGCTTCACCATAAAAAATTATCAACCCTGAGGAGCGGTAGATTTTTGAAAAAAAAAAATATTGGTATAAATAAGTCTACTTAAAAACTTTTACAGTTTTAATTTCCATCTTACAGCTACTCTCATGATATCCCAACCACTGCATGGTGGAGAGCTAAGATCATTATATTCCATTTATATAGTCATATATTCCATTTCTACATTCTTCATGTTTACTTTCTCAGCTGACTTGACACAGCCATCCATTGTTTTCGGGTTTTTCATCGAACGTTACGCAATATTGGGCATACTGTTTGATGCAAAACAAAACCAGAGAAAAAAGCAGCAGCACAAAGTGGGTTATATGTTTGGGCCGCAGATGTTGTTGACTTCTGCGCAATATACATACTGTATGTGAGAGAAACCATCTGTCTCATGCCTGGCTGCGTGCCGGTCGAGGAGAGGGTTGCATTCTGCCACGCATTTGGAAAGCTTTATGGTAAGCTGTGACCTAATAGCAACTCGGGGTGCTTTAAGGACGAGCTGGCGGATGGCCAGCATTACGAATAGCGATGCTTTTCTGTAATGAAAACCAGGGCGGTATAGAAATAGGCTCAAAAAGGGTCTATGTGCGCGCTAGACAGGGCCATTAATCACATGATTGTTGCATGATGCCTTCTATTGTGCACCTGGTGAGTTTGCGCAGATACAGCAAACATCCTATTTCCCAGAGTCGACATGTGGGAACTAAGCCCAGCTAAATTAAAATAGGTATCAGAAAGTCACAACATTTTTAGACCACTGTTTTATCAATTTTTTATCTTCATTTTTTGGTGTTGGGGGGGTTGGGGGGATCACTGTCAGTGCACTGTTGATATGTTGGCTGTTTTTGGATCATCTCCGCAGCAAAGCGAACCAATTTCTCAGACATGCTAAATCATCAGCTGTGCCTCACTTTGATTAAATCCAACATGTATGGTATTGTAATGTCATGGAAAAAAATGCACTGAAAAATAAAGGAATTATTCTGTCTCCTGCACTGCCCAGAATTCAATTCTGACTCCATTGTTCCTGTCTCATTTTGAGGCCAACAATCTTTCTTCTTTTCGAAGTATAACGTGTAAGTTTGTTCTCAGCTACTTTCTGCCACTCTTAGCCCATTGGCAAATCTTAAAATAAGTTCAATTATCTCACCCCAATGGCTGAGTTTTTGTGTCACTCAGCAAAAACCAAATATGAATAAGACTCCCAGTCATAACAAGTGACTAAATTACTTGTTAATATTGGTCATTTATTTTATGAAGAATGTCTTCATTTTTGAATGGAGACACCGTGGACTACATCTCCAGTGCATGAGAGGCAGTCCTTAACCTTGGGGATTGACCCTGGATGGTCGATGGAGATCAGGTGTGCATCAAACTAGAGGGTACTGGGATCCATGTTACCGCAGTAACGGTCTCTGAGCAGCCAACTTCGGTGGGTTTGTAGTGTATCGAGGGAGCAAGGCTTCGTGCATCTTTCAGCAGTAAACAATCCCGTAACACGACTTCCAGCGCTCTGTGTTCCTGCTTTTCCAAGAGCAGCAGGTTAACAAGAATCTGAGCGTCTATGGTCCTCCAAAACCAATAGAAACTGTGGGTAACGCCTTTCATTCTTCCTGACTCCTCTCTGGATCTGTAGGTTTGCTGCCATACGGGGGCTTGTCTCACAGTGACCAATCCAAACATGTAGACTGCTAAACGCATGCAACATTATACTAGAAGCACATGACAAATGTTATTACAATCTTAGATTTCGCTGCTTTGTACAAGGCTCTTCATTTTGCCACTTAAATAAATTGGACCTATCCCACAAAAAAGGATTATTGAGTACGCTGGATAGCTACTCCGAGTAAAAAACTGGATATGCGCCGGCTCTGTGCCCATTCCAGCTGATACGACCAGAATCTGGCCTGGAGTCGCCTGATATCTGGGGCTAGACCCTACCAAAATCTGAAGCATGGGTAAAAATAATTCTACTGACTTGTATAGTAATCTCATTGGCTTTTTCCGCTTTGTGGAACATGCTAGTGAAACGTGTTCTCTGTTAGTCACCAGTTATTTGCTAGTAATTAGACTGGTCATGCAGAAGTTTGTTTTACCTCACATAAAATGACATCCTGTGACATATTCATGCTCCCATGAGCTCCATGGATAATACAGACACATTCACATCTCCTGTGTATGAAAAGTGCCATCATTACTGAACGAGGATACAAAAATGCATCAAGGTGTATCTGACTTAACTGAGAATCTGCACTTTAAGTGAATTGCCTGATGTAAAAATCTAAAATTGTGGATTGTGGGGCCAGATGAAGACTAAACATGCCAAAAAAACATTCTCGCAGCAAAAAAATCAGTATGTGGTGGGAGGGTGTGGATGAATGTGTCCTGATTGTTGTTTCATAAAGTTAGGGAGGACTACAGTTGTACGTTAATGGTTCTGTAAGGGGACTAAGGCAGGTGGGTGTGGGCAGTATCCTCACTTAAACCCAGGAGGGAACGTGTGCATTCGTGCGAGAAGCGTGCGCACGGCTCGTCGGCCGTCAGGGGAAAGAAGGGCGCAGTGGGGGCTGGAGCCGACTGCGGCTCTGATTACGAGAGCTGGTTGTTAGGGGGGGACTTAAAAACAACCAGAGCAGTGGGCTTCCTGTGGATATTAACATTTCAGAGACTCAGCGCTGCCGCATCTCGGCAGCAAGAACAATTATAGGCTGTTTGTTTTCCGGTCATTATTCGTAACACCAGTGCTATTCTTTGACTGCCTATGTTTGAATCTAAATGATCTATCAGGAATATGGCAGGCATGGTTTTGTTCATATCTCCCAGTTACTGTTTTCAGGCATATTTGCCTCCCTTTACTCTTTTTGCCTGTATCAGACTTTAATATAAAAACAACAATGCACAACAAAACTGAAATTAATTATTTGCTCCCATCCAAAGCGAAATGCATTTCTGCTAGGGTGGGTGTCCCCAGTGGGACAAACTTACTCAGTTATTTCAACACAGGGAATCAGTTTGTTTGTTTTCAGTCTTTTGGTGTTGTTTTTGGTCTCTTTGTGTTTTATTTTCTCCTTTTGCCGCAGGTCGAGGTGGTGTAGGGTACTGGAATTTTTCTGACATCAACCTTCAGTGGCAGTGAGGTGCGCGGCCCGGCTATTGACCCTGAGAAGTTGGCTTGAAACTCAGGCTGCGTTTGAATGGCTTTTTTTTTGCTTAGGAAAGTTACTAAGTCCTAGAGAATGACCCAGAAGTATTTACATAGCAGCCATGATAAGTGTGTTTGAATTCTCTAAATGTTAAGGAAAGGTGCTTCAGTACTTCCTTACTTATCTCCTGTAGTGAAGGGTACACTGGACCGTCATTTACAAGAAGAAAGGAGATAATGCCATCGCACAATTCCATGCGTCAGACATATTTAAAGCAACAACCATCCATTAGCCAATCAGGAAAACAAGTGAACATGACAGGAAAGATACACGTCTGGTGTAAGTGCAGCACGGTTGTGTTCCTAAGCCGTTATGAAATCCCGTAACACCTTAACTTCACCCCTTGATGTTTTCCATCGCGGCTAAAGAAAAGTAATCAGGAATTAGGCAATAGGACGTAATTTTTTGTCAATTCGAACGCAGCCACTATCTGCCAATGTCAAAATTGCCATTACTATGAGGAGAAATGAGGAAAGGCGCAGGATGTGAGGTCAAGTGGTCAAAACCAGGTTCTGTTTTTAAAGTTCACTCCCTGGCCTTATAGAGTGAAGATATTACTCATAGGACCGCTGCTGTTAGCAACAGTATAAGTGGTTCTGCCGCCACTTCAGTTCAAGGCAATGGTAACAACAGTGTAAAAATATTGTATATATATATATAGATATACACAGTCGTGCCAAAAATTATTCATACCCCTACCAATTTTTGAGTTTTTTCGAGATATTTTTTGAAAAATCAAAATTTATTCTTGCACAAATGACACAGTAAGTTGACATCAGGCTGTAAGAAGTGCAGTAAACAATTTTTCAAGAAATACATTACTTTTTTGGTATTTTATTTGACAGATTTACAAAAATGCCATGTCAGAATTATTCATACCCTTTTCTCAGTAATTGATGGCAAAGCCTTTATTCACGATCACAGCCTCCAAATGCTTCCTGAAGTTGATCACAAGGTTTCTACACATTTCCACGGGGATTTTGGCCCACTCCTCTTTTGCAAACTTTTCCAGATCCTTAAGGTTTGAGGGTTTCCTTGCCATGACCTTGGCCTTCAGTTTCCTCCACAGATTCCGGATAGCATTGAGGACGGAGCTCTGGCTTGGCCACTCCAAAACGTTCACTTTGTTGTCCACTATCCATTTCTTGACTGATTTGGCCGTGTGTTGAGGATCATTATCCTTTTGGAAGATCAATTCCTCCCCAAGATCAAGTTATTCGCCGGATTGCTTGATGTTTTTACTGAAGATCTGGATATACTGGTCCTGTTTCATAGTACCATTAACTTTAACAAGGTTTCCAGGCCCATTCGCTGAAAAGCAACCCCAGAGCATGATACTCCCGCCACCGTGTTTGACCGTTGGGACCGTGTTTTTCAGGCTGAACGCTTCACCTTTCTTACGCCAAACAAAAGCCACATCTCTGTGCCCAAACAGCTCCATCTTTGTTTCATCTGTCCATAACATTGACAGCCAGAAGCTGGTATCTTCATCCAGGTGAGCTTTTGCGAAGGCTAGACTAGTTCTTGTGTGTCTGGGTTGGAGAAGTGTAAGTGGCGTAAAAAAGGTGAAGTCTTCAGCTGAAAAACACGGTCCCAACGGTCAAACACGGTGACGAGAGTATCATGCTCTGGGGTTGCTTTTCAGCGAATGGGCCTGGAAACCTTGCTAAAGTTAATGACACTATGAAACAGGACCAGTATATCCAGATCTTCAGTTAAAACATTAAGCAATCCGCCGAAAAACTTGGTCTTGGGCAGGAATGGATCCTCCAACAGGATACTGATCCTAAACACAGGGCCAAATCCGTCAAGAAATGGATAGTGGACAACAAAGTGAACGTTTTGGAGTGGCCAAGCCAGAGCTCTGACCTCAATGCTATCCAGAATCTGTGGAGGGAACTGAAGACCAAGGTCATGTCAAGGAAACCCTTAAACTTTAAGGACCTGGAGAAGTTTGCAAAAGAGGAGTGGGCCAAAATCCCCGTGGAGACATGTAGAAACCTTGTGATTCACCACAGGAAGCATTTGGAGGCTGTAATCATGAATAAAGGCTTCGCCAGCAATTACTGAGAAAAGGGTATGAATAATTCTGGACATGGCATTTTTTATAAATCTGTCAAATAAAATACCAAAAATAATTTATTTCTCGAAAAATTGTTTACTGTACTTCTTACAGCCTTATGTCAACTTACTGTGTCATTTGTGCAAGAATAAATTTGATTTTTTTAAAAATATCTTGAAAAAACCCAAAAATTGATAGGGGTATGAATAATTTTGAGCATGACTGTATATATATATATATATATATATATGTATATATATATATATATATATAATGAAATCTGAAAACTAGGCGAATAAATAATGCCTGTTGTTTGTTTAAGAATGAACTGCCACTATTCAAATTTGAAAGTGGTGGTGGCTGCCCTTATGCAGAGGGTTGTGGGGATATATTATATAGACGGTTGTTTGAGGAAGTGCATTCATACTGCATAGAGCTCATTCTGTCCTCTGTTTCCAAATTGGAGGATAGAAGAGCGAGGCAGAGAGAGGGGAATGAAAGGGTGAGACAAGGAGGGTGGGGAGACAGAAAGAGAAGGAGGGGGAGGGGAAGAGGACAGAGGGAGAAAGAGACAGTAAAAGACTGAGGGAGTGTGAGAGAAATTTCTCTACAAAAAAAAAAGAAAAATAACTCATCCTACCGTACATTTTAATTCTGCATTTAGACTTAACATTTAGTTCTGATAGGACTACTTTGTCAAAAAGAGAACATTTAGTGAAAGCATACAGGCATATTAGCACACAATCATACATTGGGTTTGGTGACATGGCTCTGTTCTGAGAGATCCCTGCCCGTCCAAGCGTGGAACCGAAGGCAGGGAGCTGCTACTAACCCCCCCTGCATAGAACCATAGACTGTATAAAAAGATGGACGCAGCACCCTGGTCTGAAAAATGAAGTCCATGTGGAAGTACCGTAAAATGGCATTCCAGTTAATGGCCAGCAGATGGCGACGTCGGTGGTTGCAGAAAGAAGTTCAATGCTATAGAAGTCTATGAGAAAATGACCCTACTTTCCCACCTGATTTTTCACATTATTTTATGGTAGCTGTAGCAAGTTTCAATTCTCCTTCGATATATCATGATGTTCATTTTTGTAAATTATGGTCCCAAGTAGACTAGAATAAAGGATAAAGCCAGAATATGCTTTAGGGGCGTGGCTATCCTCTGGTCCTCGTCCGATACGGTCAGATCCACCTCTCTTGTCCCTCCCCGGATCTCGATTCTCGCTCTCGTCCAATAGAAATCACATCCGGTTTCAACATGACAACATGGCGCAATTCAAATTTCCAAAATTGAGGCTTACTTTATGGTATGCTGAAACCAATGGGTGACGTCACGGTAGCTTCGTCCATCTTTTTATACAGTCTATGCATTGAACAGAGCCTACAGCAACAATGACCTCAAAAAGGAAGAGACATTGTTTTCTGAACAGTAATTTAGTCACAAGAGAACATAATCAATGCATGCTATTAAAGACAGGTGGAGCTGAGGTGGAAGAGGGTTGCTGAGCTAGTGCGCCTAGGAACAGCTACTCGGGAAGGAAAACTTAAATAAGCTCAACATATTACCGGCTAAGCAATCGTGTGATGCGAAGTCAGATGACAGTCAAATGCACTCAGGTGAC
Organism: Gymnothorax javanicus; assembly: GCA_029692085.1. Lineage (NCBI taxonomy): Eukaryota > Metazoa > Chordata > Actinopteri > Anguilliformes > Muraenidae > Gymnothorax > Gymnothorax javanicus. Next base: position 39,353,490 of record CM056209.1, read on the forward strand.
TCTCCGGGAGGTAGCACATCCTACGTTAAGCAAGCTTGACTCCGTGGCCTATCAGAATTTCCGTCAAAGCTCCATTTCTGTTACCTTTTTTTCTCAGGAAGACAGAAGTTTTGCCAATGTGGTGAGATAATTTTGACTCACCTGTACAAACCCCAATTCCAATTAAGTTGGGACGTTGCGTAAAACGTAAATAAAAACAGAATACAATGATTTGTAAATCCTTTTCCACCTATATTCAATTGAGTACACTACAAAGACAAGATATTTAATGTTCAAACTGATAAACTTTATTGTTTTTTTGGAAATATTCGCTCATTTTGAAATTGATGCCTGCAATACGTTCCAAGAAAGCTGGGACAGGGGCAACAAAAGACTGGGAAAGTTGAAGAATGCTCAAAAAACACCTGTTTGGAACAATCCACGGGTGAACAGGAATAGGAAACAGGTGAGTGTCATGATTAGGTGTAAAAGGAGCATCCCCGAAAGTCTCAGTGGTTTACAAACAAGGATGGGGTGAGATTCACCACTTTGTGAACAACTGCGTGAACAAATAGTCTAACAGTTTAAAACTGCTATAACTGATTTGGTCATTTTCGTAGCTTCTTGTCTGAAGCCTATGTAAGCAGTCCCCGCCCCCCATCCCCAAGCCAGGCTCAGGAACGCGCATCAGTTTCCAACAGACGCAGAGGTGAGTAGCAAGCAACTCATTTACAATATAAGTACAACACAAACAGACACCGTCAGCGATTGTCGTGTGAAAGCCACAATGAAAACATGCACCAACGACACATTACATCCATGCAGAAACTTTGGTATGAATGGCTATTTGAAGGTATTAGCTAAAACTAGCTAGTATTTTATAGCCAGGCATGCTATCTATACACAGCTACGCAGGCTGTAGTCGGCCACAAACGATGACTGCGCATTTATAAACTGACATTAGCAGGATTAAAAACCACCAACAGCACTATCTGAGACTGATAAAACTGCGTAACTACTACAGAGTAAAACAAAGCTTACCTGTTCAGTGGCAGCAAGGCTAGCTGTGCATCACTTTTTAAACCCTTTGATTCCTTCAGTTTTCCCCAATTGAAAGTAGCACAGATATAAATACAGCTCTTGGCCATCTTGTATTTTTCCTCCTTAATTCTATTTGTTCCTCAACTGCTCTTTGGCTCTTTGGCTGTTTAATTATGTACGCCGTCTCCCTTAGCGCTGGGATCGGAGGCTTCATCTGTTCTACTATTGCCAACATTTTCATCTTCTTTTAATGATTTTTCCGGCAGATGACGCACTAACTACGCAGCTTCAGCTCTGCGCGTTCACAAGCAGAGAGAAACGCGTCTTTATGGCGTTCTCTCACCTGATTGGATAGAGGCAGTCGGTGGCTCTAGAATGTTATATGCTGCTTTACTGCAGGAGCCAGTGACTGAGAGACTTGTGTTATTGACCAGATACTCCTAATAAATGATCTCCATCGAAACAGGGAGCTATTTAACACTTTTTACAAAGAAAAAAATCACTTACAGCAGCTTTAAGAAAGTTTCTCAACATGCAATTGCAAGGAATTTGGGGATTTCATCATCAACAGTCCATAATATCAAAAGATTCAGAGAATCTGGATAAATCTCTACACGTAAGCGGCAAGGCTGAGAACCAACATCGAATGCCCGTTACCGTCAGTCCCTCAGGCGGCACTGCATTAAAAACCGACATCATTCTGTAAAGGATATTACCATGTGGGCTCAGGAACACTTCAGAAAACCATTGTCAGTTAACTCAGTTCGTCGCTACATCTACAAGTGCAAGTTAAAACTCTACCATGTAAAGCGAAAGCCATATATCAACAACACCCAGAAACGCTGCCAGCTTCTCTGAGCAAAAGCTCATCTGAGATGGATTGACGCAAAGTGTAAAAGTGTTCTGTGGTCTGACGAGTCCACATTTCAAATTGTTTTTGGAAATCATGGCTGTTGTGCCCTCCGGGCTGAAGAGGAAAAGGACCATCCAGATTGTTATCATCGCAAAGTTCAAAAGCCAGCATATGTGATGGTATGGGGATGTGTTAGTGCCCATGGCATGGGTTACTTGCACAATTGTGAGGTGTGGCTTTGTAGTAAAAGAATGCGGGTAATAGGCTGGCCTGCCTGCAGTCCAGACCTGTCTCAGATTGAAAATGTGTGGTGTATTATGAAATGCAGAACACGACAACGGAGACCCCAGACTGTTGAGCAACTGAAGTCGTACATCAAGCAAGAATGGGAAAGAATTCCACCTACAAAGCTTCTACAATTAGTGTCGTCAGTTCCCAAACACTTATTGAGTGTTGTTAAAAGGAAAGGTGATGTAACACAGTGGTAAACATGCCCCTGTCCCAGCTTTTTTCGAATGTGTTTCAGGCATTAAATTCAAAATGAGTGAATATTTCCAAAACAACAATAAAGTTTATCAGTTTGAACATTAAATATTTTGTCTTTGTAGTGTACTCAATTAAATATAGGTCGAAAAGGATTTGAAAATCATTGTATTCTGTTTTTATTCACGTCTTACATAATATCCCAATTTCATTGGAATTGGGGTTTGTAGATTTGGCAATGCGATACGAAAATTTCACTTGTGAAGCACTTAGTCATTTAAAATAAGCTAATGGTTTCTTCTTGAGAGACAAAAAAAAGTATTTAAATCTCATAATGAAATGTAATGATTTGTGAAAATGGAAACTTTTTGCAGTGAAGGGAAAGAAAGAGCAATCTTTTGGCTCTGGCTTTTGTACATATCTCTAAAAGGTAGCTTGTCTGAATTATCTACTCTTGTCTTCAGGTGATGATATGACAATGAAGAGGAAGCTTGATAAGAGAATTGTGTTTGTGTGTGTGTGTGTGTGTGTGTGTGTGTGTGTGTGTGTGCGTGTGTGTGTGCCTGCATGCATGGCAGAGTATATGAGTGCCTTTTTAGGTGCCGGAAGTCGAAGGCCAATAGTGGAAGTCATGTCATTTTATCTCACCAGTGCTATCTAAACAACCCTGCTTGAGAGCAAAATGCTGGATCTTTTTCACGTTTAACATCATTTAAAAACTAGAATGTTAAGTTTGTGCGCAAACTTTAAGTTGGCTTGACAAAACTAAACTATTATCATCAGAATGATGCTAACATTTCAAACAACCCAATCCCCAACATTCTACAAACAGTTAAATAATCGTGATGAATAAAAGATGAACCAGTTAGCACAAGGGATGTGGCTTTGTCAATTAACATCTGACCTGAGTCCAACAATGCAGCCCCTAACTCGCTTCAACAAATGGCTCAATAGTTCAGAAGGATCAAATAATAACCAACCAGGAAAGGGGGCAGGACTTCACCATTTAACATGTGATCTTTTCCGAAGTCTAACTACTCTTTATGACCACTCCATTCCTGAGTCCAGCACTTCAGCCCTCAACTCTCTATGGGGTCATTCAATGCCAAATGAACCAGAGCTTCCAGGGGGTCCGTCTCTGATTTGGCCTTTTTTTTTTTTTTTTTTTTTTTCTAAAAATACCTTAGGGAGTCAGACGAAGGAATCCCGGGTTTCATAATCTTCACAATTTTACACTGAGAAGATTTTTTTGAAATTGTAACAAATTTTCGACTCAGTTTTTCACAGATTGGTGAGCCTCTGCCCATCTTTACTTCTGAGAGACTGCTTCTCTAAAATGCTCTTTTTATACCCAGTCATGTTACTGACCTGATGCCAATCAACCTAATTAGTTGTAAAATGCTCCTCCAGCTGTTTTTATTAGTACCTTTTACTTTTCCAACCTTTTGTTGCCTCTGTCCCAACTTTTTTGAGGTGTGTTGCTGCTATCAAATTCAAAATGAGGCAATATTTTTCATGAAATAGTAAATTGTCTCACTTTCATCATCTGATATGTTATCTATATTCTATTGCGAATAAAATGTGGGTTTATGAGATTTGCAAATCATTGCTTTATGTTTTTATTCACGTTTTACAAAACGTCCCAACTTCGTTAGAATTGGGGTTTGTAGATATTAAAAAAACTGTAGGCAAAAGCAATAATAACACAAAATAAGCCTTCAATAAAAAAGGTACGGGCCTCTGAAAATGGTGACAGTGTAAAAACACCTGCGGTACCCCTACATTCAGGGTGGCGGTTGACCAATATCTCAACTCAATATCTCAATGATGTCTCAACTCAACTTTTTCACCATAAACTAGATTTTTGGGAAAAAAAAAAGTAGTTTTTGTCCGAACGGACTCTAATGAACATGAATTTACTGTGTGCAAAACGTATATGGATAAACCCAATTAAGAAAGCATTGCATTAGCCATGTTCCCTGATGCTTACAATACAGGGTAGAGCTATAAGGCACTGCAGCTGATGGTTTTACTACTGAAAGACCATGAACTTGATTAATAGGCCAACAAACCAGCTGCACTATCACATTCATATACTGTATTATAATACTGATAGCTGTAAAAACAGCACACAATTTTATTATGGTCAAGATGTTGAAGAACAGGAATTAGCCTGAGTGACAGTTTACACGTCCTGGTTAGTTCCAAGAACAATGTTTTTCTGTTTTTTCTCTTGCTCATGTGTTTGGCTCATAGATCTCTGTATCTCCTGTGACAGTGCATTCAGTTGTAGGTTGGTTCTTGCAGAGTCAGGTTGGCTTCACCAAGTACATCATCTCTTGGCACATGTTGCATAGGTTTTTATTTGAATCAAGAGTGTCACAAGTTACATTACTGCAGAAAGACAGGACTTGTAAACAGTTTCAGTCAAAAATGATAAAGAGCTGATGCAGTGGAGATGTGGCTATCAATTTCAATTTGACAACAAAGTGTGTTTTCATTGCGAAAAGATATACCTAACCCATGACGGAAGCTTACAGAAGTGCTGCATTGGTCCTTTTGCTGTTCACAAGAAGCAAAAATTATATCATATTTATTAAGTATATTTTTTGTGGTTTACCAAAGAAGAACAATTTGTAATGCTTAATTTGAATTTCAGGGACTAGCCAAAATTACTTAATTAATTAGTACTGAAGGGCATCCTTCACTATCCTGACTGTAACTCTTCATTTGAATGTGTTTATTGTTCCTTGTGTGAATTTCCTTAACTTCCAGGTACTTAGATACATAGCTGCAGTCTTGTGTAATTCCCCCAGGGTGGGCATATACTGCATGCACACAGTATGTACGTGTTCATTACAGTCCATTACAGATGAAAACCCCTTCTTTTCTTTTTCAAAAATGTTGTTTCTGGTGAAAAGGTTGAGTTGAGATAATAATATTTTTACCAAATATGGCCAAGATATGTATCTTTAGGTGGTCAAATTTCATTGAGCTCTCTAACCATCTACGTGGTCAGCCGCCACCCTGAATGTAGGGGTACCGCAGGCGTTTTTTACACTGTGAACATTTTCAGAGGCCCATAACTTTTTCATTGAAGGCTTATTTTGTGTTATATGCTTTCATCTATAGTTTTTTTTTTTTTTTACCTAAATGTCACATATCTATTTAATATTTGGGTCTATGTATAAAGCTGACCACACAGGGAGCCATCAAAATGTGAAAAAAAAAAAAAAAAAAAATTCCGTTCAACCATAATCCCATTTTCAAATGCTCATAGATCCATCATAGTGCGATTTTGATGCCAGATTCTGAAAGCCAGGGCAAAAATGAACAAGACTAGCAATTTTCAGATTTCTCTGTTGTTTAGAAAAGATTTTATAGCATTCCAAAAACGCTCACAAGCCAATGGCCCCATCTGCGAGTGCAAAAAATGGGGCCAACACCCCAATTTAAATTTAAATCACACGAAAACCATTTGAGATTTTGAGCTGATACTTGGGATTCCTACGTTTGACACCCTAAGGTATTTTTTATTTTTAAAAAAGGGCCAAATCGGAGATGGACCCTCTGGAACTTTTCTGAAAATTGGTTCATTTGGCATGGATTGACCCAAAGGCAAGCGGCTCCAAAGTTACAAAGGATCAGAAATCATTCAGTCAGGTAATATGTGGAATAGAGTGATGCCCTTTGTGTGTTTCTGAATGTGAATGTAAATGTGAATGTGGCGGGGGGGTTGAGTCGTCAACATCCATCCTGTGGGAAAGTGTAGTGATGGTGATGGAAGTTTGAAAGCTCTTGCTAGAAAGTTGCAAGTCTTAGAAAATTAAGGGAGTTTAATGGAGGGTGGAGTGATGAAAAAAGACAGAAAGGGGGCGAGGGTTAATAAAAAAAAAAAATCTACATCCATCACTTAAGGTAGTTTGAAGCTGTATAGAAAGTTTGGAGGCTCTAGCCTTCAAATTGTGGAATTATGAGGGCTTTTGAAAATAAATGGAATTTGAAGTGCTGAAACAGGAGATGAAAAAGGAGGATTTGAAAATGGGATCATAAATAAGCTTGAAAATGTCAAATCTCACCCAAAATCACAGTACACAGAAAGTTTGATGTTTCGTAATTGCCAGAGTGTGAGCAGTAATGAAAAATGGGCCATTATAGGTTTATGGGGGAAAAGGGATGAAAAAAATCTGTAAAAGAAAGAAAAGTGAGCTGTCTATTCAAAAAGCACAAATAACCTGATTGGGCATGTCCCGAAGCTGCTCTCCATTTTAATAATAATAATAATAATAATAATAATGAGGAGGAGGAGGAGAAGAAGATGATGAAGATCACTTAGTTTGCTCTGTCAAGCCAACTTAACTAACCTTCAGACGAGAAATCACACAAACAAGACACAATCATTTCCTGTCACATGCAGGACATATTGAAGTCCTGTCTGACTGTGTGTTATCTGTAACTGTGCTGTATGTGTCACATGGGACAAGCTGCAATTCCCTGTGTGACAGTATGAATTTCTCACTTCAATGTATTTTTAATGCCATGTAAGGTGATCTTGGGACTCCATAATGGTGTCTATGATGTAGCATAAAGGTATGTCTGATAAAAAGAATGTATCTAGACCATACTTTAAGTATTAGTTCTTCAGTCGTCGTTTTCTGCAAGCCTCACAGAGTCAGCCACGGTTGGGCTTTATTGCACGCACTGAAAACATGGCTTGGACCCCTCGGCAATGAAAGGCTCAAAGACGATACAGTTAGAAGAAAATATGCCGTGCATTACGTGCATGGAAAATAAAAATATTTCAAGACAGGGGTATGTAGGTGATGCAATGAGTACAACTGTTCCTGGGGCTCTGTGTGGTGTTTGCATGTTCTACCTGTGTTCTTATGGGCGGAGCCTTATTGTGTGGTGTTTGCATATTCTACTTGTGTTTGTGTGGGTGGAACCTCTCTCTGTGATCTGCATGTTCTCCCCATGTTCATGTGGGTTTCCTGTGGAAACTCAGGCTTCCTTTAGTCCAAAGACATGCATTTTAGGCTGATTGGAGACTCTAAATTTGCCAAAGGCATGAGTGTGTGAGTGAATAGTGCATGAATGTGGTGCTCTTTATGGACAGGTGAACTGTCCAGGATGTGTTCCTGTCGGGACAGGCCCTCAGCAAAACAGTAAGTACAGATTCCGATCTATATCTTAATTAAATTTTAATAAATTGCATTGTTAGCCAATGTTTACTCTTTTTTTCTCATTTATACATGAAGATAGCATCACACAGGGGCAACAGATTTAGTTTCTCCTGTCTAATCATCAAACAATGCGAACACTCTGTTCTTAGGGCATCGAGATGCTAAAAAAACACTAGAATTCTCCTTACCTCACGTGACCTATAAATGGAAAACTGCTCTCCTCGCGTGACCGATACCCACGCCTGCCTGTTTGCCTCTGACACCTCTTTCCTTCTCCCCCTTTGCATACAGGTGCGCAGTCATAACTGCAATAACATTTCCTGACAGGATTCCAGGAGGTGTGTTCCTGTCTCTGACCAGCCCCTGTAATGGGCAGAGTGAAACTCTTTAACTCTCTATCCAGGTTTGTGTGTGTGTCCCACACTGAGGGAAGTATTCTCTGGTACACAGAGTAATGTTTGTCACATCCCTGTGCCTGTAAATTCCCTTTTCCCTGCATTCTGGCTGTCTGTGTCAGTTTTGGTTCCATTTCATTAATTGGTTTCCTTCTTCCATTACTGTCTCATTACTTTGCCCCTCCCTGTCCTCATTCCTAACCCTTTTCCCCTCACCTGTTACTTATTTTTACTTGTCTCTGTGTATTTAAGTTCCTGTCTTTGTCTTCTCCACTTCCAGGTTGCTAGACTTGCATTTCTGTACTGCTCTACTATCCATCGTTCTTTCTTATTCCCTCTTCGCTCCTCGTTTCTTTTCCAGTTCAGCATCTGTTTCGGGGTCTTCCTCATCTCGTGTCCTCACTTGCCCCAGCCCAAGATTCCACCCAGCTACAACTATTGGCTCTGACTCTGGACTGGACTAGTGACCAAAACTTGCCTGTCCCCCAGGATTCTGTCAGCCGCCGATTGACCTGAGCCTGTCGATCAACTTTGTCTCACCTGTCCTGCATTGCTCTGTCTGCTGGTTTTTGACCCTGGATTACCACTCTTTAATAAATCTCATTAATTCCTATTCCTGGTTCTACAGTTGGGTTCGTCCATTTGCCGAGCCCTGAAAAATGTTAGTTTGTTTTTATTTGGCCAGTACCTCCCTATTAAAGGTGGAAAGTCAAGGCTTTAGACAGTCTAAGTCCTACCATGTGCGCTTTCCACCCATGAACAAGTCAGTTCCCCTGGTTGGCTGAAGAATTGCACTAATCAGCAAATATAAACGATTGGGAGGAAAAATACAGGGAGGAAGTTTTCTTTCTGAAAGAGGATTTTCCATCTTTAGTAGCACCAATTTGACAGGTGCCTCTGTCTGAGAACAGAGGAAGGGTCAAAGACTGACATTAACAGAAACATCCTGAATGATATAGGCGTTGATGTTGGCAGAAATTGAGAGCGACCCGTGTATCACACTCACCATTGAGAGGTTAATTTGTGATATGACGTATTTATGATATGATTTTATACAGCGTAAATCTGACAAAAACCTTTCCCTGGAAATCAGGATGTTGAATGAGGGCCTTGCCTCTTCTGCAAATCAGCTTCTTCTCCTAATTATTCATTAAGTTCAACAATTTAATCAATATTATTTGAACTATTGCTTCACAAGTTTATGAATAATGGTTGAAGACTGTTCCGAATTTGCTTAATGGAAAATATTATCATGAATCTAACGTTAAACTTGAATAGGTGTAAATACAGCCAAATGCCTTAATATTATTATATATTATTATTACCTCTGTAATTAGAGGCTAGAAAAAACATGGTTACACTTTGGCCCAGCAGGAATGAATAAAAGCTGTTCTGTATAAAAGGTTTATCATAAATGAAATTGTAAAGCACATTCTGCTCTAACAAGATATGTATTAGAAACAAAGTGCAAGTATCCACTGAATATATTTTTGACCCCATAAAATCTAGGGATCAATATCTGGATCTGTCAAATGCAGCTGCTGTATTCAAACTTTTGGAACTTCAGGCCTATTTTAACAGAGATCGCAAGGTTTCCAAAGATCTCAAATATGACCTGCTGAATTACAAGGAAATGCATTTAAAATGATGTACAAGACCTAGATCTGTGGCCATAAAAACAGCATTTTCTCAATGCAAGTGCGATGTAGCTTCAGTGAAGTATTGCTACCAGCAGATACAGATCATGTGTGTCATTGTGAGAAGTTCCTGAAATTTTTTATTGACAAGATAGCAGTCATACGGTCTAGTATCAGTCATGTTCCATCTGTTACTGTTTCGTGCCCTCGCTTAAACTTGCTGAGTTGTTTTGCACCGATTTCTCTGTTGGATCTTACTGATACTGTGTCACGTATGAAACCCTCATCCAGTCCCTTGGATATTATACCCACTAGGCTCCTTAAAGAAGTAATGATGGCTATTGGCCCTGCCCTGCTTTCCGTGGTTTACAGTTCTCTCTCTACTGGCTGTGTTCCAGACCATTTTAAGATTGCCTGCATTCAACCATTTCTAAAAAAACCAAATCTTTATCCAGCCATTCTTAGTAATTTTAGACCAATATCAAAATTGCCTTTTATTTCGAAAGTCTTGGAAAAAGTGGTCGCAAAGCAACTTTTGGAAGTGGTGGAAACCAACAATATTTTTGAGAAATTTCAATCAGGCTTTAGACGTCAGCACAGTGCAGAAACGGCTCTTCTCAGGGTCACTAATGATCTTATGATGAATGCTGACTCTGGCGACTGCTTATTACTCGTGCTTTTGGATATTAGTGCTGCCTTCGATACAGTTGATCATGTCATCATGATTGATAGGCTGAAAAATTGGGTTGGGCTCTCTGGGACGGTTCTGAAATGGTTCTCCTCCTATCTGTCGAACAGAAAATTTTTGGTTTCCATCGGTGAACATGTATCCTCGTCTGTACTGCTTACTTCAGGTTTACCTCAAGGCTCCATACTTGGGCGTATATTGTTTTGTATTTATATGTTACCTCTGGGTTTTATTATTCGTCAGCATAAAATAGCTTTTCACTGCTATGCTGATGACACGCAGTTGTATATTTCAGTAAAATCCACTGATTTCAGCAATGTGTTGGTCTTGCATGACTGTTTAGCTGATGTTCAAAATTGGTTGTCTAATAATTTTTTGCAGTTAAACTCAAATAAAACCGAAGTCATTATACTTGGTCCAAAGTTGGTGTCGGATAAAATCCAATCAACACTTGGACCTCTTGCTTCTAATATTAGGCCCTCTTCCCGAAATCTTGGTGTGATATTTGATACTGAACTCAAATTTGAGCTCCACGTAAAGAAGCTTGTACAGTCATGCTATTTGCAACTCCGTAACATAGCTAAAATTAGGTCTGTTCTGTCATTTGAAGATACGGAAAAAATTATTCATGCTTTTATCTCGTCAAGATTAGACTATTGCAACTCATTATTTACTTGTCTGAATAAGAAATTTTTGAACAAACTGCAAGTGGTTCAAAATTCAGCTGCAAGATTGCTCACTAAAACAAATAAAAGAGCCCACATTACTCCAATTTTGGCATCTTTGCACTGGCTGCCAGTCCAATTCCGAATTGATTTTAAAATTCTGTTGATCACCTTCAAAGCACTCCATAGCATGGCACCAGAATATATAAGTGAGCTTTTAAATCCTTACAGACCTAAAAGATTGCTGAGATCTTCCAAGCAAATATTATTGGCTGTTCCAGAGTCCAAGTTAAAAACAAAAGGGTGATCGAGCCTTTTTGGTTAAGGCTCCAATACTCTGGAACAGCCTCCCAAACAACATAAGAAATGCTGAGTCTCTATTGTCTTTTAAATCTCTTTTAAAGACTTATTTTTTTAGGCTTGCTTTTGCTGATTTTACGGTTTAAATTCATTTTATTATGGGTGTGTTTTCATGTATGTCTCCTTTTATTATCTTAATTTTTCCTATTTTGATGTTTAATTCCCTATTTCCCCCATTTTGTTTTATTGCTTTTATGTACAAGTATTTTACGTGTTTGTGAAGCACTTTGTGCTGTATTGCTTGAAAGGTGCTATATAAATAAAATTTATTATATTATTATTATATTGTCCTACAATATGGAAAAAAATGCTTCTTCTAACTTTGAACGTAGTTAAAGTGAAAAATTTTAGTTTAAGGGGTTAATATCTGCTTTCGAGGTAAACCCTAATTTCTTGGCATTAGTATTGAGAACAAATGTCTACAATGCCTACGATGTAATGATGTCTGCTTTGGGTAGGGCGCATTCATCTAGATTTGAGATCTTTTAGCATCAGGGTTGGAAGCAACATCACCTTCTAGCTCAAGATTAGGCCAAACCTGTTTCATACCTAAGATAGCAAGTTGATGCTACTAAAACAAGTGTCATTTATTTGCTGTTGTTATCCCGAGATCTGATCATGCTTAATATAATTTACAGAAACGTCAAAGGTACTGGCATTCCGCATTGTGAGGGAAGCATAATGGCATACTTCACTGTTTCCGTGTACCGTCACACCTACGATGGCATGTCAGTGCTATCAAAAGCATGATGGTATGCTTAGATCTGATCACATCTATCTCTAATTTACAAACACTTGGAGCATAATGGTGAGCTGCACTGAGACAAAAACAATGGCATACAGTGGTGACACAGACACTTTGCACTGAGAGAAAAACAACATTTTGTACAGCACGGAGAAAGAAACAAAATGGCGCGCAGCACTGAGACAGAAACTTAGCACTGAGATAGAAACAACATTCTGTACAGCACGGAGAAAGAAACAGAATGGCGTGCAGCACTGAGACACAAACTCAGAACTGAGATAGAAACAACATTCTGTACAGCACTGAGAAAGAAACAAAATGGCGTGCAGCACTGAGACAGAAACTTAGCAGTGAGATAGAAAGAACATTCTGTACAGCAGTGAGAAAGAAACAAAATGGCGTGCAGCATTGAGACAGAAACTCAGCACTGAGACAGATACAACACTTTGTTCAGCACAGAAGGAGAAACACAATGCCATACAGCACTGAATGAGAAACATTGGCCGTATTAACACTGTAAGTCTTGATGCCCAGATCGGATTTGCTGCCTGAATCCGATTTTTTTTTTTCCGTGCGGTTGCACGCATTTTATCAAGTGACCCATATCTGATTCACGCGATTATGCTTGCCTACAACATCTGAAACATCGTGCACGCCTACTTTTGGTTTTACTAAACTTTAGGCCACGCCTACTTCTTCACCAAGCACTAACTGCTAAGCCAGAAAAATGGATGATGCTGACATCGGCCTGCTGATAAAACCTCGTATCTCCAAATTGATAAGAAACAAAAACTTGTATGTCCACTATTCTTACATGCAAAATTAAACATTTTTTTATTTTATTTATATTTTAACTTTTTTAATAATTTATATTATTTTATTATTTTTTTAATTTTATATTTATTTTTTATTTTCCTGTAAAGTTTATCATTTTGAAGATACGAGGTTTTATGAGCAGGCCGACGATATGTTTGATGATAATGTTGCGGTGCATGAAAACTTCGCCAAACATTGCCAGGATTTTTAGGCAGAGAAGAAGGAAAAGGGCCACAATTGCATCTTGCGCATATGCTGCAATTTTCAGGCGTTCATAGGAATGTCTGGGTGCGAGACAGCCTCCGTGTTCAGTCTGCCAGCTTCTCAAATGTAAATCCTCATTCATTTACCGTGCGTTCACCGTTTATGCGACAAAATAAGCTAAATGGTCGCAGATTTGATGACGTTAGAGACGCAATGTGTGAGAAAATCTGATCAGCCTGTTTACGCGGCGGTCGCATTGGCATATATCCGACACATATCTGATTTATTTCCTCATATGAATGAGGCCTGAATCCGATCTCAAAATATCCGAATGCAAGCGTCTTTTTCCTGTTTACACTGTCAACGAGCATATCCGATCTGTGCCACATAAGAGCAAAAAATCGAAATTGGGTCACATTACACTGACAGTGTAAATGAGGCCATAATGCCATTCAGCACTGAGAATGAAGTTAATTAACAGAAAAAAACAGAACCAGCAGTACCAGTGAGGCCAGTCGGCCTACTAAAAGCCAGAGACGGCACCCAGTGAAGGGCAGCAGCGGTCAGTGTAGACCTGTAGCTCACCCCACCAATATTACGCCACACTGCCGTCAGTGGGGGGCACTGATCACCGCAACCATCTTAGAGATTCTTATTTGCCACTCCTGTATGGGGCAAGATGGGGATGCAGTTGGTTGCACTGTCAAATCATAGCAAGGTTGTGGGTTTGAAATTGGCCAGTGGTCTTTCTGTGTGGACTTTTAAAGCTCTCCTATTGTTGAGGTGGGTTTCCTTACACAATCCAAAGACAAGCATGTCTAGCTACTTTGCCTCTGTGTATGGGTCTGTGAGTGAATGGTGTGTGTTCCCAGCGATAGACAAGGAAATCGTTAAAATAGAGAAAGGTTGTTTCCCTCAGTGGGGATGTTAAGCCAATACCATTGCCATCATAAATACAACAAAACTTGGGCTTAATTTATTCAACAAAATGTGTATTTTTTTTTTGCAAAAGACTACTAGGGAATATAAAAAACAACCACAAGCCCAATGGATGAGTGCAAACTGAAAAGAGAGAGCCATTCTCCAGTATGCCTCCTCATACAGGGTGCTTCACTGAGTCAGCCTTAAGCCCTTTGTGAGGAGTCAGATAATACATCTATTATCTAAGACGCTTATTCCTGGTCAGGGTCACGGGCAGGAGAATATACAGAATGGACTGTACACAGAGTAGATTGAGGATTTCATTGGAATGAGTTGTTTGCTGTGGAATAAGATGACTGCTGGGATGTGTCTTGTGAAGGGAAGTCAGAAACGTTAAAGAGCAAAATCAAGGGGTCTGCTCTGTGGCTGCCCACTGCTCCTAACTATAGGATGGGTTATTTTATTTTCATATCACATATTCACATATTTTATGTTATGTGCCAGAGGCGTGGCCTGTGGAGCACCATTCGCAGAGTCGGTGGTTTGAATCTTGCCACTTGCCCTTTGGCACACATCTCTCACTCCCAATTCTTCCTGTGTCTCTATACTATCCAGTCAAATAAAGCAGAAGAATGAATATGTTCCTTTAAGAAGTTTAATCTGTCACTGTGGGGGGCTTCTAGAACCTTTTGAGATTACTCACCGCTTGTTTAGCAGATAACCTCCCAGTGACATGTGTCACTTCCCTTCAAAGAACAGGCTAAATTTAGGCAAATGAAACTGAATGTGCACCAGGTTGAGCACAGTAGATGGAACTAATGAGTTGTTTCTTTTGACTTGGGTGAGTATGGGACATTTAACCTGCAGTAACTGATCATTGTCCATTGCAAAAAACACCAAAAACAGACTGTCTAAACAAGTATTTTAGTGTTATAATGAAACATCTTGTTTCATACTTTTTGAAAATTATATTCCTTTCACTTTCCTTTACATCACTTCCTTATATCACTTTCTTTCAGTGAGACTGCCAAAGAGGTCATTCAGTTTTATATATTTCCAGAGTATACTACAGAGGTAAGACACTCGTCAAGCAAATAATTATGTAAAACTGGCTCAAATTTCCTACTTATGTAGCTAAAAAGAATTTAAGCCTCGTTACAAGTGTAAAATATTTTGTTTGACAGACATTTTTCCTGTGTATCTAAACACATGTCTAGACCCAGACTTTGGGAAGGACTGCATGGAAATTCCAACATATTCTTAAAAAGCCTCCGCCATGTTGGGGGGGGAATGGGTGCGCAGATGTTTTTGCGATGTAGGAGCCTGTATGTTTCAGTGTGTGGGAGCAATGAGCACTGAACGATGCTCAGAGTCGTCAACTCTGGCAATGTTAAATCAAGTTATACAGAATCAGAAGAGGACATTATTACAGTCAAATTTATTTTATTTAACCAGGGAAGTCCTGTAGAGATTGAAATCTCTTTTTCAAGGGGAAGCCCTGGGGGATGAGGTGGAGAGGGAGAGGACAAGTTGCACAGCCATTTAGAACAGGGGATGATTAGGTGGCAGGTTAAAAGAGCTAGGTTGGGAATGTAGCCATGACACCGGGTAACCCCCAACTCTTATCGAAGAATGTCATAGGATCTTTAATGGCCACAGTAAGTCAGGACCTCGGTATAACGTCCCATCCGAAAGACGACATTGCCTTCAGTACAGTGTCCCCGTCACTGCACTGGGGCATTGGGGATTATTCTACCAGAGGGAAGATCGCAACCTACTGGCCCACCAACACCTCTTCCAGCACCAACTTGGTTTTCCTATGTTGTCTCCCATCCAAGTACTAACCAAGCCCACACCTGCTTAGCTTCAGGTGCACAGCTAGAGCAGATTGAGTAGTGGTATGGCTGCTGGCAAAAAGGCACCATCAGAGCTTATTTAATGCTGATAATTTCGCTCTGGCAGGTTAAAAAATCCCAGCACACTGGCACAGCTCCTTCACACTTATATATGAAACTGTTTCATCTCGACACCTCCCCATTTCTGGACCAGTGAGTGTAATTGCTGAGGACGAGTGCTTTCGTAGAATTCAGGCCATGGTTTTGGTCAACATGCTTGCAAGTATTTCTTTTTTGGGCTGGGCCACGAATAGCAGCCAGGCCCCTATAAACGGGAATGTCGCTGAGTATCTGAGTGACTGACTGACTGACTGACTGCCTGAGTGATCAAGTTCAACGATTGGCTGGCCGGCGGGGAAGAAGTTCAGCGATTGGTCGGCCGACGATTAGGTGGCTGGCTGGCCAGGCGTTTGTCACTCGTATCTCCTGGTGGGTATACTATGAAGCAAGTTCAACATAGACAGGCTGTGTTTGAGTGAACCGGCTCAACAAACCCTGAACTCGCAATCAGAGATAATTGGTATCACAACGGTGGTTGTAATCTTTCTTTGTTAACCTCCTTTTCATGCTTTCAACACTGTACGCGCTCTCAACAAAAGAGCGTTTCATGCGGCAATTGACCCTATTTCCGTTCCGACCGCGTTCTGTATGTTTCTCCGAGGAAGCTATCCCTGATCCAGGATCAGTAACACTGCGGATTATCTCCCCCTGCGCCACCAGGGGGCGCCACCAGTGGCTTAATGGGAGACCCATATGAAGTTTTACACTCTTTGGTTGGACACTGGAAAGACTGCATTTATGCATGTGCATCATGGACCTATAAGGAGAACTCAAACAATGAAGGGAGGAACTCACGCCGATATGGGCTTAGCGATCAAGCTGATATTGCAAGTCACGTGATGCCACGGGGGCCAAAAAGATACTTCTCCATAGGGAATAATAGAAGAAGACACACTGATTAATCCGTTAATAAATTTTTTTGACAGTCACAAATTATCAGTACCGAAACTGTTTATTTTTCTCTTAAATCATTGATGCCTCGTTCCTCGGCAACGACAAAAATTTTTGTTTTTATTCAGGCTACATGAACACCAACGGGTCCTCATATGAAAGCTCGTTCTGGTCTCCTCCGAATTTAGTACTGCAGCGGATGTGAGTGGGTGGAGCAATGGGCATTCCTTGCCGTCCGTCTGTGATCAACATTGTAGACGTAGTGAAGTCGGGAAAGTGAGCTGGTGTTACGGTGCAAATATTTTAGCCATTTTATTTAATTGATGAATGGCTGTAATATGTAGCAAGTCGATTGCCACACTTCATTATGTAGCGTGGCAAAATGTGCAGTAAGCTAAGGCCGCTCTTGTGACGTCCTAGAACCATGTACGCAGCCAACACTCACCTTACTTTTTCATATTAAAATGATATGGACATATCCATAAAATGAGTGGTATATTTCCATTACTTTGAATAGCACCAATTCACATTACTGTATTTTGACGCGTTATGCATAATGTGTCAGCTGAGTAGCATCTAACATAATGTCCTTATGAGTGCATTTATAGCACTGCATAAATTCAGTTTGAACACTGCTTAGCAAACCATTTATTAACCATTCTTCATTCTTAAATTACTTATAGACCTTCATACTTGATGACGAACCTTTTCAGCAACTTGACAGATGAGATCCAAAATGATAACTATTTTTGTGCATGATCCGAACCGAGTGGGTGGATCAATGGGCATTCCTTGCCATCCGTCGGTGATCAACATTATAGACGTAGCCAAGTCGCTAAAGTGAGCTAGCCGGGGGATAGAATGGCACGGCCTCCGGTTCGCTGACATGCAGAACTTCATGGATGAACTGTTCAATGCACTCCAAGAGGCTTGGATATCTCCGGGGAAAGACAGCAGAAAGGAGCGTTAAAACAAAGGTAAAAATAACGCAGTACAATGTGCATCACATTTCACAGTAGACCCACATTTTACTATACTCCACGGAATGGTTATGAGTCTAGCGCGAAGCTAAGTTACGTTAGCTAAAAGTAAATTTGCTTGCCAGAATTGACAAAAGTTTAAGGCTCCTGACTTTAAAACATATCGGTTTATAAGGCACGTGCAGTGCGTTGTCTGTTCGGTTTATCGTCTTGAATCCGGAGAAGATAATGGAGTTTACACGCGACAAGCAAGAATCGTCTGACTCTATTAATGTGGTTATTCATCATTGAACTAAAGAGGACACGAGCCTAGGGCGCGTTTCCCAGAAGCGTAGTTGCTAACTAAGTTAGCAACTTACATAGTTTGTCCATTCACAGTCAATGGCTCCAACTCGGGAAACGCACCCCTGAGCAATGTCATGTTACACAACAGCAGGTCAACTATTTTGCCGACATTTTTTAGTTGATATCAATAGTATTACTTCGCTTTTAATTAATAATCATTTTAAACATCTGATATTGCATTTGGGTTTTAAAATTATATCTCAAACTATAATTAAGCTTTTACCGGCGGCTATGTTTTTTTCGTTCTGCTCATAGTTACATTTGGGGTTTCCTACGCAAGGTCCTGCAGTGGTAAGAATTCCATTTCTGGAGAAAAGTGATCGTGAACACGCACCATGGATAGGAGTTCCACGAGCGCGAGCCGTTGTCATGGACACCTCGGATACCAGCGCGTTCATGAGCCCCACACTACGCATGTGTGAGCAACACACGCATGTCTGTGTGATTCCGGAAGTTGGCCCCCATGTCGGCGTGCTGCGCCATTGAGCAATTTCCATTGTAATGAATAGGCTTGTTCATTGGATGTAATGTAAGTCATTGCTGGGTGATTAATAAAATCTTTTAAAAAAAATAAAGAAAATCTCCTAGGAGGAGCGGGTCGTGATTATGGACAGTTATGAAGAATGTAAATACAAAACCCAAAACCAGTGAAGTTGGCACGTTATGTAAATCGTAGATAAAAACAGAATACAATGATTTGCAAATCCTTTTCAACTTATATTCAATTGAATACACTGCAACGACAAGATGTTTAATGTTCAAACTGAGAAACTTTATTTTTTTTTTGCAAATAATCATTAACTTAGAGTTTAAAGGCAGCAACACATTGCAAAAAAAAAGTTGGCACAGGGGCTTTTTACCACTGTGTTACATCACCTTTCCTTTTAACGACACTCAGTAAACGTTTGGGAACTGAGGAGACCAATTTTTGAAGCTTTTCAGGTGGAACTCTTTCCCATTCTTGCTTGATGTACAGCTTAAGTTGTTCAACAGTCCGGGGTCTCCGTTGTCGTATTTTACGCTTCATAATGCGCCACACATTTTCAATGGGAGACAGGTCTGGACTACAGGCAGGCCAGTCTAGTACCCGCACTCTTTTACTACGGAGCCATGCTGTTGTAACACGTGCAGAATGTGGCTTGGCATTGTCTTGCTGAAATAAGCAGGGGCGTCCATGAAAAAGACGTTGCTTGGATGGCAACATATGTTGCTCCAAAACCTGTATGTACCTTTCAGCATTAATGGTGCCTTCACATATGTGTAAGTTGCCCATGCCTTGGGCACTAATATTCCCCCATACCATCACAGATGCTGGCTTTTGAACTTTGCGCCTATAACAGTCCGGATGGTTCTCTTCCTCTTTGGTCCGGAGGACACGAGCGCCCACAGTTTCCAAAAACAATTTGAAATGTGGACTCGTCAGACCACAGAACACTTTTCCACTTTGCATCAGTCCACCTTAGATGAGCTTGGGCCCAGCGAAGAAGGCGGCGGGCGTTCTGGGTGCTGTTGATAAATGGCTTTTCGCTTTGCATTGTAGAGTTTTAACTTGCACTTGCAGATGTGACGAACTGTAGTTACTGACAGTGGTTTTCTGAAGTGTTCCTGAGCCCATGTGGTGATGTCCTTTACACACTGATGTCGGTTTTTGATGCAGTACTGCCTGAGGGATCGAAGGTCACGGGCATTCAAACGTGCAGTGATTTCTCCAGATTTCTCTGAACCTTTTGACGATATTACGGACCGTAGATGATGAAATCCCTAAATTTCTTGCAATAGCTCGTTGAGGAATGTTGTTTTTAAACTGTTCGACAATCAGCTCACGATTTGTTCACTAAGTGGTGACCCTCGCCCCATCCTTGTTTGTGAATGACTGAGCATTTCAGGGAAGCTGCTTTTATACCCAATCATGGCACCCACCTGTTCCCAATAGCCCGTTCACCTGTGGATGTTCCAAATAAGTGTTTGATGAGCATTCCTCAACTCTCTCAGTCTTTTTTGCCACTTGTGCCAGCTTTTTTTGAAACATGTTGCAGGCATCAAATTCCAAATGAGCTAATATTTGCAAAAAATTACAAAGTTTACCTGTTCGAACATTAAGTAACTTGTCTTTGCAGTGTATTCAATTGAATATAGGTTGAAAAGGATTTCCAAATCATTGTATTCTGTTTTTATTTACGATTTACACAACGTGCCAACTTCACTGGTTTTGGGTTTTGTATATAAAAAACAGCAAAAAGCAACACTGTTGCTGCTAATAAGGCCAGAGAGGAATTCTGCCGGAAAATTGCTGACCGTAAGTCCTCTGATGAAGGACTAGTGGAAATCACATCAGTTTCTCAGCCAAATCAAACAAAATGAAATTAAATTATAGAATGAACTTTCTTATTTCTCGGCCATTTCTCATGATCTTGCTGTTAACTACAAGGCCTTTTCGAGAGCTCATAAATTCATTAAAATTGATTGTATTTCATTTTTTTTTTTGTCACATACTTAACCATATTCATTTATCACCAATATCAAATAACACTTTATGTAAACACATGGCAGCTCCTTCACTCGAACATGTTTATTAAGCGGTTTAACTCGAAACTGTGGATTCTTTGTCCATAACATGCCCAAAGACAAAACATGGGGAAAAAAAAGGAATCTTTGAAGTTCGTTCTTACACCCTCGCTATATAGGAACTGCCATGTGTTCGCAAAAGTGACGTCACGTTCCCGGTTAGCACAACTGAAACAATAACTTTATTGTTTCATTACGATTCAGGAACATACATACATACTTTTTCTGCTATCTACATCTGCTGCTGCTGTCTCTCTCAAATTCACATTCACAAAATCAATAACTGCTACCCTTACTCTAGCTCTTTGTCTATTCAAATGTATAACTTGCTTTTGATATGTTTTCCTTACTCAAGACCCCCCCCACCTCCCACTCCCACTACCTCACACACTCTCACTCACTCACACTCTCACTCTCACACTCACTCACACTCTCACTCTTTCACACTCTCCCACTCTCCCCACCCACTTTGTAAATAATTTATCAGCTCCAGCTCATTACTAAACTTGCACTTCATACAATTGCATGAGCTTTGCCCCATTTAGCACCCTTTTCTTGGGCCCACATTCTCATACAGCACTTGGCAGCCCAGCCATATACTAGGTTGCACCTAGTCTTGTTTCTCTACTGTTGCTTTTATCCAAAACAACTCACAATTGTTTGGACCATGCAGGAGCCAGTTTCCCCTCAATAAAATGCTGGGTTAAGGGCCTTGCTCAAGGGCCCACTGTGATACTATAGCAGCACTGCAGGTTGAACTATCAACTTTCACTGCAAGAAATATTGAATTCACTATCAGGTCAATATTATGTTAATATAGTGTAAATATCGCATTTGTTCACATTTGATCATGCTTGCTGATGTGCAAACATGATTTCACTTCAAATCTGCAAAGTTAGTGAAGGTGGTGTATACCATACAAAGCGTTGATTTGCAGAAGTGCACATGCCCGTTTTTTTTTTTCTTTTTAAAGAAACAAGATTTTAAGAATTTGACATCTTGTGGGGATCATGTTATATGTGTTAAGCTGATGTAAACATATCAGAAAAGATGTCTTAAAACATATTTGGAGACCCTCTGCCTCTATCTTGATTCTTGGCCCAGATATTACAAACACCAGTTTGCAGACTTGAGTACTTTTAGAAACAAATGCCTCAAAATAGCGAAAATTGAACTCGATTTAAAAAATTAACAGAATTAAACTTTATTATTTCAGAGTACTAAAACAGAGCATCTTTTTGAAAACAAAACAGACCACTTCTAATGAAAATGAACAGCAAATATAGTCATACCAGTATACTATAGTCATGGATGTCAAAAAACTTCTTGAACAAAATGAATGGAAGATGTATACAATGAAATGGAGGGTAAATGCAGCTGAACAAAGGTCACAAGAAAAACCAATCTCCATAAATTACGAATGGGCAGTACCACCATCCAAACGGGTTTAAAGACCTCATTCGTCATCGATAGGGATGTAGTGTGGTAATTAGAAAGTTCAGCCAAAGAGTAAGCAGCTAAAAAACATTACCTTTTTGCCAGACTTCTTTTTCACTTGTTTTTAGCCCATGTTTCTGGCTGCCTGGGTTTTTTTTTTTTTAGCTCTTTTGGGTTGAGTCCACACACGCACGCACGCACGCACACACACACACACACACACACATCCTGGCCATTAGAGTCAGCCATTTTGGTTTGGTAAGAAAGCCACAGTGGCTGCCATTGGCCAACCAATCTTCTAAGGGATGCTTTGATTGGCTGACTGGACTTGTGTACTCGTAGAAGTTTTTGACTGGACTTGGTCACCACTAGAAGTAGCTTCATAGGGAATTTCCAATTCACTGCTCATATTGTACTTGAGTGCTTCTTTGCCAAAATGAGCTTATGGGGCTTATTCCTCATCAATAAAAGAATGGATTTCTAGTGTTATCTGATTTTTAATGAGTCTGCACTTCAGCACTTATCAAAATAACCCTTTCACATCTTCTTCATGTTTTCACATAAAGTAAATATATTGCAATTTTGAAATTGGCGTCAAATTATTTATTGATAGATATGAACAATTTTTAAATTCACAAAACTTTTGCGTACTTTTTCAAATCCATCAAGAATGTGTAATGAATTTAATAATTCACAATAGTTTTTCACCATATTAATTTTATCTGCAAACATCACATGTGACTCATGTTTGAGTTCAAATTAAATTTCATGCTCAGTCAACTAAATTCACATCAAATTTGCACCAAAGTTGAATCCAATTATTTGTGCAGTGCTTCCAGCTTCCAGTCATGTGCTTTTTCAGTATTTTCATGTTTTTTGTAAATATTTCATTTGTTCATAGATGTGTGCACATACATTTTACAATCTCAGTGTATCCCTGGTATTGCTTTTTTGTCAGTATTCTGGCTGTTTCGGTGCGACAAGAAAATTGATCCCGCTAGCATGCGTTGGCTTCTTTGGGCGCTGCCAACAAAGGGTAAATTTACCAGCTCACTCCACAATCTGTGTTATGAGCTGACTGCCACTGTGAAATAATCTTTATCTGAAATTATGTCTTTTTAATCGCTTCAAAGAGGCACTGGTTTACAGAAAAAAGGGATTTTTTTCTTGATATTCTAAATGGCTTGAAACATGAATTCATTGCAATTATGACCGTGAACAGTCAACTGTGGGAGCTTACAGCACTCCTAATGTTCAAAATCATTATACTGTGGTTTCTTTGATGCTTTGTAGTTGGTCTGAAACAGAAACATTCTCGAGTGAAAAACAGGCCTAGATCTTCTTTGAGAAATAATTTTTTTTTTACGCTCATATTCTGGATGAACAGGTCTCAATTAACCCATCAAACTTGAAGTGCAACACTCTTATGCTAGAAAACTAAAAGATTGGCATGGCAATCTCCCTTTGGTGAGTTTTTATTTATGGAGCAAACCCAGAACGAGAGGATTCTTTTACGCAAACCCCTTCAATACAAAATATCAAATATACACACAATGGGCCTCATGCAGCAACATTCTTTTAAATTTCTCTTATATTTCTCTTATCTTTTTGTTAAGAGAAAAAAATAAGAGAATAAACTCCGTATGCACCAAACGCTCTTACCGTCCAAATCTGCTCTTACCCATGTGTGCTGAATGTCGAATCCCACTCGATCGTAAATTGGCAGCGCGTGGCCGGATGTTTTAAATTAGCATATATGACACCCACTAAACTCCATATAAGGGCAGGTGATGTGCCATGTGCAAAGAGCCGACTGCTCGTGGCAATCTAGCGCGCTTTCACACTAGGTACGATTGTCCCCCCTCCCCCCGCTGGTCAGCTTTCACACTAGTAATATCGTAACGTACACAAGTACACTTGCATACATGTCAAAATTACGATATAGCACGTTGCAGTTTGCACCTAGGTGGTTTTAAATGGGGAACGATTTTAAAATGAGGCGCCAATATATTTCGGGGGGGGGGTTTATTATTGAGAAGGGGGTTTAGAATATTAATTTCAAATATTAATATCGCGAATGCATATGCTGTGCGTGCTCTAGCAACCCGGTGTGTCATCTGTAACATGGATTACCATGTATAGCTCAGCACAAAAAATTAAACTCGAAATTTTCTTGACAGAATGCTTGATGTTTTTACACATCCGAATCTTTCTCTGGGTACCCAAACATCAAGGTAAGCCAAAAATGTACTGATTCCATTCGATATAGGTGGATGTTGCATACGGAATTCTTTCGCCCTTGCGTTTTTGGCCGATTATGCTGTCCACTGCATCATATCACAAAAATGTATCTATCTCATAACTTGAGCTGCCAGACTTTGGCACTGCATCCCACACTTTGAAATATCGCAGCCGCATCTTCTTTAGTTTGTCACGGCACTGATCTATTATTCTGTGATAACCACGCGAATGTAACTACTCACAAATTATTCCATAAATCTGAGAATTTTTGCGTGTAGTATCCAGTTGTGATTGTATGTTTTCATCCGCCTACATTTCGAGCAAGCATTGAATTTCTTCATTTGAATGGAGATATCTTTTGCCGCTGCATTTGTTAGAACAAGAGAGCCATAACACATAACAGTAGTCTTCCGCGCTCAAGTACGGTTGCTTTCACATTTGGTACGAGTAGCCATTCATCTGTCTCAGCAAACAGATCCATGCGATCTCTAAAAACGCGCTCTCTGTGCAAGGCCTAGATGGCCAAAGCGTCCAACAGCAATAGGTAAGCCATTCAGAAGCAGAACGGACGCAAGTATCTAAGGGTTTTTATAGCTTAGTCCTAATTAGGATCAACTGGCCAAACTCTTTAGCCCAAGAATTAAATAATAAAATCATTATAATTTCTCAAAAACATAAAACAATCAAAATTTGATTATATGATGCATTTTTAATGTTTAGGTTTTAAAAATTGTGTTTCCGTGCATTGGACAAGCAATTTGTGGACAGAGATAACAGTTTTTTGTTTTCTCTTATCTCGGTAAGAGTGCTCTCGACCACTCGTAAAATTGACTCTTACCAAAGAGAAGAGCAAAAATA
Organism: Gymnothorax javanicus; assembly: GCA_029692085.1. NCBI lineage: Eukaryota > Metazoa > Chordata > Actinopteri > Anguilliformes > Muraenidae > Gymnothorax > Gymnothorax javanicus. The sequence continues at coordinate 39,378,732 of CM056209.1, forward strand.
AGAAAACATTGGTGCATCCCAGAAATCATTGGTTAAGAACAAAAAATAAGAAAAAAAAAATCGGGGATACAAGCAAAAATAAGAGAAAATGTGTTCTTATATCACTTCTTGCATGAGGCCCAATGTTCTGAAATTTTGTATTATGTCAATGCAAATTAGCACCATGGCTGCAAAATAACAATCAAGACTAGAGTAGCTGTCCTGCGGAAGGCACTTCGTCAGGGTTTTTATGAAATAATGGGTTTGGTTCCTCCAGTTTAAGGTCACACTGGTATTCTGTAACAGTGAATACTACACCACTCCTGGTCTCGCAGTAAGTCAGCACAACTGTGTGTCAGTCCGCAGGCTATCCAATGGTGACAGTCTCAAATGACCATTTTTCACCAGGTTATGAGGAAGGTGTCCCATTGGGATTGTAACCCACCCACTGACCTGGAAGCCAGTTCATTTCCTGCCCAAGAAAAGATCTCCCCCTGGGCTGTCGAAGCTCCTTTGCTGTGGAGATTGATCACCAGAAGACAACTTCAGCTTGATTTCTAAGCCCCTCTCTTGGCTGGCCTTTGAATCATGGGCTGGTCTGCTTGTCCTCTAGTCCTATACAGCGAGCAGGCTTTCATGCACACAAAACAACCCATATACCAATGAGATCCCAGCCAAAAACATGCCTCTGATTAGAAAAAAAAAACATTACATTGGGTTTTATTTTAGTTTAGGAGAGTTTTTTTTTCTTATCTTTTCATTGATTTGTTTATCTGACAAAGTCAGTGTACACTAACCCTTTAAGGCCTAATGCAAAAATCCCAGCAGAGAATCATGCTGCTATGTTTACCATAGTAACCTGTATTTGGGCTGAAGCACAGCTTCTCAGCTTTCAGGAACAGTTGGAATTTTTTTTCTATTGCACAAAACTTACAATAATTACGGTACTTTCAAAATTACGCGCATATCTGTGTCGGCAACGACACGTTCTTAAAATGCGCACATGCTGTCCCGGTTTAAATGGGTTAATTAACTTCTCTGTAAATGTGTAAGAGAGAGTCAAGGAGGTTAATTTTTCATACCTAAACCTTGGGTTTGATGCTTTTTCTGTGCCCAGTGAACCTGAAAGAACCTCACATAAACGCAGTGAGGCCGTGCAAACTCCACACAGGGAGGACGCAGGCCACCCAGGGGTGCGTTTCCCGAAATCACAGATGCTAACTTACATAGTTGGACCTATTGACTGTAAATGGACAAACTATGTAAGTTGCTAACTTAGTTAGCAACTACGCTTTTGGGAAACGAGCCCCAGGACTCAAACCCACCTTGCTTTCTGTTGAGAACGTGGCACCAACCATTGCACAGTCTCTGAAAAGTCCTGAACATCAAACAGTCTCAGTGTAAAAATATGGTTCTTCATGAGATGGCAACCATCAAACATCCTTCACATACATTTTATATTGCCTATTTTGGCCTGTGTAAACCTGTTTCGAGTAAGTGTCTGGCAACACATTTGTGGTTTACGGCGCGTCCTAAGGCCCCATGAAACGCGGTGAAGAACGCTTTGAGGAGACACTGCGTAGTGCGCAGCAGTGAACTGTCTCCACTTTAGTAAACAATCTAGAAGATTCCGCTTGTTTTCTGCTATCGTTCGCAGTAATTGGTCTGAAGAAGAGTTCAACTACATTGCATATAAATGTCTTACAACATTGTTTTCGCATCTGTGACATCAGTAGCCTGCACTGTATTTCACAGTATGAAGCGATATTCCACTGCAAATAGGGTGATCATCTCATTAGCTGACGGGAGAAATATCAAAGTTTCTAGAAAATGTATCCGGCCTGCACATGAATTCCTATTGGCTGACTGTGGAAAATGCCTGCCTGGACACGTTGTGTGATATGGTCAGAAACCCCTTTGGAGGTTTCTGGAATTTCACGCGGCAGTGACAGCACGTTCCTTTTTTTCAGATTACGCCAATGTCTAGACCTGATCATTATAAATCAATTTCACCAAACAAAGCATTTAAATCCTGCATTTCACATGCCCTTAACAAGCGCTGAAAACCGCGAATGTGTAGCCAGACCCTTACACTCCGGCACAGTTTCAGGGTCAAAGGTTAAGGAGGTGGGGTTATCTTCAGCAATAAGCTGGACTTGTTGCCCCTGCCTTCTTTAATGGGTGACAATGATTAGCTAAAAACTTGTAAATCACTCTGCTCCCAACCTTTTTTTTCGAAGTGAGAAGTAGGAGTCATTAATTTACGTTTGAACGAGAGTGAACGTGTGTGTGTGTGCACGTGCGTATGTGTGTATTTGTGTGTGTATTCATGTGTGTGCTCTTGTACTTTCTGCATAGTGTGGATCAGAGCACATCTTTTACCAATACAGCAGGGAAGCGTGGACTTTTAGGCCAGTTCTCTTAACCCCTTTGGGCAAAATACTAATATCGCCAATTTTTCATGTTGTGCATGAGCGTATTTAAGGCTTTATAACTCAGTATTTGTGTCACAGAGACTGTGGAAAATTATTCCAGTGAAGCAAGAAATTTAGAAATTTAATTGCAGAATTATTTAGCAATTAAATTTTGGAATTTATGGACACCGGCATCTAAATCTGTGCAGAGGGGTTAAATAAAAGGTTAGGGTCAAGGTTGCAATTGGGGAAAGGTTAAGGTTAGGATAAGGGTTTGAGGTTGGCATGCATTGGTTCTGGTTAAGATTAGGGAAAGGCTGTGTGTGTGTGTGTGTGTGTGTGTGTGTGTGAGAGAGAGAGAGAGAGAGAGAGAGAGAGAGAGAGAGAGAGAGAGGACACCACAGTCTTTTGGAGAATGAAAAATGTGACACCTTCTTGTTTGACCCTTGATGTGTGATTCATAAGGTCACCTGACCTAAACTCTAGCATTTCCCTAATAATGCCTCATGGGTTAAGCCACCCTGAACAAAAGAACTCCCAATTATTCTTTTTTAGTTCAGAAGTTTCTTTTTTCAAAAATAATCGGTCAAGATTCCCAGTGAAGACATGTAAATACAGAACATAAAATACTCAACTGTTTTTTTTTTTGTTTTCCATTGACATTCCTTTGACTTGCAGGGTACAATAATGAGGAAGTGAACACCAATGACTGGCCCAACTTTGCATGTAATAATTTAACCACAGGTCTAGCCAGTCCTTGCTTCCTGCATTGCAGTAAAGGGTCATTCATACTTCGCTCTGAGGGTCCATTTAGTTCATGCTTTGAGTCCCAACCGCCACACAGCAAAATGTTCAGAGTTAAAGCAACTCTTAAAGAGTCTCTTTGGTTCCACTCAAGAAAACGTGAGCTCAAATAGACACTTTAAGAGTATATTCCACTCTGTAAGGGTCAAATGAACTCTGAGCATATTACTGTGCATTATCCAGTTATTTGCTTTGAGTTTTCTTGTATGTAAAGCTCTTTCCATTGTAAATTTAGTTCACACTCTCCCTGTGATATGACCCATTTAAAATCCACAGATTTAAAAGCAAACCTTATCCCCTAACCTTGTGTTTCAAATGTACAGCAAATCCAAATAGCTTTATACACATTTAAAATTAGAGTACACCCCTTTGGGTTTTTCACGGTTGATTTTTAAGAAGTAATCCGACTTGGAGCAGTTCAAGCCATTATGGTAGTCATAATGCCCACCTCTCCCCGACACAACTGAAACCCCCATCCCAACAAAACCAGAGCCTGTCTTGATCCATCCATCTTTCCATTCAATTCTGAGAAATACTCTGCTTGAACTGTTTGTCAGGTGGCAAAAAGTTCCCTTAAAAAATTCTCTTGTGGAAAAAAGAATTATATACTGTATGTGGTTTTAGGGAGGTAAAAATAAATTAAAGAAAACATTTATATTGTGCTTTCATCCACCAAAACCTTGTACAACCACAATGCTATGCTGGTAATACTATGCTTGAGGGGAGTGTACGCAATTTTTATTATGTGGAGAATTTTTAGCAATTGCAACACTGAAAGTTAACTATAATATTTCGAGAAGCATTCTGCACACATTGATTTAAAATACACTTGGACAGTACAGGCATTTTATATTTCCAATCCCGAATATGAAATGGGACTTTTCTTACTCATATGACATGAGGTTAGACCAAATAAATGCTAAACCCAGAATGTAAAATTGATGTTTTGGACGTGAGGCATTTGTTGTCAAAATGGGATGATATGAAAATAAGTGCTTCAGGATTTATTCCTGCCCCTATCTGCTATGAGACAAAATTTTATCCTGACCCAAATTCTCCGCCTGAGATACAAACAAGTTCCAGGCAACACTCCGTTTCCAGGCAGAGAGGCTGTTCTTCTTCAGTGGTGCTTATGTGTTGTTGGATTCCAGAGAGGGGGATGGGATAGGGGGTGGAGGTCTCTCGTTCTCCCCTGGCTCGCCCTACTTAAAGTAACGTTCCACACAGTGCTGTTTCCTGAGGGTTGTGCCATTGAAACGTGCCAAACAGCACCCCCAGACACACACGCAATGCCCGCACGCATTCAGAAACATACGGATACTCACACACTTGTCCATGAATGCTAACATAAGCATAAACACACGAGGACACACAAACAGCAACACTCATTCTCATACACACACACAGAAAGGCACTCACGCATTTAGAAACATACGGATACTCACACACTTGTCCATGAATGCTAACATGAGCATAAACACACGAGGACACACAAACAGCAACACTCATTCTCATACACACACACAGAAAGGCACTCACGCATTTACACACAAAGACACACAGACACGCTTACTCATGAACTGACATGCATATGCGCACACAATTACACAAATAATCTCTCAGGCGTATACACACATAGTTTCCTATACTAATCGTACATACTTTCATATGTTAATCAGAATGCACACAAACACAAAATCACACACACAAATCGCACAAGCGCAAACACATTCACACAAATCACACGATGACACACACATGCATTACATTTTTCAGGTACACACAACAACACATGCAAAAAACATACAGGCGCACACTTACAAATCAGACACACACAAAGCATAGAGGCACAAGCGTATGCACAAATCATACACATACACACACACACACACACATACACACACACACTCACGTGAATGCACAGGCTTTGCGCAAACCCGGTGACCTCAAATGGCGCCACTGTCCCCCCCCCTCCCCCTCCCCCTCCCTCCCTCCGCCCTTTCCTCAGCAGCGGGAATGTTTTACGAGGTAATGTATACACCCGGCTATACTGCGAAGCACAACCCACTATCTGGGCCTTGTGTGCACTGGAATGAACCCAACAACCCCGTCGAGAGAGAGTTAACCCCTCCCTCTCCATTTTCCTCCTATACGCACTTGCACGCCCACACACACATAAAGGCATTGTCAGACGCGCATACAGCCACAATTACCTTGAAGAGAGCTGCGGATACCTTTGACATGAGTATCAGATAACAGTGTCAGTCAGTTCATGGTAATTTTATTGTGACTTCCCGACGGCAAGTAGCCTATACGTCCTGAGTGCGCTAGAGCAGGTTTGTTTAAACTACTGGCCATATGGCATTTCTGTGCTGACTAGGCAACAGCTTTAGAGGTAAAACGGATCAATTAACAGCCATTAGACCTTAAATAGAGCCATTCATGACTATGAACAGGGCGGAACTAAAAACTAAAATGTTGGTCTTGAATTTGTTCAGCAGAAGTGTTTTCTTGACAATAATATAAACACATTAGAAATAAACTGGACATGACATTGGGGAAAAAAGTCCAGTTCAATTAAAAATAATGCCAGTTTCACTTCATCCATGGCTTAGGTGGGACCAAAACTCCATGTACAATATGCAAAATGAAATTTGATTATTCGGCTTTAACTGCGTTTACATTCTGACTTAAAGCCAGAAAAAGCTGTATTTTTCACGTGTGTCCATGTGCATGGCCATGTGTATGTGTGTGTGAATGCATGAGAGAGCGTGTGCGTGTGTGAATGCGCGGAAATGACCATGCATTTGGGTGAGTCCATGCGCTTGTGAATGCGCGTAGGGGCGCATGTATATAGTGTTTATGCAGCATATCAGGAAGGAACAGCTGAGGGGTGACTGAGAGCCGTTTCCTCTAAGTAGGGTCCGTAGACGACCTTGCGGTGGGCGGGTGGGCGGTTTTGGGGGAGAGGGTGCATGCCGGGACAGGCCGAAACCTGATGGATGGGGGAGGGGGAAGGGAACGGCACAGGAAGCGAGCGCTGTGAGTGACTGCTGAGCACGTTTTATTGGTTCTCCCTCCGTCTACAAATGATTAACTCAATGAAAAAAGCCCCGGTTTAAACTAGGACAGCAGGGCCTCTTCCAAGTCGTCACATTCTCCAGCGAAGCGAGCGCTCCAATAGGATATACATATGCGAGGCCTTAAACGACCCATATGCAGCGAGGGAGTCTCGCATAACCCACATGGAAGTCCTCAAATGCACCTCGTGAGAGGCCCTGCGAATGCCAAATTCAAACGAGAGGGAGGAAAACAAACATATTCAATGTCCCGAGGCTCTGTCGGACATCTTTTTTTTAAAGAATTTGAGGAACTGCAGGTTGGGTTGTAATTACAAATGCCTGGAACTGAAATATTTTCAACCCTCGCAGAAGAAGAAGAAAAAATAGTCGCCCTTCTGGATCAAGCCCCAGCAGTTCGCCACTAAAATTAGGTCTCGTGGAATTTAAGATGCTAAAGCCACAAAGCCACAGAGCTCAGAGGGTGTTCAGGCATCGAGTGCTGAGTTGGGGGGTAGATTAGCCAAGCAAGACCCTCCCCATTTCCCCAACCCCCTACCACCATTTCCCCAACCCCCTCTGCCTCAACACAGTCAGCTCCTCCCAATCCCACTTGTGCTTGACCTAAATAGATTTTCTTTTCCTTTGTAGAGGTCAATTGACTAGTGTGAGACAACCTCCCCATCCCCTCTGTCCACACCCACCAGGCCTTCAAAGGACTGATAATTTCCCACAAATCTTTTCTCTCATTCTAGTGTGACTCCTGAACCAAGAGTCCACAGCAGGTGATTTGGTTGAAAAGGCAAGGCAAGTCTCCTTATAATTAATCAAGGAAGATATACCGATGAGGAAATCTAACTGACCACACTGACAGCTGGACACTGGCTGCTCAGTCAATGTCCTAACGAACAAGATTTCACTGCCTGCGACAAGACACACTGTATGTCCTTTTTTTTGTATGTGCATGTGTGTGTGTGTGTGTGTGTGTGTGTGTGTGAAAGAGAAAGAGTGGTACAAGGAATCAGAGAGTGATGTAATTTCACATTTTTATCCCTCTTGTACTAGTATAGAAGTGGAGACAAAATTAGCAATGGAAAGAGAAGTGCACTGCCTGTCTTTTTTAATGATTCAATTCATAGTGATGAGTAACTGATATTCATAATCCAGATCTCAAGATAAATATGATTTCCAACTTATTATTATTAAAAAAGGAACTATTCTCACCTATCACTCACCAAACCCACTTATTCCTGTACAGGGTCGTGGGGAGACTGGAAGTTATCCTAACATGCAGTGAGCGACGGGCAGGAATACACCGTGAAGAGTTTGCAAAACCACTGCACGGATCCACTGCAAGATGGAACATCCAATGAAAACATCTACATCTTTACTCAGAAAAGAATTGAGGATAACAGCGCATAACAGAGCAATTGATAGTTTTAAATCTTACGCCTATGATTGATTGGATATACTGTTCCAGCATGTTGTCACACCTATGAAGTAAATTTAAACAAGAATTTGTGCGAAAAAAGTGGATTAGAGATGCATCCACTGTCATCACATGGTACTTCAAGTGGCTTAGTTTCCCAGAGTGCACTGCAGTTCATTATCCCACAGGTCCTTGAGTCTGCTTTCCCACGGAGAGATAAGTCACCAAACCTCAGTCTTTTTTACTTCTCTTTTCAGTCTGACTGGCATTTCCCTTCCCCCACGCTTTCGAACAGACCCTACATAACTGCTTCAGTCTCCAACCCTTTTGTTTGCGGACACATTTGGGGAAAATCCTACTATAGCAGACTGGAAAAAAATAAGCAGCTGCCTGCGTAGAAGCTTTTTTTAACACAGAGTGCGCACGCACAGAGGTATATATGTGCATACGCTCCCATAATGAATGCACGCAAACAAATTCTTTCCATCAAACACAATACAGTTCCTTTAAGTCCATATGGTATGAACTCTCTCGAATGCGATCTGAAATTTGCACGCCTTTTAAACTGCATGAACTCTCTGGACTGTTTTGGAGGGTGAAATGAGGTCAGGCGAGAGCTGGCAAATCTCCAGGAAGGGAGTGCAGAGAGGAGAGGCCTCTGTCTGACAGCCCAGCTCGTCCTCATCCTCAGCGGAGGAGATACGGCATTGAAAAGCTCCCTTGCGCCTCGGCAGATCCCTGCTCCCAAGGCTGTTTTATGTGGTCAGCAGATGGAGAGCTGATAAAAGGTCAATTACCTCTAAACTGTAATTAACTGGGACAAGTCCAAGATATTGAAAAGAAAGTGTCCTGTCGCAGCCTTAACGATCATTCTGAGAAACTTAATTTCACATTTTCCTAGTTGCAAACAAGTGAGCAAAACACTTCTGGGTTAATCCTGGATTGATGAGCTTTCAAAATATAGGTCATTTGCCCAACTTACTTGTAACCATGGTAACATTAAGTCCTGTTAATTAAAAAAAAAAATAATAGTGAGATGTTTTTGGACCCACTTAAGTGGGTCTCCAGAGGTGGGGCTAATTTGCATTTTTAAGCTATTTCGGATCAATCTTAGTATTCTTTTACTCATTTAAACCCTTTTTTTTCAGAGATGGTTTCTCTCTTTGAAACTCCACTGGCAAGGCCAGCACCCAGGAGTGATCTCTTCAATGCTGCGAATACTGATGTTTGGAAAGTTCTATTCAATGAAGCTGACAGCTGAGAACCTCCGAACAAAATGTGTCTCAAACTGCCATGACTTGCTGTCTCGTACAGATGCGTATCTCAACCTTCTACTTCTCATTATGTCTGGATCACAGCCTGTTTTTGCTCCTCACTAAGTGGAGTGCACATACTGTACTTGTACAAAATCTCATCATCTCAAACTCAAGCAAAGAGTAGATTGTAATTTTAAAACAAGTAGATTGAATGTTAAGATTTTAAAAAGCTGTGGCTATTTGGTTGTTACTAAACCAAAATTTAATATTGAGCCAGAGTACTAGATAGCATAATTACTGAAAAATGGGCACCCATACTCCTTCTGTCAGTAGTCTGACTATGAACGTGAAGGAGTCAGAAAGCTCAGTTGTGTTTTAGGCCTAACTCTGTGAAACTGACAATGACATGCCATCTGTATTTTCAAGCTGACATAAAACCACAGTGGACAACACCAGATTGCTCTGCTGGATTCCCCGAGTTAAAATGCTCAAAGCGTAACTGCACAAAACACTGATATAAATCAATTTTTCATCTGACTGTCATTCCAAATTAAATCCTGCCACAAGGATCTGCCTATCTCATATAATGGGGAATGCTCAGCTGAAAATAGGGGAAGCACAGCAAATACCTTAAAAGGTCCCATATTATGGTGTATTTAGTCGCTTAAAATCTGTCAAATGGGTCTTTAAAATAATGTTAAGAATTCAGTTAAAAATTAAAAAAGAGAGGCTGAGTGATTGGTTCGCGCTCTGAATGAAATAGACAAAAAAGTCTTAGCAAAAGCAGCAACTTTAATTAAGAGCATGAGCAGACGTTTCAGCGCATTGCTATTCTCAATGCTCATGGAGAAAAAGCCACTCACAAGCAATTAAAAAAGAGCAGTAGCAATCAAACAAATGACAAACAGGTGCCATGGGAGGGGCTACACCCAAACCCAGATAAGTGGAAGCAATTATTTCATTTAAAGAAGAGCCAGACATTATAGTGTTAAAATATACTTAGTTATAAAGTACATAATCACAAAACACATGATAAGACCTATAAAAAACATGAGTAATTTATATCTTCATTCATCCCTTTGGGAAACAGGCTTTTAAGTTCACAGATCCAAAAGGCTTCTCTCTGTAAGAGTTTTTTATCTAAGTCACCGCTTCTCCTTTTAGGCAATACTCTCTCTATGCCCAGGAATTTCAAATCAGAAAGAGAGTGATTAGCAGAGAAGTGTCGGGAAACGGATGAGGTTTCATCACGTCTCTTGACTGCACTCAAATGTTCCAAAATTCTAGTTCAGGGCTGTCCAACCCTGCTCCTGGAGAGCTACCATCCTGAAGGTTATCTCTCCAACCAAAGCAAACCACACCTGCTTTCCCAGTTACAGATCTTGACAAGCTGCTAATGAGCTGAATCAGGTGTGTTGAATTAGGGTTGGAGCAGAAACCTACAGGATGTTAGCTCTCCAGGAACAGGGTTGGGCAGCCCTGTTCTAATTCGTTGTTTTGCCTACAGAATTCAGTTACAAAAAAAAAAAACCACATGCATCCAGGCCTTGTGAGACCTCGGGCCCTATGTGGCTGGATTTACACTGCAAGTCTTGTTGCCCAGATCGGATATGGATCGGATTTTGAGGCCCATATCCGATTTGTTCAACTGTGTGTTTACATATTGCTTTGAGCCTGAATGATATCTATTTCTTTTCTATTCCATTTGTTTACACCACTCACTACCTGGCCATTGTCTTGGGCGATCCACATGCGCACAGTGGAGAAGGCTACCGAAAATAAAAGCAAATGTGCATGCAGCGCAACAAAAGCATGCAGGCCTAACAGTCATAGAAATGATCAAAACATGAAGCAAGCTCGCAACATTTCACTGGGTAACCTACATCTGATTCTCCCGTTAACGCCTTTAAAGCCGCTTTCACACTGGATGCGAAACGAATTAATTTAGTTACTGATTTACTGATGAATATGATGAGCAATATTGAAATATAATCCTCAACACATTCAAAGTAAATGCAAAGATGCGAATATCGCGCGTTTGGCGTGTATTAAATCTTTGCATTGACTTTGAATGTAATCTGTCACGCAAAAAATTTGTTTTGCATCTGGTGTGAAAGCAGCTTTACACCTATCACCTGCATCATCGCAAATGCGCAGGCAGACTCCGCCTTAAGCCCGTGATCCACTTACACTTTTAAGGTCTCCGATTGTCCCGATTCTCCCCTTCCGACCAGTTACGAGCGATTACGAGTGGAAATTTCTGTTACGCGCAAGACATAGGTGGATCATGACTTCCGACCTGTACCGACCCTTCCGCTTGAATAAGACATGTTCCGACTGGATCAGATCACGCGGATCCCTCTTCGGACAAAATTAAACCAGTTTGATTTTGTCGGAAGGTATGAGTTGTCGGAAGGACGCGGGAGTATCGGTTGGTCAAGTGCAAACTAGGTGGCGAATATTTCCTCTGCAATTAGCCAATTAGAAACCGTTCACAAAAACAACTGCCATCTTTATTGTTGACGTTGGCAAAAATCAATCGGAAATGCTCGCGTTAGTGGATCATGGGATAAAATTTTTTCCCCAATCAAGCCCATGATCCACTTACGCTTTTAAGGTCTCCGATTGTCCCGATTCTCCCCTTCCGACCAGTTACGAGCGATTACGAGTGGAAATTTCTGTTACGCGCAAGACATAGGTGGATCATGACTTTCGACCTGTTCTGACCCTTCCGCGTGAATAAGGCAGGTTCCGACTGGCTCGGATCACGCGGATCCCTCTTCCGACAAAATCAAACCAGTTTGATTTTGTCGGAAGGTATGACTTGTCGGAAGGACGCGGGAGTATCGGTTGGTCAAGTGCAAACTAGGTGGCGAATATTTCCTCTGCAATTAGCCAATTATAAACCGTTTACAAAAACAACCGCCATCTTTATTGTTGACGTTGGCAAAAATCAATCGGAAATGCTCGCGTTAGTGGATCATTGGATAAAAATTTTTCCCCAATCACTCTGACTTTCTATGATTGTTTGCGCGAGTTTCGGATGGTTCCCGGCGCTTCCAAAAGCTTCCGACTGGCCATGATTGCTTGCGTGCGGAAGGCTTAAATGCGTAAATGGATCACAGGCATCACTCTGACTTTCTACGATTGTTTGCGCGAGTTTCGGATGGTTCCCGGCGCTTCCAAAAGCTTCTGACTGGCCACGATTGCTTGCGTGCGGAAGCCTTAAAAGCGTAAGTGGATCACAGGCATTAGTCTGGGCCTTTTTTTTTTTTTTTTTTTTTTTTACAAATATCCGATCTGCATGTTGATATGCATTTACACAACGGGCACATTGGCACATATCCAATACACATCAGATAAATATCCGAACAAAAACCACATTTGAATGAGGCCTGGATCCGATCTGACGGATCCGATCGAGGGCGGAATCAATGTGTTTTTTTTCTGTTTACACAGCCATGTGACAGATCGGATATTGGCCGCATTTGAGCAAAAGATCCGATTCGTGTCACATACGTGTCACATTTAACCCGCAGTGTAAATCCAGCCTCTTACCCCAGAGTCCCTAAACCCGTTATTTGGGGATTTAGCATTGCGTAAGAGGAGTTCCCCCGCAAAAGTTGCTATCTTGCACACCTGCCTATATCCCTAAAACACCTGCGCTACCCGTTATATTATGCATAGGCGTGGTTTGGGCGTTACGCCAGTTAAACCAATCAGTGTGCCAGGTGCCATTGCCTTTAGGAGCAGGCTGCGCTATCCCAAATCCTCAAACCGAAACCCGTGATGGAGAGAGGAAGGTCGCCACGTTTCTCCGAAGTCTAAGTTGAATTGCTCGTGCATGAGGTCAAATCCAAACAGGGGAGGATCTGTTTTTGTTAAGCTAATCGAGAATTGTATTATTATTATTATTATTATTTGACATTGACATATTGTTTAGTGTTTGTTATGCAATAATAATAAAAAAAACATCAAGCCTACCCCTTTTGTGATGGAAACTTCAAACAAAAAAAAAAAAAAAAAAAAAATGCGTTTCGCCATGATTGGGTCATGCCTCCAATTGAGCTGAGTGGGTGTTGGAATGACCCGCTAGCATAGAAAAATAGGGTTACTGTGGCACTAACAGCAACGGGCAAGGCATACGGACAGATGGCAGCGGTGTGTACATCATCTGCAACCAGGTGACATCGTTCCGTCACTGCCTGACGTGAGAGGCGCAGTTTTGTCACGTATTCTCGTGCTGTGGGAAATAATACTCAGGGCCGGCGCTAGACCTGAAAATTTGGGAGAAAATATCCATCCCTTTATTGACTACAATTAGTCCTGACTAATTCTTGATGGTTTTCCCTTATTAACACGTTTTCCAATTCAAGAATAATCAAGTGGTAATTGAAGACACGGCTTCTCTACCCAATGCGATCTAACAGCGACAAAATATTGGGCTACATTCAGTACAGAAAAATAATCTAATTATAAATGGGTCTATGCACTGGCACTCAGCAACGGTAATTTTTTTTTTTTTTTTTCCTGCGAGAGCGGAATTTCAGAACTCTTTTGCGAATGAAGGTAATTTCGGCGACAAGTACGCACATCTGCTTTTGCAGCACGGACGCGAACTTGCTGTAAAAAAAAAAAAAAAAAATAGACAGCTGTCCGATTGGAAAATGTAAACGGATCTAAACCACGTACTTGTCACCAGAATTACCTTCATTCGCTGAAGAGTTCTGAAATGCCGCTCTCGCTGGAAAAAAAGTTAGGTCGCTGAGTGCCAGTGCATAGACCTAATTATAATTCATTATTTTTCTGAACTGAATGTAGCCCATTTGTCGCTGTTAGATCGCATAGGGGGAGAGAAGCCGTATCTTCAATTGCCAAATGGGTAGCGGGTGGTTTGAGGACCCGCTATACGCTTTCCCTAACCTGTGCGGTCAAGATAGCAATTGTAGGGAAAGCGCATAAACACGCCCACGGGCACACCTCCAGGCGCAAATAAAGGATTCGGTATTATGTATAGCGGGTAGTGTGGCCGCAAGATACCGTTTAGGGATAGTGGAAGCTGCTAAATGCGTAATTCACGGGTAGCGGGTAGTGGCAACGGGTAGGGCAGTGTGAAAGATAGAGCCCCCCATCTCTCGCCCCATCTGTGCCAGCCTGAAACATGGGCTGTTCTGAGTGGGCGAGAAGATTATGCTAATGAAGCGCTGCCTCGATCGCCTGCCTGGCTGCTTTAATTCCAGAAACCAAAATGGCAGGTATTTCAGGACAGTACTCTGCAGCATCTATTACTGTAAAACTCTAATTTCTTGATCACGAATCTGACCCGAATGAGAGGAGGAAGCAATAGAAGAATTGCAGCAATATTTACAGCAGGATGTCAATGAGTAGCAAGTTAAAATTCCAATATTTAGCTCGTACTGTCTCACCTTGCATGCATGTGGTTGTAGCTGTACTGTTATATAGTCAGGTTATATGCTCACTTAGCTATCCGGAAGAAACCTTGCTCAAAGCTCCAGTTAACAATTTATACCAAAATGAAACAGAATTCCGACACCAAGCTGCTAAATTAGTTCGGAGCAAAAACACAAACGGTGTGAGCGTTGCTTATGTGGAGCTAGCGAATCGTTAACTTCTACCGGAAAAAAATCCGTAGCCGACCTCCGCTTTTTTTTTTTTTTTTTTTTTTTTTTTGGCTTTTTAGTAGCCAGAACAATTTTTGAAGGACGATGAAATTCCGCCACAGCAATGCAGAGAAATCATTTGTTATACCAGACACGTTATATTGCGTTTCGTGACTGCTTTCACCGCGGTAGGATCAGAGAGCTAGCCCACACCATGGCAAAGTACCCGGCTGACCCCGGTCATGGATAAGTAAAATGATCGTTTCACACTAGCAGTAAAAAAAAACCCAAACACGCACCCTAAGCTCCGCAAAGCCTACATCTGGTCTAACTGCAGCCTTATCAGCCCAACTTTGCAGGCACGCACAACACCTCTCCGGTTAGCTTCAACTGTAGTGGCTACAATCAGGCAAATTGAAATTTGCCCTAGAGTATGGCCAACATTCAATGAAAAAACCAGGATGTGGCGACACGGGTAACATCCTCATCCGAACACTTGCACCAATCGACCGTTGTAAACCCTAAAATGGGGTGTGTTGATACGAAGTTTTTTCAGTGATATACTTATTCACTATGACCCTTATGATGTTTATGCTCAAAATTATTGCCTATTCTTAGACCTTCAAACTGATGGAGCATCAAGACCATGACAAGGTGACAGGTTCCCTTGAGGAATAACTACCATACTATCATCATACATATTCAACGTATGATATATTTGATGCAAATTTGACTAGATTTCATGGACAAATGAAGTGATAAAACCTTAGTTATACTCTAATCTTAGATTAATACCATTGAGGGAGCCTCAACATCACATGTGTATTTGCTGATGTGACAAGTGTCAAGCTAGATGGATTGAACAATAGCACAATCATGAAAATTCATAGATAACAATTATAATTATATTTTAGCATTAAAAATATCATTTCAGCTAAAGAGCTTGCACATACTGGTGGATTGACCATTAAAGAAACATAAAAATTATTTTGGAATTACCAACACTGTTAATTTAGGGCAGCTGTGGCATAAACCTTACTTTGGGTGGTCTAATAAATTTGTTAAGCACAGTATATATACGTTGTATATATTAATATACACATTATATTATCACATAGGGCCAGGTAGGTTTGGATAGCTTTTTCCCTCAATAAATGAAATCATCATTTAAAAACTGCATTTTTGTCTTTACTCGGGTTATCTTGGTCTAATATTGAAAATTTTTTGATGATCTGAATCATTTAAGTGTGGCAAATATGCAAAAAAAAGAAATCAGGAAGGGGGCAACTACTTTTTCACAGCACTGTATGTGTGTGTGTGTGTGTGTGTGTGTGTGTGTGCATATGTATATACATATACCATTTTGTGGGATAGGAAAATGCTTGCTAGCAATTGAAGACCTGTGTCCAAAAAAGTACTTAAGTCACATTTTGCAAAAAATTAGCTGACACCAGTATTATAATCCACACTGGCCAGAGCATCATCTAATACCAAAGCTTTCTCAGAAGAAGTACTCAAGTCCTGTGTATTGGCGTGTTGCCATTGTCAAATTCCCTAAACTTTGGTGCAAGAAATACCCAAGCCCATAATAGTTCATGACTGTCCAATCAAAATCCTGGAATGTCTCATGTGATTAGCTGTGAAAAAGGCAACCTCAGAGGCTGGGAAGTTGGCTTCATCTGTTAAAAGTACTCAAGTCCAGCCATTCAGAGATGAAAAGTCCAGTTATTTAGTAGATAAAGCACTTCAGTCCAAAACAAAATTTTTTATTAACTTGAGCATTTTTTCACAAAAAAAGGTTTTATCGGCTCTCAATAGCCCCTGGAAACAGCAATAGGCTGCACAGTATGCGACCATTAAAAAAATTATCTGCAACATGTTTTGAAAACTTTGACCCCCAAAATCTAAGAAGTATTATTTTGACTTACGTAGGTAATTCTTGCACCCAGGCCTTCGATTGCAATGAGCAAGAATGCAAGCTGAGGGAAAATGGACAGTATTCTACCGATTGATCGTTGCAACTGAACAAATTAACTCTTAGCTGCTAATTAGGAAACGTAAATGGGAACGGGTTTGGAGAAGTAATGCGCTTTAAGGCGAGGTGAGAGCAGGACCATAATCCCTCAAATGGCAAGTCCTGAGTGGAAGAGGTTAAAAAACGTTCCGATTATTAGAATAATCCATTTAAATGAGGCGTGCTTCGCTTTGGTTGAAGTGAAAACCTTCAGGATGGTAGCTCATCAGGAACAGAGTTGGAGAAAACTGTACTAAACACAAAGCTTCTTTCTAAATGCAAACCAGACCAAAATCCAAGTGCAGAGGCAGATCACAATCCAGTGGGTTGGTTTATTGACAGCAGCGAAGTATGATAGGGGACAGAACCCCAGAGGAAGAAGTGGGGATGGAACCCCAGAGGAGAGAGCAGTTCAGCTCAGAGGCATTTGGTAAAGCAGGGCTGCCAATCACCACCAATCACCAGTGGCTTCCGGGATGACACCCAGGTAGAATACACACTTCGCCAGAGCCGAACTGTTCTACAGGAGGATGGTGTAGCTTGAGGGCAACTTTGCTCCAATCCTGATGACTGTAAAAGGATTGGAAGCTTTTTTTCCCTAATAAACTGGACACTGGATAGAGGAACATATTTGGTAGGGTTAACGAGAATGCGGTCCCAATCCTGGATCCTGAATTAGGCTTGGGAGCTCATTCCTAATATACTGGACAGACGAACTAGCATGAGCTGGATCAATGCGATCTCAGTCCTGGATCCTGTGTAGGCTTGGAAGCTTATTCACGTTACGAGGAAGGCTTCCACAAATAGCTGTCACTAAAGTTACAATACACTTAATAAAAAGACAAAGAGTTTTTACTCAGAATACTGACTGGTTCGAGGTGTGAATCAGCCAATTACACTCCAGCAACTCAAAGCAGGGGGTTTAAATACACATTACAGAACCATCAGGAGCTAACAATGAGGTGAGACACAGCTGGGGAGGGGAAACACGAGAGGCATAAACCAAACAAAGGAGACATACTTTTAATAGAGACGTCATTTGCTGAATAGGAGGACAAACAGAAGGCGTTCACATGAGGGTTGTGACAGAGCAATTAAAAAAGAAATAAATAAAAAAAAGTTTTATTCACACTTTAAAAAAAAGACAAACAACTCAGTTATTTTCCGTGTTGGCCTGTGGAATTCCTGTAATGCAGAACTACTATCTTCCATTGATTATTTAAAATATATGTTGACAACAAGTATCCACAATTTTGAATAATTAGAGTGGCCTATATTGCACCAAATTTTTCATGCAATTAAAGTGGTTTGTCTCTTTAATCCATAATGTGTCGTGAAGAACTAGCTATACCTGATAGTGTTGAGTGTTTTTGGAGCTGCCAAATTGTTAAAAGAGGAAAATGATCGAAAACAGGTAAAGACTAACTAGCGGATTAAAGGATTTTTTTTTTGTTACACCAGCCGCCGTTGATCTCAAAGTATGCCCTAGAATCACCGGAATCTGATTTTGGAGCTAGTTTGTGGGTTTAATGACAAAGAACTAACCTTCCAAATGACCCCCCCTCCCTCCCTGGGCAACAAATTATACGGGTGTGTGCAACTCCCACACCAATATACATATAATACAAATACTTGGAGAAAAAATGTAAAACATGATAAGCCTTATTTCAACCGCAGAGCTCATTTCCCACATAAATCTAAAACTCTGTGGAAAAAATAAGCATTGAAATGTAAGCATTGAAAACTGGGTTCTCACGCCTACTGCAACATATTCCCATTCTGACTCGTCATGCAGTGAAGCTACCTGACCAAGTATCGATATACAACAAAAATGGAGGCTTTCGGCGTCCTTACTTGACGTTTAGGGTTACAGTTACATATTAGGGGGTAAGGTTCATTCTAACACTGGTACCAAATAAAAACACCGAAAGCCTCTATTTTCGTTATATATCAACGCTTGGTCAGGTAGCGTCACTAAATGACGAGTCGGAATCAGAATGGGCTCCCTGCTGCAGCTCTCAGCAGTGTGATTTAATCAACACAGTGCAGATAAACACACCACTGGTCGCCCTATGTGAAGTTCCCCCTCACAAACATGGAGGGCTCTCCTCATTAAGGAGGAGGGTGTTCATAAGTGTGTGAACTTGCCCAAATCCACTGGGAAACAGGGAGAATCATCATCACGACTGACCAACTATGCATTCAATAGATATCATCACCCGCTTCTGGTAAGGGAGAGCGAGATGGGTGAGACAGCTTTGATACAGACAGAGGATTTTACAGTCCACTCCCACTCACTGCTAATTGGACTGGAACAGACTTCAACATGGCAGTCCCCCTACACAAATGCACGAACAGAGGGGGAGTGGACAGGGTGTAGTGGGTGAATTGAGATTGAGCAGTAATTTGTTAGATCAATTTTCAAATGATTGGAACAAACTCAGGGCAGGACTTCTTTCCCCTCAACTTTATACTTACACTTGGCAGTAAGGTCCTTAATAAAGGTAACCAAAGCCCGCGGTATCTGCAAATGGCAAAAACCTATATTTCCGGTGTTGTTATTTCTCTGTTTCCATCAACACAGAGCTGACCAAGGCCTCTGAGTGTCTCTGACTCAAGGCCGTATCTCCCTGAGAAAACACAGGCTGTTTTTACGAAGACCTGCTGATGTGCACGGCTGTGTGCTCAACAGTGCCGGCGCCAGAACTGGAATTTTGGTGGGCATAGAAACATCCCTTTCTAACAACAATTAGTCCTGGCTAGTTGTCAGTTATTTTCCTTATTGACACGTTTTCCAATTATAGCAATAATCCATTGGCAATTGAAGACACAGCTTCTCTCCCCATGCAATCTAACAGCAACAAAATAATGGGCTAAATTCAGTAGAGGAAAATAATTTACTAATAAACAGGCCTATGCTTTATGAAAGACAAACTGTTCTGGAAGTTCTGTGCTACTTTATCGGCACATCAGGCGATCTAACCTGTGCTTCGTGATTGTTTAAATTGTTGAAATGAAATAAGAGAGCATTTGAAACACCTTTGTGCAATTTTCAATAACGCTGATCCAAATGCACCAAAGTGCTCGTCCAAATGAATGATAATCGCCTTACTTTAGCGGGGAGAACTAGCAGTGCCTAATAATGTGGAGTGTTTTCAGAGTGAATGTATTGTCAATTTAGAAAATGATTGAGCACAAGTCAGGGCTAATAATTGTTTTGAAAGGGATGTGTCTGTATCCACCCCCAAATTCCAGTTCTAGTTCCGACACTGGTGTTCAGCGCGTCTGAGGTTCCTTACTACTGCGTGAAGTTGAGCCCACATGCTAAAACTAGTTACGATCAACCTGCATCTAAAAACAGATGGCTTCTGAATGAGATAAAGAGAGAGAGGAAGGGGGAGAGAGATGAAGGGAGAGAAAGAGGGAGGGGTAGGGGGGGAGAGATGTAAGTCGCACGGAACAGGCTGTAATGTGGTGGAGGTAAGTCGGTAAACAGAAAAACCTCTTTTAAATGACACAGTGGACAACCGACAAGCAAAGTAAAAAGATAGTAAACCACTGCAGCTCGGTGCTCTGCACCACTGGTTAGGCTGAGAACAAGAGCCAATGAAATCGTGCGGCTGGACAGGAAGGTTATATGCTGGAATTTCTCTGTGTTCGATTGGTCCCCCGCCTTGAGCTGTGCTTTCTCTCTCTCTCTCTGTTTCTTCCTCTCTCTCTCTCGGTCTCTCTCTCTCTCTCTGTCTCTCCCTCTCTTTCTCCTTCTATTTCTCTCTCCCTCTCTCTCTCTGTCTCTCCTTCTCTCTCTCCCTCCCTCTCTCTCTCTCTCGGCGACTCCTCACCACCAGCTGGGCTGGCTCTCGGCTCTCCTCTGCGCCGCGTGCAGCCTGACTCGAGTGTGAGTGTAGAGCAGCCTGATATTACGTAACCGCATTAAAATAAACCCCGGTCACATGGTACATTTCAGCCTGGCGGACAGATAAGATCGTCGCTTGAGTTGCCTTGGCAGATCATAGTACGGGTGCACGGGCGCGCGCAAACATGCACGCACACGACACTCACACACTCATACCAGCTCATGCACAAACACACGCGCGCACGCATGAAATATTCAGTTGTGATCTGGTGACAGAAATACTGCACGACCTACATTGTTTGTAGGTTTACTTGTGCATGCATGATTGTATGTCTGTGTGTGTGTGTGTGTGTGTGTGTGTGTGTGTGTGTATGAGTGTGTGTTTGAGTGTCCGTGTGTGAGTGAGAGAAAGAGAGAGAGAGAGAGAGAGGGAGAGAGAAGGGGTGGTGCTGATTTAATTCCAATGTGGCCAGTGCTAGATGCCTCCATTTTTCATCATTATTTTTCAAAGAATATTTAAACCAGCAACATTAATGTCACTTCATATCTCAGAATAATCATCCCTAGCTCCAACACTATGGTCAGCGAACAGTTTGGCATACCACATGGTCAAATATTTCTGGAAACCTGCTCATGATACAACATCACATTCCAAAGTCATGGGAACTACTGTGGAGCTGGAACTCAGCTTTCCAGCCATAACAGCCCTGGGTCCTCTGGAAACGCTCACCACCAGATGCTAGACTGTTGCTGTGGCAATCTGCTCCCATTCCAGTAAGAACCATAAGCAAGGTCGAGCAGTGAAGTTGGGTGACTCTTCCCAGTTTGATTTCTGAGTTTCAGTCGGTCCTTAGAGAATTTGGTGGGCTTCAGTTCATTGTAGTGTGCAGCCGAGTCAAGTTATCCCACACCCATATCGACAAACCATCTAAGTACAGATGGGTGACGAATTAAAGGGCAAAACCTGCATAAATGCATGGACAAACATAACAAATGCAGAAACTTCTGTTCATTTTCCGGGCATGGTTTGGGTCCACACGTCCCCTCGAAGGCAGAAGGGAGACAGCAAATCAATGCAGATTATACTGTAGGATCAGCTTTATAGCCAGTGGGGATGCATATCTACCGTGATGGGAGTGGTGTCTCCTTGGATGACAATGACCTGTGCCCCACAAAGCAAAAGAGGACACTGAATGGTTTTAGGTTTATCAAAATAATTCTAAGCATATGCCAGCACAATCCCCAGATTTAAAAACCAAGTGAACTCAAATGGGAATTTAGGAACAACTTATTTGACAACGCTCTCCGTCACCACGATCAAAAAACCCAATGAGGGAATATCATTTGGAGGAAAGGTACCCCATTCATCAAGTAAAGTTTTATACCTGTAGACTGTATGCCAAGGCATGTTGAAGGGCATCAGGCAGCTTGTGGAGGCCCAAAACCAGAATAAGACTGTTGACATTGATTTGTCTATTAACTCTCACCCATTTGTATCTTGCTCTGTCCCTGGCGGCACTGTCATGATGAAACAGAAAAGACTTTCTCCAATACACTTGAATCATTGACTCATCTCGAATGTCATTGTGTGCTATAGCATCAAGTTTTTTTTTCCTGTGGATCTAGCCTAGGCCAGTCTGAAATAAATTACAGTATGGCCTAGACTGGAGCATGTAATTAGGCCATTTAGAAGGACCAAGCAGACTCACTGCTGTGCTTCTGAAGCAAAGCACAGCTTGGAGTTTTATATAAAAGTTGACTATTCTGTCACAACCCTCGAGTGAATGCCTCCCAATTCTCTTCCTATTCGGCAACTTGCATATCAATCACAAGTATGTCTCCTTTGACATGTTTACGTTTCAAGTGTATTGCCCTCCCAGGCTGTGTCTCGTTTCATTGTTACTTCCTATTGGCCCTGGCCCACTGACATGTATTTAAACCCCCTACTTTGAGTTGCGAGTTGCTGGATTATAATTTGCTATTTGTGCTTAGAGCCATTTAGTATTCCTAGTAAAAACTCATAGCGTTTATTAAGTGTAACGCTACCTTTAATGACAGCTATTTGTGGAAGCTTTCCTCTTTACTCCATTAACGTGAACAAGCCTCCAAGCCTACTCAAGGTCCAGGATTGGAACCGTGTTCAAGTGAACCCGACTCAAATCAGTTCCTCTGTCCAGTTTAATGGGAACAAGCTCCCAAGCCTAATCAGGGTCTAGGGTTAATACTGCACTCTTAGTAACCCTCCCAAGTCTGTTCCTCTGTCTAGTTTGTTAGGAACAAGCACCCAGTACTCCTACTGTCATCAGGATTTGAACCAAGTTCCCCGCAAACTACTCCATCCTCCAGCGAGACAGTTCTGCTCTGGCGAAGTGTGCACTCGACCTGGCTGTTATGCCGGAAGCCGCTGGCCAGTGATTGGCAGCCCAGCTTCGCCTATTACACCTGGGTTGAACTGTGCTTTCTTCCTCTGGGATTCTGGCCCCACCTCTTCCGCTGAGGTTCCATCCCCTTTTATTGCCGTACTGCCGTTAGTAAACCTACCGACTGCATTGCACTCTGCCTCCGCACTTGATTCCTGGTCTGGAACATAACACAATTCCTCCTCAAATCTTCTATTTTCAAGGTTTTAGTCTTATCTACAGTGAAATTATCACTTTCAGTGCAAAGAACAGTTGATTTACCATCACCAAAAAAAGGGTTTTTTTTTCCCCAAAAACAATGCAGATTTGTGATCATTCCCAACTACTGACAACCGTGCCTTTTCAAACTGAAAACTCATGCCAGCAATTTCATGCTCGCACATTCAAGTAAATGTTTTGTGGTTGTGTCCATACAAGGACTTGTGTAAATGCACACGCAGTCTGCCCAAGAATTTGCTTGTAATGGCTAAATCCCCATCCTTTTTATGAATGAGCAGGAAATAGAGCAGCAGCGCTCATAAATCACCACACCAACTTCTGTCGCGTATTCTTCCGCAACCGTGACGCAAGGAGATGCCAAGATGAGTGTCGGGGCGAGAGATGTGAAGAGAGACCGATAGAGAGGCAGAGCGCATGAGAAAGGTAGAGAGAAAGGGAGAGAGATAGAGTGATAGAGATATACAGAAAGAGAGATTGAGTGAGAGTCATTGAGTGATAAGAGATTAAGTGACAGAGAGAAAAAGAGAGAGTTTGAGATAAACTGGGATGCATCAGGGGCCTTCGAGACGGAAACACAGTGGTCGGCAGAGAGCTGCATGATGGCGTTTCGCAGTATTTCCTGTGAAAGGTAAGAGAAGGTGTACAAAAACCGCAAGGATACTACAAGATGTCCACACGCCAACACAGTACAGAGTCAGTTCATTCGATGGATACTCTGTGGGCGGATAGAGCAGGTCTGCTTTGCGTCACATGAAAGTGCCACGTATGACCAACATTGCCCTCGAGAATTTATTTTAAACATTTAGGTGCAAGATCATGTGGCTAATTAACCTGAAACAAAGAAGTTGAGGGCATGACAACCCGCTGCAGACTGAGGTAAGGTCGTGGCGGCAGGTACGCACCTGCCGTTACATTTCGCATCCTTGTACCCGCGTGCAGGCGGCAGGCGATCACGCACTGACAGCGGGGTGGCACTGAACGCAGCTGCCATTACACATGTATCCACTGCCCTCTGTAAATAGACCTATTGGCCGATAGTTGCACTCAAAGCACGAGAGTGGAGGGATTATGGGGGGGTCTCACAAGTTACCGGACATAATGCAAAGAACACAGGAAACGATCTGAGTCAGCCGTTTTTCCTGCTAATTTCGCCGCTATTTACACATTGATTTCCATTGCCCAACCAACCGGATGCAATGTACAATGGCAGCTGGGTGACGTGGGTTCACAGCTTCCGAGAATGCACATTCCTGAGGCTGCCCCGCGCTCCAACCTTCCTGACTGCCCCCCCACCCCCCCAACGCCTGTCTTGAGGCAGTAAAACAATGAATTGTCTCATGACAAGGTAACAGGCCTAAGAGTAGTTCCCTCCTGACCAGCCAAGTAGAAATGAGCCTAGATTTCCATGACGTCGCAGCCAAAACAAACGTTTGCAATAAATTACCCCTTAAACTCCCAAACCACCTTCTCCAGATCCAGGAAATATTCCTCTGTGTATTCACATGAACCTGTCAGCCCCACAAAGAGAGAGAGAGAGAGAGATAGAGAGAGAGAGAGAGAGAGAGAGAGAGAGAGAGAGAGAGACACGCTCTGACCTTTAAAGTCTCATATATTGCGTAAAGTAAACAAGTTAACCACCAGGAAAAAAAAAAAGACTGACTCAGGAGAGGAGGATGAAAGGATAGAGAGTGAGAAATGGAAAGAAAAAGTGACAATGACAAGAATGAAAGAGGGAGGGAGAATTAAGGGCAAAAACATAAAATAAACATACAGGGTAAGAGAAGGATTTCACGTGTTTGTCTTTTTGATGTGCAACGTGAGCACTCGCTACAATTCGATGCACAATTGGTTTCTTGTTGTAATTTTTTGTGTCATTACATACTTTGTCAAATGTGAGCTGTACCCTGGCCCACTATGTCGATAAAGTTTATTTTAATTTTAATGTGGGATTCAGGGGCAGAGTGTTAATGATCCAGACCAGGAATCAAGTGCAGAGGCAGAGTACAATCCAATAGCAAGGTTTATTGACACCAATACAATGACAGTGGGGATGGAACCCCAGAAGAAGAGAGCTCAGCTCAGGTCAGATGTAGTGGGCCAAATGGGGCTTTGCCAATCACCAGCCAGTGGCTTTTACAGGATGACATCCAGGTGGAGTGCAAACTTTGGCAAAGCCATTCGCAAGGAGGGTGGAGTCGCTTGAGAGGCAGTTGGTTTCAATCCTGATGACCATATGAATTTGGCTCGGTAGCTTTTTCCAATTAAACTGAACAGAGGAACAGATTGGAAAAGGTCAACAAGAACGCAGTCCCAATCCTGGACACTGAATTAAGCTTGGTAGCTTGTTCCTATTAAACTGGGCAAAGGAGCTGACAAACTGTGTTAACTTGATTGCAGTCTTAGTCCTGGACCCTGAGTAGGTTTGGAAGCTTGTTTGAATTAACAAATTAAAGAGGAAGGCTTCTGCAGTTTGCCGTCATCAAAGGTTATGTTTCAGTAAATAAAGACAGAGTTTCTATTGGGAATACTGACTGGTTCTACGTACGAATAGCGAATTACAATCTAGTAACTTCTAACTCAAAGCAAGGGGCTCAAATGCATATCACACATACATCAGGAAGTAATAATGATACAAGACACACCCGGGGAAGGAAACACATGCGAGAGGTAAACTAATTAAAAGAGACGCAAGTCTAATAGACAAGCAAGTTGCTGAATGGGAGGAGAAACAGAAGGCATTCACACAAGGGTTGTGACACAGAGAGGCAGCCATAGTGCAATAGGACGTCCACTTAAAGAATCTTTGACTGAAGCCACGTTCTGGAGGTGGCAAATGGGGCCACAATTAACGGGAGGTTGGGAACTAGAACAAGAAAAGGGATAGTGAGATAAAGCAGCAGATACCATTATGAGAGAAAGTGAGAGATAGGAGCACATTTTGTCCCCCAGTGTGAGAATTAACTTTGAATTTCACTCAAGCTGCTAATTGTGTGTAATTACAAAAGGCTATGTCGATCAACCCACAGTTAATCGTCTGGTTTGGGCCGTGGCTTGCTGCCTGGGTGCAATAGCAGGGAGTCGCTACAAGGACCACTGAAATGGGGGAGACATCAGATGTTAAAAGGCCTGTACTGAAGACTCAATTCTACGAATCTGTGATACAACTCTAATACAGTGGCAAGCCAGCCTCAGGAGGTCTGAAACAGTTTTCTTAAACTGGAGCAAAGCTGGCGAGTCAGGATGCGCACAATTACGCACTATAATCTACCATTAATGTGGAGGAAAGCGCGTGTATGAGAAGCGATGAGCACAGACTAGAATATCACTCTTTTCTTTTGTTGAGCTGTGAGCAGCGACGGACATCTGCACTCCAACTGGTGAAACTCCAAAGAGCGTGCCGGTTTCACGCAGGTGTGCGGGTACGGAATTCTCTTGTGAGCTCATTTTATTCCCTTTCTCGCAGAATGCATCAAGAAAATATCCGTGAAGTCCCTCATAACAGGCTTTACCGTTTTAATGAGTATGAGAGTAACAGTTTCTTTTATAAGTATCTCTCACTTCGACACACGTCTATCGATTTATTTGCGACAGTACAACAATTTAAACGCGGTCGTGCATTCCGATGGAGCAGCACAGCTATGCCTAAAATTGTGGGCTGCTGGTATGACGTTTCGGCAGGGTAGGACGGAACACCGGCTCAGCCTCAGTGCTGGTGAAATAGATCCTCGAGTCCACGTGCGTTTTATATTTGCATAATATCTAAATATTTAAGTAGTTCTCGCCCATCTGCTGACGGTGGTCCCTTTCGGAAACTCCATTTGTCAGACATCTGTCCGAAAGCGCAAATCGGAAAGCACAGCGCATATGTACCCGCCTCCGTAGACACGTTGCCTAAGGAATAGCTGCACGGGGCAGCCTTTTAGCATGACTACATCACTGAAACCACTGCATCACGCATACATCAGCAACTACGAGAGTGTCCTGGGTTAACCGCTGAACAAAGGGAAAGTGCGCTCATCTCAGTTTTGGTAAGACATGGGGAGCCCAATATAGCTGCATGCTTCTATGCCAGTGTGAAGCGGAATAACGAGGACAAATGTGTACATAAAAATTACGCGAACTGAAGTCAGCCATACATATTACTTTAGCATAAAGAAATTGAATTTTGGTTTTGCCTGGAAGGTTGCTCTGCCACGATTGCTAGCTCCAGTTCACACCACGCACTGCGTTCCCAAAACTGGAGGAACGGACGGACACGGTAGTACGCTTCTAATGCTGCGATGTCACATGGCTTGTGTATGTTGGTGGGCATTGAATACAAATAGTGTGGATTATTGTTTAGTCTGATGTTTCGTGCAGTCTCTTTTCTGTAGTTTTTTTTTTTTTTTTCGCACAAACACTGAGATTGTTACAATTTTGTGCCATGAACTACCTAGACAGTGTGATATTTTGTGCTTACTACTCGCAGTTAATTTAATTAGCAAGGTGATAATATGAATGTAACTGGTCAATCTTCGTTTCCTTAGTTTATTCTGGGGATTGGATGGCATTATCGAAATCTACGTGACAAACCAACGGAGCGATCATTGTTGAACCACACCCTTGTAAAACTTATCATCTTTCAGTTAAGGGTCTGCAATCATTGTCAAGATATACTTGCACAGTAAAGTCGATGTTTTTAGAACGCGTGGCTTTTTATGACAATGTGTTATCCGTGGATGTAGCCTAATTGATCCATTCGTCTCGAGAGGCTTGGTTCCTTTGGATTGACTGTCAATCTGGTGATATTGTAGGCATTATTGTTGCACGACCCGATTAATTTCGTCTTTGAGGCATATCTTATCGGTAAATTGATTTAACACTGCACATTCTGCGTTGCCTTTAGCTTCCTGTATGGCCACATGCACACTCATACATTGCAGGACATTTTGTAATCGGCTATAAATCTACCACGCTGCCGTAAAATGGATTGTGTCATCAGATTTACGAAACTCTGGGCCCGATCGATGAGATCTTAAACGTATTATTAGTTGCTGTGAGCAATTTTACTTTCTGAAAAGCAACGTACGTGACCGCTCAGGCCGTCCTTGTGGAACCTTCATGTCGTTAATTTGATCTAGCACAATAGCTACACGTTATGCAAATTTCGCCTATTTTTTCTCATCACTGAAACACTGGTAGCTTACTTGCCATATTTGAAGGGCGGCCGAAATAGCGCTGTCATATGCACCGTTTTCCATGTAATATTGCAGCGGAAAATTGAATGAAAGCTGTCAGAAGTTTTGTTAACAACAATAATCTAAGATGCCTTATGGCCTAGATTACACAAACACGCGCAAGAAAGCCATAATTAAACGCGTTTGATAAATTTACTACAGATGTAAATGACAAAAAATATGTGGAGTTTAATTATACCAATCCAACCTTCAGAGACGAGCTGTCGGTTTCTTGATGCATAACTTCGACGTGCTAACTGTCCAAAATATCCCCTATATGCTAATCCATGGGCTCCACTCAGGATCTGTCGAAAACGTATAACGGGACATACCGGTACAAGGACTGCTGAAGTTTCTCAAATTTAAAATTGGGAAATCTATTGAATTTGGATTTATCTCCTCCGCTACTTTCTAATTGGTGGACCAAAGCATTAGAATCTGGTTGAGAAATAGTCGAAATGCTTGGTTGCGCTCGCAGATTCCATTCTAAAGCACTGATAAAACTTTTCTCATTCCATTACTATGTTTATAAATTCAATTTGTTTTCTCTTGATATACGCGCTTCTTTGCGATTGTATTTTCAATCAATATTTTCGAGGAATTCGCCAATTGCGCCATGATTTTGTTTCATTTAAATTGTAAAAAAACGCACTCATATTTACGTCCTGTATTAAAATACGCGTTTAACTTGCTCGTATTCCATGCGAAGATGGCGGTGTATTTACTGGACTTCATACTACTGCCTGATTTCATTCACAATCCCCCACTTTTTACCCCCGTGAAAACCATGGAAGATGTCCCCTCGCGCTTTCCCCATAGCAACCTCGCCTTCTTGGTTGTTGCCATTTACAAGCCAAGCAACTCGAACTCCAGCCGGGTAAATCTTGTTTTTCCCTCTTCTAGTTTTGTAGTAAAGTGCATTATATTTCTTTGAGGATTCTGGTAGGTCTTTGTTAGAGCGATGGGCCTAATAATCCGGGGCAAACCCATAGTGTTTCCCGCAGCCATTGTCTGCACCCAAAAATCCCCCTGCCTTTAGGGCCAATTGGTGGCGAGAGTGGAGTAAACCGATGTTGACAGTAGCACAGCTGGACAGTGAAGGTCGTGGCGGGAGGGGGTGGGATGGTGACCTGTATTGATTGTGTGTGGGCTTGAGTAATTTACAGCTGTGTTTCAACTGCTGCATTGTGTGTGTGTGTGTGTACATGTTTATGTAAATACTGATTAAATGGTGTTGTATGGGCAGGGTCTAGCTATTCATTGTGGCAGTTTTAAATAGGTCTGTTTTTGGGTGTCACTGCCTGTATATCACTGTTACCTCGCTCCTTTCTCTCTACACGTATGGTGTCTGTTTTCTGGCTTTATCCTGGGTGTATGAAATCAAGGCTGCACCAATGTAATTCACTTTGCTGTCCCGCAAGCTTAAATTGGGCCATTTCTGGAATTTGTGATATTATCACTGCCCCACTGATGTTTCATGTGCTGCCTCAGCAAGCTTTAAGGTTCCCTGTCATGTCAACAGGTGCAAAGCCAATTAGCCATTACATGCCATTTTGAGATCTGTCAAGAGGGAGAGACCACTCAGAATGATGAAGGCTCTGATTAACTGGTTGGCTGAAGTTGATCTGTTCTTCTTACCTTTGGGAGCTCACTTGACTAAGTTCCACTGAGGGCAAAAATGTAAATCTTACTGGTTGCTACGCCAGACCTGACTGGACCATGCTATTTGCCCCTTTCAATTTCTCTATAAATATGGCCACAATTGGAGGTCCTTTAAGTTCAAGAGTTATTTCAAACACAATGTGGGCTGCTGACAAAATGACATATCTCAGCTTTGAAGTATACTTGGAGGTAAAAAAAAAAAAAGCTGTTGGGTTACACTTTATTTGAAAGGGTGTGCATAAGACTGGCATGACACTGTAATGACACTTTCTTAACCATGACTTAACACCAGGGATGAACATGAAGGAGTCCGTATGAATGTTTATGGCTGTTGTCATTGATTGTCATTTGGGAAATTAACCTTAACCCTAACTCCCATTAAAAATGACTTGGGAGACTGCATGACAATTAATGACACGTAATGCCAACAGTCATAAACATTCATAGAGACTCCCTCATGTCCATGACAGGAGTCACGCCAGTCTTAAAGGATACCTCTTGAAAGAAAGTGGTACTAACTGTTAGAATGAGATACATTGACTATGAATTTGTAGAAATTATTCTTTCCATGACTGCCCTGCAGTTTCACACATTATTTTTTTATATTCTTTGACAAACATCCTCGATTTAGTGTTATTGACAATATTATTAATATCAGAAAAAGCTTTTTTTTTTTTATGTTTCCAAACATCTTCCCCCACCTTGATTCAAGGGCATTTGCAAAATTATCAGGACATTTTTCCCCTCTGCCTTCCTGAACTTCCTGCCCTGACGGGAACAGTAGCCAAAGCGTGGAGTTTATAAGCCGGCTGTGGCTGCATGTTTGTTTGACTCGCACTCGCCTTACTGTTGTAATTGAACAAAAGTTTGACATTTCAGTCAAAAGAGTTATGTGCACCACTGACCCTGCGGCTTTTCCTGATATTAGCTCAAATGGTGCTCCTGTGACTTAAATGGGGATTTGTAGAGAAATACACGGAAGATTCCATTGCCAGTTGGGGTTATTCATTAGCTAATGGAAGAGATGTTCAGTCATTTTGCTTGCACATGTTCAGAGACCTTAGATCCAAATATAAAGTGAGAATCCCAAGTTAGCTGGCGAGTCAGTGCTTGATTGATGTTTGTCACACGGGATTAACTCAAACTCAATATTCCTTCTACTGTGGGCCTCAATCAGCCCATTTGTCCATTTGTTTAGCTGGCACGTACAATCGTTTTGGCAAATTAGACTAATCTAGCAATCGATTGATTCACTGTGGTGTGGGGTTGATTGCATGTGGCTAAAACTCCCACGTTAACTGCTAAGATGTATGATTGCAGTTCCCATTTGTTTACCTTTGCCATGGCTGACCAGATATCTAAGGTTGGTCATTGTACACCTTGTGAAAGGTTGCCATCTCAAATGGATACTCCCTCCAGTACCCACTGTGAAATCCAGGCTCTACAACCCGCTCCCTCTCTGCAGGTCAGTGACTGTGTAAGAGAGGGTGGAGTAGCCTGCAGATCTCAAGGAGTTCAGGAAGGTCTGAAATTATTAAAGCTGGAAGAATTTGCTTGTTTTAGGAGAACTCGGCTTGACTAGTGAAATGTTTCTCACTGCAGGGGTAATGTTCTGTCTTATGCAGGCCAACAAGCAATAGAAATGAGAATTGATGTCAAAATTTGGGACTGAAGTATTTGTAGAGCTGTTCTTATTTTTTTTCCCCCTGTTTTACAGTGTGTAGTTCAGTACCTGTGTTCAGTCTGTGTGTGTGTGTGTGTGTGTGTGTGTTTGGATCATGTTGGGTTTAAAGCAGGGCACTGGCTTGCCTGTTTCTGCAGGGCGAGGCAAGATTTTTTTTTTTTTTTTTTTTTTTTAATACTAATTTCCCAATCAGGAACGCGTGCTTGCAAAATGTGGCAGCTCCTCAAATGCTGGCTCGTGCAAACATTGCATAACCGATACACCATTTTGAATATTCTATCCAGCCTCTTACGTAATCCTTTCCTTTTTTTAGTTATACAGAGTCATGAGGACATCACCATGGAGAATTTCTGCTTGGCTGATCCTATTCAAGCCGCGGGTATAAAAGCTACCATCAGTTACCAACCCCCCCCAGAGCACTGAGAACAAATTGAGACCAAACATTGCATTTTTAACTGTAATCGTTCTACAGTCTCTCATTGTGTCATTTAGCTGGCATTTACTGGGTTTCCTATTGGTGCATCCGTCAATCATTTTCACAGTCCAGATGCGTTATCGTTTTTCCTTCTTTTAAAGCAGGGGTGGGGAACCTTTTCCAGAAAGGACCGGTGTGGGTGCAGGCTTTCATTTCAACTAGGTAATTACGCAGTATGCACCTGATTCTTCTAATCAAGGTCCTTAGCAAAGATCCCAGAGGTTGATTAATAGAATCAGGTGTGTAGCTGCGTGGCTGGAATGAAGGTCTGCACCCACACCGGCCCTTTCTGGATAAGGTTCCCCGCCCCTGTTTTAAAGCAATGATCACTGGAAGGCAATTGTGCAGAAAGCTTTACATTGTTGCAGCACATTTGAAGTGAGGCACGGGTGAGGCATTGTGTCATCGTTTTGTGTCATGGTTGGTGCTCCTGGTGTGACTTCAGTTTCGGGGTGGGTGGGCTTCAGACTGGGCATAAGTTTTTTTTTTTTTTTTTTTTTTGGATGCTTTCATGCAGAGGGATTTTTAGACTGAACTGGGCCCAATGTACCCCCCTCTCCCCAACAGGGGGCAGTGTGGTGTTCAGGGCCTTGATAAAGGGCCTAGCAGCAGCACACGTCTCATTTTAATAGCAGTGCCCCACCTGGCACCGTAGCCTTTAAATGCTCTTTTTAGGTCTTCTGCTCCCCATTTATATTGACAATAGCATCAGTCAAACTGCCACAGAGAACTAAATGTAATATTCCATTTATTATCCCACCCGCAAATGAAGTGCGGGAGGGGTTATGTGTTTGTCTCCGTATATTTATTTATTTATCTGTGTGTGTGTGTTTGTCTGTGGACAGCCTACAGGCCGCAGTTTTGATCAGATCGTTTTCATATTTCAGAGGGGTTGGTAATGGTCCAAGTGAGAAGTGATTAGTTTTTGGTGCAGATCCGGATCAAATTGTGGATTCTGGATCACTTTGAAAATTTCGCTAACATTGGGAGATAGGGAAAATATCCACATTTTCTTTGATAACTCCATCAAAAACATAATGAATCACTTGAACATCAACATATTATAGCCCTCCAGGGAGGGCAACAACTATGAGTAGTTTGATCTGGATTTAGATCCGGATCTGACAGAGAAAAAACCTCTAAAATATCGGCCATATTTGAAGGTTGTGGGCGCGGGCGGGGTGTGCGGCCTCCAGACACACCCACTAGTTTGGCTTTGTGCTTATGTATCGTATGTTTAAAATGTGTTTTGACTCAATAGGCTGTAGGACCTGCCTCAATATTTTTTCTCTCTCTCTCTCTCTCTTTTTTTTTTTCAGGTCAGTGATGATCTCTGGCGGCTAGATATTCGCGGCCCCAGAATGACTGCTTCAGATTCGGATTGCTCCATTGATTGGCTGGCGAGCGACAATGAGGACAGCGGTGCTTCCGAGTCGGACAGCGGACGACCATCAACGGTTGAGCTGGACTCTCCGAAACCGGAGCCAGAATCGTCCCAGAGCACACTCCCCCAACTCCGGACCACCGCGAATCCCCCCTGCGACCGTGCCTCCAGCGACGCGACAGAGAGGCAGGAGCGCTCATTACAGCGGGAGCCACAGAGCACGCCCACGTGCCGTTCGGGCCATAAGAGGCCCTGCAGCCAGGGGGCGCCAGAGTGCGAGCCGAAACAGCTGCGGGAAGAGCAGACAGCCGAGACAGACAAGCTGCTTCATCGCAAGGTGAGCAAGAGCTGCTGAGAGTCGGTGTGTGGCAGTGGACAGGGAGTGAGAACAGAGCTGCACGCACATGCATGCACACACACACACAGACACGCACGCACGCACACAGACACATGCGCATACCTGCATGCTGACACATGCGTGCACACACACATACACATGCATATACTGTACACACACACACACAGACACGCACGTGCACACAGTCACACGTGTGCGGGCGCACACACACACACTCACATACACATGTCCACACATGCATACACCTGCGCGCGCGCACACACATGTACGCAGGTGCACTTGCTCACACACACACACACACACACACACACACACACACACACACACACACACACACATATACTCAAAGTCTGTTTTCATATTATGTGGGAACATCCCGTACACTTACATTCATTCCCTAACCCGTTACCCTGATCTTAACTTTCAACACTGCATGCCTAACCCTAACCCTAACCTTGATGCCAAACCTTAAATGGCTCAGTTACCTCGAGGGGACATGTCCTGACAAGGATTAAAAAAAATCTTGTTTTCTGTACTAGCACTCAAAAGCCAAATGCCCTTGTATACATGCACTCAAACTCACGTGCACGTACAGACAGGCTCGGACATATGCACAGACGCACGCTCATGCATATATGCATTAAGTTGCACATTTACTGTATATACACACGCTCTTCAAACACACACATACTGCAGCCTCCCTCTGCTTACTACTGGACTGCCCTCCCACCCCCCTTCAGTAAAGGAATGGAGTTCCTCCATTATGTTTTTTCCAAGAACACGCCTAACTTCTTTTGGCGAGTGAGTCATTTTTTGGAACTCACTAATCCAATCCTTCTCAAAATTTTGGCTACCGGAGGAGAGAAATTCATGATTTCGGATCGCCTTTGCCAGAATATTATGTCATTGTAAAACTAAAACATTTGTTAAAGCCTTTCTACCTCTATGCACCAGAAGCCAATTCACTGACAATCCAGAGCACTGCAATCCTGCATGTGGTAGCAGGATAACTGCAGGTTTGATAATGACTAACTAATCTCTTATAATGGTCTTACTCGCTAATTATACTGTGATACGATGTAAAGGATCTAAGTGAGCTTGTTGTTGAGTCAAAGTGATGTGGTTAACTGGACCGAAAAGTGAACAGAATACGAGGGTTACTCTCGGTTTAAACTTGTGATTTTTGCTCGTTCACTACGCCCTCAGAGTCTAGCTCCCCAATCTTAACATTGGTGTCACACTCATTGACTGATTGCCAAATGTAATAACATAACCTTCCAATGTACCTGTGTCTTTTACATAGGATCCGTTCGGCTAGTTGAATGCCAAAGGCGAAAATGTGAAAGATTGTGTTTGTTCTGGGATTAATTTCTATTTTGTGATTTTCTGATATCCTGGACTGATCATGTCAATGGAAATTGGCCAAGCCTAGGATTTAAGACTAAAATGTAAATGACATACTAAAGACATTGTGATGACAGTCGACAGCCCTTTAGGCGAAGACTTGGCTCAACCTTGGCTTTAGTGTCAGATTGTAAAGATGTAGTGGAAATAATTATTTCTAATTTGCTTCTATGAGTTCTGGCTCCTAAGATACAATTCTCCTGGTGGTTAAGAGCTTGCAGTCTGTCCGGAAACAACGCGTGCTAGTAATCACACATTTACACAAAGACCTGGGATCAAATTGTATTTGTTTTGGATTCAGATACTTTTATGCATTTGGCTTAACTTGCCTGGTGTATCGGAACAAATGAATGCATATAATGAAGATGATGTCTGCAACATTGCTTAACTGACAGCATTTGTTTTTTTGTGCTATGTGTTTGCATCATATTATTTTGACGGGAGCAATAAGCTTTGTGATTCATCCTTGACCCAGTTCCTCGGAAGAGACTATTTGGATGCATGTACTGAGGAAAAGATTTCTCAAATGAGAAAATGTCCCTCCCATCTGCTTCTCCTGATGGCTCAGATTCATCAGGCAAGATGAGTAGAGCTCAGGAAAAAAATACTAGAATCCAAAACAGACATAATTTGAGCCTCGATCTGTTTACTCGTGCCGGAAGAATTGCTGTGTCAGTGTAATAGAG
Source organism: Gymnothorax javanicus (assembly GCA_029692085.1). Lineage (NCBI taxonomy): Eukaryota > Metazoa > Chordata > Actinopteri > Anguilliformes > Muraenidae > Gymnothorax > Gymnothorax javanicus. The sequence continues at coordinate 39,414,672 of CM056209.1, forward strand.
GGAGGGACGAGGATTTGAGTGACTGACAGGCTTGGGGGCGGGGGAGGTTGCAGGGGTGGGGGGTTGAGCCTGTGGTGGCCTAATGGCTGGCATGAGGCTATAGATCTAGTGCCAGCTGGGTTCAGAAAGTTGGTGGTTCTTGCCCCAGGTTAGCCATAGTTAGATCATTTTGTCTATTGGGCCCTTAAACAAGGCTTTTACCCCCAGGAATGATTGGCCCCTGCTTAGTCTAATTCTCTGTGTCCCTTCAGATAAAAGCCTCAGCTATAATAACTTTAGTGTAATATAAGACCAGAATGAGCTGAAGTAATCAATGTCTTGCTTTCAGTGCCGAGAACTGCAGTGCTACATCCTTCCATTGACCTCCATTCTCAACGGACTCCAGTCTGGAAGATACAGAGAGCGTAAGTTTTCCCCCATTTTTCTGCCTTCCTGCCCCCTCTCCTGGTGCAACAGGCCAAAGTATACCCCCAGCCCAGAGTGTACCTGGGGGTTACACCTGGGGTTAAAGTGGACTGGCCTGTTTTTCAGATTATGTCCCCCACATTCAGTCACAATTTTATACCGTATTGTTTGGCCTGGGCCTATACCTGAGTATAATCTGGCGCAGGGTAACCTGGGCTGCTACACCGGCCCACACCCCATTTTTTACAAGATGGCTGCCTTTTGAAGGATAGAAGTTCTGCCAGAGATTGTTCGATGCATCTCTAAAGATTCATATTTCACATTTCATTGCGAGTTGTATTTCCCATTTCTGAACTTTTTCCCTTCTCTGCTTATGATTTCATTGCTAGTTGATTTCTTGTTTTTCCCCAAAAATTAATAAACTTCCTTCTGAGAAAATAACTTTTTAATGTTTTAAAAGAGGTTTGGCACAATGGAAACAAAATGGCATCAAATCTTGAGTTGCTACTCTCTCGTCATGAAGGGACTCTAGCAGTATGACAGGGATAGAGCTGTGGGAATTGATAGCCGTAATCAGTTGCATTTTGCCTACAAGCCTAGAGCTTTGTGAGCAGCTGTCTATGCAGGGACAGCGCTCCCTGCAGGACAGTTGGGTAACGCCGGTGGGAAATTGAGTCTGTATGATGGAGGAATGTGCCAGCTGCTGAATCAATAAAAGAGCCAAATGCGATCTGTAGAGGGACAGACTCGGGCCTCATTTCCAATCGCATATTTTTCTCTTCTCTATATCCTTGTTCCTTGACTGACTCAAAAAGCATTTAATGTCTGGCATCATTAAGGACATTCAAATCCATTGAAATTGCCTTTGAGGAGAGTGGTAACATGAGTTTGGAGTTTTCCTGAGTTATCCAGTGTGAACAAATACACGTCCGTCTCTTACTGGAGTATTTTGTTGGAAAGTGTGACTCAAACCTGTGGATCCACCTGCTCCAATATACCATACATCAGTGCGTTTCCCCACCTGGTCTCCCATCCAAGCACTATCCAAACCCACACCTGCTTAGCTTCAACCACGCGGCTGGAGCAGACCAAATGGCTTTCATCTATATGAAGATCTTTCTAGAAGAGTTGAGGCTGTTATAGCAGGACCAAAATGTGTATCGATACCCTTATTTTGGATTGAGATGTTGGATGAGCAGTTTCAACACTTTTATTCATGTAGTGAATGTTCATTAAGGCAATTATTTAAAAGAATTAATTCAGCCTTGCTATATCTCGCAGGTCTCAGCAGTTTCCAAGAGAGCGTTGCCATGGACAGGATCCGGAGGATTTTGGGGGTCCTTCAGAATCCATGTTCGGGGTAAATATTGTCCCTCTCCTGTTTCACGGTTTCCTGAAGGCAGATGCATCACAGTCCATAAGTGCACTGTTTTCCATCTCCTAACTCCTGTGCATTGGATTTGGCATCATGAAGGTTAGGTTTTTTATCTGAGATGATAGGAACTATGATTGAAGCAATCATTACAGAATCTCTGAGTAGTCCTGTTCATTGTGTATTGCGTATTTGTATTTCCAGTAGATGTTTTAACTGCAGCAGCTGTTGTACATGGGGTCCACTTGAAGAACTAAAGTAATATTACAAATCAATTATTAAAGTTATACATGCATGTAGATGTACATGCTTTACATGTGATAAATAAGGGAAAAGAGTCAACTCAAAGCAAGACCTATGATTGTTAGGTCAGTAACGACATCTTAATTTTTAAAATATATTTTTGTGCTGTGGAAAAAGTATTTGCCTCCTTCTTAATTTCTTCTTTTGTTTATGAATCATATGGCAATGTTTCAGGTCATCCAGCAAATTTTAATGTAAGACGAAGACAACACGAGTGAACACAAATTGCAGCTTTTAAATGATAATTGCATTTATTTTAGGTGAAGAGTTATTCAAAACTTATATCACCCATGTGTTATAAGTAATTGCCTCAGTAAACCTCATAGCAGGTTGTGCCACCCTTGGAGGCAACAGCTGCATTCAAACGCTTGCGATGGCTGGCACTGAGTCTTTGACACTGCTGTGGAGGAATTCTGACCCTCTGTTGTTCGCAGAACTGTTTGAATTCAGCTGCATTGGAGGATTTTCGAGCAGAACTGCCTGTTTAAGGTCATGCCACAGCATCTCAATCAGATTCAAGTCAGGCCTTTGACCAGTACACTCCAAAACTTCCATTTTATGTCTTTTGAGCCATTCAGTGGTGAACTTCCTTGTGTGCTTCAGATTGCTGTCCTGCGGCATAACCCCAACTAATCTGGAGCTTCAGGCCATGAACTGATGGTCGCGCATTCTTCTTCAGGATTTTCTGGTGGAGCGCATAATTCATGGTTCCGTCAATTTCGGCAAGTCACCCAGGTCTTGGAATGGGACGACCCTTCCATATGGAGGCTGCTGGAATGAGCCAGGATCAGCCTTGATGGAAACGTCTGGGCGCTTGGGGGGTGTAGAGCATGAGGTCGCAGGAGGGAGGTGGGCAGTGCGGGGTGGTGGGGTTTTTGCACTGGATACTCGTTGAAATGCCCCCTACCCTCCACAGACAATCAGACTAGGCCAGCCACATGTCCACCTGGCCGCATGGATTACTCCCCGCTATCAACCAGCTGGGATCAGCTGCAGCCAGAAGCCCTGTCTCACCAACCAGCTGCTCTCCCCACAACCACCCCATTCCCCCCTCACTGGGCGAACGCAGAGCTCCTGCTGTCTCAGAGGTAGAGCTGACCTCTTTATCCCCTTTCCTGGGGGAGGGTGTAATCTGGCGTGAAGTAATCAGCTGTGCTCCAAAGGGAAATGGCAAGCAGGTCACATGACCTGGGGCAAATTCCCCATTGAGCAGTCTGTCTGGGAGTTAACAGCGTTAATGGGGCGTCACGGATGAGTTTGCAACGGGAGGATCCTGGCATCCATGACGAATGCCCTGCTACAGTGGACGAGCTGCTTTCTTTGCCTCAGTTATTATAGAGCACATGTATCTACAGCAGGTGGACGAAAGGGTTTCAGGGAGAGTGGTGTGAAAACTTATGCTTATATGTGCCCCAAAATGGAACTGTGGCTGCGAAGCCCTCTGACCAGGGCAGATGAACCCTTGGTTGGATAATAACTATAAAACTACAGCTCTTGCGGTCACCAAAGAATTAAATCCATCCATAACGGCATCAGTCTCATGAAAACAGTACTTGCAGAGCTTTATAAAGCTGGTGTTGTCATTTTCAAAAATTTGACCACCCCATATAACAAACCATAAATGAGAGTAGTCTAGGTGTGTGTACGTGTGTATGTATGTACAGTATGTGTGTATATACGGTGGGCTCCAAAATTACTGGCACCCCTGACTGGCAATGCACAAACAATACAAAAAAATATATATACATAATGAAGAAATGGAATATACCAGCATATGTGAAATACTTTACTTTATTAATGTTTTGATGGAAACAACCAAAATCATAACAATCATCTAATGCAAAATAAATTTCCACAAAATCAAGGTTTCATTATAATCGGTACCCTTCATTTTGAACTTGGTGCAACCACCTCTGGCAAGGATAGCAGCATGGATTTATTTTCCTGTAATTTTTGACAAAGTTTAGGCACACATTTTGGAGCTGTATGTATATATGTGTGTATGCATGCATGTATATCCTTCATTCTTCATGACAACCGTTCACGCAATTGACTTCATTCTTAGTGGTTGTATTGCCGATGACCCAAGGAAGTGCGTTGTTGAGTGCGCAGTCAAGAACTGCGCTGGTCTTGAAAAATCTCAAGGAAGCTGCGAGCACTAAGTACCCAGCAATTCTTGAAGCAGAGCAATCAGCCAGGACCGAACAGGCACATTTTAAATGGGCACTGCTTTAGTATGTACTGTATAGTGATACGAATAAGGTGATATTAACAATATGCACTTGTATAATAGCTGACTCACTATTAATTAGACTTGAATTACCTCAAGGAATGTTAGGTTTAGAGTCGTGCTTAAGTGAGCAACACTGTCACCATGGCTACACTGGAGCTTGAAACGCCAACTCTCAAGGTCCCGGCCATGCACCATAGCTGCTAGGCCATTCTCCCCCCGCTATGATGCAGAGCTGCGACTTGCCGTGTCACCAGGCTTAAGCAACTATTTTCAGCCCCCGGTTGTAGCATTGACCGGTGTGCCACGTGTGCTGTGTGCATAAAACCATGCGACTGGATGAACTTGGGTTGGTTCAGTTGGGCAGCTGAGTCTCCTACTTCCCCAGGATTATAGCGTAATGCGCCTGAAACGGACTACTTTAGCTGCTTTAGTCTGATGGAGGAGATTTTCCATCATATTCCTGCACTGACTGAGAAGGATTGATTTACACTGGTTTATAAATACCAGCTCTGACTAATAATGGAACTGTTTGTATGATTGCTGTTAAGTCTCTGGGATTATGCGTGTCTGTTGGATAAGGAAGTTAAGTAATTAATAATGGACCAAACAGCTCTGAGTTATCAGGATGTACCTGATCCTAACTGACAATAATTCTGTGTCTTATATCAACTGGTGGTCATGTTTTGTTTTGTTTTTTGAGATCTTGCTCACTACATTTATTTGGCAGTAGTTTTAATCCAAAGCAAGTTACAATAAATGCATTCTGGAAAAGCCACGGAACTCCGTTCAGATAACGGACAATTCACTTACCATTATCAATCCATTGGCTTGAGCATCAGGCATGGATTCAAGGGTGAATGTAGCCTGAGGAAACTAGGGCTAAAAAAATTACAATGGATATGTTAACAAACTGCCACTAGAGCGGCAAAAACTAATGAAGGATGCCTGACGCTCTCCTGCATTCTTTTAAGGACACTGACTGTCAGTGAATGTTTTTCACTCCATTTTCTCTCCCCATGACAAAAGCTATAAAACACTATTCTTTCTCCGCCAGTGAACGTTACATCAACATCATTCTGAAAGTGGAGGTGATGCTGAAAACATGGTTCCCCAACGTGAAGCCAGAAGACCAGCCGACTGGAGACCACGGCCAGGAGAGCACGCCTTCCAAAAGGCAGAAGGTAGCTTACCTGCGCACCTACAGCAGAGGTCCATTCAGTCTGCAGTTAGGTCTTGGGTTGGGGGGGTAGTCTTATATTCGCCACTTAAACACAGGGACCCATCAAAAACTAGTGGACCCAGTGGCCCTCCAGGATTGGTCTTTGGAATCCCTAATCTACAGATATCCTTTCTGGCTGTCAGATTGGAAATTGCACTTCATTTGTAGTGAAGCAGTAACGATTGCCTGAGCGTAAAGGCTCAATGCTTTTTAGTGGCACATATGGACAGCATATCGTCGGCCTGCTGATAAAGCCTCGTATCTTCAAAATGATAAACTTTACCGGAAAAAAAAAAAAAAATATATATATATATATATATATATATATATATATATAAAAAATAATAATATAAATGTATAAATATAATTTAAAATATAAATAAAATAAAAAAATTTTAATTTTGCATGTAAGAATAGTGGACATAGGAGTTTTTGTTTCTTATCAATTTGGAGATACGAGGTTTTATCAACAGGCCGACGATATGGTGGCATTTGGTAATGTTGGGGTCTGTGGCAGATGTTTGTAGTGACCTCTGCTGGGGATGGTGAGAAATGACAAAATGGGAAATGTGTTTGGCCATAAGGCATTGGAGTAAGGAAATTGAGGGTTGTAGAATTATTCTCTTTTTACCGTTTAGAGGAACTTCCACCTAATGCAGGTTTCAACAGGGCCATTGTGTGTCATTGTTGACTCACTGATTTCAACAAATCGCAGCATTCTCATATTGTGCATCAGTAATATGAATAATATGTTGATAATTGTGTACAGAAGCCATAGAATTTATGACTGGCAAATGGCCTGAAAAAATAATAATGGCCTATGGAGGCAACAACGGTCCAAGCTATGTTTAAGGCACATCATGACATATTCCGGTGGGAGCCTTAAGAAAAGGCAATTTGCAAAAGTTGCAAAAAGTGAGAAGGGGAGATATGGGGGTAAAACCCCTGGAGCAACTTCAGGGGAAAGGGCCTTACTCAAGGGCCCGGCAGCACAATTCTGCTCTACTTCATCTCTCCAGATTAAGTCAGAATCTGCAGGCCTAACGGGGATTCGAACCCACAGCTCTTTAATTACTAGTCAAGCAGCCTACCGCCAGGGTGCCCTGCCACATTGTTTACATGCACTTAACCTGCCCGTCTTGTCCCGTCACAGATTTCTCCAGCGACCGTGACGCCGTCTGTCTCCACTTCGATCCCGGTGTCTCTCCGGGCGCAGGCCCCGAACAGCAGCGACAGCAAGGCACGGGCGGCGGGCGAGGCCGTGCACTCCGCCACCAGCCTGAAGTGGCTCCACACGTCGCCCATCTGCTCCGCCGCCGAGGAAACCGGCGCGCAGCCGCCGCGAAATCGGGCCGCCCCCGGCAGAAGGGCCGTCACCCAGGATGACGCCGTTTCCTCCAGCACGGACCCTGACCCCGCACAAGAGCGAGCCCCAGACCCCAAGTTGCGCCCCCCGCCGCCTCACAGCTTTCACCCTTCCGGAAAGATCAGCGCCCCTTGTTTGGAGAGACTGCTGAAGTCCACGGAGAGCATTGTCTCGCGCCGAGGCGTAGGGGGCGACGTAGAGAGCGGCTGGTCATAGTACAGAGAGACAGGGAGGGGATGAGGTGGGGTTGGGGAGAGTACTATTGGAGCCAGTCCATTTGAGGAAACAAATCCATTCCATCTTTTAGCTCGGACCGAGGTTCCACTGTGTCAGTATGGCGCAAGCCTTGCCTAAGCCTCAGCAGTCCATACTGAGTGAGTGAATGAATGCTGAACTCCGTTTTTTACCCAAGACTGCCCGTGACGGTGTAGTGTAAAAGTTTTTTTCTTTTTTTTGTTTCCTGGTTGCCGTGTATTTTGGACCTTCTTTGAGTCACCGCCAGTTTAAGTGGCTGCCAAGCTACCCCAGGAGCACTGCTTTAAAATTTAAAAATTTCAATGTTCTCCACGGCAACTAACTTCTCCTGGCTCTGGGTCATTTTTGTACCAGATTGATATCTTTGGGGAAATGAAAACAAAGCAGCCATTACTTAAGATAAGGGAATGGAAAGAGTGAGTAATGTGTTGTTTTAAAACAAGAAATTCGTAATTTTTTGTGGGGAGGGAGAATCTGGGTGGGTTGTCAGTTATATACATTTTTTTTAGATGTGTATGTGTGAGTTTGCAAAATGTGATTTTTTTTTTTTTTTTTTTTTTTTTTTTTTAATTCTCCTTTTTAAAAATATTAGTTCAATTTACATGTGTAGCAGCCTTTCACAGACACTGTCCAAAAGATGCTTTCCGGAAAAACAGAACATTAATTCAGCTTAATTAGTTGAGTTTCATTGAGACTGTTACTCCATCGATGTATGTTGTCGTCACAAGTGTTTGACGCAACACTACTACCTCAGGGTGAAGCTGTGTCATGGTTCTGTAGAAAATACAAATCATTTAATTACTACAACATGAAGGCCCCCAGCTGCTGCCTGTGGCATGTCAGGCTGGCCTGGGTGGATGGTGCTTGGTGCTAGTCGTTCCACTTGTGTGAACTGGAGTTGGCACCACGTTTGCGTGACCCAGAAACACTAGCTGGCGGCATACTAAAGAATGTGAACTATCCTTTTTTTTTTTTTTTTTTTTGTGTTGTTGTTTTTCTTTGGGGGGGGGGTCTAAAGGCAAACAGTGCCTGTCAATTTGTGCCTGTGAGCTGATTGGATGGAAAAAGTGCACCATCATTCTGATTAGGTCGTGTATAAAACGAATGATTTCCTTGAAGGGCAGTGTGCAAAACCCGAAAAAAAACTATACTGGTCCTCCCCAATGTCCCTTCCTGTTCGTTCGAGTAAATTATTAACACTTCCAATGAGGTCACATGAACGGACATAAATTAATGTTGTTGTTAACCTAAGTTAATGACGTATAAATGCTATTATAAACCATGAAAAAAAACAAAATATTTGTTTATGAATAATTAAGCTAATTAATTTGCATTAGCGTAACGTTGAATAAATTTAGTTCTCAATAGACATGTTCATTCATTGTTTTTTTTTCTTTTGTTTGTTTGTTTTTATTCGTAGATTGGTTGGCATTGACTATGATAGTTGTCAACGTGAATTATTGACTTATATGTTAACTTATCGGTTTGCGGTAACGAACAGCTACATTAGTTAATGCTGACTCATGTGGACCTTATTAAGTGTTTCCATTTATTGTTTTGGCTGTAGTTGGAGCTCTCCATGGTAACAGCATATCATTCATAGCCCAAGTGACTTTGGAAATTAACTCGGGTGAACACTGTCTCGGAAGTATTCACAGAATTCTTGCTCTGGACCTCAATTAAAAATGCTTGCCCCATTATGTGTAGTTCTCCCTGATTGGCTCTTTTGCACGCTCATTTAGTCCACTGGTTTTTCGCTGGCTTAAGCTGACGTACCAGTTGTTGTGTACGTATTTCGCAGACGTTGCTGACCCGAGTTGATTCCACCGGCTTCTCCGTCAAAGCTGATACCGGAAGGTGTGAGCTGCAGAGGGAAGGAATGACCTTTTTGTCCAAATTCAAAGAAGGTCAAAGGTTGTCAATTAAACCCAACAAAAAGTGGCCTTTTTCAGTGTGACATTTTATACTTACAAAATAAACATGGTTGTATTTGTTTGGCATGAAAGTTTGTTCATTTTGGAAGTCATGTCTTATTTTTGTGCTTCTGCTCTTCTCGCTTTCTTTGTGTAATGAATGAAAGTCTGAATAAAGGGGCTGTGGTATCAGTCTCAATCATCTAACCAACATGGTCAGCTGGCTGTAAATGCTACTGCAGGATAACATCCCTGCATGGTGCTTTTTGTGCATCTCATTCCTGTCCCGCAGAAATGACTGAAATGATACATTACAACCCTTATATTTACATTTCCTACAGTGTATGAAGTTGAACAGCACAGTTGTGAATGCACATTCTCTGCAGCTGAAGGGACGGTGTAGGCATGATCAGATGGTGGATTCTTAACAGCACACAAAAATAAACATTGCAGCTAGCTTAGGGCAGGAGTCTCGCAGAATGAGCGATGTGGTCAGAATGATGCTCTCTTAATAAGAGCAGCCACTGAACACCAAGTTGCATTTTTTTTTTTTTTTTGTTTTGTTTTTGCATTTTTGTTTTTAAACCTTTATTTTGGATATTCGGAAATTAAAAAAAAAAAATAATTTTTTTCATGCAGAGAGTAATCTCAGTGTGGAATAGCTTGCCTGACCATATTGTAGAAGCAGAAACATTGGGAGTTTTCAAGACCAGGCTTGATTTAGTGTTGGATGCCATTTAGTCATCAAGTATCTGAAGTGTTAGGTTTACTTTAACAAAAGGGAAAATGGTGAGCCTAGTTGGGCTTGATGGCTTGTTCTCGCCACTCACAATATTTTATGTTGTTATGTTAAACGGACATTCTATTGAGAACATTCCTCGTTGCAAGGATGCCCTGGGATAAATCGGGAAAGGACAATTTAAAGTACAGAATGGTAGAGGGTACTAGAGTAAACCACCTGGAGTCGTTTCAGAGTTAAGGGTCCTAACTAAGGACACTTGCACTTTTAGTTTTTTGGGCTGGGCCGAGCAGCGGCCCGGCCCCTATAAACGCGAATGTTGCTGAGTGAGTGAGTGCCTGAGTGATCAAGTTCTTGGCTGGCCGGCGGGGAAGAAGTTCAGCGATTGGTCGGCTGGCGGGGAAGAACTTCAACGATTGGCTGGCTGGCTGTCCAGCGATTGGTCGGCCGGCAGGAAAGAACTTCAACGATTGGCTGGCTGGCTGGTCGTGGAATTGAACGCGCCACACACATTGATGCTTGTGATTATCCCGTCGTACGTTAAACATCCTTCAGTCCAACACGGGAACTCACACGATGTTAGAAAAATGTTGATATATTCTGTTACTGTGACTATAGCTGGACCATTTACGTACTCTAAAGTGGCGCTGGCACTATTATGTTTCAGTATTTTCAAGAATACCGGTATAATGTCCCGACTGGTTTCCAAATTACCTTATACCCTTACGCGTTCGTGAGTTGGTTCGCTTGAACGGAAGCGGCTGCGGTGGCCACTTTGATTGTAGCCTATATAACAGCGACTGTAACCGACACCAATGAGAACAATACATATAAGAAAATATTAAGTGTAAAAGATGGCGCCAAGCTGGATTGGACACCCCGTCATTGAGGTAGCTACTTCTTCACTACGTTGTTGTACCCTCTGCTACACCAATGTAATACGACCAGTACTTGAATCCAGTCTAGCAAAAACTGCAATAATTGGACAAATGCACTGTTAAATTAAAACACTTTCATGTACATATAGAATGTTCACAATGTGCAATTTTTGACGTCAGTGAATGTTTCTTGGTGATATTGGTCGCCATTTTATAAAAAATAATGCGTATTTGCCTCTAATGGACAGCAAAAGGTGGATTAAATATTAATATAGCGGATGCATATGATGTGCTTGCCCTAGCTAGCATCCAGGTTGTTTAAAGGTGACCTATTATGCTATTTTTCCAAGTTTATATTTTGGTCTTTGACTCCCCTAGAGTACTCCTGATCGTGCAAAGTAAAAAAAAGGGTACTTATTTCGCTCATACTGCCATCCTCAAAAAACCCCATTTGTAGTCCATAGTAGTCTCTGCCTGAAACGCCTCATTGGGGTGGCTCTTCCGCTTTGGCCCCCGCTCCCCGTGTGCCCACTTTCTTCTGACTGGCCAGCTCTGTGGAGGGCGGATCTAGGCGGGACGAGGCAGCAGAACGCAGTTTTCCTGGTCCGGCTCCTCAGAGTGAAACTGACGCATCTCCCGAAGGAATCGACGGGCATATTCTGCAATCTAACGCAGTACATGTGTATAGATCGAATGAAATGAATTTGTTCTAATAAACGCAGCGGCGAAAGTGGAGGACGCAATGCGAAAGTCTGGCAGCTCAAGCACGAATTTGCTATTGGCTACAGTTTGCTACGGCAACAGTGGTGAGTACAGCGGTTTTTCTACTCCTAGCTAGGATGCAGGGGAAGCTAGAATCCACCCCATATAGACACATTTGTAGAACGGGTCGACATGCCTAAGTGTAGACCGGAGACCGTAGAAATCCGGTGGGTCTGAGTTTAGAGGGGAACATGGACAGTGAGGAGCAGCTAAAAATGGACCAACAGCTTATGGACTGCTTCGGTGTGTATTAGGACCTGCTGGGTCGTGTGCATAGCTGTGGTGTGTTGTTAGCGTGGAGAAACGAACAGCTTCCGCGCTGGTATATGACGGAGGGGCGAAAGCTCCAGGCTAAACGGCCTTTTCGGAAATTGCCCATGGTAATGGTTTACTTATTGCTTCGGAATACCAGCTTTTCCTCGCGGAAAATGGGTGCGTTATGGATTTTGCGCGAGAGCAAGCTAGAGCTCCGGTTATGTTATGAGCATAATACAGGTTTTACAGACCGAAAGTTCCGTCTGCGTGAACCGTTGCTTATGTGGAGCTAGCGAATCGATCACTTTTACAGGAAAGAATTTAATATTCAATCAATGGCAATGCAGAGAAATCGCTTGTTGTACCGGACACGTTATAGCCTGTGCGCTTCCCTATTGCTTTCACCAGTAGCATCAGAGAGCTTGCCCAGACATTGGAGATGTATCAGGCTGACCCCGGTCATGGATAAGTAAAGCGATCGTTTCACAAGCACCCAAAAACGTACCCCAAGCTCTGCAAAACCTACGTCTGGTCTAACTGCAGCCCAACTCGGCAGACACATACAGCACCTCTCCGGTTAGCTTCAACTGTAGGGGCTACAATCAGGCAACGTTATGATGAAACTGTCACATTGATGCTTACCGAAGTAACACAAGCATACCGATCATAATTGCTGCATATAAGTTAACCAGGAGCATTTTTAATTAGCAGAGCACGCGAACTAACATGCAGTAGCTGATAAGCGGTCATGACTGAATGTAATCTGTCGCGCGAAAAATTTGTTTCACGTCCGGTGTGAAAGCTGCTTAATGCGCCCATAACGCGTGTATTCACGTCTTTGCATTGACTTTCAATGTAACCTGTCGCGTGAAAAATTAGTTTCGCGTCCGGTGTGAAAGCTGCTTAACGCGCCCATAATGCCTGTATTCGCGTCTTTGCATTGACTTTGAATGTAGCTAATCTGTCGCGCGAAAAATTAGTTTCGCATCCGGTGTGAAAGCGGCTTGACGTTCCCATAACGCGTGTATTCGCATTTTTGCATTGACTTTGAATGTAATCAGTCGCGCGAAAAATTAGTTTCGCGTCCGGTGCGTGTATTCGCATCTTTACATTGACTTTGAATGTAGGCTAATCTGTCCTGCGAAAAATTTGTTTCGTGTCCGATGTGAAAGCAGCCTTATGGATTGTATGCGACAGCTAGAGAGAGCTCGGTTATGTTATGAACATAATACAGGTTTTGCAGACCGTAAGTTCCGTTATCGCAGACAAGTTGCTTATTTGGAGCTAGTGAATTAATCACTTCTACAGGAAAGAATTACCTATTTAATCTCCGCCTTTTTCGGCTTTTTATTAGCCACAACAATTTCTAAAGGGGGATGAAATTATGTCAAGGTAGTGCAGAGAAATCATTTGTAATCCGGTAGAGCTTCTGCGTTTCGCATTGCTTTCACGGTAGCGCCAGAGAGCTTGCTCAGACATTTGTGAAGTATCCGGCTGATCCCGGTCATGGAGAAGTCAAGCGATTACTAACTGTGGTGGCTACAATCGGGCAACGTTATGCTGAAACTTCCACATTGATGCCTACTGAAGTAACACAAGCATACTGATCAGAATTACTGCATATAAGTTAACCAGGAGCATTTTTAATTAGCACGGCACGCAAACTAACATGCAGTAGCTGGTAACCGAGCGGTCATAACCACAGAGACAAACCCTTGCAATACAGGTTTTACAGACAGCAAGTTCTGTTACTGTGAACAGTTGTACTAAGCATCCAAATTACAAACAAGTATTAAAAGTTAGCTTCAAATGAGGTTTATGTTCACACACCTTCTATAGAATTTCCCCTGATATCACTCTTGCATATTTAGGACACAAACATTAGCAACAGTAACTTGGCTACGTTAGCCGCTGTGCTACAGCCACAATCAACTGGCTATCACGTCAGGTTGGCTTATGCAGTAAAAGCAACTTACAGCTTCTGTGTCTGTGAGTCACGGACAGTCGCGACCAATACAGGCTTTATCTTCAGATACAAAGCCTGCGTTTGAGGCCAGTTGTTAGTGCTAACTATCGCTAGCGGTCCTGCTAGCCACCCGTAACATGTTAGCTTCACTTACATTATTTGCTGTTATATCGTTACTTGCAGCTTGTGGCTCCGAGCACTTGATCAATGCAGCTGCTTCAGGTTTGAGAAGCAGCTGAAACGCTTATCCTGTGTCGAATTATCCTTTATTTATTAAGCTGTCTTTGCTGAAATGCTGAGCACAAGCAGCTGCGTTCCCTTTGGCCGTGGCTGTTTGCTGCCAGCAAACAAAAAAAGCTACCCACTGATTTCTGGTGGCATCCTCTTTTGGAAGAGAAATAAGTAATTTTCTTTGCGTCCAAAAATAAACGGACAAGCAGCTTTGAGAGAGATACTGACAAAACTGCACCTCAAATGATCTGCGGTTCTTCTTTTGTATTTCCAAAAGTGTCGACGCTACTAAGCCATAGTATGATCTGCCGTTGTTAGTGCCTGCTAGAATAGTTTCCGGTGTGGGCAGGTCCAGCGCCGTGATTGGCTCTGGCTAGGTCTGTACTAATTGGACAGCACAACCTGACGTCAGGTTTTGCCCAGATCTCGCGAAGATCTCGGGAGGAGCAGTTCAGAGAGGAAATCACGTTCACGAAATCACGTTCTTGGATTACGACAAAACCCCTGTATCTTATGTTTAGAAACTTTTCAGAGGTTGAGTATGGACAATAACATTATAACATTACTAATATGTATTAAAAGAAGGATCAGCATAGTAGGTCCCCTTTAAAAAGTTCCATTCGATTTTGTTGCATTACAAGCACAATCCAACCATTATTAGGCTAATCTTCTTTCACGCTAGATTGGTTTGGTTTGTTTGGTCCTCCATGCTTGTTTTCTCTGGTACCGGTTGCGAGATTCCATGCAGATAGAGGAATGTAACACATCGTACCAATCTAGCGTGAAAGAATCATAACAATGGTCAGAATGTGTTTTTCAATTTGCCTTTTCAATCTCGCAACCGATACGACAGTTAACAAGCTCGGAGGACAGTATCGGTTGCGAGATTGAATAGGGAAATTAAAAATGCGTTCCGACCATTGTTAAGATTCTTCCACGAAAGATAGGGGAATGTAAGACATTGTACCAATCTGTCTTTTGAATTTCGCAGCCGGTGCCAAGATTATTTCCTTAATCTTCCCATATGGGAGAAAACGGGTACAATGAAGGGACTTGGGCTACATTATCATACAGAGGTGTACATTTCCTTCGTTACATCACTTTAGTTCTTTATTTTTTTTTGAGGATGTGTACTTTACTTGAGTTTTTTTAACCGGTACTTTTACTTTTTCTGTACTACATTTAAAAGATAAAAAGTGTACTTTCACACCGTTACTTTCACACTGGCCACTTCGTTACTCGTTACAAATTGAAATATTAATGTAAAACATCATTTACGGATTATCTGGATTTGACGTGTTCGAGAAGAACAACGGTGCTTGCCAGGGTATCTTTGTGCAGATGTGTCTGCAAGCGGACATGGAGCTGCAAATATGTGCACGCAGTTACAATATTGTATCACTAGATGGCACACCAGGATCAGTTATTGAATATTCACAAGCAAGCCGAGCTCGTGGTTTAGAATATGGATGAGTTCACTCCAATCCATGTTTTTCAGGAGTTGCCTGAATAAAACTCCTCAGCCAAGCCTAATGTGCAAACTGCTCAATATACTTAACCATAGTATCTATCCAGCAGTTCAAACAAAATTATCTTTTGCTACAGAAATAATCGTTGTCCTCTGCAGCAACCACTTCAGCTACAGTGAGCCAATGGTATCCCAATTAGTAGTTAAGAAAAATCCGTTTTCTGAAGCAAAAATTCGACATGGTATTGTACTATGCAATGAGGTCGTTGCAAGTTATGTAGGTGGTCACTTGATCCCCGGAGCAAAATGTACACAAAGGTTGATCGCAGCATAGTGAAAATGGGGAAATCTTGTGCTACTGTTGCTTGCACCAATAAAAATGCCATTCATTCGTCTGGAAAATACAGCAAAATCATTTTCCATCGATTTCCACAAAATAGTGAAGCCCTTTTGAAAGATTGGCTGGTTAAATTAAGAAGAATTGACCATGGAAAGTCTTACAAACCAACAAAACATTCAGTTCTTTGCTCAGAGCACTTCGAGAAAAGCTGCTTCACGTACCAGAAGTTCACAAGTAAGTCAACGGTTTTGTTGCAATGAAAGCTGGTTTTAAAGTGAAGATTTTAAGAAATTAGTGGAAAATATATATTCAGTACAATTACTAACCTTAAGCCTGAACGTCCCCGTAACGGGGGCAATGAATTTGCATAATAAATACAGCATGTTTCCTAATAGCAACCTCGTCATGCAGCATATCCTCTTAAAGCGAAGAAACTCGGCGAAAAGTTGGTGATGACCGTTTTTACCTAAACCAAACACAATTCAAGTACCAAGCAAGTAAATAAGCATCTAGCAAAACATTAAATAAAATAAGATCAGTGCTCTATCGCAAACATTTCTACTGAATTTGTGCTATGCAAACAAACGATACCTCAAATGAAAAAGGACAGTCCACAGATTGCAACGATATAAGCCTTGTCATTTTAAATTGACACCACACTCAAAGAACAGCGGGCATACACTTTAAATGCTACAGAGATGAGAAAAATTTTTCTTACCTTTGATATTTTGTCATAAAAGCTGTTTGTGGGTTTTAGCGACTATTGTTTTAGTCAGTCTGAGAGTCCTTTTTTTCGCCATTATGCTATGGACTGGAAGACCTCAGCAGTATAATCACTTAAATGGTTTGTTTTTTGTATTTTCGCTATAATTAACCGCTAAATATTCAACTGTTGTTTTCAAAGCCGGTTTATGACTGAGAATCCTTGCGTCAATGTGCTCAAGTTCAAACACAGCACAGCTATACAAGTGCTAAATCGACCAGTGAATATGTAGTCTGTTGAGCTAATGTCGTGGACAAGGCGGAGCATTTGGACCTGAGGTTCAATATCTGGTTATACATGTGACATTTCAGAGCAAGGAAATACATTTTTGTATAAATAAATAATCGATGCATTCCCATCCCATCAAAGCCATCTTCCTGAGTTACTTCGGGGATCACGTGACTTGCACGACGGTTTCTGCATCCAGTGCAACGCCTCCATTCTACTATTAATTATAGTCAATCATAGTGGTTTTTAAACCGCCAGTAAACTATTCAAATGTATAACATTCTTTTCATATGTTTTCCTCCCTCAAGACCCTCTCCCCCCCACCTCCCACTCCCTCACACACTCACTCCCTCACTCACTCTCACTCTTGCACTCTCCCCACCCACTTTGTAAATAATTTATCAGCTCCAGCTCATTACTAAACTTGCACTTCATATAATTTGTGACGGTGAGTTCAGGAACCACACGCGAGAGCAGGAAATCCAAAAATCGTATGCCTTTATTGATAGCAGGGTCAGGACCAGAAGACACAAGAATTACCAAGCCAAAAACGAAATCCAAAAAACAAAGTCGACTAGAAAGGCCGGGGTCAGAACCAGAAAAGCAGAGGTGCGACGGTACATAGACAGTAGGCAAAAAATTGTAGTCGAAATCCAAAGCAGGGGGTCATACACAGGGCATCCAAACACAGTAGATGTGGTCGTACAGAAATGGGTCAAAATCCAAAAAGACAAAAACAAGAACAGAAGGGCTATGGCAAAATCAAGGTCGGACGAAACAGTCGAGGAGAAACAATAATCGTTTGGCATACAAGAGGCTCTGCACAAAGGAATATTGATCAACGTTCTGACAAGGGCTGAACAGCAGTGAGGACTCTAAATAGACACAAGGGAAGTCACATGCTATACGGGAAACAGGTGAATTGGATAAGAACTAATTACAGAGGAAGGTACACATGGGGAAGTCCTAAACCACAACAATTGGCAAAAGCCAAGACACGGACGGGGTCCATGCAGACAACCTATGACAGATAAACGGCTCCGGTCAAGGAGTTCTAAGTGCACAGACAATGAGTGCAGGAAAGCAATTAAGCACATGCAAGAGATCTCGTGGAAACGTAGGGAGAGGCAGGGAAAGCACAGCAAGGGGCGGAGGCTAGAACAGGGCGATTGCTGAGATTGGATTAGTAATAATTAGTAGAGGTGCAGCTTTACAAATTAACCAAAGTGCTCATTAGTAAGTTAGTAACATATACATGGATTAGTGGGGTTAGTAGACTATGATACAAAATATAAATGTTGGTATTATTAGTAATCTAGTAAAGCAAGGCGAAGAAAGTAAATGAGAATTGAAGTAATAATATGAAACACCAGAAAACATTGAAATCACCCGAATCAAGTAGGCACACAGACTGGGAAGACGGACTGAACCAACTAGATCACAAGACAGGGGAGACAATTGTAATCAAACTTAAACTGGCAGGAACAGAAAACCGGAATATATAATAACCAAAAAGAATAAAGAAAAGACATAACCATAAAGCATGACATCAAACACAGAGCCATGACAATTTTGTGAGCTTTGCCTCACTTACCACCCTTTTCTTGGGCCCAAATTCTCATACAGCACTTGGCGGCCCAGCCATATACTAGGTTGCACCTAGTCTTGTTTTTGTTTGGATTGGCCTTTACATTGACTCGTTTTTACAGTACTATGATAATACTGTTCGGTCTCAGACTGCTGCCGACACTATTGGCTGCCGTATGCAAACAAATCAAAAGGTGTGGGCAGCACAACAAGGTCGATAATTCCAAGATGTTTGAAAGTTCAGTTCATCCACTCAACTGGTCGTTTATTATGACCTCCACTCTCCCTGCAAAGTTATGATCCTGACCTTGGATCCCTAAAGGCCCCCATGGTGGTCATCTGACTGCCTAACTAAAAACAACATTGGCATTTTAAGAGGCAGAATGCTCACTGTGAGTCAAATGTCTTTTTTCTTTATTTAACCAGGGAAGTCCCATTGAGATTGAAATTTCTTTTTCAAGGGAGCCCTGGGGGGTTGAGGTGGAGAGGGAGAGGACAAGTTGCACAGCCAAATAGATCAGGGGATGATTAGGTTGCAGGTTGAAAGAGCCAGGTTGGGAATTTAGCTATGACACTGGGAAACTCCCTACTCCTGTCAAAGAGTGTCATAGGATCTTTAATGACTGCAGAAAGTCAGGAGCTCGGTTTAACGTTTCATCCGAAAGACAGTAGGGAGTTTTCGCAACCACGACGGCAGGCGTCTGGGACGGTAAACTGATGCCAAAGTCGATTTGCGCATACGCGACCCTGAAACTTCTTCCGTATTCTCCGAATCTGCTCCAGTAGTAGGCCGATTTCTCGTTTGTCATGGATCTTCTACGATGGAGCGTGATGGAGTGCAACCAGCCAATCAGCACTTGGCTGCATCATCAGCACTCAGAGCGTGGTGTATGCAAATATGCGCTCGCACCTCTGGCTTTTTCGATGCATCATGGACATGGATTCAACAACTAGGCCTACTACTAGTAATGCTTTTTCTGTGAGTATGCAGCAACTACGTACAACGAGCAGTCAGGTTTATTTCTTTGTCCGAGTGGGCCGGTGCGAAACTGCATAACAATTTAGACCTTTAGATCCCATTATTGAAACTTGAATACGAGTTAGTTATTGTTCAGGAATGGCTCTGTCAATTCAAAGCAGCTCTAAAATCTTTAAATTAAAATTACTACATGAATGTTTTAGAGAAACACCAACCAAGATTACACGCACGCACAATAGAGGGAGTGCACCTGCAGCTGACGTCACGCACCGTCCCCGTACTCCTTTTGCGAAACTGCACATAAGTCAGATGCTGGCACGAGTGCGGGGATGGTCACAGTTGATTGCTCACCGGTGTAGATCTTGCTCCGTCGTGGTTTGCGTAAAACTCCCTTGTGTCTCCTTCAGTACAGTGTCCCCATCACTGCAGTGGGGCATTGGGGATTATTCCACCAGAGGGAAGATTGCAACCTACTGGCCTCTAACACCTCTAACAGCAACTTGTTTCTCCTAGGTGGTCTCCCATCCAAGTACTAACCAAGCCCACACCTACTTAGCTTCAGCCACAGGGCTGGACCAGATTGAATAGCGGTATGGCTGCTGGCAAAAAATGTACATGCACGGCACACGCATCCAAAAACTTAAGACCTACGTGTAAGACTAAGAATATCAAAATGAGAAAAGGAAGAAAAACAAAAGTCTGAAAACAAGGATTACATGGCGCCCAGAACCTTTAATACTGCCAGAAGTGGTGCTCTTTGTGTAAGTCCCTTCTTAGAAACGTCGGGGAAACAAATCATCCTAAAAAAATGTTAAAAGACCCATGCCATCCTATTGTGACTTTTTTTTCTCCATTAAAATACACATTTGACTATATTGGGCATTTTCCACCTGTGAAGTAAAATGTTTACAATTTTTTTCTCAGTGAACAACAAACCTCATCAACAAGCCATGTCTGCCCATGGCTCGACATCCTGGAAATCTTAAATGATAACGTGGAAATGTCTTTCTCCTTTCTTGTCATGGATTGGTTTCAGACTTGGACTGAACTGAACCTGGGTGTATTTGGTAACATGCAGAAAACTCCTCCTTGTTGGGTCTTGACTCAGTTCAGTGCTAAACTAAGTTCAAAGACTGATTTTACACCACTGAAAATGAACTAGACTTTGCTGTTGAACATACTATAGTTCAAAACAACCAAACTTAGAGGTCTGAGATTGAAAACTGCTCAAGTGCTGAGGGGCAAAGTTTTTCCCAACTTCATGTCTCTAGCTGTAAGTGAAGTCATGGAGTCCTGGTTTATGTTGACTCAGTTGCTAAGGCGCACCACAGTGCACAGCAGCGAGCACCTCTGCTAGCGGCCCAAGTCGCTGTGGCTCTGCCTCTAGTGACATCATGTCCATTGGACACTTATCTCTGAGGCTGACTTAGATTGTAACTCGGGTATGTACGCAAGTTTGGGGAAGTCCTTCCATTTACTGCTCATAGCAAATGTGCAGAAACTCCATCAATCGAACCAACTTATTCGCAATCAAGTTGGTACACCGACCAGCCAGGTAGCAATTTTGTTCACAAACACAAATGTAGTTTACATGCAAAGATGAGATGCCTATTTCTTGCGTAAAATTGACAAATCAACTGAACAATCCTTCCACGCAGATGTGCCGTAGGTTCGACACGTGGAGAGGTCATGGGTTGTTTGGGTCAGAACCCAGGCAAATTTGCGTCATTGGATTTAAACTGTCAACTTGCATACAAACTCAAGCTACAACTCTGGCAATTGGGGTGCTTCAAAATGGATGAACTTCCAGCAGATCTGTTGTACAACGCTGCAATATTTACAGTGTTCACTTCTTTTTGGTTTGGGATAATTCCACAAGCCTGCTTTACAACTTCCTTGTACTTCCAGCCAACGTTTCGTGAGAAAGCTTCAACAATGCATGTGCATGGAGTAAATGCCTGTGCGCTATGATGCGCCACCTCCTGCCGAATGTATTTTTCAGCTTTAAAAAAGCTGTGTCACAATTACTGCACATGCTCAGAACATACATCCTAAGAAGGTGAATCTGCTTGACTGCAAGTCATAATCTGATTCCATCCTTGCCAATCCGTCATCGTTTAGCATTGCACACATATCAACTCTACCGCTTTTGGCGGTAGACTACCGCTTTAAGGGCGTTTCATTCTGAAAAAAACGCCCCAAAAGCAGTAGTCTATCGCCAAAAGCAGTAGAGTTGGCATGTATGGCATTGTGTTTATATATTTTAGTTACTCTGGCATTTTGCTTTTTTATATAAGGAGCTTTCTATGGAAATTCAAGCATTCAAAGTGCTATTTTAAGCTTTAGCCAAGGGATTCGAAGAATGTAAGCTGGTCGGTGTCGCCAATAGAAGAAGAAAAATACCTTCTAGATTTTGACTTGCAGTTGAGCGGATGTACTGCGTTCAAAGTTGTGAGCATGCGCAGTAGTCGTGACACAGTTCCTTTAAGCCCCACCACAGGATTAAACCAGGAAGTTTACTGTCACCAACTGAATAACCTACTCTATTGGGCTACCCTGTCATCTCATTTAACACCCTCAGCGTTTTGTGTTTGGAGTGGATACTCATTTAAAGGCAGTTTACCAAAACAAAACAAAACAAAAAAAAAAAAAAAAAAAAACTCATTGAAATCCACGATTTCTGGCCCATTGACTGCCTATTATTCTCTCCCCTCAAGTGCAGCCTGTTTTGAAAGGGCACTCCCTCTTTGACCATGAGCCCAGCTCTGACTGGCAGCCAAGCAGAGCCACCAGCCCATAACACCATGCATCAACAGATAGTGACTAATACATAGAAATCCCTTGGCTAATCTAGCAACCATCTATAAATACATATGAACTGATTTAGAGTTATTGCACAACAAGTGAATATGTACAATAAGCACAATGACTGAGAGGAAATCTGAGTAAAAGAGAGTTATTAATTATACTGTTGCCCAGAAAGTTGGAATAATTGGACTAATAAAATCGGATGCTTTATCTATCAAGACATATAGATCGCAGGGGCACCCCGGTGGCTCATCGGTCTAATTGCGCGTACCATAAAGGCTGTGTCCTTCCTGCAGAGACCTGGGTTCGAATCCGGCTCAGGTCATTTGCTGCATGTCTTCTCCCCAACTTTCCTGTCTCTCTACACTGTATAACAATCAAATTAAGGGAAAATTCCCAAAAAAATAATCTTAAAAAAAAAAAAGACATATAGATCACAATGTCACAATCATTTCATTAAAACAGGTATATATTTTATTCCAACTTTATGAGCAACAGTGTATTTATTTATAAAGTACCTTTCAAAATCAGACCAACAAAAAATTTTACTCCAACTTCACACACTTTACATCACACAGACAAGAGCTCAAAAACTTGGGAAAGACAAAGAAAATAGTGGGTCTTGGGATATAAAAAGAGGTCTGACTATTGCAACCTGAGTAACCACACATTCCTATGAGGTGACAACAGTTAAGAAATGCAGTACCTGTCAATAGTTCCTGTCAACTTTACTTATGTTACATGAATAACGCAAAAAGTGGCTATTTAAATTAATATCAGATTTATTTATTGCATGCCGAAATCTACGATTTGGTATGTCTATTGATCGGTTCGATTTCTCTGTTTGTCTGTCAGTTAGTTTGCAATTTCTAGCAAGAACAACTGGCTACATTTCATTCCAAGTTAGCTCATATGGTTGGCACTAGCATCAAGTTTAGGCCAAGTGAAAATGACGACTCTAGCCTCCAAATTGAGGTTAAGCTCATCAAAAATGTGTTCTTGCAATGATGAGAGATGGCTCATAGTAAACTGTACAAATGTGTTAACAATGGTGATGAAAATTCAAATACACCTTTTCCAATTCTGCAACTACCAACGTCGCCATCTGCTGGCCATTAAATGGAATGCAATTCCGCATTGGCCTCACTTTTCAGACCCACCAGATTGTTTATGTTTTTATGGTCGTAACACAATATTAGGACACGGAAAAATTTTCTTTTTTCAATCATTATTTTTAAAAGCATGGTACATATACTCAGAGGCAATGAAAACGAAACACCAGTTTGGATTCAAATAATTTTGTGACTCAAATTTATTTTCTTATTTTAACAATTCAAATATGTTGGGTGGGTTGACTTTGATGAATTAAATGTGTTAATGGGCCGATTGGGACAATAATAAACAGATGCATTAAACATAACGAGCACAAGTTGAAAATGAAAAATCACAACAAGACTGAACGGAACTCACATTTAAACATGAACTCAAAAGAAGAGTCAGTATCGGGTGTGACCCCCACGAACATCCACACAGGCAGTACAACGTCTCCTTATGGACCAGACAAAGCGTTTTAGGTTGTCTTGGGGAAGTTGTCGCCACTCTGCCTGTAGTGCATTCTGGAGTTGCTGCCTGGTTTGAGGTCTGGGTACTCTTGATGAAAGAGCTCGTCCCAGTTGGACGTACTACACCCAAAACGTACTGATGCTGGACTTTCCACACCCAAAACGGTGAGCCACTGGCCAGGCACTTACTCCCGCCTCTAGCATACCCAGGGCCCTGTTCCGTTGTTCAGTCGACAGATGTGGCATTATGACACTTAAAAATGTTTTTTGTGTGGCTTTTATCATGCCTTTATATAGGGAAGACAACCCCTCCTTCATTTCAACCACTGTACTTGCACAACTCCTAATCCCATATGCTGTACTCAATATGGATTGATGAGAGTCACTGTTGGGTTACATGATGATCATTCATGTGTAACGACGTACACACTGTGACCCCAATGGTCACTTAAGAACTCAAATTGGACTACTCAGGTCCTGAGCAAAAATAAACCAAAATTTAGAGTGTTGCGTTTTCATTGCCTTTGAGTATATGATTGTCTGACGCCTTGTGAAATTTTGATGCAGGAAGTGAGTACCTTATTTTGCCGAGATCATCTTTACGCATTTGCATTTACTATGCAAATTAACTCACGGGGATGGACGTAACACGTGAGGACGCGACTGGTTACGCCCACGATGGTCAGTTCAAATTGCATTTCTGATCAGATGAGTCCCGGTAATTCAGTGCAGACAATTGAAATTGTTATTATGGGTATTTCTCTGCAATATTTCACTTCACTTTCTTTCGCAGTATCAACAGACATGTCATGAGCATTTCATGAAGTTGACTGCCAAATACTGTAACAAAATATGTCCGTCACAATGACATCAGGAAACCACTTTTTCTGCTGTGCTGTTGGACCGATGACTCTGATTTTTTCTTATGTATATCTTCAGTCTGGGAGTGAATAAATATGAACAAGGCAAATAATTTAATTCTCTTAGAAAAAATTTTATTGACCATTCTTATACAACACAGTGAATTGTACAGTTCAGTATGGAGTGACCCAGATATGACTTTTCATAAACTTTCAAGTCGACATATATCCGTCAGCATAATTGATGGACATTTGATTTTCAGATGCATGTTGTGCATTGTTTATGTCAACATGTTTGCCAAAAATTAGATATTTATCTTCAAGGTCAAGGTCACAATGAGGTCACAGGTGAAAATAATTTTTCGTTAATAACATCCATTCTACTTGGAGCCTTCTAACTGGCAGCAAATTGTTCAGAATTCAATTCTACATCTAGCTAGCCTTGTTGTCTAGTTCATGCCTATTAATGGCACCCTGACCTTTGACCTTGAAGAGCGTGTCAGCGTGTCCTTGCTCTGTGAGCGATTTAATTTTCTAATTGTTTATACTTCATTTTTTGATCTCGGGCTGCATATATGTCACTGGTGCACAAAAACGTTTGACTGGCAGTTTACATATATCGACATAATACCGTAAAAGTCATTGCAAGGATTTTAAAGGTAATTGTTCATTGAAGTGGCCTCGAAAACAGTTGTGCATCGCGACAGGAGGCATGGACTATGTGAAAGGAAGAAAACTCTACGAACCAGCACATCTGCGTATTTAACAGGCTGGAATGAGGCTTTCCATCCAGTAAGGCCACTCAGCAGAAGAACGGTCTGCGCCAAGATTCCTCAACAGAGTTTGATACTAATGGAGCTTTAATTAGTGAGCCTACACATTTATGACCTGCATTGTGAAACACTCAGAACATCAAACACACCTGAGAGGCACGCCTTTATTATTTTTGCGCCTGATTTATTCTTTTTGTGTGTGTGTGTGTGTGCGCACGTGCGTGTGCGTGTGTGTGTGCGCTTTTCTTTAATCAAAAATGACATTTTAAGGCATAAGTTGCTAAGCTATCCACGAAGTACAAACCACAGCTACTCCTCGCCAAAAACAAAACCATGGTACATACTGCACAGAGGAGGGTTTTTTTATCACTATTTGGTCAGACCGATGCAGGAATAAGAAATGTTTCGGGACTTGTACACATAAGATTGCTATTTCAGCTCGATAAGCCCTGCTGGCTAGCGCTGGAAATGCGCTAATTATGTACAATTGTTGTCCCTGGATGTAGGAACGTATATATATGTGTGTGTGTGTGTGTGTGTGTGTGTGTGTGTGTGTGCGCGTGTCTGTGTGCGCGCGCCAGACATTGGAGTTGCCGGCAATAGTAGAAAGTCCAAGGATGAGAAAGCAAAAACCATGAGAAGGTGTTTCTCCCGGCCACAAACTCATTTAACAGCATTACCTCCTGGCAGATTAGCAGATTTTGGAGATAGGAACAGAACTGCTGTGAGGACTTTCATTATCAGAACCAGAATTTTCCACAGCTGGTCTCCAGCGACTGATTTCAAGCCCGATTCAGAGTCTCAGAGAGACGGATTACACAGCGCTGTACAGCCTTGTGCTTCATAAAGCAGAGTTAGCCTAGTAACGCAGCACCAAGTAAAATCCTGATCTCTCCCAAAGACAGAGCATGGACTAGAGTAAAAGAGCAGTTTCTTGTTTTACTCAGTACAGTTACCTGGCTGACTCAGTCATCCTGACTATATGAAACCAGTCCCAGGCTTCACTCACTATCCCACTGAGGTTCATTAAAATAAAATATTGTTGTCCTTGGCAAGCCACCACATACATGTTTTTTCATTTACTTCTTTGGTTGTAACTTTAAATGGCAGGAAACAGCCACTGCAAAACATCACCTTCCTCATTGCTGCTGCAGGCACTTTCCAGTGGCTTATTCAAATCTTTCTACAAGTCTGAAATATCATTTTGTAATGACCCTCTCTTTAAAGAGCCCTGCCCTCTGCACCACCGTGCCACTCAGTTAATAGTAAAAATATTAGTCCTAATAATAATCATCATCTTCTACTTGTATTTCATCAGAGGTCATTAGGCTCACCATAAAGACTGAGTGCCCATAGCTGGCTGTTTTCCTATAATATAGTACATTACCTCACACGCACAGTATAATCCAATACTATACAGAGAACGAGAGAGAGAGAGACTGCACAAACCTGTGGACCAGCCATTTCTTTCCTAAACTAATATTGTGTTAGTGAGTGACCACATCCACTCCACCATTTGAGAAATGCCTTAATGACACTGAAAGAGCTTTAAGTTTTTAAGATCAGGTTGCTATGTTTTTCCCTCCATTTAAAACATGTGCAATCTCAAAGCCACAGCTGTTGTAGGCGCATTCAGAACTTGAGCCAATCACTCTATTGAAGTGTTGCAATTAAGTGTGATAAGATGGAGCAGGGGTTCATTGCCCCCCCCCTCCACTTAATGTGATCTCGCAGCTGTGCTGCAGTGGCACTGAACTTTCAGATATCAGGATCAGTCCACAGTCTCAATTTTCGCCACACTTCACTGATCCCTCCTTATCTCCAGTCATTGGCTCCCCTAGTGCCAGCGTGACTCATAAGGTGTACATGATTTATGTGATTCCTAAGGTGTGTATGGTTTATGGGAATCTTAAGACATGCATGGTTTGTGTGATTCTTTAGGTATGTATGGTTTGTCTGATTCCTGAAGCCTGCCCCAGTGACGGTGTATATTGCATCAGGCAATGTTTGCCTGAGGCAAGTGACAGCAGCGGCGTGTATACTGCATCAGGCAATGTTGCACCGTGTGGGGGATGCTGAAAAGTTTTGCTGTGTAACTTCCTGCAAACATGATGTGCAGACGAGTCACATGATACAGAAAATGGCGCACATGAAATTTTAACAGACATCCTGGCCGAGGATGAATTAGTTGAATTGTGGCCATTTTTCTGTATCGTGATTTGTCTGCACATCATATAACGGGTCTGCACATTGTGTTTGGTCGAGCACAGAAAATTGCAGCAGGTAGCTCTGACGGTGAGTAACAGACATCATCCTGGACGAGGAAAATATCTAGCAAACTAGATACGCTGCTGTACTGTTTCGTGAGGAAGTTACACAGCAAAAACCATCCCCACAAGGTGCAACATTACCTGATGCAATATACACGCGTGTCACTTGCCTCGGGCAAAGTTGCACCGTCTGGGGCAGGCTTAAGGCGTGCATGGTTTTTGTGATTCGTGAGATGTGTATGGTGTATGGGAGTTTTAAGGTGTGTGTGGTCTGTGTGATTTTTGAGTTGTGTACAGTCTGTCAGGTATGAGTTGAGTATTGTCTGTGAAGTATGATTCTGAAAGCATAGCAGGTTTCTGAGATGTGTATGGTTTACAATGTTCAATTAAAGGCTCATGATGTGTCTGTGGTTTGTTTTCAATGATCAGCTGGAGGCTTTTTTTTTTCTTTGCAGTTTTGCAATGAAGAGATAATGACACACAATGTTTCTCAATACAAATTTTTTTTTAAGTATCACTCCAGTTAAAGGGGAGTTAATCTATATCTAAAAATTGGTCTTTTAAGTCAGTATATCAAAGTAGTAATATGTGGCAGGGGGGTTGTTTTAGGATACAGGCACAACTCATGAGTCGACTGTACAGACCAAGCTAACTTCAACCTACTTCCTTTTAAATCAGCATGTAAAGCTAAGACAAAAATGCAAAATAAAAGGACACATTTTGGTTTTATTTTTTGATTATCTGTCTTGTGAAAATGGTTGAACAAGTACATTATATGATCATTGGAGGGCTGTGATTTCTCTCACTAGTGGCCTGTTCCACAAATCAGAATGAAGGAGTTACCTAGATAAATGCACATATTGAAACCTGAAACAACTCTTTTTACACCAGTCTGTGTTCACGATTTGGGTCAGGTTTTGACTCAGAGCTGTAAACAGCCTAAATGTAGGCTCTGTCTACACGAACACAGGTAATTTTTGAAAACCTTGCATTTTTTTATGCATTTTGGCCTCTTGTCCACACACAAACTGCATTTTTGTTTATGAAAACCAATCTTTTGGAAAGCATCTTCCAGGGTGAAGATTTCTAAAAAAAAAAAAAAAAAAACTCAGTTTTCACTGTTTACATGTGGACAGCGGGGAAAATGGTGTTTTGGCTGCTGACAGAGTGTCTGCGCCTTATAGCGAGTTTTTGGGGCCTGTGATTGGCCCGAGTGGTCTTACAATAAATTATATCATATCTGCTTGTTGGCTAGGCATGTCAGTGAGTGAGTTTATAAGGGCGCTTTCATACCAGAGCTGTTTGGTCCACTTTAAATGGACCAGAGTTTGTTTCCTCGGATAGTCCGCTTCGTTTGGGCAGGTGTGAAAGCTCACCCGAACTCTGGTGCGGACCAAACAAGCGAACTCTGGTCCACCTGAGAACATGGGTCTCAGTTCACTTGCAAGGGAACCCTGGTGCGGTTCATTTACAGTGGGAAATGCAAACGGACTATCCAGCGAACCAAAGAGAGGAAGTGAACCAAAGAGAGGTCCTGGCCAATCGATGAGCCGGGTTTTCTTCTTCCTTGTGCTTTTATTCTTCCTGGTCAGTGCTCGTTTCAGGCAATACCACCCCAAACAAGCAGCTGTGGTAACTGCATAACGTTGTCCAGGCGGTTTGGTCCACTTTCGAAAGTGTGAAAGTGAACCAAACCAAATGAAAGTGTGAAATTTTTTTCGGCATTCCCCACCCAATCGAACCGAGTTCCCCGGACTATCCTGGTGTGAAAGCGCCCTAAGAGATCATAATGTTGAGGAGCGTCCTGATTGTACAATTTCTACTGTAATTTCTGATCCTATTACTCAGCTAGAAATTCTTAAGGCAATAAATTCGCTAAGGGATGGTAAATCTCCAGGTACAGACAGTATTCCCCCGAAGTTCATCAAACATTCAGGTGTTTGAGATTTTATTTAAATGCAGTTCTTGATAATGGAGTTTTTCCTGAAAGTTGGAATACAGGTATGATTATATCTTTATTTAAGAAGGGGGACAGACAATACCTGAATAATTGTCGAGGGATATCCCTTTTGAATATTTTAGATAAGGTTTTTGCACCAGTCCTCGAATTCAGGATACGGACATGGATGGAAGTTAATCTACTCATTCACAGGCAGGCTTCAAAAGTAATTACTCAACCATTGATTATATTTTTACCCTACAATCTCTTTGTCAGAAGTACCTAAGGAAATTTAGACAATGCCTATATGTCGCCTTATTGACTTCCGCAAGGCGTTCACGTTCGATTTGGTTGATAGAAAGAAATTATTGTATGTTTTACACATAGACTGTATAAAAAGATGGACGCAGCACTCTGGTCTGAAAAAAAGAAGCCCATGCGGAAGTACCGTAAAATGGCATTCTATTTAATGGCTAGCAGATGGCGACGTCGGTGGTTGCAGAAAGAAGTTCAATGCTATAGAAGTCTATGAGAAAATGACCCTACTTTCCCACCTAATTTTTCATTTAAATAATGATTTTTCACATTATTTTATGGTAGCTATAGCAAGTTTCAAGTCTCCTTTGATATATTATTATGTTCATTTTTGTAAATTATGGTCCCAAGTAGACTAGAATAAAGGATAAAGCCAGAATATGCTTTAGAGGCGTGGCTATCCTCTGGTCCTCGTCCGATACAGTCAGATCTACCTCTCACGTCCCTCCCCGGATCTTGATTCTCGCTCTCGTCCAATAGAAATCACATCCGGTTTCAAAATGACAACATGGCGCAATTCAAATTGCCAAAATCGAGGCTTCCTTTATGGTATGCTGAAACCAATGGGTGACGTCACGGTTACGTCGTCCATCTTTTTGTACAGTCTATGGTTTTACAGAGCAAAGGTATCTGTGGAAAAATGTTTGATGTTCTTGGAGATATGTATTGAAGGTAAAGGCTTGTGTCAAAACTAGAGAAGGGTATATCAGCATTATTTGATACATCTTCTGGAGTAAGACAAGGTTGTATGCTCAGTCTGATGTTGTTTATCTTCTTTATAAATGAGCTAATTATATAATTTAAACAGTGTGAATTAAGAGGTATATTTGTTGCCCCAGATCTAGAAGACATTCTGTTACTCGTGTTTTCAGATGACTTGGCACATACAGATGATTCAGTCGTTGGTTTGCAAAGAAAATGAAATTTCTTAGTAACATTGAATATAGTGGTATTTACAAACGGTGGGTCTCTACGCAGGTCTGAAAAGTGGTATTATGCTTGAATGGAAATGCAATCTGGAACTTATAAATACCTAGGCATAGTCTTTTCATTAAGATTGGTCTGGTCCAAGGCTTGTGAAACCTTGTCTTTTCAAGCTTGCAAAGCTAGCATTCCTGCTCATCGATTATCAAAAGTTTATCACTCATTAGTTGAGCCCCTGTAGGGGTTTGCGAGACTATTGTAATCACCTTGTGAGTCTGTCTGTCTGTTTGTCTGTCTGTGTGTGTATTTGTGTTTCCGGGCAGATATCTCCAGAACCACATGACCGATTTCAATCATCTTTCACATGTAAACACCTTGGACTGACCTCACGGCATGACATAAATTTCGGGCTGTTGGGCGAGACTATGAATTCTCTGAATGCTTGTGGTCATTTGATGTTGTACAGAATATGTTTGAGTCTAAAATTATGCCCATTCTCCTATATGGTTCAGAAATATGGGAGTATACATACAGAGAATTAGTTGAGAAGGAACAGTCTGATTTCTTTAAGAGATGCCTCGGTGCTGCAAACCGTACTCGAAGTAGTGTTATTTTAGGAGACACTGGTAGGTACGACCTGTGTGTCTATTATTACTCTCGCTGCATTAGTTTTTGGTGTAGTCTTCTCTCAATGGAAACCACAGGGATCCCAAGGCTTGTTATGAAATGCTGAGAACATTTGATGCTGATGGGAAAACAAATTGGGTATCGTATATCTGTAAATTACTGCTTGAAACAGGATTGTCTTATGCTTGGATTGCACAAGATTGTGGTAATGTTAATACGTTTATGAAATCACTTTCACAAAGATGTAATGATATCAATTTTCAAACTTGGCATGATAGGATTTCACATTCACATTTTTTGCATTTTTACTCTTCCTTTAAATCGTTATTAGGAGTCGAAAAATATGTATATACAAGTATTTTGTGTCTCCCATTTTATTTCGCTTAGATATGAGCACATC
The DNA here is from genome assembly GCA_029692085.1 of Gymnothorax javanicus. Lineage (NCBI taxonomy): Eukaryota > Metazoa > Chordata > Actinopteri > Anguilliformes > Muraenidae > Gymnothorax > Gymnothorax javanicus. The sequence continues at coordinate 39,446,412 of CM056209.1, forward strand.
CTGTCAAAGTTTGCTCGCCTAAAATTGAAAATTTTGGTTTTCGAAGATAACTTTTTAACTTGCCATGAAACATCAGAACTAACAGTAGAATGATCACTAGTCCCAAATGGCTCCAATACCTCTACATTGCTAATTGAAGACCTGTGTGCAAGAAGTACCTAAGTCACAAAATGATACTTTTGAGATTTTGAGGGTCAAAGTTTTCAAAACATGATGCTGATCATGACAATGAACAATGGAAACCCACGAGTACACAAGACTTGAGTACTTCTTTGCAGAAATCTTTGGCATCAGATGATGCTCTGGCCATCGTGGCTTTTAATACTGGTGTCAGCTCATTTTTTGCAAAATGTGACTTAAGTACTTCTTGCACACAGGTCTTCAATTCTATCAGGGTCATTACAGAGCACTAAATATAAAATTGCCTTCTCTCGAGGGTTTATTAGCATACTGCACCAAAAAATTATCATTTATAACATCTAGAAATTCTTCCTCGCCTTTACCCTGTCCTTTCACCATTTCCCAATCAATACTACAGTAAAATAATTGAAGTCTTCCCTAATAATAGCCCCTCCTCCTCTATAAGCTTGCCTAATTCTCTTAAAGTGCATTTGATTTACAATAAACGAAGCTGTCGGTCAATAGCACTCTCCTATGTTTAAACCAGTCTCGTGTTTGCCAATGAGCCTGACCCAGATATCTTCACAGGGCAAGAAATGTTCGATTTCAGGAAATTCCTGCACATTAATGTTTCCGTTCACATATGTAGAGTGCTACACCTCCTCCTCTCCTATTACACCTATCCTTCCTTAAGAGCTTATAACCTTCTATATTATATTCATCTCCATCCTTTTCACTAAGCCATGTCTCAGTAATCCCAACTGTCATAGCCCTCACTAATCATAACAGCTTCGTGTTCTGGGAATTTATTTTTTATGCATCTAACATTTCAATAAAAATATTTCAGGCTATTACGACTGCTCTTACCCTCCGGTTCCCCTGCTGCCTGCTGCTCCAAGGCCCTCACTAGGCTTTGTTGCTTTAAAAAGATATCATCAATAGTGTGTGTAGCGCTGTCAGCTTCCATTAGGGCAGTCTGCATTTCCCTATTCCCCATTTATAACAATCTCTAACCTCCCTGCTCCCAAAGTCCAGAGTTTAAATAACCCTGTGCTACCCTCAATGTACGCTGACCCAATGGCTGTCTCCTCCTTTCTTCCTTCATTCCTGCTCTCTCATCTTGCTCTTCACTCCACCTATCCAGGAGATAAGGAAAATACACAAGAAAAAGAAGACAGGGCTGTTGAAGTGAGGTAAACAATAGAAGTGGAATGCCCCTGCAGGTTTTAGCATCAGTTCAAAGCAACATCATTTAGTGCACAATATATGACTGTGCGCCTTTCATTCACTGCACCTTGGTGATTCTCAGATAATTGCTGGTTCAGGGGCCACTTTAGCAAAGTGCTCTAGTTGCCTTGGTGAGCACCATTTAGAGTAGGTTGTTCGAAGCATTTGCTTTGTGTAAACACTGCCTAGATAAAACAACGCATGCAAGGGTTTCTCGAACACGATACAGAGCTGTTTCATTCCCTTGAGCCATTTTATGAACAAAAACATTAAAGGGGCCCAATTGTGCTGTGTTCTTCTGCACGGTCATATATTTTATTCCAGCTCATCTGAGATGCTACCCCTCATCCCCCGCTCTTTCCTCCTAATATTTTGCCTTCACATAGTAGTTTTGATGTTATATCATCATCAAGCCAGAGATTTTCAGAATGAGTTCGCAGACATTTATATGGAAAAGGTCTGACCAGGAAGAGTTCAGATTTAGGATTGGGCTTCCACTTGTGCCGTAGATACTTGTAGAGCCGCATGTAAATACAGAACATTTTAAAAAGGAAAGTACTGTATGTACCTCATATGGAGCTTTAACCTTGGCAGCTATGCTCCCAGCCTGAACTGACCATCTTCACTGCTGCTAAATAATAGCCTGCTTCCTGAGTGACTACTGCATGCCTTTCTTGACAGTAGATTTTTTTCCTGAAGATTTTCATTCTGGGCAAGAATGGTCTATGCACTGTATATGAGCCATAGAGCCTACCTGCATAATTAGCCATGTGTTTATCGAGATAGAGTTGACATTATTGCTCAAGCAGTCGCTGGTTGTGATTATTTTTAATGGATGGCAGGGGTAACAGATAACAATCTTAAGCTAAGGGTACATTGCGAGTGGGAGTTGGCCATTGTGTAATATTTACTGACCATTCAGGAATTTGGGGAGGGCTTGATTCAATGCAGGATATATGTTTTGTGGTCGTATTGAAAAATCTGGATTTCTTTACACTGAGCAGAATCATACGGACCACCGGATTAGAAACTTTTTAATATCTGGGCCAATATTTTTTGTATTCAGAAACAGAATCAAAATCAGAGATGCTTTATTAATCTCCCCAGGGAAATTAGGCTTGTGACATTTCCCCCATTCAAGATACAAACAAAGAAATCAAGAGTATTTATGAAATATAAATAAAATATAAACATCTGTATTTAAAAAAAATTGAGACCTAAATTAGGAATATAGCACCTTTTAGGACCCTCTCAAATACATATTAGCAAAACCTGATGAACAGACTCATTGACACATTTTGAGACCCACCTCATACATTCCTGTGACTTATTTTTGGTTCTGACCCATAGTTTAAGCACACAAACCCATGATGTTAAGCACCTATACTCTATGGGTGTCACAGGCGCATCGAGATAGACTGAGGCATGTTCAAGATCATAAGCGTCCAGGTTAGCAAGCTCACGCGGGCTCCTGCTGTCTTGAACACACCTCTAATCTAGTCTAGTCCTGAAGGTGATGCCTTTCACAGCCCAGAAACATTAACGTCAACTAGATGTACTTCCGCCTGTGGCAATGGTGCCACCTACTGGCTCACCAGTGTACTTTTAACGTCACACTTTTGTGGTGCTGACTGGTAATTTATTTATTTATTTATTTATTTATTTATTTTTTGATGCATCATTTTGGTCGTTCTGTGGGTTTTCCTTGATTTTGTGTTCAGTTTGTTTCAAATTCCTATCTCAGCGTGGTTACTGGATACTTGAATTGCCTGTGTTCGTCAGTGTGGGTAACTAGGGTTTAACTGGTGACTGAGAGCAGTTTGATGCATTTCCTACTTGGCCAATCAGGGCTGCCGTTTCCCAAAAGCATAGTTGCTAAGATAGCAACTTACATAGTTTGTCCATGAACAGTCAATGGGTCCAACTATGCAAGTTAGCATCTGTGATTTTGGGAAACGCATCCCAGGGTGTGACACTGCTTTTTTGAGACATAAGAGTGAGGTGGGGAATAATCCAAGCAGATATTTCCAGCCAGAAACTCTGATCTGATTAGGCCCTTTCGATAATTCTTTGCTGTCTTTTGTATTTCTAATTGAGGGTGATTTTGAGTATTCTGGAGCATAGTTTTAGGGAACCTTAAAGAACCCTCTTTCAGCTTGGTTGCCTGCATGAGGTGAGATCTTAGTGCTACCCATGCAAGAGTATCTGCTCGCCTAATGATAATTTAGTGACTGCAGACTTCTTTGTTTAATTGTTTATCTACATTGAAACCCCAAAATAAGTACACTTTATGGACCAAAGTATTGGGCCACACTTCTTAATCATTTTATTCAAGTGTTTCATGTAAACCTGTAGCCACAGGTATATAAAATCAAACACCTTGCCATGCAGTCTGCACTTACAAACATTTGTGAAAGTATGGGTTGTTCTGAAGATCCCAGTCGATTAAAGCCTGGAACTGTCATAGGATGCCACCTTTGCAATTAGTCAGAAGAGTAGAAGCTGTTATAGCAGCAAATGGGGGTCAACTCTATATTAATGCCAATAGATTAGGAATGGGATGTCACGAAAGTTCCTGTTGGAGTAATGGTCAGATGTTTTAATACTTTTATCCATATCCATAATGTATTTCCTTTGTTTTAGATCATTTCTTGAAACTCTACAAAAGGGTAAAGGGAAAACAATATTTAAGTTTTTATTATTATTATTATTATTATTGAGCCATTTGTTCAATTTTAAGGTATTTGCAAGGTCTGTTTCTCCAAATAAATATAGGGGAGAGCGGGGGCAAACGGATCACTTTTTCGTGTTTCCCTCTCTGCACAGAGACGCATTTTTTTAAGGTAACCATTTTTTTTTTTGTGAAAAACAAACATATGTCCTCTACAAATCCCAACCAAGTCTGCTAAGATTGGATGAACGGGTATGACGTAATCGGACAGGAAAATGCAGCTGCGCTTTGATCCATTCGCCCGTCCATGGGCACGAACGGATCATGTGACGGGGTCGAACAGATCGGCTGCATAAATCGACCACAAAACAAGTAGCCTACTTAATATTATTTGCATATAACGCTCATTTAAGCTTCAGTTGAGTCCTCCGAGCAAATGAGGATGTTGAATTCAAATCATGCCAGTTTAGCTATCATGTTACTAGGCTACACTCTGCATTTTGCTCGCCTTCACCGGCACTTACCGCATGTCCCTCCTTCAATTAACAGCAAGCCAAGTTGAGGCAAGTCATCCAGCTGCTTTAGTTGAGGTAAGTTGTTTCAGATAATGTTTTTCTGTTCTTATCAGCCCTTTCCACAAGAAATTTTCTCTTGTCATTAAGGGGAAATGACAAAATATTCTTAAATAAATGGTTATGTAAACATGGGAATGGAATAGTCTGGTAACCCGTGTAAACCAATTTATGACTGCCATCTACTGGCTTTATGGGCTTAATGCGCAGCTCCACTACTTCCTGAACCAGCTCCTTTATTTCTTGTCCTTCATTATTGGACAAAATGATTAGTCCAGGTGTGCCTGACCCCACAGCAACAATGAAGTAGTGGACCTGTGCATAAAGCCTATTCAAAAATTCAATAATAAATTTGCACATCAACGTACAAGTGATGAGGATGTATTTATAGGGTTTTCGTGAAATTGTTAAAGCTAAATAACAATGTGAAGCGTAGGAGTAAACGAGGAGGCAGTAATTCTTCATGGGGAGTGGAGAATGTAGCAGTCGTGCTGGCTTGTAATTTCTTTTTTATTTTAATGCATCCTTTTTTGTTTTCACTCATTCTGAGGGTTTTCCTTGATTTTGTTTTCAGTTTATGTCAGTCTTACAGCCAATGACTTTGAAGCGATTTCACTCCATCCATCCATTTTCCTCAGCTTATGTGCCTTGATCGACAGCAATTTCACTGTCACAAACAAATTTCCAATACTGGAACAAAATCGTGAGTTTTGCTGAAGTTGAGGCGCTCCCCCTCATCTTGATCGTTTGCTGTCAGGTGGTCATAAAACTCAGTTTTTTTTTTTTACTCATTTTGACGTTCTGATAAGATCAAACGTGTTCAATATTATCGGAAGTTTTTCGTCTAAGCTCATGCAAATGGTGCAGTTCAATGACTTGAACATTGTAAACAACGAATAGATGCACTCTGAAAGATCCCCAGTTTATGCAAAATCTCAGTCCGAGAGTAAAAACTGCAATTTTGTGATGCATTGTCCTTACATGCGAGATGCTGTCAGTCTTTCGAAAGTCTTTTCAAAGCCTACTTGTGCATGGTAGGCATAATTTGTGACTCCTTTCTCAGCGTGGTTATTGGATTGTTATTCAGATCACCTGTGTTCATCAGTATGGGTGACCAACACTTTACTGGTGAATTACAGCGGCTGGTGTATCCCCTACTTGGCCAATCTGGGTGCGATGACGGCCCTTATTTGAGGCATAAGAGAGAGGTGGGTAAGTGCTCATCCCGGTCATTTTGATCCCTCCTCAACTTGGCAGATATTGTCGGCCAGAAACAGTGGTCTATGTAGGTCCCTCTGAGAGTTCTTTGCTGTCTTTAGCTTTTCTGATTCAGGGTCAGTTTGAGCTCTCCGGACCCTAGTTTGAGGGATTCTCAGCCAGGTTGCTTTGCACAGAAAGCAGATCTTAGTGCTATTTCTTCAAGTTTTTTGCTTGCCTCACAATACCCTGGTACCTGCTGACTTTTGGTTTACTAGTTTATCTTCATGACAACTTCATTCACATTTCCGCTGGTTTAAGTCATTTGGCAAAACATTTAAGGGAAGTAAAGAGAAAATAGTATAAGTTTATTATTATTAAGGAAGTACTTGCTCATTATTAAGGCACTTGCAATGTTTGTTTCTCAGAGTTGCATTTATTTTTTCAATGTTCTGTGGCTCCTGGTCCTCCGGTTCTATTTCTGGTCGGCTGAAATCTGGAGAAACAGTACCGCCACACAACTGCCAAAATGAGGATTTTACATGTTTGTCCTTTTTATAAGTAAGGACAGAGAATTATCATCATTAGCTATATTAGTATACACTGAGTTTTTATTTTATGGAACACTTATGTTACAAGATAAAAATATTTTTGTAAGGGACAATGAAATCATGTTCCAACATCTGAATCCACTAATCCATGTTGAAAAATGAGCTCTTATGTTGTTACTTGGGAATGCTGAAGTTTGGGAACTCCGTGTGTGCAGAGCAGAGATTTTCCATGAATGCAGATTTTAAAGGGAGAGGCCCAAGTGTCTGTAAATATTTGCACTTATTTATCAGTTTTTAGAGAAATGAGAAATATTGCTGCCAACAAATCACAGCCCCATTTCAGACAATTCTGCGCTGCAGTTTGGGGAAGGCTGTTTGCAGTAACAGCGTGACAGTGCTCCCATGTGCGGCGTGGTGATCATCCCATTTTGACACAGTGAACAGGAGGACAGCAATGTAAAAGATTTGTTTTATTTTATTCTTTACAACAAGAATATAATACATTATTTACATTCACAAGGTAACCAAATGAAACGGACTTCTCATTCATGGATATTATATATCCTGCAGTCTCTCAGTAACAGTGGACTGGCCATGGATGATCCAGTGGTCTTCTACAGTACATGCCAAGCTGTAAGAAGTCAGTATTTTATTAATCACTCATTAAATATTATCAAAATATTATTACATATTTTCAAATCTGCCACATATTGACTAATCCGGCGAAACCAGGAAGTTGCGTTTGCCACCATTGCTGCGGGCCAAACGTCATCGGAAACGAACGGATGTCTAAGGAGAGCGCCGGTGGAACTCTACATTTTAGCCCTCTCTATTTACAAGTTTTTCTTTTTCTGAACTCAAATGCCGGGAGGAAACTGTTCTGTGTTCGGCTGCTCAAATAGCAGTGGGAAAATTCAAATTTGGAATAAGAGTATATATGAAATCCACACACCTTTGACACATAGTGACTGCCCCTATTTAGCACCATATTCACTGCACAGATTCCCTGCAGAGGAGGACGACGTTTGCCAGCAGATAGTGGTCCTAAACTGCTGAGGTGAATGTTTGCGCTACCTGCTAGTGCTAATAATGTGGTAAAACACACTGCTGCATTATTAACGCAAACATTTGAATAGCTAATATGACCGTCAATATAAATAATCCGGAATCGGCTACCGGTAAAAATAGAGTATGTATTTGAATCTGGCTAGGATAAGAGTTATCTGCTACCCTATGTTAGCGTAGCCTACATATCTGTAATTTATTGCTGTAGGCTAATTATTAACACAAACATTTAGCTAATAACTGACCATTAATACTTAATACATTAATTTATAATATATACCTTTATCGGTAACGGTAGGCCACTGCTTGACATCGTCCACACAATCTGCCATTTCGGCAATTATTGATGCTATTGACATAATAATCACACTTCTGCCAGCGGCACAACCTGTCAAGCAGGCGATTTAATCAGAACTGTCACCACAGTAATGGCGCCGCGTCCACAAATCTCTCGCCGGATTAGTCAATAACGGGATTATAAACGTGAATCAAAATGGTTTGAACGTACTTGCCTGTAATAAGTTTTAAAATGTGGAATTCTTGTTCAGACAGTATCCTCAAGTTTCCTGACCTCCTACAAAAAAAGAAAAAAATACACACACACACAAAACCATCAATGATTAGCTTACAGTATCAAAATTTACACTGGGCAGCTTTGTCATAAACCCCAATATAAACCAACCATTGAAATAATTGAAACTCACAAGTAATGTGATTGATCGTGGACGGGTTATCACTTCATCCACAAAGCTGTCATTCGTGTAACCTTCACTCAAATAGGATTCTTCCTCTGTGTCATCTCCATTCATGCTGAAGGCTTCTTTAATCTTCTCTGGCACCAGACAGTTCAGTGTGACCACTATCACACCAATTAGTACACAGAGCAAACCTACCAAGGAGAAAAGCATTTTTCAGTCACTTTGATTTGTGCTAATATGCACAAGAAATTATTTGTTTATATTTATTACTTTTTAAAGCTCTTAATTTTCAGTTCTGTTTTATCATTATGTAGCAATGCATGCACTCGCCAAGCACTTAATAAGGAACACCTGTACACTTGCTAATTCATAGAATTATCTTCCAATCATGTGGCAGCAGTCCAGTGCATAAAATCATATAGATTCAGGTCCGGAGCTTTGGTTGAAGTTCACATCAAATGTCAGACTGGGTTAATGCTTGACCTCAATAGCTCGGACCGTGGCATTGTTGTATTTGCTATATGGGCTGGACTGAGTGCTCCTGTAACTACTGATCTTTTTTGGATTTTTCGCAGTCAACAGTCTCTAAAGTTAACATGGGGTGGAATGTCGGTTTGATAGACAAAAAAAAGAGAGAGAAATCAGTGAGTGGCAGTTCTGCAGACAGAAATGCCTTGTTGATGGCTGAAGTCAGAGGAGACAGGCCAGATTGGTTTATGCAGAAAAAAAGGTTACGGTAGGTAACACAGATAGCCACTCTATAAAATTGTGGAGAGCACAAAAACATCTTGGAATGCACAACACCTCGAATCGTGAAGTAGATGGGGTACAACAGCTAAAGACCATGTCTAATTCCACTCCTGTCAGCCAGGAACTCAAATCTGAGGCTGCAGGGCACAGAGACTCACTGAAACCAGACTGTTTAAGACTAGAAAAACATAGTCTGGGCTGATGAATCTCGATATCTGCAGCAACAAGTAGATCATAGGGTCAGAATATGGCACCAACAGCAGGAACCTACAGACTCAACCAGCCTTGTATCGGTATTTCAGGCTGGTCGTGGTGATGTAATGGTGAGGGCAATGTTTTAATAGAACCCCCTAATGCCCATCAGTCATCATTTAAATGCCACATGCTGAATACTGTTGCTGAGTATCTGCATCCCTATATGGCCACAATTTGCCCGTCTTCTGATAGCTACTCCCTGCATGATATTGCCCCATATCACTAAGTGGACATTGTCTCAGACTGGTTTCTTGGACATCACAATGGTCCCAGTGTACTTCAGTGGGCTGTCTAGTCACCAGATATGAATTGAATAAAACACATTTGGTATTGAGGGAAAACAGGAGATTCACAGCATTAATGTGCAGCGGACAAATCTGCAGAAATTGTGATGTAATTTTGCCAACATGAATGACAATCTCAAAGAGATTCATCTGACATCCTGTGTAATATGAGCCACAATGAATAGAGGTTGTTTTCAGAGTAAACAAGCCCTCCCCAGTAACAGAATGGTGCTCCAAATAAGTGCTTGGTGAGTGTACATTACTATTCTAATGTAGATTATATAGACTGATATTTGCTTAAGTGCTGATTACGATGACTGATAAATGAGGTTTGTTATTTAAGCAAACATTGCAAACCATTCCTCAAAAATAGCTTTCTAAAATCTCCCCAAATAGTTTATATTTTTGGCTTTTTTGACTTCCGGAACAAATTCAATAATGAAAGGGGGTTTGAAGATCTTGAGACCCCAGTTGTGAATTTTGGCCTAAATATACTCAAGGCCCGATTTTCTGGGACCTTTTGCATGTGTGAAACCTTTTGGCGCATTGAAAACCAGTGCAATGGCCGATAATTGGTGCAAAACAAATACCCCGACCAATCACTGGCCTTGTTATTGGTTTTGCACGTGCTAAAAGGATCTGCACATGGAAAAAGTCTTCGTAAATCTGGCCAAAGTTGTTCAAATGAAAAACAATGTTTCATTTAGGACAAAAGGAAGGATTTTTTTTTTTACCCGTGGCGAGGGAAAGCCAGAATGAGGGGCCGAACTCGGTCTGGAAGGACACGTTCCCCACAGTGAAGGTGCAAGCTGGGACGTTCTGCGTTGTGGCAAAGGAGGCCAGCGAGAAGAAAAGGAAGGCTCCCGTGACGACCATCATGTACCCGGCATAAATGGTGACTGGCAGACTGAAGAGGATATTGGAGAGCACCCAGCAGCAGAACGCTGTCCTGTATAACACGGAGACCAGAGCCGAGGGATTGTATTAGTACTTTTGCAGTAGGCCACAACAGGAATAGCCCACCTTATTAAACCAGCAATCATCTAAGAATCATCAAAGAATCATTCAGGAGCTGTGAATGAAAAGCAGACAATAGTCCATGCAGTCCTGCAGTTGTTTCAGACTGACTTTTGCTGGAGCAATGACATTCAATTCTATTATTTAGCTACATTTTATTTGAATAGCAGCGCAGTGCTTTGAGCGGGGAGAAAAGCACTCCATAAATAAAATATATTATGCATATTATTATTACCACCACTATTACCAATTACTTACACAGAAGCAAAGAGCAAGATGACTCAAATTCATTTCTGATTGATGAAACTGCCAATGTCCAGCAATCCCGAAATCATGGAGCAATATTATTCTCTTTAACTTGCGACATAACAGCACTAAAATAGTGCAGTTAGAAAAAAGAAGCTAACAGTTGGGCAGTTATTGGGCAGTTATGATTATACCCTTAGTGAAAATGTATTTAAATGACTTAAGAGTCATAGAGTCGTTCCAAAGAGCCGTAAAAAATGAAATGGCAGCGGAATTAACTGCCTGAATTGCTCATATACCAGGCAATGAATTCCCAGGTTTTTAAGCACAGATGTAACAGTCAGTAGCGCAATCGTACCACAAGGTGGCGGACGTGTATCTCCCGGAGTAACGGTACTGGTGGTACAGGTTGCAGGGGCTGTCGAGGGTGAACTTTTCTGCAATGTACAGGATGGGGTTGGGCAGTCCCCTCTCCAGAGCATCGGTGTAGTCCTTGTCCAAGATGTCTATCCAGTTGAACTCTTCATTGTAGTTTATGGTCTCATTCAGTTGCTCTACTGGGTCACCTGTTGGGCATGAGCATATGTGTGTGAACTTCAGACAGTGACATTTTTAGCGAGCTGCCATATTACCAGTCAGTCTATTCTGGGCCAAGGGGCGAAAGCTAACAGGAGTGGGCTTTGTTGTACTTATATGAGAGACAACCACAGAAAGCTAAGATTCTGCCGGAATAGGTGCTGGTGGGCCAGTGCGTGGTGGCTTTCCCAAAGGTCAATTAATCTCCTGTGCCAGAGATTGTCAAATCACAGTCCTCAGGGTCTGAGAACTGCTGGTTTTCCACTCTCCCTTTACCTGGGAGTCAGGTGTAAAGACAGTCAAGCAATTCAGAAGCACTGATTGCTCACTTAAATAGTTCATTTCCTGGAAGACAAGAAAACCAGGGCTGGATTTGAATTTGAGGTCCAGATTTGATTATCCCTGCCCTGGGGCACAGTGCAGTGATGGGACATAGTGCTGTAGGAGGAGCAGTCTGCATAGTAAAAAAAAAAATTTGATCCTATCATCTAATTCCTAACCTCTTTTCTTTCACCTCAATGTAAAATGTCGTGAGGTAAAGGAAAGGTGTTAGGGGGAATTCACAAGGGCTTAGGAACACAGCTACGCTGCTAAGAGAATCCAACTGCTCTAATGCTTGGCAATGTGATCATGTGTCTCCTTCCTGTCATATTCGTTTGTTTTCGAGACCGGCCAGATGGATGGTTAGCCTGCAAGCAGGCGCTAGTAGTCGCTGAAGGCAATTTTTGCCGAGCTTGCGAGGCTAGCGCCTGCAATGATATTTGTATTGTTTGAGTTCTGCCCACCTTTCTGCTTGAGCGCAAGGCTTTTTCCAAAGCCAGTATGCAGCACGGCCAGAACATCTCTGCCATTCATTAAATCAAGTTCAAAATGAGCTAATATTTTTCATGAAATGGTAAAATGTCTCACATTCAACGTCTGATATGTTGTCTATGTTCTACTGCGAATAAAATGTGGGTTTACGAGATTTACAAATCATCGCATTCTGTTTTTATTTACAATTTACACAGCATGCCAACTTTTTTTGGAATTGGGGTTGTATTTCCATACCCTCAAACCTTAAAATGAACCCTAATCATGATCATAATTTTCACGTCATCATCTCATCGTGACCAAAAGCATAATTCTAATACCAACCTTTAAAGCAAAACCAGGTCCAAACTATAAACCCAACTGAAAACATAGACCTAAACCAAGCCCTTCCCTGCTGGATAAACCAGCATGGACCAGCACCAAAACACAACATATGCTGGTACGATGCCCATATTCACCAATGACCAGCATACCAGCATATGTTGTGTTTTGGCGCTGGTCCATGCTGGTTTTTCCAGCAGGCTTGGCCTGGAAATTCGCCTTTTCTCCATAGAGACCCAAAATATGTATTCACTGTGCTGTTTTTTTCCAGACTTCATTATACTCGTGAGGTCTTTGTCCCCACGAGATATTTTTGTCCCCATGAGTATGCAAACACATAAACACACACACACACAGAAGGATAAAGAATTCTGGTATTCCATCAGTTGTGAGGACATTTGTTACTCACAAAAGGTAGAACCCCCCCACCACTCGCGCACACATACACACACACACACACTCATTACCTTTTAGAGTGACATTGATTCCCGATAGACCCACGTGCAGTCCCACCTCCGCGCTCACAAAGGCACTGCTGAAGGACTTGTAAGTGGTGTTTGCTTTCACATTCGCACCAGCCCAGTCGCTCGTGAAGTTGACAGCTAAAAGGAACAGGAGACCCATGATTCACAGCATGAGGACATGAGGGCGAAATTCTGGGAACAGACCATTTACTGTGTATAAGGATGGACGAACTAACAGCTCTCCGAAATTGAGGTCAAAACATATTCATTGCCATCTAGTGGCTGGCTGCAGTACAAGTTATAAGCCCACCCCCTCCATGTAAGTGAATAGGACATTGGCCTTATTAAAATATTTCATTACGAGACAAACTCTGGCTCCAAATGTGCAGGATGACAGTGTCCGTATGAAGGATAATTTGGCTGCATTTTTGTTCAGTGTTAGGAAGTAGGGATGCGTCGTCCATCTATATATATAGTCAACGGAACAGACGGACAGATTGGCCTGAGCTGTGGCGAACGCAATACAACAGCTACTGCCCCCTAGTTGATAACGACAGCAATGTGATTAAAGGGCATCTAAAGTCGTTTCCCATTGTTTTTGTTTATCGGCCAATCAGCGAGCCGCACCTGCACAAACGAACCGAAATAGAGGGATTATCTACGCATGTACACAAAACATTGGTTAATATGAATGAAATTGGTCATGTGACAATGCAAGATGTCAACAAAAGCAAGTGATTTGTTTGTAAACATTGGACGTTCAACGTCCCGTCTGAGAATCGACTTTAGATGCCCTTTAATGGCAATTTCCATAATATCCATTTTCAGCGTCCATTCTTTGGATTGAATTTGAGCATTAAGACCAGCTTCTCGGGCTAATAACTTTTGCATTCATTTAAATAACCTGCTTTTCTTAATAAAAACAGTTTCGGGAAAAACAATGAACCAATGAGTATGAAGTCGTGGACTGAATCAGTACGAAACGCAATGTATGCTAACATCACACAAACACGCGCCAGTTCACTGAGTGACCACATAATTGCATTTTAGAGTAGGCCTACACATTAAACGATTCACAGGATGTCCAGTGTAAAACGTATTTAAATTTAGTTTGCATTGCAATGTAGATTGTAAATTATGAACAGGGCACATGAACACTCAAATTCCTTCTACATAAAGGCGACGAATCATGTAAACAAAATGCATGCATGGGTTTCATTTACTTACCAACTATCACCGCACCGATGAATAAACTGAGGGTCACTCTGAGCATCCAGAAAAGTCTCTGAAGAGAAAAAAAATTATTTGTCAAAAGGTGTGCTATTACAGTTAAAAATCTCCCGATGAAAATAATGGTCAAATTATCCTCGAATGCATGAACGCCTATCCACTTTGAGTCACACCAAAATCCCTTTAAAGTCGCTAAATTAATACAGAGCCAAAACAAAGTTTGTAAAGTGAATTTAACAAACCGACTATGAAGATAAATGTAGCCTAATATTTTGAAAAAAAATTGTCTTCAGACATAATAAATTTTATACGTAATAAATGCAATGTCAACATAATAACGATTAATTAACGTGCGCAACCATGCCGTTGCAAGTGATGGTCTAATAATTTGACAGACTAATGCATCTGATGGCTGGAAAATATAATCGGCATGCAAGTAATTTCTTCCGGAACGTTCCCACGTAGGCAACAATGATCATTTTCTGCCGAACATTTTGCCAATTTTTTCTGGCTAACATTGCATACGTCGAATTCCAGGTGCACCTGGAAATCTTGCGGCCACGGATGAGACAGGCATATGTTATGCGATCATGATCATGATCGCATAACATATGCCTGTCTCATCCGTGGCCGCAAGATTTTTTGGCGTTTTAGGCGAAATGGCTCCGCCGCAGTACAACACAAGGACACGAAGTTCTCTAAGTAGGTTCCTTAAAAATACAGATGCGCTATTGACGAAGTCACCGTGCGCGCCCTCAAAGCAAATATCATTTTCGCTGGCGAACAATCAATCAAAATTGCCGCAAAAAGATACTTACAGCTTTGCCGCGTATCCCGGGGAGAACAACGATGAAAGTGGCGCCTAAAACTAAGAACACCAGGATGACTGTGAGCAAGTCGACATCAAAGATGAAGGGGGTCCTTTGCTTGGGGTAGAATGGATAAACGCCGTCGTAGAACGTCATCTTTCCCTCGATTGCAGTCTGAACCTAAAAGCACACGGTTGGCACAATGAGAACAGTGTTAGCTCATGACATTCCTCAATAAAAGCATTCTCTTAAGGGGTGATTCAGTCAGAGAGCGGATTCTCTGGTCAACCAGAGTCAACTAGTCTACCAAGTTGGCTACCGGTACCTGATAAAGAGAATTCCAGCATCCAGGATGGCCAATTGCAAACATGATTTGATAATCAATGATTAAACCAGACAAAACGAGCCAACTACTTCGTTGGATAATTATTAACATTAATTTCCACCGGTTTGATGCAAGTAAGTAAGTAAATAAATTAATTAAATAATAATAAATTAATTAGTTTATCCACGCGATACTAAACTGAAAATAATTTACCGGTAGGCCTACTGTAAATAGTTGCAACTTCTGCCATTGTGCCTAGAATCATCATAACTAGACATAGCCAACAGCTGTACTCACCCGTAAAATGGGCTATGAAAACTGATTTCAGAAAATTTATTCACCTAAATAGATAAATAAACCAATAAATAAATAAATATAGAAATAAAGCAGTAAATAAATAAATTATTGCCATTCTTAGTGGAAAATAGTAGACACTGTAAATAGTGGCTACTTTGGACCGAGAAACATCATATAAGAGTGCAGCATGAACTCACCCGTAAAAAAAAAGTTATGGAAATCGGTCTCAATAAGCTGGTTCAGTCTCAGGATGTGTCTGACCATCAGGGCGGATGGAGACTTATATAGACAGCTCACCGGACTTACGGTTAAATGATTGATGTGTACCGGAATGATCGTAGAAAAGGGTGTGTAGACAAACAAAGGCCATCCCATATCAGGAAACGCGCATCTCAGTACATATCCAGCAATCGGGAATTCTGCACGTTTCTGCGCTCGTTGGGCTCGTGCAGGGTTTTATCCAGTTGCATTCCGGTTAGTTCGCTGCCTTCGAGACAGTATCCGCTTTAGCCTAATACAACATTGCACACCCGCATCTTAGCGTGCCGTAGATCATCCGACAGAACACTGGTAAGTAGCCTAAATGAAGTAATGTGAATAGCCTGAGTAAGGAATTGTTATCCATTTACCTTGCGCTCCGCAAGTGTCGGTTGACTGTCAAAGCGTTCTCTTTTAAAGTCAGTTTAGATAAAACTAGATCTTATTCCTGCATTGTTCAGATTCTTTGAAGCGTTGTGATTCAGGTAACATTTCTTGGTCGGAATCCCCTCCTTAATGAAATGAACTGATTGATGATAATAAATGGGACTTCTCATTGGCAGATGTCTGATCACAGCTGGGCAAAAGGTGATACAAAATTATTGTGCGATAACGCATGTGAATTAATGAACACATTTTTTTGTGTGTTTATTTGAACGACAAGGTCCTAGGCTGTCTGTTCAACCTGTGAGCTGAAGTGGCCGATAAGTGCTCGCTTTGAGAAGGGAGAAGGGGCTTTGCTTCCTTGGGCCGTTCCCCAAGAATGGATTTGCGTAAGAAGAATTGGCGCGCCGCGGCAGCCCTGATCTTGACAGCCGTTATCAGCTCCGCATGTGAGTGTGAAGTTGTGAATGTGAAGTTGTATGCAATAGGACAACAAATTGGCCAGATGATTAAAACCACTGTATAAAGTACGTGCATTTTATGTTATGTACAATATGTGTCGAACATGAACTGCTCCTTATTTAAAATTTTATTCATAAATTCTCATGTATCATTTTAAATGGGCGCTGTCCGAGTGCAATAACTTTGTTTTTAGTCAGCGGCAGCTAATCCCATACCACCATTTTCAAACCATTCAAACCATCGACTTTTTTTCTGCAGTTTGTTCTTCCTCTGAAGATATAAGAGCAGGTCCAACTAATTATCATTATTTCAACTAGGAAAGCCAATTAAGGACAGAATCCTCTTTTCTAAGGGCGGCAAATGTCAGCGTATTGATATTTAAGGACGACTGACTAAACAACTGGTCGGGAGGAGAGCAGAAACTATAAGATGTTGTGAAGATAAGCTACGCAGGGAACATTTAAAACCGATTTTGAAGCTGGCATGTTTCTGGATTTTCACTCAGTCGGCTCTCTTTCCCCGACTGGAAAGGTCAAAGAAAATTACATCTGACCCTTTGTGCGTTGACTCATGTTTTACGCACAGACATCCCATGCAATAAGTAAGAACAGTCGGTGACCGACGGAATCGGGTGTTCTGATGGAGTCGAAGTGACGTTCGTCAACGAACAGCAGTGGCGTATAATGTTTTGTGGACCTATAGCACGTCTGAAGCAATCACGGGTGACACTATACACTGTTATAAATTGACCGAATTTAACAGTTAAATTAAGGCATTGTCTCTTTGTTATTTTAACTGTAAGTAGTCCTGTGCGCATTTAACTGTGATTTACAGTTAACATACGCGGAACCTCTGTTATAAACTGATTGTAAAATTATAGTTAAAATAAGTGGCAAAAAGGTACCAGTGTATAACGGTGTATAGGCTCTCATGCACCAGTCATACAGCTGATGATTTACGGGAGGACTGGGGCCGCTCAACGGTATCACAAGGCAGCCTCCCCGACCAGCTGGTTATGTTGGATGTCTTGTCTAAGAGAGAAATGGTCCGCCTCATTGTCTTATGTTCTTAGTTTGTAGCCTATGTTATATTTTATACTCACTCACAGTTTACTGTCTCGGTAAATTCACTGAAACGATGATTGCTGTCGTTAAGTGTGACAGTTTTTATTTAAGATATACTCATTTTTAACCCCGTGGGATATTTAGATACCTTGCTGCAAAACCGAACCAATCCACAAATTAATGAAAATTTAGATGGTAGTCCAGTCTGCTGTATTGTAACGTAGAGTACCATGTCAACCAAACAGCAAAGGTATCTATGGCACTGATTTGCAAATAACACTTAAAAACACCAACCCACAGAGCCCTAAACAGGTAGATATAATGATGCCACAGAGAACTATCAGCTCCTGTCAAAAATTTTAAATGCTGAAGTGAACGGAACATTCCATTCTACATCGAGACACAGCTTTCTTACCTCAGAGACCTTACATGTTTGTGTCTGCTGCATAATCCTTATATTAAATCTGCCATCTCTTTGAAGTTCATGACTTGTATCAAAGAGATAATTCTGAGTGACTATTATAAAATTGATGGCTTCTCTGTTCAAGTTGGACTGCAAAATAGTACTGTTCAGTGCTTAGACATCTCAGTGATTAACTTAACTGAAAATTATATATTGAGCATCAGGCCAGCTCACAGGTTTGTCTGTGCCCGGGACAAGGCAACCCCAGAGCCCTCCCACCCCCGCCATGCCCTGCCCCAACTGACACACACACACCCTATCCCCAGACAACAGCATTATAGACACTCTCTAAACCACCTTTGTTTTCTTTGTCAATCTTCCAAATGTAAATATGTAAAACAGATACTGGATGTGTAACATATGTCATGTCCAGAGACTTATACGCACAGTATTACAGAGCAAAATAAGCATGTTATTGTGATTAACAAACCTAACCCATAACATGTCTTAAGATGAACTTTGCTGTGTTAAAATCCTCGTCAGTCACTTTTTAGTCATTGTCCACTTTGCAAAATTTGGTCATAAAACCCCTTGCACCTCTCGCTTCATTCTCTCTTTTTCTTTTCTCCTTCTTGTCCTCTCTGTACTCATAATTTTTGGCGGCTGGCCATTTTGACAGCTATACAGTCACAAGGGCAGGGGTTTGCCAATAGAACTTCTGAATTTACGCGGTGTAATCGGCCGAACCATTTTTGCTTGGAGAGATGGTAAAAATGTTTTTGACCACACAATGTTGAGGAAAATTAGAAAAAGAAAAAGGCATTATTTGTGACATAAATTCTATGCTCTTTTAAAACCAATTTTGACAAATTATTCCAGCAGATGTCTTGATGGTCGGACGGCCCAATCTCCTCCCCCCCCCCCGTTGGCGGGCCTGTTGAGCACAGTGGTCAACCATCCTAGCCTGTGCAGTCCCTGACATCAGACTATACTGCTTGTATCAGCATTAAGAGCACTAGAATGATGTTGATAAAAACCCTGTCCATTAGAGTCCTCCTGTCTGTGACACCTGCACCACTGTCGCACTCTACCTGGCTCCATTTAACTCAGGAATTCCACCATGTTTACTTTGGTTTGATTACATTTAATTTCAATGGAATTTGTGGAATTCATGTGTCAGTTGCCTTTTCTAGAAGGTATGCGCTTTTCATTTGAGCATTGTTATGCTTTGTTTAACTTGTGTTTCCCTTCTGAAACTGCAGAGACTTCAGTTGTTCACAGGTACATCATGTGATACCTTTGTTATCCTCGGCCAAGTATTTGGTAATACATGGAGCGGTTTATTTTTTCTTGCAGACAGCAGCTGTCCATATCTGTTCAGTACGTGTAAAACTATTATTTGGCATTAAATTTTGTTTAGCAAAGTGTTGTTATTTTTTAAAACTTCACAGCATGGGTTTCTTTAGCATTTTCACTTCACAATATATACTGCTCGCAAAAAATAAGGGATATTCAAATTCGGCTAACCGTGGAAAGCACCTGAATTTAGATTTGTGAGATTTTTGAGTATGTTTGCCATTGGCACATTTCAATACATATCTCATAAACCGCTAGGTTTCAGAATTTGCAGAAACAGGGTGCCAAAATACACCTGGGGGTGCATATGAAAAGTAACTTCATGCCTTCAGGGTGCACGTGCTGTCATGCACATGCCTTACATGCACATACGGGGATTGTGCAAAGTGGGATATGCTGGGACGACATGTAAAACGGCTGCACCACCCTGTCAGGACATGGTACAGCTAGGCGCGGCACTCTAGGAGGAGTGGCAGAGAATTCCTCAAGCTGACATTGGTCGTCACATTAGGAGCATGTGGCATCGGCGTGCAAGGGCGCGGGAAGTGGGGTGCTGACGGTGCTGCAGCACCCCCTATTGGGGTACGGAGGGTGCTGAGCACCCCCTTACTGAGCAGAATAAAAAGTTTTTATCATTAATAATTTCGCCATCTGAGCAATTTAAAAATATCACTCAATGAAATTCATATTAGAATAAAAAAAATAACAATGCATAAAAATGACTGACATGTATTTAAAATTCGTGTTTATGGAGGCTACGTTCTAAGGTCAAAGGTAAAAACGTGTTACTATGGGAGACAGCCTAGCAGCTATGCAAGAGTTCATTTCTGCTAATAATGACGCAGAAAAGAATGTATGACTTTTCCGCCAGGACTAGCTAGCTTGTTGCCCCGGTAGAGAGAATCAGCAGCGGGTCACTCACTTCACCGCTGCCATGCACTCCGCATCCTTTCAACAGCACATCGTATTTCCTGGAAGCAAATTCGGCACGGTGTAATTTGACAGATCGTTTCAATGAGGTTTGTTTGAAAATGGCGATGGTTGCATTGTGTTAAAGAAACCGACCTCATTCTTTGTTTTATCTGCACAACCTCTGTGACAATTCGTTTGCTAAAGGGGGTTTTAGCAACTGGGAAAAGGCAAAAGAAAGAACTTGGTCAGCATAAGTTGTCAGACCTGCACTCTGATTCATTACGTGTGTTAGCGATGCTTTAAGTAACTCCAGTCAGTGCTATGTTTTGGGAGTTTGCAGCTAGGAATCAACATACTGCAAGGACAGTGTTGTTTATTCAGTCATAAATGTTTATAACATTTAAGATCCGTTAAATTCCTGGGCCATGAAGGAATACCGCTCAGAGGGCACAGTCATCCCGACACGTACCGCGGCAGCTTGTGCGAGAGAATGCACTTATTACCTAAAGCTTGAGAATGGCTTTCACGTAACCGCTGAAAAAAGATGTTAAACAAAAAAAAAAATCGCCGGTTTGGGAGAATTTTAAGAATGCTGATTATGATCCAAAAGAGAACGATTATTTTCGCCTTTTATGGGATTGGTCTGCTGCCTGGATGCATTTATGTTGGCGAAACTGACAAGCGACATTCATTAAGAATAGTTGATTGAATTAAAAATTACATAATGTAATGCGATGAATCACTTTATTCAAATTGGGGATTTTGTCCGAGGATTATTTGTTTATTTTTGGGGCTAACGACCTCCTGTTGCACACAAAACAGTGCATAATAGTTAGGCTTACAAAGTCACATCCTTCTGCGCTAATGTTTTCTAGGGCGCGACAGGAAGATGTTTCTGTTTTCTCAGTGTCTAGAGACACGGCAGTTTTTATTGGTACGGCAGTCGATTTCAAGGGATTAGGATAAGGATTCGGGATTATGGTTAGGGGAAGGGTTAGGGGTTGGGGTTAGGGTTAGGGTTAGGGGAAAGGTTAGGGGTTAGGGTTAAGGTTAGGGTTGGGTTAGGGTAGGGCTTGAAATGGGTCTGCCGTACCTCTCACCATTGAAATGCATTGAAAAACTGCCGTACCCGTAGCAACTGCCTTCTGTTTTAAATGTAAAAAATGCTGCAACGGGAGATGGAATTCAGAGATAGGGAAATAATTCCATATCCAACCTCAACTTTTTTAGGCTTTTTATTTTCCAGAACAATTTTAAAAGGGGGCTCGCCATTATATTTTGGAGGGTTTTATTTCTGAGATGGGGGGGTACTTGTCATCCCTATAATACGTGCGCGTTTTCAGTGTAGCCTGTCGGTGGTTTCTTGGTCATTTCCTCATTAATAATTTCTTGATTATTATACGATTATGTATTGGTCTTGTTAATTCAAATTATAAATAGTTTGATTGTGAATCAGGCGATATCAAACTGGGTGGCGTTATGAGCCGTCATATGTGAGACAGGCAAATCCCTTAAAGGCAGCATTACCAGGAGTTGGGGTTGAAGAGGTTGAAACAAATAAGGCAACAAGCATGATAGCTTTTTAAATGACACATGCATACAAAACAAAGGAACTTATTGGGATAAAATATAGAAAAAAATACAGGCCCCAGGACAACAAAACAATTATAAATTATCATTTTTTGTAATTAGTTATGATTTATATGGCGAGTATTCTTTTATTCCAGTACTCGTTTGCACCCTTAGTTACTATGACCGCTGTTGCAAAGACCAACATTGTCATAACTCCCTCATGCAGCGCTGAAAAAAAAAAAAAAAAAGACGTCACTTTTTTGCTTTCGGTTGGCAGCCCCACCTAATTCAAACATCTTCCCGCGCGCATGTCGGCGTGATGCTTGTTTGGACGCTAATGACGGACCAACTCTTCACTGTACACTATGTGACTTAGGGGTACCACCCCATGTGACATTTTGTACCCCCAGAAAAAAATTCTCATAACTTAAGTGATGATAAAGTGTCATGAACTTGATCTTGAATTGCTTGCCAATGAAATAACATATTTTCTTGATTCAAACTTTTTTTTTTCACAAATTCTACTGTTTTGTAAGCAGAACATTATGTTGCATTAGCCAAAAAATGAACCAACCATTTCAAAGTAGTTTTTAACATTAAAATTTTTTCTTTTCAAAACAAACATAAGGTTTTGATACAGATTATTGAGCTGCATCAAAGTGTGGTTTGTGATTTTCATAACCTCTTTCAAACTTGTTTATTCAGATCTCAAAGTTTGTAAGTTGAAATGGCCAATATCTCAAAATGTCGTCCGTGTGGATTGGCTCAGTCTTGTGGCAAGGTATCCAATTGAAGAACCTAGTGCTAAAAGTACTTAAGTCACATTTTCACACAATGTGTGGTAAGGATGGGAAAATGTCTTGTATAGTTACCTAAATTGATTTTCCCACATTTGTTGGAATGGACATTTTTGTGACTTAAGTACTTTTAGCACTGGGGTCTTCAATTTGTCCTCTAAATCTGACCCATCCAAGTAACTCAGGATCAGTGGACAGTCACAATGCTGTGCACGCAGACCAGCTCCAGGTCTACAAAAGCCAGAGCTTTGGGCAATGGCACCGGTTGGAGTGATCCTACAGTGCATGCTTTTGAGGGTGGGGAAAACCGGAGTACGCAGGAAGAACGTGCAAACTTCACGCAAGGAGGTCCTGGCAAGCTGGGACTCAAACCTGGAGCATCCTTATTGCAAGGAAACCGTGCTACGTGCTAACACTGCGACACCAGGGAATCCGGTTTCCTTTATTATTATATAGACTCTGCATATCCCCTGTGCCTGTGCGCTTTAGCTGTGTAAGATGTGGGTGTTCAAATGAACTTTCCTCTTAGATTTGCAATATTTGTATTTTCTATATTTTCTGTCAACAGTTTTTTAAAAATCATTTTATTTATTCTAAATCTTTTATTTTGTTATGCTTATGGTAATGTACTTTTTTTGACCATAAATGTATCGCTATTGTCACTGCACACTTAATGTAGATCAGTGTTCTGCATTAACACACAGGCTCCCAGTCGGACATCACGTGGGAAGTACAGCGCTACGATGGATGGTACAATAATCTGGCGTATCACAGCCGAGGGTCGGCAGGTATGTTGTGCTGCGCTTTACGGCTTGCTGTTACAAACAACCTTTGCTGAAATTATAATTTCAGAGATCACACAACATTCTGTCCTCACATTCTCCAGTTAGCCAGAGATGCATGTTTTTTGGCTGTGGGAGGAAACCAAAGTGCCCAAAATCCCACTTAAACTCAGATGGAACTTCAAAACTATACAGGAAGGCCCCAGGCTGTGAAGTTGTTCATATCTGGACATTTGACATGAACCGGTTGACTTTGTCTGGGGGATGATAGCGATAAAGCTATTGAGTTTGATGGTCTGTGCACAAAATTCTCTGGCCAAGGTGCTTTCAAAAGTAATGAAATGAGAAGTCTCCAAAAAAGAAAAAAAATACCAATGGAAAACGGTAAATGCGTAAAAACTAAATCATTTCGATATTTGAGGTGAACAACCTTTGCAGTCAAAACAGCATCCGTTCTCAGAATTACCTTCAAAGTTATTCCAAGCCATTATCTCACTCCTCCTTTTGAGCATTCCTCATTCTTTTTCCTTCACCTGTTCTTCACTGTCACTCATTGTCTCTGTAAGTTCCTGCCAATGTCCTCTCCACTGATAGAAAGATGTGCCCCATGGTGTTGTGCAGTTTTTTTAGCCCGCACCACCCTGTTTTCAGGTTTTGCACCCTGGAGCATCTACTGCCAGGAAATTTCTGTATTCTCCACTTCCCTGTTCAGGGCTCGGCTCTGTCCGTTCACCACGCCCTGACACATTAAACCAATTTCTGACCTACCCTATGGATTCGGGGAATTGCTATATTGCAAGACACCCCTTTTTTCTGAGCAGGAAATCAAATTTTGCAACTGAAGGCACGTGATCACTCTAAATTCTCGAGCAGTGATTAGCGTCAACTTCACCGTTCATAAGGGCGCCCAACCCAAGCACAAACAAAACTGGTGTCACTAATTGAAACTGAGCAGAAGTATATGATTTATTTTTTTATTTTTTCCGGTCCATCCCATGTGGGCTTATCAGTTTCGTAGGAACATGGTAATGATGGCATGATTCATTGGGCCATATCTCATTTCACCATTCAGTGGTAGTCTAAAGGTTCTCTCTAAATCATATGATTTTTGTTGGGTTTATGAACCATCCAGGGCATGATCCTGCCTCTCGCCTGTTGGGAGAAGCCCCAGTACCCCAGCCAGCCTGACTAGGAATTGATGGAAATAGATGGATATATAATAACTGGAGATGATTAGTTCAATTTATAAATGAGATCACACGAGGGATGGACCCTGCATGATAAATCTCACATTTGAGGCTGGTTTTTTAACATAATGCTTTCAGGCCATTGAGAAGATTTAAAGAGGTGGTAATTAGCAACATGTTACTGGACACAACATTGCCATTTTAAGGAGACTTCATCACCACTGCTACTGTCAGCAAAAGATCCAATAATATCCCCTCTCTCAAAGCCATGGGGTTCAATACATATTAGTCAAAATTACCAGCAAACATATTTTTGCCCACATTTTGCGTAAGCAATCCTGAGCATGCTTCCAATATACATTGCATTTCTTGTGCCATTGGAGGGGGTAGCTATTTAAATATATTTCATTTAAGCAGTTGGTAGTTGATGACTCCCATGTTTACATTATAAATAAAAATATACAGAACATTATAAAGGGGTTAGGACATCGCGCTAAAATTGCATTTAAAATAAAAATATTGCATCTTTGTGACTTTTCATACAGTGCATAGACTAAAGAAGACTTTTCAATGATGCCGACAAAAAAATGGAAGCCAAATTTCTGCTAACAGCCAGTGCTCGATTTACAGTGAAATGTAGTTCAATATCAACTGACCAAGGAAAGTCTTTGCTGACGGGGAGTGTTTGTTGCTTTAAGTGCTTTGGACGCATTACAGTTGTATAATGACAATATGACTGGACAATATCATACTGCATTGAGGCTAATAAGAAGAACATATTGGATCTGCTGTCTAATTATGATACACTACTTGCTGCAGGCTCACCACTGATCCGCCTACTGCCAGCAAGGTACTCTGATGGAGTCTTTCAACCGCTTCAGGAGCCAATGCTACCGAACCCACGTCGCCTGAGCAACGTCGTCACCAGAGGACCCCCCGGCTTCCCCTCAGTCAGAAACCAGACTGTCCTGTGTGTGTTTTTCGGTAAGGTTACTCATTTTCTTCCTGTTCCTTCCTTCCAGTCAATCCTCAGCTCACATCAGTGGTGTCAATCTTTGTCAAGCAAGAGCTAGGCCCCTTCTGTTAGACCTTTATTTGCACCCGGAGGGATTCTGTCTCGGTGCACAAAGGTGAGCTCTTACGAGCAGTGTTGTGTGAAAAGACGATGAGGGTGAATGCTGCTTTAGAGTATCTCCATGCTGGTCAGTGGTGTTTTGTTTAAAAACAAGGAAACTGAGTATAGCTTGAGGCATTTTCAGTCAATTTTCTGTGTGGCAGCAAGACAAAACTGGGTCAAGTTCCGTGAGCACCAAAGCATTTTTGAAGCACAGAGACAATGTAATGAAGCAAAAGAGATGCTGTAGTTAGATTAAATTGTGCTGTCTGTCATGCCCTTGTCTTTTCAACTGAGGGATTTTGTTTTCTTTGTGATCAATGGCTGGCTGTCTTCATGTATTTTTACCTGAGGCAAGATGGAGTCCGGAGGGCGAGCTATTTTTTTTGTGGGGTTGCTTTGTTTCTTTCTGTGTTTGATTATTAGCAGCATTACGGTGGAACAGCAATACCAATCTTCATGAAACTTTCAGGATATTTTTCTTAGTGGATGGTGGGTAAATGTCAGGAGGGGTCAAGATCATTGCTTACATTTGCTTATTTTCCATTATAACTCAAACGGTTGCAGATAGAGAGATATTTACAATTATCGACATATAGGAAGTCACATATGGGCTTTCATTTGGTACCATGACCTCTGACCTTGAGTGACCTTAAAAGGTAAAACTGACGGTTGCGGATTTTCAAAGGGCTATCGAATCAGAAGCTACAGCACTAAAATACATGCTAACGTGCGAGGTTTGTCTTGCCTGGCAACACTCCTATTGACTTCTTTCATCACTGTGGGCTATCAGTATGAAGTCAAGGTGTCCTGATTTTTGAGGTTGCACGTGGCCATCTTTTTACCATAGTATGGCTGATGTAGGATCAAATGCCCCCTGTTTACATGAAAGTGCAGTGGTCTCTTAAGAGTTCTTTAGTGCCCAAGTCAATATTGCATTCCTGCTTCAGTATGGATAACCTGATAATAGCGTTGTTCGGAGGAAAAGATGTTTCATCGAGTAATACAGATTGTGGTCGCTGCTTTAGGTTACCGATTTGTATCATGCTATTCTGTGAATGGACCCATCTCGGCATAGTTAGGAAACGGAACTGTTGTCTTTGTCACTTCTGTCTGTAAGTGAGGGGAGTATTTCTCACCACAAGATTACTGAATTGACTAGATGTCCGCACTGAATACAACCTTGAATGGGTCTTTTTTTTTTACTTCAGTCAATGTTCCAGATTTATGAAATTTCCAGGTTCTACTTAACGCATTTATCAAGCTAGTTCAGCTAGTCTCCTTTTGGAAACAGGCTTATTTTTTATTCTATTTACTCATGGAGTAGAACAGTGGTTCCAAAGTGTGGAACAGCTTGACAGTGAATGACTTATGACTTTTTCAAGAATGGTTGGAAAAAAAAAAAAAAACTATCGTCATTATTTGAAGCAAAGCTGGTGTGCGATTTTTTTTTTTTTAGGTGCATCCCATATGCGCTTATCAATTTCTTGGGAACTGGCGTGATTCATTGGACTGTATCTCATTATTGTCTAAACCATATAATAAGTGGAATATCTGTGATAAATTTATGAACTGTCTTGAGTGGGATCCTTCCTGGATGACGTGTTGGATACTGTTTAGTTCTTAAGAATCAGAAGTTTTAATTGCCCTTTCTTGGCAGGCCCTCCCAAAAGAATGTTTCCTGATGTGCAGAATGACCTGCTCTTATCACATACCTCTGAAGTTTATGCATTGGGTATGCGGTGGTTGAATTTGGACCAGATCTCACAGCCTTATGTTTCAAGTTCTCAAGTTTCAAGTATATTTTCCATTTCAACAATACACTGATTGGAATGCACCTGGCATATTCACATACGGCGACAACAGTAATTACACATGATACCAATACAATAGTGTTCCCCAAATCACGGTCCTCGTGGGCTAAGACCAGCTGGTTTTCCACCCTCCCTGTTCTTGGGAATTTGGTGTAAAGAAAATCTGGCCATTCAGAGGCGATATTTGTGCACTTTTTTGCCAGGAGGGAAAGAAAAGCAGGGCTAGATTTGAATTTGTGGGCCGGATTTGTGGAGCCCTGCAATACAAGCACAGATATTAACACAAAACAGAATATTACAAAAATATGTAGTTCAGTTTAAGTCATAATAACAGGGGCAGCATGTATGAAAGTGCATGCAGTGAGAGAGCAAAGATTGTCAGTGTATATTTAGGTATCTGATGGCTTGGAGATAGGTTGTATTCCTGTAAGGTGATGTTTTGCTAGTGATAGTCCTGTAACTTTTACCTCATGTAAGACAATTCAACATGTAATATGCTGGGTTAGAGGGGTCTGTCGAAAGGCTTCAGGCCTTCCTGGCATAGACTGATGCGGTGGAAGGTAGACTACAATCAATGATTTTAGAGGCTCTATGTACCACTCTATCAAGCTGATGTCAGTCCTGATAGGTTGTGTTACTATACCAAGTAATAACATGAGCAAACCCCCTACAATAGATCAGTAAAAATTAGTCATACCTTCCTGACTGACCCCATATTCTTCTGCTGCTGGAGGAAGTAGAGTCGCAGGTGGGTTTTCCTGACTGTGAGGTTGGTGCTAAGGTCCAGTGATGGAGATTCATGTATAGTGTTGCCAAGGAACCAAAAGGAGGAGCAGCCTGACCGGTGATGGAGTCGGGGAAATGTTGCACTGCCTCCTTCCTAAAATCAACAATCGACTCTTTAGTTTTAGACCTGTTGAGTATCAGATTGTTGGCTTCACACCACCTCTCCTGTTGTTCAACTTCCCTGCGGTAGACAGATTCATCATTATCAGAGGCAGGGCCAACCTCAGTGGTATCATCAGCTGACTTAAATTGCTTAACAAACTTTGAACGAGAGCGACAGTTGTTAGTGTAGATAAAGTGCAATGAGGTAGACAAGACACACCCCGGTGGGACGCCAATATTGAGAAACCCCGGCAGTGAGATTACAAATTTATTAATTTTACCAAGTTGTTTCCTCCTGGGCAGGAAGTTCAAGATCCACTGACACAAGAATGCATTAACATCTATTGCTGATAAAAAGTTGTAGAGCCCGACAGGAACAGTGGTATTAAATGCAGAACTGAAGTCAAGGAACCGAACTTGGGCATACATTTATTTGTCTTCAAGGTGCTGGAGAACAGAATGTATGCATGGGGACCATACATCATCCACACCTCCGTTAGCCCTGTAGGCAAATGCATGGGGGTCTACGATGATACTTGACAGGCCTTGGCAAACTAGTCGCTCTAAGTCAGGGGTGTCCAACTGGTCCATAAAGGGCCAAGAGGCTGCAGGTTTTCATTCCAAGCAAGCAGAAGCACACCTGATACAACTAATTAACTGCGCGAGCTGAGTTCAGTTGATTCACTTAGTTTAATCAGGTGTGCTTGTGCTTTGTTGGATTGAAAACCTGCAGCCCCTCGACCCTTTTACGGACCAGTCTGACACCCCTGCTCTAAGACATTCATAATGACTGAAGTTCAGGCAACAGGCCTATTGGCATTAAGATTGGTGATGTCATTTTTAGGCATTACGTTACAGGGACTTAGCTGGCGCCCTTATCCAGAGCGACGTACAAAAGTGCAAAAGTTCAGTACAAAAGTGCTGAGCTCCAAGGAGGCAAGTTAAGTGCCAATAGTTCAAGTGACAAAAAGCGCTTAATAAAATTAGAGACAATTGAACAGACAGTAGGCAATAAAAGAGACCAGTAAAGTTAACAAAAGAGAACTAAATGACAGTCAAGGAACATGGACGTGACGTCAGGCGAGTCCTGAGGGCAGTGGAGTAGGGGAAAGGTGGAGCCTGTAGAGGCGGGTTTTAGGGCTGCGCTTGAAGGAGCTCAAGGACTCTGACGTTCTGACCTCGATGGGTAGATCATTCCACCAATGGGGAGCCAGGACAGACAGCAGTCTTCAGCGGGATGAGCAGGAAGCACTAAAATAATCACTGCTGACTTAAAATGAGCAGTTGCAGTTGATAATATGAGGGAGCAATTAGCAAAAGCTGGAAACAAGCACTGAAGTAAATTAGTCAGCACAATATCCGGCCCTGCCGTCACCCTGATTTGTTGGCGAGGCAAGCTTCTCACCACATGCTCCGAGATGGGAAGAGGACCTTTCATCCAAGGGAGAGAAAGAGGACCCAATATGAATCAAACTGGACCAAAAGGGATCAAAATCTACAGTAGAAATCATTCTGCCTCTCAGGAAGTGAGGGGTCACGGTCCAGAACGTGATGCTGGGTTTTAAACTCAGTGATTGCCTGCAGGCCTTGCCACACAATCTTAATATCATGATCCTCCTGCTTGTTTTTAAGTTCAACTCCGTAGGCGGCCTTAGCTTTTTTCACAGCTTTTTGAAATTTATATTTCAGGAGTTTGTATTGCTCCTTGTCCCCACACCTAAAAGCATTTTTTTTTTCTTCCAACATAGGACCCTGACTTTGAGCATAAAGAAGGGCTTTTTGTTACTATAGATGGAAACAGCTTTATTAGGGATACATAAAGACTAACACAAATTGATATAGGACACTACAGAGTCAGTGTAGGCGTCGGCGTCGACCTCATCATCAAATCTAAATAGTCTCAACTCTGTTTTGTCAAAACGGACTTGCTGCATGTCTATAGCCTGGGGAGACCTTCACTTGACCCCCTTCATCATTGATTTAGATGTTCATTGTCTCTGACGGTACTTTGGACAGAGGAGTATGGTGTTATGATCAGACTCATCAAGGTCACCGCATGATACGGCTCTGATAAGGAAGAATAGCATTGATCCAGAGCTTTGTCCTGCCTACGGGCAATATGGATCTGAGGCTTGTATCTGGGTAATGCCTTTTTTAGCGAGCCGTGGTCGAGATCTCCCAGCACCAGAAAGACAGAATCCATGTTGGAATTTTCCACAGCAGCAATGAGGTCAGACAGTTGTGTAGCTGACGGCGTCGAGGGACTCTGTGGGATATAGAGTACGCACAGGATAATGGTGGAGAATTCCCTTAGCAGGTAAAATTATGTATCACATTGAATTTGTCCAGTGCTAAGCTATCAGAAACACGCAAAACAAGACGCAACAAACAAATGCCATCGGACAGCGCTATCTGAGTTGCATGCGAGACTTCTCTACCCGTATGCATTGAGGACACGGTCACAGACAAACGTTATCGTGCATGAAGCAAATTTACATTGTCCGAATGATCAATTTCTAAACTTGAGTTATGTCCTCACATGTTAAGCCATGCTATACTATGCCATGATCAACTTATTGATTAGCTGCCTGTGTCTGGTTTCCCAGGTTTCCATGTTTTCTCCGAGATTGTCGACTCTAGCCTGCCTGCCTGCCCACCAGAGTTCATGCATATTTCAGTTCCACAAGGCGATCCCGTCTTTGATCCCAACAACACTGGGAACACCCTGCTCCCATTCCAGCGTGGGAAATGGGCTAAGGATACCAGCCAGAGCCCCAACAATCCCAGAACTCCGGTAAGAATAGCCTGGTTTACGGGAATTTCTTATGAAGTACCTCACATGTGGACTAAAACATGGTAAAAACAAGATGTATGACAAAAAAAAACCTCCCTATAGTCACTTACTCAACCTCAGAAGCATGGTTGAGTTGGTTTCCAGAATGAATGGGTCAATTATGTATTGAACTGCGTTAAAATTGGCAATTTGAGTGCTGACGTATTGGAGGAAAATTACACTTACAAAAAACGTTGCTCGCTATTAATGTTAAAGTAAATTTTGCCTACAGGAGGTTATCAATATGTCCACCAAGTGGTCTACCAGATCAGGGACAGGCAAGGCAATTTCTGCAGTCT
Organism: Gymnothorax javanicus; assembly: GCA_029692085.1. Taxonomy (NCBI): domain Eukaryota; kingdom Metazoa; phylum Chordata; class Actinopteri; order Anguilliformes; family Muraenidae; genus Gymnothorax; species Gymnothorax javanicus. The sequence continues at coordinate 39,478,025 of CM056209.1, forward strand.
TGATTTTTATTTCTATTACCATTGGCCATTTGGCTAATTTGGTTTAAATATTAATGCTGATTAACCTGGACTGCCGATTGCACAGGATGACAAACTTCGTTTAACATTTAGCTCAAGCATTAGATTCATGAGATTTTAAATTTTATGAGACATTACATTTTATGAGACATTTAATTAAATATTAATGAATGCCAGAATTCTTTTCCTCCTTGCACCTGACTTGGAAATTTATCGAGTTCCAGGGACGTTTGATTATTTTTGGATTGATTTGGGTCATTTGGGATTTCTTTGGATTCTATTGCAGTCTGCTAAGGCGGTAAAAACCCATTTCCAAAAAAGTTGGGACGCTATGTAAAATGTAAATAAAAACACAACGCAATGATTTTCAAGTCACTTTATATTTATTTGAAAATAGTACAAAGACAATATATCAGATGTTGAAACTGAATTTTTTTTTTTTTTAAATATGTGCTCATTTTAAATTTTATGCCATCAACGTATTTTAAAAAAGTTGGCACGGTGGCATGTTTACCACTGTGTTGCATAACGTCTTCTTCAATCAACACTATGTTAGCGTTTCAGAAAGGAGATCAACTACCGTAGTTTTGAAAGCATAATGTTTTCCCATTCTTGTTATATGTAGGATTTCAGCCGCTCGATACTTTGCAGCATCCTTTGTCATACTTTTTGTTTCATAATGCTCAAAATATTGTCAGTAGGTGCCAGCTCTGGACTGCAGGCAGACCAGTTTAGCACCCAGAGTCTTTTAGTACAGAGACGTTGTTGTAATTTGTGCAGAGTATGGCATGGTGCTGCTGAAATGAGCAGGGTCTTCCCTTAAAAAGGCATCTGGATGGCAGTAAATCTTTCACCAAAAACCTGTATATATCGTTCAACAGTGTTTCCCACAGACCGTGGGGGGGAGGGTACATGCTTTGTATTTTGTTGAACGGTGGGGGGGTTGGGTACATGCTTCTTATTTTGTTTTCTGGGGGGATGCCTTTCCTTTTGTTGACCGGGGGAGCATGGCACTAATATTGCGCACATTACGCGTCTTCCAGTACTTTTAATTTTACCTGTTTTTTCTTTTTCTTTTTGCGCGCACGTAGATGAGAATGCCATATAGAAAATTGCGTTGGGGCGGAATAAATTTGTGCCGGTCCAAGTTGATTCTGTGGCGGCCCGTCACCCATTGGTCAATGTGTGGGAAACCCTGTTCAACATTAATGATGGCTTCATGGATGCGCTAGTTACCCATGCCATCTGTACAGATGCATCCCCATACTATCATGCATGTTGGCTTTTGAATTGTTTGCTTATAACAAGCTGGATGGCCACCTCCTCTTTAGCCCACAAGATGTGGCATCCATGATTTCCTAAAAGAATTTCATGCTTTGATTAGTCAAACCACAGGGCAGTTTTCCACTTCGCCTCAGTACATTTTAAATGAGCTCGGGCCCAGAGAAGCAGGGGGTGTTTCTGGATCTTGTTTATGTATAGTTTAATCTCTATATGGCAGAGTTTTAACTTGCATTTGTAGATGCAGTGATGAACTGTGGTTACTGATAATTGTTTACAGAAGTGTTCCTGAGTCCATGCAGTGATTTTCACTTCAGAATCCTGTCTGTTTTTAATGGAATGCCACCTGAGGTTCTGAAAATCACAGCCATTCAAAATTGGATTTTGGCCTTGTCCCATGTATACAGAGATTTTTTTCTGGATTTTAGGAATCTTTTAATCATATTATGTACCGTAGAGAATAAAATCTCCAAATTCTTTGCAATTTTAAGTTGAAAACGTTATTCTTAAATTGTTGAACTGTTTCCCCATGTAGTCTTTCATAGAGTGGTTAAACTCTCACCATATTTACTTATGAAAGACTTTTTATACCCAATCATGTTTCTGACCTGTTGCTAAATAATCTAATTAGCTGTGAGATGTTCTGCCAGTTGTCTTTTTTAGCATCATGCTATTTTCCAGTCTGTTATTGTCCTGTCCCAACTTTTTAAAAACATGTTGCTGAACATCAAACTCAAAATGAGCAGATATTTTCCAAAAAAAAACAATCAAATTGATCAGTTTCAACATCTGATATACAGTGCCTGACAAAAGTCTTGTCGCATAAGGACATAGTAACTAAAAATAGCATATAACTTTATTTCTAACCAATCAATTGTTACAATAAATGGTCCATTTTAATGTCAAGGGCTTTCACATTAATAATTTGGTGCAAAATGAAACCGTCAAAAAGTACTCTGATGTTCACAGCTTGGCTAAGCCCATAACATCTGTTTTTGCTAGGACAAAAGTCTTGTCGTCTCTTCAGATGATGCAACAAATCTCAGATTAGAGTTTAACCTATGACAAATACTGTAATTAACACATTCCCAGATGTGTATAGAAATAACCCCAGCACACCAGACTTTCATATGAGGTGCGACTAGACCTCTGACAACATACCAAAGATTCAACCACAGACCAAAGTGCTGATCATCAAGAGCCTGAAGACTGAGTCTGCTGCTGAGGTGGCAGACATCTTTAATGTATCCAAATGTCAAGTGGAGGGGATGAGAAAAATATTTGAGGAAACTGGTGACGTTCATGGCAAGCGCAGGTCAGACAGACCCCGGTATGACAACTGTTTGAAAGGACCGTTTGTTGCTTCAACTGTACAAGGGTAGCCCTTCTTCAACTACAGCGAAGCTACATGAGGAAATGTCACCAAAAATCCCGGTATCTACAAGAAGAGTTTGTCAAATTCTCTCTCAAAGTGGTTTTCACAGCCAAATTAGTACTCAGAAGTCTGCATTAAACAGAAAACAAAAAACCTGCATTGCATTTGCCAAGGCCCACAGCTCGCAGAAAGGATTGATACTGGAAAAGTGGCTGAAAGTTTATTTTTCTGGTGAATCATCCATTGAACTGCATCCCAGTCGCCGTACAAGACCTGTTGGAACCCTCATGGACCCAAGATTCTCCCAGAAAACAATCATGTTTGGTGGAGGAAAAATCATGGTTTGTTGTTACATCCAGCATGGGGGTGTGAGAAAGATCTGCAGAGTGGATGGCAACATCAACAGCCTAAAATATCAAGAAGTTCTTGCTGCCCTACTTATACTGCTGCTCCTTCTCATTCTTCTGCCTCCATGTCACAGTTCCTGAAAGCGAAGAAGGTGAAGGTACTCCAGGATTGGCCAACCCAGTGACCTGACATGAACATTATTGAGCATTTCAGGGGTAAGATGAAGGAGGAGGCTTGGAAGATGAAACCATAGAATCTTGATGAACTCTGGGAGTCCTGCAAGACTGCTTTCTATGCCATTCCAGATGATTTCATCATCAAGTTATCTCAGTCATTGCCAAGGCGTATGGATGCAGTCCTCCAAGCTCATGGGAGTCATACGCAATATTAATTTTTTTTTCCAAGGCATCATGGCTTTATGTTCTGATATTATAGTGGCATATTTGTGTATTCAAAATAAAGTGTATGTATAATTTCCACATTTTTTTTCAATGCGACAAGACTTTTGTCCAAGCAAAATCTGACCTTTCTGTACAAATTAAATTATAAAACTCAATCAATGACACAAAACTCTATTTTGGTATATTTCGTGATAATCTAGAGGGCTTTGCCTTTCATGTAAGCCATTTTTGATTCCAATTGATCAACTACAAGTCAGGTTATTATTTGTTGTTCCTACAACTTGGATAAGTGACAAGACTTTTGTCAGGCACTGTATTGTTTCTGTACTATTTTCAAATAAATATAAAATTCAAATGGTATGAACATCATTGCATTCTGTTTTTATTTACATTTTACACAGTGTCCCAACTTTTCTGGAAATGGGATTGTAATAAGACCATCTAAAACCGAGCAGAAACCCTCATTGTGGCTGGTTGATGTAAACACGCCTATTGGAATGAGCCCAGCGCCAGGATCTCAACAGTGACGGATCTCTTGTGTTTCCTGCAGGTGAACCATGTGACCGCCTGGATGGATGGGAGCTCCATCTACGGCCCGTCCAGCTCCCTGTGTGATGCCCTCAGGAGCTTCTCTGGAGGTCTCCTCAAGACGGGTTCTGAAGCGAATCTCCCAAGGCGCACCAGAGAGCCTTATTTCATGTGGAATAGCGTTGACCCTTCCACCGGCCAGTACGGTCGAGACGGGCTCTTCGGTAAGACCGCGCTTCTTGCTCTCGGAGTCAGCTTGTTAGATGAGATGTGTTGTGGTAAGCACCCGATGTTGTTCAGTGACAGGGGTTTAAAATCTTGATAGGAAGAAGATCGAACCGAAAGCTCAGCCAGCTGACTTAACTTATTGACTGTACCCTTTGTCTGAAGAATTCTGCATGTACCAAACAGTTTGTGAGCTTAGGTTTTCCGCTTCTCTGTTAATCGTGATTACTATTTGTACATAACATACTGTGAGATCGGCATGTATTTAAACGGCGACATATTTGATTTGATTCTTATCCCCCGCCTGTAATGCGGAGGGATACAGTCATCAGTGTGTCCGTATGTCCATCTATGTGTTCATCCGTGCGTCTATCCATAATCATTTTCATTTCCGGAACAGAACTGGAATACCGTTCAGTTTTTTTTTTTTTTTTTTTTTTTTTTTACAAAACTTGCTGAGCTAATTAATCAGGTCCTGGACTGGTGCCTTTTAATATTGCGGGGGCAGGGGGATGTGTTGTCTTCTGAAGACTGTTGTTTTGACATATCAATAAGAAACATATAAAAATCATTCATTATGACAAATGCATGTTCATTCAAGAACAGTTTTGAGGATAACACAGTGAAGTTAAAAGAAAACTTATTTCCGTCGCGGTCCTCTACCAATGATAAGGAGTTTTTTAGAGGGCCAATGCAGAAATATTTGACATCCATAAATAGCATATGCCATTTACTGACCCCATATATTTCTGCATTGGCCCTCTAACAAACTGTGTAACGAATTTGTCCCACCGAAGATCTTTTTTTCCCACATGCATGCCATTTTTGGCTTCTCCAGTCATGCTAAGGGAGATAATCTACTCACACATCGTGTATAGGCTCGGAGACGTAATATGGGAATATTCGGGGTTTCCATGTGACTGCTTCCAACCAATGCCATCCAAGTATTCTTTCCGACGTGGGATAAATACACATATACGCACCCATATACACCCCCAGCAGCCACCTTACCAGAAATCCTTGACTTTTTGGCATCAAGCTAAGGGTAGCATGCTGGCGCAGTGGGCATCACTATTGCCTCACAGCGAAAAGCTCATGAGTTCAAATGCCACCTGCAGTCTTTCTGAGCTGAGTTTACATGTTCTCCCTGTGTTCACATGGGTTTTCTTGGGGCACTTCTATTTCGTCCTACACGTCAAGCTAATTGGAGATTCTCAATTGCCTGTAGGTATGCAAGTGCGTGGTGCGCATGCCCTGAGATGGAGTGACAAGGCGTACAGAACGTGTCCTTGCCTTTCACTCATAGTCAGCTTCTTCCTCCATGGGGTTGTGCTCCCCCACAAACTTAGTAAGGAAATAGCAGTTTGGAAAATGGAAAAAAATTGTGCGGCAGCACACTGGTTTTGAAAAGTAGCAGGTTTACAGTTGTTAATGTACAGTGAACTTTGTCTTACTCACTACCACATCGTGTGAACCATGTAAGAACCGTCTTCTTCTTTCAGTACTCTAGTCTGAACATTTCTGTTGTCAGTGAACATACCTCAGCAACGAGGGCAGGACAGATACTGGGAGCAATTTCTCTGCTTGTAATGCTTTTGGACTGTGCTAAGATGTACGGGTAATGACAAATGTGTATTGTAAGTAGGAACAACATGTTATTTGAAATACTTAAACTCCTAAGCCCAGGATAAAATTTGCTTGCACTCCTTCAATCTTCAGGAATTTTCCTCATAAGACATGACGAGTCCAAAATGCTGAGTTCATTCGTAAGAAAGGACAGTTTTTGTTCTGAATAGTGGTAACAATACATGGCTATTATCACCTCCAAAATGCCGGGAGTGTGTAGGGATTTTTACTGGTAGCGACTGAGAAAAAGGATTTGAAGTAATTATTGAACCCAAGCCAAGAAAGCACTTCACCAGCCTATTCTTAAAACCACAGAGAGGCTGAAGGTGAATGCATCATGGTCAGGTGGTACGGCTCAGAGACAAGGATAGCAGTGTTTTTAGACATTTCCATTGTTGTTCCATCATGCTCGGTCACCCGCATTGTAGCTTATCATTTGTCCTGCAGTGAATATGTCCATCTAACATTAATTATCATGACCACTTCTTAATCCTGGGATTTTATTTTTAGTCTTGTTACTATTCCTATCATTGTTGAGTTTGACCAGAGCTTGAGCGAGAGAATTTTAGTGAGACATCATGTTATTTATATACATGTTCCTGTGCAAAAAATGGATGGAAATTGCATGATGCATTAAACTAACCGAATTTATTTTTGCATTTCTCTGATGGCAGCACACTCACAAATGAGAGTCCAATGAATTCCAATACTATGGTATGCCTTTTTTTCTCTCAAGAATTTGGGAACGCCAGGGGTAACGAGAACGTCTTCACTGCGGCAGAGGGAATCATGTGGTTTAGGTACCATAATCACCTGGCCCGCCAGCTGCAGGATGAACACAGGACGTGGTCAGATGAAGACCTGTTTCAGAATGCCAGGAAAATGGTTGTCGCCACATTCCAGGTATAGAAAAACCTTCCCTCTTTATCCGGAAACCACACAATGCCTGCCCCACCCCCTCTATCCACACCCGAGAGGTTATGGTTCCACTAATCAAACCCAAACAAGGGATCACTCCATTGGCTGAAGTGAGTCAAAGATGACTGTATGCCTTAGGCAGTTATGATCCTGTAATTAAATTTTGGGTCACACTCTACAATAACATCCACAGATTGGCATTAACTAATGTAATTGTTAGCTTCTAATTATAGAAAAATTTGCCTATGCATCAGTAATTCATGATAACAAATAATATTACTTAACGCCAATTAGTTATGAATTTTAAAGTACTGGTATTTACTTATGGTTAACTAATTCACTTTTTTATCCCATGCTTTGCTAATGCATTTGTGAACTATTTATTAATGATGGGATATTTTCATGCCTTTCATGCCTAATTAAACTGAGTACATACTATAATTACATGTACATTACGTGATTATTTTACATGCAACCATACTGTAACGTTTATAAAGTTTTGTAATGAGCTTAATTTGCAGTTGGCTTTTCGAATATCTGTATAGAAACCCACTGTATATCCCGTCATTAATATAGTACTGTAGGTTTATAACACATTTGCATTGAAAATATACCAATGCCGTTGTATTTATGCGTTCAAAAGATGGGATTTCTGTTCTAAAAAAATCTGTTGATAATGTGAATAATCTGTCCATTATCTTAAACATTGATGTCAAATAATGTTATTTTTTCCTCTCTCATTAGAACATTGCATTCTATGAATGGCTACCACTGTACCTTGGAAATCAGTCTGTGCCTCCATATCCAGGTGTGTATATGTGTGTGTGTGTGTGTGTGTGTGTGCGTGTGCACGTGTGTGTGCGTGTGTGTTTGTACATGCAACAAGGACCAGATGGCCCTGCAACTGTCCTCATTTTGTCGATCAACAACTGCAGTTGAATAAGTTTGCAGACATTTCGAGGGGGACATTTGGTAAATAAATGTCAATTGGCGCACAGTTGAAGACCTGACTAATGCAATCAGTAAAGGTGTCACTTTTCTGTTTTGGGACAATATTCTCATGATTACTCGCTGACAGATTGCATAACCGGTTGGTATGACTGGTGGTGTCAGGGATCTAAGATTTTGATGGATTTTGCTTTGGAAAAATCGTGTGTTCTTTTGCATGCGCTTCTGCAGGTGCATTTACACTTTGTCTGTCTGTCTTTCCTGGAAGGCTACCAAAAGCATGTGGATCCCGGAGTTTCTCCAGAATTCCAGGCAGCTGCCATGCAATTCGGGTCAACCATGGTCCCCCCAGGCGTTTACATGAGGTTAAGTATTGTTGCCTCTCTGAAAAGTCTGTCTGCCATTGTGTTAATGCACAGTAGGGCGTGGCACAAAGTCACACCTCCCACTTCTCCAAGAAAGATCCAGAATTTGCAACCTAACCCCTTACACCTGTTAGCAGTCCAAATTTTCTTAAGAAATAGCAGAACCGTGCCCCACCGGTGGAAGTGAGATGCAGAACCTGCCGCAGTCTTGTTTCTGGCAGATAACACAACAAACGGTTACAAATTTACTAAACATGGAGAGCCCTTCCTGCCTTCAAACCCCCACACTGTTATAAATTGACTGAATTGAACAGTAAATTTGACACAGTGTTGTCTTGTTATTTTCACTGTAAGTAGAGTTCTGCGCACATTTAACTGTGGTTTACAATTAACATACATGGAACCACAAAATTGGTTGGTGTCACTGCAGTGGTCCAAGTTTTGCAAGCAGCCAAGGCTGATGTGGTACGGCTGTACCAGGCTAGATCGACAGTTTATGCAGTTTTGACGCCTAAGTGATATGCAGGAGCGTGAGGATTTGAATCACCATTTGGTCTCTGTTATTAACTGATTATAAAATTTCAGTTAAAATGACTGGCAAAAAAGGTGCAAGTAAAAATATCTGGCAAAAATGGTGCCAGTTTAGAACAGTGCACCTCCCCCACCCTTGCATGTTTTGCTATGGGTTGCATATTTATTCCGTTGGGCTGTCACACGTTTTGAATTTATTTCGAGATGTCTGCTGCTGACTACAATGCGTAGCCTATGACTGAGCAGAATAAAGATGATAAAGTTGGGGAACAGCACCTAGAGCATATTGTAGGGTTAAGGGACTTGCTCAAAGGCCCAACAAGAGATTCCTGTCTCCAGTGGCGTGTAATAATTTGCAGGGCGCTGGGTGGTGTTGTGTTAGGTTGCATCACTGATAACTGAAGAGTTGCTAGTTCCAGCACCCAATGGGGCCTAAGATTCTGACTTAATCTGGAGGGATGTAATTAGGAAGAACGGTGCCTTTTGGCCCTCCAGCAACACCCTTCATCCCATAAATGCTCCAAAGGCTTTATCCACTCTCCCTTTGCAACTGTTTTATCAAGCATTTCTCCCAGGGTGTACTTTAAGAGGAGAAATGTTATCAATGGAACTTTCCCTGATTAAGAAAGGGTTAAAAGAGAGGCTCATGGAACTAATTATTTAAGGGCAATCCTCAACATAGTTTTTAATTTATGCATGGATAGTGTTTTGCAAGAACTCATTGGACAACATTTTAACATCACAAATATGGTTAAGTCACATTTTGAAACAAAGCCGCGTAGCTTCAGTGCATCGACTTCAGTTATGAACTTGTGTCCTGTGAGTTTTTTCACTTAAACCGGTGGCATTTTTTGTTCGTTTGTGCCTCAGAAACAGGAATTGTCAATATCGGGACATCATCAACTTTGATGGCAGCTCGTCCTCAGCCTTGAGAGTGTGCAACAGCTTCTGGAACAGAGAGGTATGTTTTCAGTCCTGAAAACATTAAACACAAATCGCCTATTCATCCGCTCAACTCATACCTCGCTGTTAGTGAACAGTGATGTGATATGTCCATCGTCATTCTACGGTGAACTCAGCCATCTTAACTCAAATCTTTTTTTGCTGGTTCTTTCCTTTTTTTTAAGTGTTGCGATCTGCTCTTGTAATTATGACGTGCTTTAACTCTTAGAGCGCGGAAATAAATTAAAAAAGAATGAATTTACTCATTTCATACTGTTGAAAACCTATCATGTGGCGACTTGTTTAAAAGAGCTCCCCTGCGGGAGCTCTTTTAAACAAGTCGCCACATGATAGGTTTTCAACAGCTTTGATTTTGATATCTTACATCATTGAGCAACAATAGCTGCATTTAGCGCTCTAAGGATTAACATTCGAGAAGAAGCCATAGTGGTGAAATGCTGAGTGTTCAGTAAACTGTGGCTCTTGTTTGTATCAGACGACGTGTAGTCTGGGATGCCTAACAAGACCTCTTGTGCTCTAGAACCCAAATCTGAAGACAGGCCGAGACATTGACGACCTGATAATGGGCATGACGTCACAAATTGCAGAGAGAGAAGACAACATAGTTGTGGAAGATTTGAGAGGTAAGTTTTTGTCTTGGGCGAGGGGGCAGCCTTGCGATTGGTTGCTGGACTGGCTGTTGTTGAGTTGAGTTGTTGGCTTAGGGCTACAGATTATGACTTACATCTGGGGACATGAAGTTTGGAAGAACTCCGCCACTGGGCTCTAGGCAAGGCCGTTAACCACAAAATCTGTTCTAGGGGCTTCAATTGTTTCTCGCCCTCTGTCCAAACTTCATAATTTTCTTTATAATTTTGTCGTAAGTTTTGTAGAGATTTAAACAGTTATTTTGCCTTTGTGGTTTGCGTTCACATTTAAAAAATATGTTTGCTGTGGCTATGAAATAGACCATTCGTCAATCTTGATTACCTGCCGTAGCGGTGTCGGCTGGTATTGGTCTTACGTTTTGAATGTGCGTGTGTGTATGTGTGTGTCATCACGGCAGAATCTGGTCCTGGAGGCACCTAATGTAGTGGAAATCACATAGAAAGTGTTTTTGAGTACAACCCCATTTCCAAAAAAAAGCTGGGACACTGAGTGAAATATGAATGAAAACAGAATGCAATGATTTGCAAATCATTTGAACTATTTGCTATTTTAATTGAAAATAGCACAATGGCGAGACATCAGAAGTTGAAACTGAGAATTGTTATTGTTTTTTTTTAAATGCTTGCTGATTTCGAATTTGATGTGAGCCTCACATCTCAAAAAAGTTGGGACAGGGGCAACAAATGACTGGAAAAGTTGTATGATCCAAAAAAATACACCTGGTGGAACATCTCACAGCTAATTAGGCTAATTGGCAACAGGTCAGTAACATGATTGGATATAAAAAGAGCATCTCAGAGAGGCAGAGTCTTAAAGATGTAAAAATGATGAGGGCTTCACCACTCTGTGAAAGACTGCATGGGCAAATGGTTCGACAATTTAAGAATAACACTTCTCAATGTAAAATAGGAAAGACTTGGGGGATTTAATCATGTATGGTATGTAACATCATTAAAAGATTCAGAGAATCCGGAAAAATGCAAGGGACAAGGCCCAAAACCAATAGTGAATGATCATGATCTTTCAGCCCTCAGGCAGTACTGCATTGAAAAAAGACAGGATTCTATGGTGGAAACCGCTGGAACACCTCTGAAAACCACTGTCCGTCAACACAGTTTGCTTCTGCATTCACAAATGGAAGTTAAAACTGTACCATGTGAAGATCAAACCATACAGTGCCTGACGAAAGTCTTGTCGCATAAGGACATAGTAACTAAAAATAGCATATAACTTTATTTCTAACCAATCAATTGTTACAATAAATGGTCCATTTTAATGTCAAGGGCTTTCACATTAATAATTTGGTGCAAAATGAAACCGTCAAAAAGTGTTCTGATGTTCACAGCTTGGCTAAGCCCATAACATCTGTTTTTGCTAGGACAAAAGTCTTGTCGTCTCTTCAGATGATGCAACAAATCGCAGATTAGAGTTTAACCTATGACAAATACTGTAATTAACACATTCCCAGATGTGTATAGAAATAACCCCAGCGCACCAGACTTTCATATGAGGTGCGACTAGACCTCTGACAATATACCAAAGATTCAACCACAGACCAAAGTGCTGATCATCAAGAGCCTGAAGACTGAGTCTGCTGCTGAGGTGGCAGACATCTTTAATGTATCCAAATGTCAAGTGGAGGGGATGAGAAAAAGATTTGAAGAAACTGGTGACGTTCATGGCAAAGTTTAGGTCAGACAGACCCGGTATGACAACTGTTTGAAAGGACCGTTTGTTGCTTCAACTGTACAAGGGTAGCCCTTCTTCAACTACAGCGAAGCTACATGAGGAAATGTCACCAAAAATCCCGGTATCTACTAGAAGAGTTTGTCAAATTCTCTCTCAAAGTGGTTTTCATAGCCAATTAGTACACAGAGGTCTGCATTAAACAGAAAACAAAAAACCTGCATTGCATTTGCCAAGGCCCACAGCTCGCAGAAAGGATTGATACTGGAAAAGTGGCTGAAAGTTTATTTTTCTGGTGAATCATCCACTGAACTGCATGCCAGTCACTGTACAAGACCTGTTGGAACCCTCATGGACCCAAGATTCTCTCAGAAAACAATCATGTTTGGTGGAGGAAAAATCATTACATCCGGCATGGGGGTGTGAGAAAGATCTGCAGAGTGGATGGCAACATCAACAGCCTGAAATATCAAGAAGTTCTTGCTGCCCTACTTATACTGCTGCTCCTTCTCATTCTTCTGCCTCCATGTCACAGTTCCTGAAAGCGAAGAAGGTGAAGGTACTCCAGGATTGGCCAACCCAGTGACCTGACATGAACATTATTGAGCATTTCAGGGGTAAGATAAAGGAGGAGGCTTGGAAGATGAAACCATTGAATCTTGATGAACTCTGGGAGTCCTGCAAGACTGCTTTCTATGCCATTCCAGATGATTTCATCATCAAGTTATCTCAGTCATTGCCAAGACGTATGGATGCAGTCCTCCTAGCTCATGGGAGTCATATGCAATATTAATTCTTTTTTTCCAAGGCACCATGGCTTTATGTTCTGATATTATAGCGGCATATTTGTGTATTCAAAATAAAGTGTATGTATAATTTCCACATTTTTTTTCAATGCAACAAGACTTTTGTCCAAGCAAAATCTGACCTTTCTGTACAAATTAAATTTTAAAACTCAATCAATGACACAAAACTCTATTTTGGTATATTCGTGATAATCCAGAGGGCTTTGCCTTTCATATAAGCCATTTTTGATTCCAATTGATCAACTACAAGTCAGGTTATTATTTGTTGTTCCTACAACTTGGATAAGTGACAAGACTTTTGTCAGGCACTGTGTATCATCAAGATGCAGAATCATTGCTGCCTTCACTGGGCCCAAGCTCATTTAAGGGGAACTGTGCCAAAGTGAAAAACTGTATAGTGGTCTGACCAGTCAAAATGTGTTATTATTATTATTATTTTTTTTTAATTCTTTTTTTAATCACGGACCCCACATCCTCTGTGCTGACGGGGAGAGGGACCCTTGGGCTTGTTATCAGTGCACAGTTCAAAAGCCGGCATTCATGATAGTATGGGAGTGCATTAGTGCACTTAGCATTGGTAACTTGCACATGTGTGAAGACTCCATTAATGCTGAACAATGTATACAGGTTTTAAAGCACATATACTGCCATCCAGATGGTTTTTTAAAGGAAGGCCTTGCATATTTCAGCAAGACAATGCCAAATACCATATTCTGAACACATTACAACAAAATGGCTCCAAGAGTCTATCTGCTAAACTGGCCTGCCGGCAGTCCAGACCTGTCACTCATAAAAAAATAATTGGTGCATTACGAAATGAAAAATACTACAAAGGGGGCCACTAAGTGTTGAGCAGCTGAAATCCTACATCAACCTGGAACAGGAAAAGGTTTTGCTTTCAAAACTAAACCAATTTGTCACCTCAGTTCCTAAATGCATACAGTGTTGTTAAAAAAAAAAGATGATGCAACACAGGGATAAACACGCCTCTGTTCCAACTTTTTTGAAATGTGCTGCCGGCATCAAATTCAAAAAGCAAATATCTCGGTTTCAGCATCTGATATGTTGTCTTCGTGCTGTTTTCAGTTAAACTGAGTTGAAATGATTTTCTGTTTTTATTTTACACAGTGTCCCAGCTTTTTTTTTGGAAACAGAGTTGCACTTTGACAGATTTTGTCAACATGATAGGATCACAACTGTGCAACGTGCCGTCCTGAAACTTTATTTGTTTGTAGTTGAGATCAAAATGAAGGCGAAGTTTGAAAGTGGGTGTGGTTTGAGTAAGCGCTCTAGTGGGGCTGTAGGAGGAGTGGCTGCAGCGATCCCATCACAAGAAGTCTCCTTGTTTACATTTTGTTTCGATTACAGAAATGAGTCCACAATTTGTGAGCCCCTTTGCAGATCTTTGCTATTATGCTGTAACTTCGCAGTGTGAAACCGAGCAGTAAAATACTGCGGAATAATTACTTTCAGTTGCATCATTTGCTGTTGTTGGTACAATGATTTTTTGTCCTCTCAGACTTGATTTCCACTGACCTGCTTGCGCACCATTATCAAATCATTATAAAAATGAAAACCATCTATGTGGCCTTTGAATTTATTTGTGTGATTGTTAGGACTTAGTCTAAAAGACTGATTCTGGTAGCTGCACTGTTCGTCAGATCAAATCACTGTATTTTATTTACCCATGAAGTGAATGTAATGACGTTTGTTTATTGCTTCATTATTATTCCCTTCTGTCAGCTGTGCCAGGTGCTGTAAACTCATAGAGATAACTCGTGGAAGTGCAGTACATGTAGCGGAACAAGGAAGACTGTTTGACTGTATGGCTGACTGCGTCTTCACCCACGAAATTCTCTGTTACCCTTTTTTTCACCATCCTCTGTGTCCCTCCCCCCGCTCCTTATTGTCTTGTTCTCCAAATACTCAGATTACATGTCCGGCCCTTTGAAGTTCACTCGCACAGACCTGGTTGCACTGACCATCCAGAGAGGGAGAGATAGTGGTTTGTCCAGCTACAACCAGGCCCGGGTGGCCTTTGACCTCCCGCCAGTAAGCCAGTGGGGAGACATTAACCCCCAGCTCAACGAAACAAACCCTGAGGTGAGCAGCAGCCGGTCTTGGTGGGGTGAGCTACGGATCTTTAAAATGTTTTATGCATTTCATTCACTCATGATTAGTTTCATTCTCCAAGCTTATACATTTTCAACAGTCTGGTTTCACAGGCACAGATTAAAGGGACTCTCCATGTTGCACGCTAACCTTGTTATTGCGTTTAATAACAGTCAGTGGACTAAGGCTAAAGCAAGGCCCATTAGCGCCTTGTCTATTGACTTTTACTAATTGTTGCCTCAAGAATAGCACGTAGGGTGGAATGTACATTTAAGCCTAGTCCTATATTACATTCAGTTTTGCAAGGAGGTTCATTTTGCAAAATTAACTGTAGTCCAGGGTTATTATTATTTTTTGAAAGAGGGAGAAAAAACATACATCATTGATAGGGTCAATAATAAATATCACTGCAGACGGCAATTATAGGGTCCAAGCAACACAAGGCAACTATCAATTTTTAAGTAGTAAAGGCACACATTGTATGTATTTTGGAAACAAACTCCTTTCCATGGCACATACCTGTACATGTTATACCTTGCCCTGCGAGTGTCTTGTGGGCTGGTTATTGCCATGCCTGTCGATTTGAAGAGCCTAGTGGAAAAAGTACTTAAGTCACATTTTGGAGGATTCAAGTTCAGCATGGAAACATGGTGTATTTGTCTAGCCAAGGCCACAATCGAAGATCCCAGTGATAAAGTACTTAAGTCACAAAATGTCAATTTTTAGAAAATGGGCAAAATCGACTTGGGTAGCTATAGAAGACATTTTCTCATCCTTACCTGGTGCATAAAAATGTGACTGAAGTACTTTTAGCTCTAGGCTCTTCAATTACAGCTGCTACCTGATTGGCTAGTGGCGGCCATGATTAATTTTAGTTTGATCTTAATCTTTGACTATGAAACTGACACTAAAGTAACAAGTGTTTTGTCAGTACTCTGAAGTGAGATGAGTCAGCGGGGAAAGAGGTTTACAGTAAATTTATAGTTGTTTGCCTTCCTGCATGGGCATTGCATTGATATGGTTGAGTTGTTGGCAAAGATTTGCCCAGTCTTTGTTGTTGGTTTAACATTGGCTGTTCGGGAAGTGGTAAGACTGCAGGGAAACCAAAACGGAAGTTTGATTTTATGGAATCTCATAAGTTGTGGTAAGTTGCACTGCTAGCGAACCCAGCCCCTGATCTTTGCCGCAGTGATGACTAACAATAACTGAAACGTGCCAGATTGCGTGGAGGAAAGTCAAGGTTCATGAATTCTTCTGCCAACTTCCTTTATACTGTCATTACTGGTGATAAGTCATCTGAGCTTGAAACATTTTTTTTTCTTCTTCTCCACAGCCCCACGACTCTGCAGAGCTTTACTTTCTGTTACTGGATTTTACACTTCTGATGTTATTGTATAAAAAAACCACCATTTATGCCGGCACAAGTCTATATCTTGGGCCTAAATCTCATCAATACACTCTCTTGATGTTTGTTTTTCATAAAGTTGTTCAGAGACTTGGCTGAGCTCTATGCTGGTGACATCTCCAGACTGGAGCTTTTCCCTGGGGGCCTTCTGGAGTCTTGGGGAGCCCCAGGGCCTCTCTTCTCAGCCATCATCCTGGACCAGTTCCGGAGAATCAGAGATGGGGACCGCTACTGGTTTGAGAACCTTAAAAATGGGTAAAAATATAAATAAATACTATTATTCAGTGGAGAAAGTATTTAAAAATTTCTACTATGAAAAATATGAATCCCATATGGGAGGGGTGAAAGCATTTGCCGCTATTATGTCACATTTAATTTTCTCCATTAGAGACATTCAGTCCTGTTGTAGTTGGGTCATTATAGATTTTTATGAGTTCTTTTCCTTGTTGTTAAACCAGCTGGAGGAAAAATATGCTGTATTTTTGGGAAATGGACAGGAAAGACAGGGAAAATGCTCTCTGATGACCTTTGATTACTCAAATGTGGTCATAAAAATGTTCATAGTCCACAAATGAACTAAGGTGAAGCTCAGACCAGGATTTCTTTGTATAATTGTGCAGAGAATTATCAAATGAAACTGCAAATGTCTTGGATCAGGCTTTGCCTTTAAAACTGACCCAAAGCATCTTATCTTTATTATGATAGCATTTTTTCATGTTTTTCATTTTAATGTATTAGTTTATTTGACAAGGTCAATTTAAATTCAGTGAATATTCCTGTAAATGGGGGCGGCACAGTGGCGCAGTGGTTAGCGCTGCCACCTCACAGTAAGAAGGTCATGTGTTCCACTCTGGCCTGGGGCCTTTCTGCGTGGAGTTTGCATGTTCTCCTCATGTTCGCATGGGTTTGCTCCGGTTTCCTCCCACAGTCCAAAGACATACACGTCAGGCTAATTGGAGATGCTAAAATGCACATAGGTATGAGTGTGAGAGTGAATGGGGTGTGCGCCCTGCGATGGATTGGCGAGCTGTCCAGGGTGGGTCCCTGCCTTTCGCTTGTGGTCAGGTGGGACTGGCTCCAGCTCCCCCCACTACCTTAGTGAGGAAGAAGTGGTATAGAGAATGGATGGATGGATGGATTCTCATAAATGTGCCAGAACAGTTAGCCAGGGTGGCTCATTTGCATCTTTATTCTTTGGTTTCAGTTTTTTTTTTTTTTTTGCTGCATGACCTTGGTAGTTTGATGATGGTTGGTAATGACGTCAGTTTAATTCTTAATTGCTTGCTATGGAAGGATTCAGTTAGACATCAAAATTTGTTCTCAGTGATCCTCTGCGCTGCTCGGTTCACTGAGCAGTAGCTAATGGCCGAACTCTATCAGTCTTTTCACAGAGGAGGAGGTACAGACCATCCGTAATACCAGCTTTAAGGATGTCCTGCTGGCAGTCACCAGTGCACAGTCAGAGGACATACAGGACAGCGTGTTCATCTGGAGCCACGGTAAAAAAGAGCCAACCACCAAATACTGTTTTACAACATGTGATCAATAAGATCTAATATTTCTCTGTTATTCTGAAGAATAATATAAAACTACATACGTCAGTAGTATATCCTGTCCCCTTCAAAGTAACCCCCTACCAGATACACTCTTGTTACAACTTGTTCGACTGTGGATTTCTGTAATGTTCCTAAAATATACAAATCTCTTTCCTCCAATTGCATATGGTCAGAGCTTCAGAAAGCCTTCAGTAACCTCACCTTTTAACACAAGATTGCACTCAAGCTGTTCCAGTTTAAGTACACCAGATTAACAATCAAACAATGTATTTACTTTATAATCGAGACAATACACAGCCTATAATGATTAAAAATGATGATGACAAGCTAATTGCCTGTTGGCTATATTTATATAATGGATGTGATATTGCAAAGATTGCAATAATCTGAATAAAGTTCGAAAATCCAAACCTTTCTTGGACTAGCAACTGTTGCTAATCAGGCATGGTTGACTGCAACAGGCTCAGGTGATTATGCATTGAAAGGTGAGATTACTGAAGGCGTCAATGGGAAACCACTGCTTTCCTATGAGCTTAATGTTTTTTTACTCTTGTAAGTAACCCTCTTGGTTTATCTATATAATCCACACAGGTGATCCCTGTCCACAGCCTGCGCAGTTAAATGCCACTGTCCTCCATGTGTGCACCAATGCTACCTCCACCGACTATTTTGAAGGCAGCAGGGTCGGATTTGGAATTGTCATCGCCATAGTGTTCCTGTTCCCACTAGGTTTGTTGGTTTTCTTTTTTTTCATACTTATTTATTGTATCTCCCCAACAACAATAGTCGGGAGATACTATGGTTCAGTTCTGGGGCCACCGCCGCCACACCTGCAGAGATTTTCTGTTCCGGGCACAGGCGAAGATACTTATTTGACAATGCTCAAGACCGATTTTTGGCAATTTTGGACGTCCAATATGGCTGCCGGCGGCCATTTTGTCCAAAATTTGGGGACTGGGGAGATACACGACTCGGTCCCTGTGGCGACCGAGTTATCTAGTTCATTTTAAATTTGGAATCTCTAACCCCAACCGAATCTGGAACGTCCAATTAGCAAATTGTGTGCGAGCATGTACGGTCATTTGTGATTCTTGCTGCCATCTAGGGGAGTGGAGACATTTTGCGGTTTTTCTTTGAAAGACATGGTTAGCTGTCACATCTTTTCACACCGCAGTAATCTTCCTAGCATGCACAGAGCTGGAGCTAATAAAAATGCGAACTTCCACCTGTTGATTAAGGTGCCTGGATGACCAGCAGGAGGTGGTTGAGCAATCGATACTTTTGGCAAAACTGACTGTATCCCTTCCATAGCCCTAAGCAGCGCAAAGCCAATTATGTGCTGCTATTTTGAGGCTGCTCACCACAGTCAGCACTCGCAAGGCCAGATTTTATCCGAGACCATGTTGGTCACTCATGTGTCACAAGTGGTAACTTGAACAAGTGAGCCAACTCAGCAGCCCTTTTATTTGTTATTTTAATGTGCACAAGGGTAATGTGCATTTTTGAGCAGGGCATTAAGGTAACCTGAGAAAGTACATTAGTTGCGGCTCAGGAGCTGAAAATAGAATATGCACACAACGTCCACTTAAAATAATGATTGGTCTTCATCTTCTTGTCAGTCATTTCTTTAAATTGGCTTTAGGTGAATTCCAAAAAGAGTCAACACTATTGGATGTGGCCAGTTATCCTTGCTGAGGTAAGACGAGAGATAAAACTTTCATTTCGATGCAAAGTTGTGTGCAATCAATGATATTCAAGTGTGAATACTACTCGCTAATCTTTGTTTTCTTTGTTGAAATTTAAACAACGATATAGTGCAAGTCAGATAGCCTTAAAAGAAGCAACAGAGGTTAACATTGTTTACCTTTTCATGTAAAGTAAATATAAAATTTTTCAAGACTTAATTTGCTATTTCATCATCAAAACAATGCATTTAAAAGGAAACAGTGTGCTTAACTGCCGACGGATTATTGTAAGCATTGAAAAATTTGTTAAGCAAAATTATTGACAACAGGTCAAAAACCAATCATTAATTTAAAGGAACTGTCACGATTACTGCGTATGCTCAGAACTTTGAAAACTAATAAACACACTGCAGCAGCGCGAATCAAATTCGCTGACCTTCATGGCCGCCGGCTGCTTATGGGGTTTTTCATGTTAAAATGACTGGCAGGTCTACTGAACCGGAACCGTGCAGCTTACATGTGAATGATTTGGAAGCTGCCACCAAATATTAAGTTTAAGTTGCAAACTAATGCAAATTTCCACATTAGCCTTTCATTTCACGCACAAATTTTGTAAGTAGCTAGTTACTTAACTCGCTTCATTTAAATAGCATCATCAGGCAATTAGCTGAATTACTAGCTAATGTTCCCAACGTGGCTATCCCAGGTATGCTACGCAGATATCCACGAAAACTTTTTATTTCAAATGCAGCTTTGTTAGCGAAGTTAGCTTGCCGGGTAGCTAAATGTTTTCTTAATGTCTTTAAAGAAAATCATCGGATAAGTCATTGAATAGCTAGCTATCATTAGCTAAGTAGCTATCATGGCTATGTTATGAAGCTAGCTATGCAGATATCAATGAAGAAGAGATATTCTTCCTCTATGATGTTTATTGGAGGTTGGCAACCAGCTCACATTTTTCACATCCTTCAGCTAATCCTCATTGAATCCTTGAATTTCAATATAAAATGGTTTAATATAAAAAGCATAATGCCTGAGTAACTAAAATATATAAATACAATGCAAAACAAAGATGCAATGGCAAGGATGGAATCAGATTATGATTTGCAGTCAAGCGGATTCACTTTCTTGGGATGTGAATTCTGAGAATGCTCAGTAATTGTGACACAGATTCTTTAAGGGATTGTTCTGTGCATTCACTATTTTCAGTCCACCAGGCGCCACTGAAGTACATGTTATGATCTAGACCAGGAACCCAATGCAGAGTCAAGAGTGCAATCCGGTAATAGGGTTTATTGACGATAATACGATATGGACGGAGGGACGGTGCCTACAGCACAATGACACTGTTCAGTTCAGATGGTACAGGCTTGGGTGCAGGGGCTGTATCCTTGCCCAGTCAGTGGCGATCCATGACAGATGCCAGACTGAGTGCAAACTTCACCAGAGCGGAACTGTCAGATGATAGGACCGGGGAGTTTAGCAAGATTGCAATCCTGATGACTACAGAAGGCTTGGGAAGTGTTCCTAATAAACTGGGCAGAGGATTGGACCGAGGGTTGATTAATAGGATCACAGTCCCAATCCTGGAGACCGAGAGTAAGGCTCGAGAGCTTCTTCTTTGAACAATAGAAAGAACTTTCTTGTTTAACTATCATTAACGATGATGAATAATTTCTGAAGACGAGACAACTTTACTAGGAAATTATGATTAGTTGTGAAAGGGCATACAGCAAGTGACAATCCAGCAACACAGGACGTAAAACCAATCAAAGGAGACAATGTATCTAAAAGACGTGCAAGCTGCTGAATGGGAGAAGACACTAAAGAGAATCACACAAGGGTTGTGATGCAAATATATAAATTATTATTACTTCTTTATATAATGCATGAAAAGTACGGCAGTTATTCCTGTTGCCATTTTAGACAGAAGAGGGTCTTTGTGTGCTTCTGTTTATCATGGTAATGAAGGAGGAAAGCCAGACAGGGAGAGTATTGGGGTATCGCCAAGAGTGAGCTAAGCGTCTCAGATGCACAACGCTGCGCTCTTCCTCCCTCTGTGAAAGCCTTTTTTACCCCTCTTATCTTGGCCCTCAGGTGTAATTTCACTCTCTTTCTCTCTCCTCGCCTACAAGTGAGTTTCGTGCTGGCCTGTGCGGTGGCCTTTCATCGCAAGTCCAGGTTCAACAGGTTCCAGAAAAAGCGAAGTGCCACGGATAGCAGTGTGGAACCAGCAGGTGGGTCCTTTTCACTGCAACGGCAAAGAATGACTGCCTCTGAGTTTCCCAAATCTCCTGCCTGCCCCATTCACCCATCCAGACCCCTGTCCTATCTGCTCCAAATACACTGAGTCTCATTCATTCATTCACTCATTCATTCATTCATTTATAAGGAACTCTCCCTGCCCAATACCCTACAACATACCAGAGCTGCCCTGTAATTAATTCATTTACAACACTCTTATATACAATATTTGATATTATATTTGTAATTTAGGGGCCAGCGGGCTATACTGCTGTTTTCTGTTTTTCATTTCATAATCTGATTCTCTCAGTTTGGCGCTTTCTTTCTGTTTTGTGGGAATGTTTTTCCTCTGTGGTCACACTATATCAGAAATATGAGAGGAGGGCAACCGAGTGCTGTTTTCGCATTGCGAAGCAACTGTTTGAAACATATGTGAACACAGCGAAAGTTGTGGCATTTCTTGATCTTGGTTTAATATTTTAATGGTAGAGTTTTAACTTGCATTTGCGGATACAGCGACAAATATAAGTGTTACTGAGCCAATGCAGTGATTTCCACTTCAGAATCTTGTCTGTTTTTATGGCAGTGCTGCCTGAGGGCCATTCAGTTTTGGTTTTGGGTCTTGTCCCTAGTGTATTGAGATTTCTCGAGATGGTCAGAACCTTTTGATAATATTAAGCACTGTAAAGGATGAAATCCCCATATTCTTTACAGTTTTACATTGAGAAACGTTATTTTAAATAGCTGAACTACTTGCCCATTCAGTCTTTCCCTGAGTGGTGAAGCCATTGCCATTTTTATGTCTGAAAGACTTTTTATACCCAATCATGTCACTGACCTCCTTCCAGTGAACCTTATTTGCAGTGAGATGTTCCACCAAGTTCTTTTTTTTGGCGTCATTTAACTATTCTAGTCTTTTGTGGCCCCTGTCCCAACTTTTTGAAATGTGTTGCTGGCATCAAATAAAAAATGAGCAGGTGTTTTCAAGAAAAAAAAAAAAAACATTAAAATTTTGCAGTTTAAACATTTCATATGTTGTCTTAGCACTATTTTCAATTAAATATAGGGTTTAAATGATTTGCAAATCATTGCATTCTGTTTTTATTTTTTCATTTTACACACTGTCCCAACTTTTCTGGAAATGGGGTTGTAAATGTGAGGCTTGGGTACTGCTGTTTCTGACATAATGTGGCTTACGTAGGGAAGCTGCCCCTCTGGACATGGTTTTAAGTTGGAAAAAAATAATTGATGTAAAAGTGAAATTGCAAGAATCCAGCTGTGGTTATGATAAAAACCAGCCTACTGTGTTCACCCAGGACCGCCACTGCAGACCTCTGGCATTCAATTCAATTCATTTTTATTTGTATAGAGAAAATAAATGAATATATAAATCAATAAAAGGGGCAGTGCCCAGCCTAATCCCCACTATTGCAGATGAGGCAAAAAACTCCCAGTAGGGAGAAAAATCCTGAAACAGTGGTGAGAAAAAACTCCCCAGTGGGAAGAAATCTCAGGAGGAACCCGGCTATAGTGGGGAAGCCCATCCTCCGCTGGCTAGCTTATTATTATTAAAATAAAGTAATAATAAGAAAATGGTGATAAAGTTCTACTAAGGTCCATTAAAACTGCTTAAAACATCTAAGCTGTGGCATATGTAGCTCCAGGAAGTGGCGTGGCAAGGATGGAGCTGCATAAAGGAAATTGTATCGCGCTATAAAACTGAACAGTATGTTAACTGTGCATTTACGGAACTGAGACATTGACCCAATTTACAATCAAAATACTGTTCTACTTTACCGCCCTTTCCAAGCAGCAGGACTGTTTACAAAGGCATTTTTCCAAGTCCTCAGGCGCTTTATTTTCATAAAGATTAATTATAATTTTCTGTAAACAGCCTTAAGGGAAATGATGTGGCAATCAAATAACGGACAATCCCCTCTGTTTACAATTTGATAAGACATTGTATTGTACATAATACGGGTGGCATGGTGGTATGGGTGTACAGGGTGTTTTTCTGCCTCTCGCCCAGTGCATGCTGGGATACAGTCCAGCTCCCCCCCCACCCCACCCCACCACAGCCGTGAACAGGAATAAGCCACTTTGACACTGGATGGACCATGTCATGTTACTGAATAAAGTCAATACTTAGCATTTTCATCAAACAAGCTTTCTCTCTTTTTCTTCTCCCTCATGTAAATGTCTTTGCGTAAGGAATTTATGAATGTCTGAGTTTTATTGAATGATTGTTTTTTGGATTCATATTCATGCCCTGTTTTGGTATTGTCACGATTCATGCTTTTGTCTTTTATTTATGTTTCCATTTCTAACTTGTTAGTGACATTGAAAATCCAATTAAAGTAAATTTTCTCTCCTGCTATTTTCCTCTCTCTCCTTCCATCTCTTTTCTCCACCTCCTTCCTCTCTCTTTCTCTATCCTTCTTCACTCTCTCCCTTCCTTCCTTTCTCTCCTTTGTTCTTTCTTCCCTCCCTCCCTCTCTTCCTGTCTCCCTGCCTTCCCCCTCCCTCTCTCTCTCCCTCCCTCTCTCTCCCTGCCCCCTCCCCCCTCTCTTTCTCTCTCTCTCTCTCCCTGACCCCTCCTCCCTCTCTTTCTCTATCCCCTTCTCTCC
Source organism: Gymnothorax javanicus (assembly GCA_029692085.1). NCBI lineage: Eukaryota > Metazoa > Chordata > Actinopteri > Anguilliformes > Muraenidae > Gymnothorax > Gymnothorax javanicus. Next base: position 39,502,321 of record CM056209.1, read on the forward strand.
TTGTCTCTCTCCTCCTCCCTCCATCTCTGTGTTTCCTCTCCACAGCACATGAGTGGCTGGGCCCCCAGGGGGGCCTGAAGCCAGTCTGGCTGGAGTTGGACTCGCAGAACGGGAGGTTGCAGGTGAAGGATGGCGGCGGGTCCATCCTCCGCTCCCTCAGCTTTTCCGGCCAGGGCCACTTGGATGCACTCCTGTCCAGCAACCAACAGCGCCGCTGCCTGCTGCTCAAAATCCCCAAGGAGTATGATCTGGTGCGCTTTGAATTCTCACCATTCAGTGCGGTTTTAAATTCAAAGGAAGTGTGGTTAAAGCTACTCTCAAAGCTACTCTCCTTAAGATTGTGTGCGAATGCAAAAATCACGCGAATGTGTGTAATTTTATACGAATGTTACGATTGCCTACGAATAAGTAATAAGTAATAATTATAATAAGTAACTTATTTGTATCTTTGCCCTAACATTTTCGTAATATTCGCAGCTTGTCGTGCAGTTTTGTGCATTTTTTCAAGATACGATTGAGTTACGACATCTATGAAACCACTTACGATGTCTGCGAATCAGTTACGACGGAGTTACACACCTGTACGACCGCAGAAAATTTTCAACAAGCTCAAAAATTTTACAACATCCTACGAAACCTTGCGAATAGTAACACACCTTACAATTGTCTACGACCACTCGTTACGAACATCTACGAATTAGTAAGAATTGTACATCTCACACAATCGTATCCCCGTCTTAAGGATGTTGCCCAGATATATGAGAGGTACTTAAGGGTAGCACTTACTACTGGTCTGTGGGGCTTGAACATCTCTTGAACCTTCACACCCCTGTGAAGCAATTTGACGACTAGGATATATTCAACAGTTCCACATCTACGTACATAAACATAACAGGAATGTACATATTACTGACCTGTAATCTATACCCCTGAGGAACCCTTCCCAAAGACTGGTCTTACTAATTATGCTAGTAAAAACAGGAATTGTGCTATGATATACTTAAAATGCGTGCTTTTTTTTTTTTTGCATTCAGGTGCTGTATTTTGAAAACGAAGAGAAACGCAGAGATTTTGTGAGGCAGCTGAGCTCTGGACCCACTGAGGCCCTGGTTGTGAGAGCGCAGGAGGTGAGGGAACAGGATCTGCTAAAGGAAGCCGTGACGAAAGAACAGAGGGAACAGATCGTGGAGACGTTCTTCAGACATTCCTTTGCACAGGTAAATCCTCAAGAAACTCACAGGCTTACATAACAAACTACTGGGGGCCTTCCTAGGTTCAAAATATTTTTTTTTTATTTTTCTCTTTTTTTCCCTTTAAGGTTCAGTAATATGTGTACTTCAAGAAAATCAAAACATTTTATCATTAATTTCATCAATTTAGTAAAAATTACTTTTTTTTGGAAACTCTCCCACCTCAAATAATTTTAAAAGTCAGCTAAAAATCTGGTGATTTTTAACACTTGTGGCGCTGATAACTTTTTTATTTTTCAACCAAGTTGCCTCAAATTTTGACTGTAGACTTGTTGGTTATTTCTGCATGCAATCACATTGGCTTTTCTGGTAGGGGCAAAGGTATCAATTTCATAGAAGTGTATGTGTCATTCAACTGACCCATTTGAGGACTTTTTATAGAAAAACCACTAGAAAAAATAAATACACAATATATAGAAAAATCCTCATGTGATTGCATAGATATGACTTATGTCTAACAGGGAAAAAAAAATTCAGTGATTTTATTGGGTGGTTAGAGAGTAAGATAGCTGCAGCTATCGCAGGGTTTGGAGGGCTTATCGCGCAACTTCGGCAAGATTCTCGCGTAATTTTTCGGGAATCTCGCGCAGCCGGCTTAATTGCAGATGCGCTCGAACGCACCCAAGGTTTTGGGGGTTATCAGGTCAAAAGTCAAGGGTAACGTAAGGTCATCTGTATACAGGAACTTATTATCAACTTTTCTGGCGTATAAAGCTCTGACAGGCGGAGGCATAGCGATTAACGCACTGCGTTGACTTCTACTTTGTTGTTTCTGTTGCTGAAACATCTCTTTGAAACCGAACTTCTGCATGGCCCTCAGATCCTGGAAATTGACAAGAATGACGCCGGAAACCTGAACATTGTTTCCTCCAGTAAGACCAGAGAGGTGCTTCAGTGTGAGCTAAGCAGGTCGGAGTTCGCCCACGTCTTCGGCCTCAAACCGGACTCCCTCTTTGTGGAATCCATGTTTACGATAGCAGAAAAAGACCGCAACGGCCACCTGTCCTGCCAAGAGCTTTTGGATACTGTTGCTATTTTTATGAAAGGTGGGATTTTGAGGAATGATTTTTGCATTGTATATTCATTGTCATTCTATTCCATAAAGCAGGATTAGTACTGGACTGCGCCGACTGAAACCAGGAATGGCACCTTGTATTTCAGTCCACGTTTTTGGTTTGGGAGGGTTCTGGGATTTAGTTAGTGCAGTTATTTAGCTAACTCAGTAATCTTGCTTTGTGAAACTGGGTACAATAATTATTTCAAATACTTTCACCGTTTCATGACCAATTAAATCCCAGTGGATGAGGAAAATTGTATATGAAGAGTTGGAATGCAAAACCCCCAAAGTCCACGCAACCTCTTTTGCTTTAAATTGAGTTTTTTTATCAGCATATTATGCTGAGTAAAAAAACTCAATTTAAAACAAAAGAGGTTGAGTGGGCTTTGGGGGTTTTACATTCCAACTCTTCATATGCATGTTTTTTATAATATATATTATTATCATCACCAATATTCAGATCAAAAATGTTTTGTTTGGACACTTGAACTGAGGGATCTCAATGAGTTCGTGTCTCACTGGTGACTGACTATGTGGTGTGATGACGACACCATATAATACATAGAGTAGTATTGTATTTTCTTGTAAATATTCTTCCTGCTCTCTGGTGTGATTTTCATTTCATTTCTTCTCAATATGTATTTCACTCATGGGGTTATGGAAAAGGCACTCCTGAGGAGAAGTCAAAGCTGATGTTCGCCATGCATGATATCGAAGGCAATGGCTACCTGTCAAAAGATGGGTTTTCCAGGTTAATGAGGTGAGATTCCATTTTTTCCCCTCCATTTCAATTGCAATTTATGAGGAGGGCACCTTCTGTCTAATGTCGGGTTTTTAAAAATAAGAAGCCTGCACGCTCAATGATCTTCATTAAAAATCTTTTTAAAAACTATTTTTTTAAGCTTTAATGCATGGCTGACAAGTATAAATATTTTGGCACTGTACTGCTTGCTTCAGTCTTACATTAGCAGTGTTCTGTAGGAACCGGAGACAGTGTCGAGTTTGCAGAATCGTGTTTATCAATGACACTTTTCAGTGTTTTCTTTGTAATTAATCAAGGACTAGAGAACGACACATTTTGTTTTCCATACAGCTAGATGCCGTCCATTATTAAGACCTCCAGTCGCAGTCTCTCGGAAGCCATTTTCTTTTCTGCCGTCCCCTTGAATCGAAAGCCTTCTGATTTATGAAGGACCGGACAGGAACTTGTGCACACAGCTATTCCATCAGTGATTGTGGTGTTGTTTGGTGGAAAACACTGATGGCCAGAGTCTCACATACAGCTTAATTTTAGCCTTGGCCGAAATGTATTTTTTGTGACAAATCTCCATTCAGAATTAAATTTGTTCGAAGATTGGACTTAAAATGTAGCTGTGAAACTGGCCCTGAAAGTAACATGACTACCCCTGAGCACTGCGGTCTCAAACCCCTGCATTCAACATTCGATTAATTTGTGCCATTCACTTAACCCTTCCCCTCTCCCTGTCGCACTGTGGTGCAGGTCTTTCATTGAAATCTCAAACAGCGGCCTCACCAAGAGCCAAGCGGAGCAAGCCATCGAGGCCATGCTAACAGCAGCCGGGTTCGACGACAAGGAGAAGATCACCTGGGAGGATTTCCACTTCCTGCTACGTGACCATGAGAGCGAGCTTCAGTTTGCTCAGCTCAATGTGAAAGGTGAGTGACGCACGGGCACGGCTCTCGAGCCTGATTTGTACGTCATCGCACAACGTGTCATAATAGAAACTAGAGTCGCTCAATGTTTTGCGTTTATACTTCGCCATAGGTCTGGATGGTCAGGTCTATTGTCACTATTGAAACTAGATAGTGTTTTTAGCTGTAAAAACTTAGCGACGCCTGGAAACATCATTAAGAGAACAAAGAAATCGTTGTCCACCACAGTGAATGCTTCCATGATCTGGCTGTCGAATCAAAACTGCGAAAAATTATGATGCTGTTGGCGACATAACACAATTTCACAGGTTCACAGCACTAAATAGTAATTTTGGTTGTATAAAACTAGTTGCAAGGCTTATGCAACGGCTTGTAAATGATCACCTGCAATGATATTTACTGTTATGCTCTGTCAGACTGCATTGTAAATAAAATCAGGATTCAATATTGATTCAAAACCGGAACACCTCTTAACTACAGTGTAGAGATAATGACAACACAATGCCAAATTTGCATAACAATTTAGATTGAATTGATCAACATAGGGCAATGAAGACCAATTGTTGGTTTTGTTGATTTTTCTCCATTGACTTGGATGTGTTCAAGATTTCAGTGAAGTCGTATGACCCCTACTACACCCTGAATGAAATCCATGATATTTCATTGATAAATTATTTTCATATTCAAACACCATCGCTGTCTTTCTTGCTCTCTCTATTTCTTTGACCTCCCCTCCACTCACTACTGGTCACTTTTCATCCTCAAGTGACTCAAAATGCCCTTGTTCCTCTGCAGGGATCGAGGTTAAGCAGAAAAACGCTCTGAACAGGCACAACCAGGTGTCCTTCATGACCCCCGAAAAGAACATGTGAGTTTCTTGCGCGATGACAGGAGAGCGGGAGGGAAGAATGTCCAATGTTGTCTGCTGAACAGAATTTTCTGTGTTCAGCGGACATGGAGGCCACTACCAACTTTTCATCTGTTCGTCTTTTTCAGTTCCCAGATGGATGGAGAGGGAATACGGAAAAGATTTGTGAAAAAGTAAGACGGTATATAAATGTCATAATTCTACTAATTCATTGTGATGAGTTTTTTTTGACTGAGCTATGCACTGTAAAGAAGCATGTCTCGCCAAATTATTATCACAACAAATAATGAATATTTCATGTTTTCATAATCACTTTTAAAAGTCAGTGTTCAGAAAGTGGAAGTGCTATCCAGTATTTTGTTCAAACGACCATGATGTGCTAATTGCTGCAGTTCTTCAGCCAGGAGGGAGAATTATTGAGTGAAATCTGCTGGCTTAATTCATGCCCAGAAAAACAAAAACATGGCAGGACTTTTCTGACAAATGGGCATACAATAGTCACTTTAGCAGTACAGACTTGCAGTGTGCCGTATGCTCTTCATCAAAGTCTTTTATAATCTTTTTAATGATGGTGGGCTATCAATTGACTTTCAGGTCTGTTACGAGGAAAAAAAGCAAGGAGTGAATAATAAAAGATTTGAATGAGCCCGTCATCTACCGGTCCCATAACTGATATTGCTTCAAACTCACGTTTGAAGGACCGAGGGCGATCTATTTTGCGAATTTTTGTTTGTTAGTTTCTCCTTGTCCACACATCCTTTTCTCATTTCTTTTCTGTGTATTTCCAATGGGCGAAACAAAGGGCGAGAGAAAAAAGGAAGGAAGGATGTGAGAAATCAGTTTATCCGTCCAAATTGTCTTAATCAAGCGGCCTTGCTTGCTTTCCCCTCCACTGTTTCTTAGTCTTACTAGAAAATGTCACACGGGTAAAGGGAATGCTGTGGGGAGATTCTGAAGGTTTCTACGGAAATGTTTGTGGAAAATAGTCGCCCTTTCCACCAATACATCATGAGTTCAATGGCGATTAGTAATTAATTCACAAATCCTAAAGGAAATCTACAAAGAATTATGTACCCAGTCGCAACAGTTGCTAAGGATTGTGGTCCTGATGCATTCTTCCAAGATTGTCTCCGTTTCTTTGCTGGAAGGAAGCAACAAAAGAGCTAAGTGCCTCCTGACCTTTATAAAACAGACCATTTGGACGCCCCGTGTCTTGGCTACCAGTCAAGCTACATAGTATTTTTGGTTGATGTCTGTTTCTGTTATTAAGGAAGGTTCCTTGCACTGTTTAGAATTCGGATGCTCCCAGTGATTGGAAAAAAGCCCTGTCTGTTTTTTCTGAATATGACCCTTGCTAATTACTGCGCTTCTGTCCCTTTAGAGAGAAAGCCTACAGTGCAAAGCTCTTTGTTAGGCCCATGAGGGAGAAATACAATCGCAGCAAGCTTCACCAGTGGATGCAGCAGTTTAAACGCATCATGGAGAACTACCGCCGTCACATCGTGTGCGTGGCCATCATCTACGCCATCACCGCCGCGGTAACCCTGGAAAGATGCTACCGTGAGTATCGGTTCTCGCTTCCGGAGACCCCGCTTGTGGAATTAATGGTGCATTGATTTTACTTGACCTTTTACATGAACTCGCAGTTCACTTATGTCCCTAAGGCCAAAACACTGGCCAAAACACAACATTAATGGCCAAAACACTGGCTTCGTTGCCGAGTGTGCGTGTACATTCCCTGCTCTGCTGCTGTTTGTCACAGAATTCAGGCCACAATTCTTAGTTCCACTGAATGAAATAGGATTGTGCCACATTCTTGACAGTATTGGGATAGTGCCACATTCCACATAATTCTATGCTTTCCACAGTTTAGGGAAGGCCCTTTTCTGTTTTAGCATGGCAGTGCCCTCATACACAGAGAGTAAAATCACTTGGAACATCATCAGACGTATTGTAACATTTTCCTTCAGTGGGACTAATGCTGTTTTTGCGCACAGAACTACTTTGGCTGTAAGTGAATCTACTTGCTTAGAACTGGTGTTAGTACTTCGCTTTGTTTTCCACTGCAGATGGTACCCGCTTACTGTAAGTGACAGTTCTTGGCTGCACGACTTCCAACTCTGTTTTATTGGCTACCAAACGGGGGAATGTCAGTACCTCGTCAGCTGACCTCGGCATGATTTTACAGATTGCCATTGCTTAAAATCTGTGTTGGGTCGAGTGAATAAAAAAGTTGCGGCCACTATGGTAGCTTTGTGCTGGATGTCTCATGTTGGCTTTGGCATTAGTGACAATTCTAGAGACAGTTCTCTCAGACAAATCAGAGGTCTGCAATGTTTTCACGTCACTTTTTAGTATTGGCTCTGTTCCCTTGGAACCTCAGCTAACATGATACCAAAAAAAATATGGAGTACTAGGTACTATCCTCAACTTTTGACAATGGAAAACCAAAACAGTGAGGTTCCAAGCTAGGTGGGTTGAGTTGAGTAGAGTTGTACCATTCAGGTGAAATTCGGCTTGAGGCCTTGCAAATCATGAAAAAGAGCCCTTGATGAAGTAGTGCCCGCATACCTTTTGGCATGCTGTGTACTGTGCCACACTCTTTGTGATAATTTTGATGCACAATTTTGTGAGTCTAACCCTGTGGACTAACAGATACAAACCAATTTCCCTGTTACTTAGACTATAGTCTGCAGGCGGACACCACCGGTATTCCAGAGACCACAGCGGTGGGCATCGTGGTGTCTCGTGGTTCTGCGGCCGCCATCTCCTTCTTATTTCCCTACATGCTGCTCACCGTCTGCCGTAACCTCATCACTCTGTGCCGCGAGACATTCCTCAACCACTACATCCCCTTCGACGCCGCCATTGACCTCCACCGCTTGATGGCTATGTCCGCCGTCATCCTCGCAGGTCTGACAAACTGCCTTTGCACGGATTCTGTGGTCAACTCTGGCATGCATTAACTCCTTTGCGCAGAATACAATTTTCTCCAGCATGAGCCTATTTAGACTTCTTAACTCAGTATTTGTATCACAGAGACTCTGGAAAATTATTCAAGTGAAAACATTTGGAAATTCAATTACAGAATTATTTAGGAATTAAATTTCGGAATTTACGGACGCCGGCGTCTACATCTGCGCAAAGGGGTTAACCTAGGCAATCACTTGATGTGCATTTTCTTTACTCAGTTTGTTTGATACATGAAGGCCTCTTTAATGCTGGTCCTGATGGACATCTATATCAGTCATCAGTAATGTCATGAAGTCCAGTCAACCGCCTAGTGCTACTTTTCCATATTGTTTTCAAGCTGGCGATTACTAATGTACGATGATCGAGGGGATGGAACAGAAAATTGGTTGAATGCGTTTGCTAACACAAGCTAACGCTGGCTAACATTCCCCGTCTTGCTGTATAGCCCAGCTCGTGAACTATGCTGCGAGGCTGCTACTGGCAATTTCAGAACAAACATAGTAAACTGTGGCCTTCTGAATGGGAATGTTGCATAGTAATGGGACAGGCTTTGAGTTTTCACCACATTAAGACTGTGAATTACACATATAGGGGTGGGAGGGAAAATAAAGAGAGACAGAAGTGGTTCAAAAAGTGAGGAAAAGTTCAGGGTTAGCCATTATAGGATTCACACCCCTGGAGCTATGTACTGCTTGATAAGAAACAATGTTTTCCATCCACTCCCTGGTATCAGCAGCCGAACATTAGGGCCCTGTTTCATAAAGGGGGACTACTGAGTTAGCAGGATAATGGCACAGGGTAACCCCCTGAACTCACTCAAATCTGGAATGTGGGCTGAATTGAAAAGAGCTTTTTTCTACATTTTACACGACTCAATTATTCTGCAAATTCGGTAATACCACTTTGAGTAGCAGAATTGGAATAATGTTTTGTACAAGCTAAAAAAATGTTTATACCATCTGTAAGTAAGGAGGGTAGTAAGGAGGGTAACATTGTGGTATAATTACTTCCAACAATATCCTTTAGCATTATTTGGATTAATTCTGCATGTGTGTGTATGCTGGGCTGCGCAGAAGTCTTGGCATATTTAAAGCAGGCAAAGATGCTCCCAAAAATAATGATATTAAATATTGAAAAATGTTCAATTAAGAGCTGCTATAAATTAAATAAATTCTATATTTGGTATGACTACTCTTTGCCTAAAAATGAGCTGCAATACCCTGCAGTTTTACAGTTGTAGAAGATAATTGGCTGTGTAGTTGCTCTGAACATGCTCAAGTATGTTGCTCAACTTGCCTCAGTCTTTCTGCAGACTTACTGTCTTACTTGCTCCTGTCTGTCTGGGTAATCTGAGACAACTGTAAGATGTTGAGATCTGGATTTTGCAAAATAACTTTACAGTATTTATGAAATAAAACAAAAATAAGCATCTGATTTTAATTTAGCAAAAAATCAAGGGTGTTCAAGACTTACTTTTGCACAGTACTGCACATTGCGCCGAATATGAGCATACATGCAAAATGCCTGGAATGTAATGTATTGTGGAACTGGTGTGGGCACTTTTAGACGTGATGATTTCAGTTTGGTTTGCACAACAGCACTTCTCACTTAATTCCTCTGTTCCACAGTCCTTCATAGTTTGGGTCATGTGGTCAACGTCTATACCTTTTCCGTCAGCAGCCTGAGCATGCTAGCCTGTCTGTTCCCCAAAGTGTTTCGAAATGATGGGTAGGTGATTCACTAATTCTTTATTCATTTCTCCATGCCCTCAGTTTTTAGTTTGCCAGTCTACCTTTGATTTGGTTTATTTCAAGGGTTTGATTTCTACAAACTCCTATCAAATTACGAGCCAGAGCAATACCTAGTTACTTCTATGTTTATATGGTATATTTAAATTAAAAGTCTTGGCATTTCTGTGTTCATTTACCACATCGTGTTGTTTTGTTGGTCATATGGTGAATTTTGGACAGCCGTATTACATTTTACCATTTGTAGTGATCATTTTCTCTGAGCATCCATTGGTTTTGCATTGAAAATAAACAACACATGTCAAACAATCTTTTCCATTCTTGTTTAGTTTTGAACTTCCTCAGAAGTGGACTTGGTGGTTTTTTCAGACAGTCCCAGGTATGTTGTGGAGAATTCCGTCTTTCTGCCTGTTTGTGAATCTGTGTTTGGTGCGTGTGTGTGTGTGTGTGTGTGTGTGTGTGTGTGTGTTTTTCCCTTTTCCTTTTTTACAATTATCGTTGTCAAAACAAACTAAAAGAAATCACCTATAAGAAAGAACTAGGTCAGAAAAACACAGATATATATACATATGAAGAGCTTAAATGCAAAACGGTCTATGTCCATTTTTATTGCTTTGAGAAAATCAATATTTTTTAATGAGCTTTTTTAATTGGAATCCAGTAACTCCAAATCCTTTGAGATGGACAGGGTATGACACAGACAATTGATGCGCAAATTCACGCAAATCTAACTTTATTAGAACTTTGAAAAAAATTCAAACTTTAATTAATTTTTCCTCAAAACGCTCCATACACCCACTTTTCTGCAAAATGCTCCATATCCATGGAAGCGTCTTTGATAACAAAATGCGCTACAGTCCAATAATTGCAGGACCTAGTGTTTCAATTCTCAGTCTCAGTAATCTCCAGTGTATGTTAGATTATTTCATACCAAAATTAGCCATCTCTGTCACTTGCATCACTACCATTCAGTGGCCCACCTTGGGCATTAGCCATTCTTTGGTAGAATGCCCTAACATTCTCGTTCACACCAATGCTATCGATCAGCTCAAGCACGTCAGTTTTCTTTGCCTTTTTCACACAACTGACCATTGGAAGAACACCAAGCCTTAAGTTTGTCCAGTTCTTAGCCGTTTTGAGCAAATTATGGTAGCAAAATTCACTATTGTAGACTGTGCAAAACCCAAGCTTATCACTATTGATCTCCAAGGCTTTTGCTTCACTTATTTTGGACCCACGTTGAGTCTTTGTGAAACATTTGACTTCACTCTTATAATCGTAAGCCTTCCAGTCTTGCCCATAGACGTAGACTGTGCCACGCTTTCTACCTACTGGTGACAGGTCTACAGGCTCCTCTGTCTCATCAAATTCAATCATTTTCACGTTTAAAATTGACCAAAATAGATTGAAAAGCAAGATGCAGCCTTCAATTCATGGACGGAGCCATCTTGAAAAAACTTGTAGAAAGCCTGTGATTGGCCGATTGGATATGGAGCGTTCTGACAGCAAAAATGGCTGGCACATGGTGCATTTTGCAATGGAAGGCAATTTTGAACATGCCTAATACAAGGCATAAGGTGCATTTTCACTAAGAGCCTGTGTCTACTTGGATTTCTATTACCACAAGCATGGGAATAGAGGTCTTAACACAATTTTGACAAAATGGAGTATGGAGCATTTTCATATACATACATACATTCATAAATATATACACACATATACAAACTCAATCACGCACACGCCTATATAAGTATCAGTACGCATGCGTCTTTGCGATCATGTGCGTTTGCTTTTGTACGTATGTACACATCCACATGTGAGTGTGTGTGTTTGCATAGTTATGCACGCATGTGTTTTTAAACATCGGTTTTTGTTCTAGGCCTTACTGGTATCCTGCTTCTTCTGGTCCTCGCGTTCATCTACGTCTTCGCCTCGCGGCATTTTCGTCGCGTCAGTTTCCGAGGATTCTGGGTCACGCACTACCTCTACGTTGTCCTTTATTTGCTGGTTAGCATAACTGCGCCTTCAAATAATGGCTTTCTGTGGGTAAAACAATTATCTGACAAAACAAAGTATATACATTTCCTTGTTTTCCCCTTACAGACGATTATTCATGGGAGCTATGGCCTAATCCAGGAACCCAAGTTCTACGTCTATCTCATTCCCCCGGCTATTCTCTTTTTGGTGGACAAGCTCATCAGTCTGAATAGGAAGAAGGTGGAAATCCCTGTGGTGAAAGCAGAGCTGCTTCCCTCCGGTAAGGCTAGGCTAGGTTAGCCACGTTTCATTGTAAAGCAGATTTTATGGGTTCTTTTTTTTTTTTTTTTTTGCTTTGTTGGTAGGCTACTGTCCTGAAATAAAATACGCGCTCACAGGTCATAGAAGTGATCAGTGCAATAGCCAGAATGGCTGACTCATGTCAATATACTCAAAGCGCAATCGGAGACGATGTCAGAAACTCTTTGGCAAGAGTGTAATATGATATCAGGAAAAAAAAAGAAAATCATAATTGCCTGCATAAGGTTTATACAAACTGTGGAAAGACTGTAGTGTATATAATTATTACAGCTACTCTAACACTATGAATTTTACCTCGCTCAAAATGAGCTATTAGCAGAGAGAATGTGACAGAAAATGCCACTCTAAAAATTTCACAAAATTGGTCAATGATGGGCGTAGGTTTCAAATGTAATTGCTTTGGAGTGTTTGTATTTGTGGTGCCTCTCTAATGATCAGGGAAACTCAAACCTTTGACAAAAGTATTATTTCCCAACCCTCTCCTTTGTACACGTCTCGCCAGGGGTGCATTTCCCAACTGCTTAGTTGCTGCGTTGGCATCTTACTTAGTCTGAACCAGAGTTCTGGTTCCATCTATGCAAGTTGCGAACATAGTTTTTGGGAAACTTAGCTTTTGGGAAAAGTACCTGAGGTCAGGGAGGAGGAACCCTGCTCTTGGAGAACCTTATCCCTGGATGTTTTAGATGTCTCTCTACTTTAAAGCGCCTTATTCAAATGATTATAGCTTGTAAAGGGCTTGATAATGATTGAATCAGTTGCGTCGGAGGAGAGAGATATCTAAAATGTACAGGGCTATGGCTCTCTTGGAGCATGGTTCCATACTCCCACACCAGATTCAGTCATTTGTTGTATTCCAGCTGAAGTATATCTAATGATACTAATCAAGGCCATGGACTGGTGTAACCTCAGGAGAGGGTCTGGAAGCAGTGGACTAAGGCCCAAAAGAAAAAAAGACTAACAGTGACCACAAGGCTAGTCTGCTTGCAATAGAGAGGTAAAACTTTGTACTTGTGTTCTTTGGGATGCTTATACAAACTTTTAGGATAATTTCTGGCTACGTATATTTTTTTTCATCATGCCTGAAATCAGGGGTAACCAATTCCGGTCTTGGCAGGCTGCAGTATCAGCTGAGACATGTTCAAGATCACAGGGTCGAACGAAAGCCCGCACCCTCTTGCCTGTAGACCAATTAACCCTTTAACTCCCTGCTCGACCTCAGGTAGAGCACATTTTCAGTCACCGTATCTGACTGAAAGATGTGTTGAACTTATCTGACTGCACTTTTTCAGCATCATATACCTCAACTGGGTGTTAGAGATGGCTCAAGTCAGGTTATGTTCAACACTGCGTTCAAGTACAAAATACAGGGACTCAAAATGCGCTCTACCAAAAGGTTGAGGTCGTTAAAGGGTTAAAATGCGTTTGGTCTACGTTTGCCATGCAGTCTTGCCTTGCTTTTAAAGATGGCGTCCAGCATAGTCACAGTTTGTTCAACGGAATTCAATGCAAACTGTAGTCGGCGGCCATGTTGGAAAATGTGCGAGAAATTGTGAGTCGTTCACACAGCTCCACGTGAGAGCTGGGCGTCAGACACTTCGGTCTTGAACATGCCCCTGGTTTTGTTGCTACTCAGAACTCAACTTATCAATCAAAGCAGTTGATTCTACGGTTAATTCACGGCAACTGGTTTGCCAGATCTTAGGGGGTTGGTGAGTAAAAACCCTGCACGCCCTGTGGCTCTTCTTAAATTGTGGTGAGAGTTTTTTATGCGTTTTTTTTTTTTTCGGCAGGGATAGGCTAGGAACAATGGTTACCTGTTTTTTAATTCAACATTACTACGTTCACATTACAAGCCTCATTGTTCAATTCAGATTTTTTGCTAGGATCAGATTTGCCTATCTTGACGGTTCACATTAATAATTACAAGGGACCATTATTTAACTGAAATCTGAATGCTTAGATTAAGAAAAGGCCGGGAAATTGAAGACAGCAAGATGGCTAGCTTTTCTGGTGTTAACAGCTATTGCTGGCATTGCGATGACAGTGCTCAGCTCATGCCTACAGGCAAAAAACCCACATGGATTCCGTTCTGACCGTTTTCCTTCATGTTGCATAGCCACAGCTTGGATTGTAGCCCATGTAGAACCGCGTATGAAAGTAGATTAATTCTGATTTCAAAATCAGATACAACATCAGATCTCGGTGTCCAATCTACCCTGCAAACATCAGATCTTTGTCCCACTAAAGCAAGAAATCAGATTTGAGTCACTTCAGTATGGTAATGTGAATGTAGCCAACGAGGCCTGATCAGACGGAAGGAAAACCATTGTGAATTAATTCATTTTGGAGAGGCCATGAATAACGGCCTCATGAGAAGTTAAATAAAATAAAACAATACGAAAGGCTGTGAATATCTGACTATCATGTCTCTGGTTCTTCCCGTGTGCAGGAGTGACGTGCTTGGAGTTTAAGCGACCGCGGGGTTTCATGTATCGTTCGGGGCAGTGGGTGCGCATAGCTTCCCTAGCTTTGGGCACGGATGAGTACCATCCTTTCACACTGACCTCCGCCCCCCACGAGGAGAACCTGAGCCTGCATATTCGAGCGGTGGGGCCTTGGACCAGCAAGCTGAGGGAGTCCTATACACAAGGAGTCCTGGAACAGCAAGGGGCTTATCCTAATGTGAGCAAGAGGCTATTGCAGCGATGCAACTACTATCTTACTATTTAGCTGTTTGCTTAAAGGTGGTTCATTATGGATCAATAAGAAGGGATTGGAATCACAGCTTTATTATTCTTGCTCTCAAGATTTAAGCCCTTAATAAAAATTTCAATTCATTTTTTTCCTGCCAGTAATGGCCATAGCAGCGCCCATTTGTGGCGTCATTACACATGATTTGCAGTTTCGTCATTGACAACAAATGCAATATTAGCTACCATTTGTTTCTACGAGCATCACAGCTAGTGCTCGTGAGTGACGTGTTACTGATAACTGTCGCTGTTTCTCCCACAGCTGTACTTGGATGGGCCATTTGGAGAGGGTCACCAGGAATGGAAAGATTTTGAAGTGTCGGTCTTAGTTGGCGGCGGAATCGGAGTCACCCCGTTTGCCTCCATCCTGAAAGATCTGGTGTTCAAGTCTTCGGTCAAATTCAAGATCCATTGCAAAAAAGTATGGACGCCCATCATCGAGAGGCAGATCTGGTAAACGGCTGTGTGCAGTGGGCTCGAGCTTACACCGATGGGTAATCTGTTTGCCTGTCCTTTCCCCAGATCTACTTCATTTGGGTAACACGGACCCAGAAACAGTTTGAGTGGGTGTCTGACATCATCAGGGAGGTGGAGGAGAAGGATTCCCAGGATCTGGTCTCGGTTCACATTTACATCACCCAGCTGGCTGAGAAATTCGACCTGCGGACCACCATGCTGGTAAGAGGGCAATGATACCCAATTCTGCTCCTGGAAATCCACCGTCCTGTTGGGGTTTTCAGTTCAGTTTTTTGAAAGCATGCTTAAAAGCACTAGCTAGAGATCTCGTTGAGTTCCTGCTCAGTAGAGTAAGGGGCCAATCACACAGAACGCGCTTTATCGGTGTGGGGCACCCTTTTTGTTAATATTCTCAATGATTAGACGCGTTCTGGAAGCTGCTTTCGAGCACTGGGTGCCTCGCGTTTAAGCGCCCCAGCCGCCTCGCTGTTTTTTTGATGTACTTCGTATAAAACACAATCCTATTTTGAGGCGCCTTAATAAAAAGGCGCTTCACGTCATTGTCAGTCTTTGCTATCCAATCATGTGGTGAAGGTATTACCCCCGCTCAGAGATTCGTGTGGTGATGGTATTCCCCCGCTCAGAGTTTTGTGGACCCAGACTGATCTCCTTTTGTTTTTAACTTGTCTTTTACTCTCAAAAAGAGCAAAAGCGAGCGCCCTACGATAATTCATTGTTTAAAAAAAAAATTAACTCAAAAAACCTGAAATCCGTTCGCTTTTGACTAGTTCATTGAAATGGTTAATTTTAGAATGTTCGCAAAGATGAGTGACAGGAGCGTTACTTAGCAACACAGAAAAGACGCGTCCAGCGCCTTTTTACAACGTTGGCTTCAAAAAAGACAGGCCCGAGGCGCCTGGCGTTTCCACGCCGAAAAAGCGCGTTCGATGTGATCGGCCCCTAAAAGGTGCCAATGCAATGACCATATAGGATGGTAGATTTCCTGGACCGGAGTGGGGCAGCCCTGGCTGGTGCTGTTGTCGCCATTGGATTAAACACACAAAGAGGGTGCAGCCTAGAGGAATGCCTGATAACCACACTTATATGCAACGCTTCACTTAACATTTGGTCTTTACCTGTTTACCTCTATTTTGTATTCAGTATTAATATTTTTAAGCAGTTGCCTCATAAATATAGTGAACATCATAACTCATTGGACTGTGACACATTTATTTTTTTTATTACGGATAGCACTTTTGGTTTGATAGGAAACAATGACAATGAGATTGAAGTGCAAACTCTCAGCTTTAATTTAGGGGTGTTTTCATCCATATTGGACGAACTGTTTAGAAATGTACAGGGCTCTCCCATTTTTGCTCAGAATCTTCCCTTTTTTTAAAAATATTTTAGGGATTTTACCCCATTTTTCCCAAACTGAAAACAGGCGAATTGTTTAGCCCACCGCAAAAAGACCTGCTCCCCGCGACACGGGAGGAAAGTGTCATGGCACAAGATTCCTCTGACTCACGCAACAACTAGCCCTCACTTCTTTACATTACGCAGTCACACCACCAATAACACTGCCTATGCTGACCGAGTATCATGTAGTCAGCGTACAATTTAGGTCGTATAACTGCATGCGCCTGGCTGACTGGAAGTGGTCGCAACAGGGCTATGAACTAACAAATTTTAACTGGTCGCGATAGAGTGCTGAACTAACAAAATTTAACCTGATTAACCCCTCTTATCTGCACCAAATGTGGCTTTGCCCCTGCGGATCCGCAGCCATAGCTGCTGATGGCGTGGCTGGGATTCGAATACCCGACCTCAGGGGTCACAGCAGAAGCCCAGGAATCTTCCCTTTTGATGCTCTGTCAGGCCTGTACTACAACCTGCCTGTTTTGGGGACTTTGTGCCTTTAGTCCCCTCGTCAGCGTTCAAAAGAAAGTTAATTGAATTCATGGCCGGTGATTAACTTGGCTAACAGTATCAAAATATGCTTGGCTAATAGATGGCATGTTTCTCTCTCTGACGGGGTATAATTTAATTTAGTTTTGAAATAGTGGTAAAATGATGATGAAGATGATGATTATGATGATGAAAGTGATGATGAAGATGATCATTATGATGATGAAGGTGGTGATAATGATGGTGCCTGGGTTTTCTCTGGGTACATTGGTTTCCTCCCACAGGCCAAAGACATGCATGCTAAGCTAATAGAAAGCTGAAATTGGCCATTGGTATAGGTGTGTGAGAGGTTGTTACATAATCCTTGCAATGGATTGGCAATCTGTCCCAAACTATCCAGGATGTGTTCTTGTTGGACTTGGCTTAATCTCCCGGTGACACGAGGAGGCGGGTGGATGGATGGGTGGAAATGATCATTATGCATGCTCTCTCTGCTGACTTCTTGGCATGGCAGAAAGACTGTGTTACGAAAATGCCTTTTTATATTGTGAGCTAAGTCAAGATTTGTCTTGACCCAGGATTAAATTAGGATTGTTAATTTATGGATAAATATTCTCTGGTTATGGTGGGGGGTGGGGGGCATATGCTCGGCTAATACTGGACTCATACGTAGCATGTTTTTCTCTCTGATGGGGTATAATTTCATTTCATTAATTTTGAAATAGTGGTAAAATGATAATGATGATGATGAATGTGTTGATGTTGATGAGGATGGTGTTAATGATTATGGATGATGGTGGTGATGATTATGAATGTGAAGATGAAGATTGTGATAATGAACGTGCTGCTGATGATGAAGGTGATGATGATGATGATGATGATGATAATGATGATGAAAGTGGTGATGATGATGGTGCCTGGCCTCTCCCCTCCTGCAGTACATTTGCGAGCGGCATTTCCAGAAGGTGCGAAGCCGGAGTCTGTTCACCGGTCTGAGGTCCATCACCCATTTTGGACGGCCACCTTTCATGTCTTTTCTCAACTCCCTACAGGAAGTACATCCCGAGGTGAGCGTCTTCGTCCCTGCCGCCACTGGATAGGCCTTCCTGGGCCACATTTTAGATGAAGTGTTGCACATAAATGCTTTATACAGCATGTATAATGCCTTCGTAAATGAGACATAATGTCTTCATAAATCATTCATAAGCAAATGTATTACTTTGTAAAGGGTGAAATAACTCATCCTTATTCAGCATGTGATGCCAGATGTGACAATGACAATGTCACTAAGCTGACAATGTCACCATTTATAGCATTTTGCCACTAGCTAGGTGACATTGTCAGTTATATCACATCTGGCATCATATGCTGAATAAGAAAGTGTAATTTCACCCTTGACAAAGCAGGGCATTGGCTTATGTATGATTTATGAAGATATTACGTCACATTTATGAAGGCATTATACATGCTGTATAAAGCCTTTATGAGCAACACTTCATCTAAAGTGTGACCGCCTTCCTGGAAAGGGGCGAAAGTTCCGCCCAAGTCTATCTGGCAAAATGTACCCAGCGACCTATTTCAAAGTCGCTCAAGACTGTTGAAAGTAATGTGAGTAAATGTAACCTCTGAAACCATGATTTATTCACAAAAATTTGTAGAAACGCAATTTATGATTGCCATTCCTCACCAACCCTGACTGGTCTGTTATCTGTTCGTCTCAATACTGGGTGGGACCTTGTTTTTGCCATTAGTACCATGACAAATGGCCTTTTTCCTGATTTCACATCTATTTCTATTATATTGCTAAATGATGTGGACACTGGTCTGGGGCTGTTTTTTTTCATGGTTTGGACTTGGCCTCGTCGTTCTGGTGAAGGAAAATCTTGATGCTTCAGCATGAAAATACAGCGCACAACATTTCATGCTGCCAACAGTTTGGGATGAGGTCCCTTGCATGTTTCAGCATAATGACCCAATAGATAGAGTTAAGGTCCATACATAGTATATTGGGATTGATGCACAAAACTTGACTTGCCTACAATGTGCCATGGCACCAGCCCCATCAAACGCCAGTGGGATCTACTGGAAAGTCGACTTCAAAACCAGACCTATTTGTGCAATAGTACTACCCAAATTCATTAATTCAGCTCAATGCAGAATAGAAGCAACACTCTAACATAGAGAAGAAATCATTCCTTGAAGATTAGAGCTGTTAATAACAGGCAGTTTTGAGGGACCAAATTTATATTAATGGCCACGATTAAAGAACGGCATGATGGATGACATGTCCACATACTTTTCGTCATGTTGCATAGTACATATCGACAAATTTGTTAACGAGTGGTTTCAGTTCTTTCAATAAAATGAAACACTGGACACTGGGAATTTGAATAAGCACAAAACTTACGTATTTCATGAAAAAAGAAAAATAAAACACCTATTTGGACCCTATTACTCAGATTCTATGGATCCATCATATTTTCAAACCTTATTTTCTCAAAATAGTCATTTTTAAGGTCAGTGCTTGAGTCTTCAATTGCTAATTGGGTTCCACTGATTAAGTATAGTTAGGCTAGACTGCAGCCAGTGATCAGCTGCATCTCATGTATATTGACCCTGATACTGCTTTCACACCGGCCGCGAAACAAATTTTTCACATGACAGATTACATTCAAAGTCAATGCAAAGACGCGAATATACGTCTTTCGCGTGTATTCGCGTCTTTGCATTGACCTTGAATGTAATGTTGTGCAAAAAATTCGTTTCGCGTCCGGTGTGAAAGCGGCCTTCCTGTCAAAGAGGAGCAGTCATCACTAATGAAGCTTTATGACTGATATGCAATAATAGAGGAAATCAGGAAGGGGGAAATGCTTTTTTGCTGAACTTTCACTTATTGATCCAGCACGCGATGTCACAAAGGATTTCTTAGTGCATGAAAACAAAAATACAGAAATGGATAATACTGGAAGTGATATTTGTATTGGCTCATTCTGGCTTAAAAAGGTCCAACTTTTCAAAATCTGAAATGTTGCATTCACATGGTTAAAGTGGCCCAAATCTGAATTTTTTTTTTTTTGGCTAAAAAAAGAATACGGATTAGATTTTTTTATCTTTTTCTGATCAGTGTGGATACAAAAAATTAGACTTTTTGAGCAGATTTGGGACACTTTCATATGTGGTCCAAGATTGGATCTGTGGCCATTTGCCCTCAGTTAGAGTAGTCAGATCAGAATTTTATTATTTTTTTAGTAACACTTTACAATAAGGGTACAACAATTAACATGAGTTATTGCAGGAATAAGCATTTACTAACAGGTAATTAACATTTAACTAATGCACCTAGTAATCATTTACAAATGATGTTCACATCAAGTAAGGTATTAATTCATACATTATGGTTGAATAGTTTGAAGTGCTACATAGGTAATACTTAAGGGATGTTTTCAACGTCACAATAAGGGAAACACAGAAAATTAATAAATGTTCACTTATGGTTGCATAATGTTTATTCGGCTATCTAACGCATTAGTTACCCGCTAATTAACTGACAGTTAATGAACTAATGTTAATTAATGTTAATTGTTGTACCCTTATTGTAAAGTGTTGCCATTTTTTTCAAGTGGCTCTTCATTGCTTTACCATACATTTGCGCATGTTTGACATCTTTGGCTAGTTTATTGCGCGTGTGCGGACCGCTTCAGCTCAGAAATGTGCTTGCACTGATGATAGATGATTCACGCGCAAAAAATAATATGAAACAGTCATGGCAAAAACATCAGGTCGAAGCAAAAGATTGGAATTGAGTGTTTCTCATTGAAAGGAGATCATAGTCTAAGATACAGTTCTCAGAAACATCTTTTCTTCTTTTTCTTTGCACGTTTAGGTGAGTAAATTCGGGGTGTTCAGCTGTGGCCCCCCGGGCATGACCAAGAATGTGGAAAAGGCCTGCCAAAAGATGAACCGCAAGGACCAGGCCCACTTCATGCACCATTATGAGAACTTCTAGCTTATGTTACATTCTATTTACTCAGCTCTGTACAATGAAGGAGTACCCTGTAATGAATGTTCTAGCTGTGTAACCAAAGAATTTTCATTCTTATATTCTTTCGTCTCAGTTTATACTTTTAGTTATCAAATCTTTTTTATTTATATATGTATAAATGTTAGCACACTGCAATGTTACTTTCTTGATATGCAGCGATGATGCATTATGAATGCATATGACAAATGTACTTATAATTTCTGCCATCATGCACATAAAAAAAAAAAAACTTTCACCGTACTGCTCCAGCACACTGTAACTCGAATGGAAGTCTTTTTATCTGCATGAAACAAGAGCATGAATAACCACAGATGAATGTCCAATAATTTCACTTATGTGCTTTAAATGTTCTCATTAAAAAAAAATAAATAAAAATTTAAATAGCTTTGTAGCTTTGCTGGAATTCTTACAGTGAAGTCTCATGCAATTTGCACAGTATGATCTATGAAAGATGTAATAAACTTTTTATGGATGAATCCTTTATTCCTCGTATGACTATTACATGTCCAAAGAAAATATGAAAGCCCCAGCATGTAACTGCTTAAACACAAATTTTTCACTGATGTTTTCCCCTAAGTCGGTTCAAAGTCAGAAAAGGCATTTTTTCATGTTGTAGAACAGTGCCACAAACTGTACACATTCTGTATCTGCTGGTTGCAGCGCTTCACTGAAGCTTCATCACTCTCAAGCCGCTTTCACACTGGACGCGAAACGGATTTTTCGCGCGACAGATTACATTCAAAGTAAATGCAAAGACGCGAATATACGCGTTTCGTGTGTATTCGCGTCTTTGCATTGACTTTGAATGTAATCTGTCGCGCGAAAAATTCGTTTCGCGTCCGGTGTGAAAGCAGCTTTATTCTGAGAGAAATGTTCAAACCCATGATGCCATGTCTTTATGGTCAGTCAACAGGTGCAGACTGGTACTCGAATAAATGAGTACACACTGTATAAATCATAACCGGCTACAAAAACACTGATAATTGTTTTGTAGTCCTATAGTTTTTCTACAAACCCCAAGTCCAATGAAGTTGGAACATCGTGTAAAATGTGAATAAAAACAGAATATAATGATTTGCAAATCCTTTTTGACCAATATTCAACTGAGTACACCACAAAGACAAGATATTTAATGTTCAAACTGATAAACTTTATAGTTTTTTTGGAAATATTCACTCATTATGAATTTGATGCCTGCAATGTGTTCCAAAAAAGCTGGGGCAAGGGCAATAAAAGACTGGGAAAGTTGAGGAATGCTCAAAAGACACCTGTTTGGAACATTCCACAGGTGAACAGGTTAATTGGAAACTGATGAGTGTCATGATTAGGTATAAAAAGAGCATCCCCGAAAGGCTCAGTCGTTCACAAGCAAGGATGGTCCAAGTTTCAACACTTTGTAAACAACTGCGTGAGCAAATAGTCCAACAGTTTAAGAACGTTTCTCAACATGCAATTGAAAGGACTTTAGGGATTTCATCATCTACAGTCCATAATATCATCAAAAGATCCAGAGAATCTGGAGAAATCCCTATACGTAAGCGGCAAGGCCGAAAACCAACATTGAATAATCTTGACCGTCGGTCCCTCAGGCGGCACTGCATTAAAAACCGACATCATTCTGTAAAGGATATTACCGTGTGGGCTCTGGAACACTTCGGAAAACCATTGTCAGTTACCACAGTTTGTCGTTACATCTACAAGTGCAAGTTAAAACTACCATGCAAAGCGAAAGCCATATATCAACAACACCCAGAAACGCCGCCGGTTTCTCGGAGCCCGAGCTTATCTGAGATGGACTGA